>CM057345.1:67136580-67767047 GCA_030015575.1 Agapanthus africanus
CAAGAATTCTTTCCGTAACCGGTTTTCAAACCGATTCTTATTTTTTTAGTTATTCCATTTATTTTCTGATCAAAAGTCAATGTTTGTCGATGTTTTTTAAAAATGCAATTGAATTGCATTTATTGATCCATGTTTTTTATCCCATGAATTGGTTGGTTGTTAGCAAATAGAAATGTGGTGAAGATATTTAGGAATTTATTTCCTAAGAGAACCTTTATAAAAGACATGGCCACTGGAGTGTGAGTTGGTGTTCACATGAAAATCAATGTATTGAACATGCACAAGCAACTTTTTTGTGTGATTCTGCAATATTTTTAAGATTACGGGACCAGGACGGTGCTTTGATGTGTTCAACTTTTTATAGCTAATTTTCTTATTTCATAATACCATATATGCGACTCTTAATGGATATGAGATCCACTTAGCAAATATATGGTTTTTCCTATGACATTAGGTGGATCTTGCTTTCTCTCTTGTAGCCGATCACCATTTGCTTAACTATATGGCACATATACTATTGAACGTCCGTGTTAAACACTGATGTTACTTCTGAAAATTGTTCTCAATTTTATCATATATATTTTTATTTGGAGAGTTTCCGAGTCACTTCTCTTACACGTTTTTACACTTTTCAAATCTCTTTTATACTCATACATGTTCGAAATGTTTTTTCATTTATATATTAAATTCTTATTTTAGTGTGCAAGCATGCCAATAAATTGGTGGTTGGGGCACATGGAGTGGGGTGGAGGATGTGGTGTTAGAAACCCATAAAAGAACTTTAGACTCATTAAAAGTAATCTCGGGTTTTCTAATTGTAATGGAAGTCAATTGGAAAATTTAGAAAATAGATTATTCTGATGTTATTGTGGGAGAAAAGCACACATGGCTAGATTGATCAGGGGCAGAAATCTTCGCTGTTGGGGCAAGTATATCTTTGTCTATTATAAAAATGCATTGAAATATTCAATCTATGTGTTATTAGAAGTGAATAATATATTCATATATTTACCTCTAATAAATTTAAAATAGTGAATATGTCAGATTCAAATTCAACCCTACAAATAACTATTCTTCTATAATTTATAGATTTTAGAAATAAAAAGCATGTCTTAATGGAAGTGTATTAATTGGATTTAAACTATTCCTATTATTTAGAATTTATTTATTATGCTTATTAATTAGGATTCATATGTTATTACAGTTCGTATTATATGTAAAAATATATCATTTATAGTTTCGCTAGCATATTATAAACGAAAATTTGCGAAATACAAGGCAAGTGCATTTATAAAAATCAAAATATATTGTATTTTAGTTGTTTAATTAGGTGATAAATCTAAAAGACATGCACAACTTTCTTACTTTCAAAATGCCAAATGGTAGATAGTCAATAAATGTAATTTTTTGAAAAACGTAAATGTTTTCCCTATTTATATGTGGTATGTATAATTTTTTTCGAAGAAAAAAAAGAACACCGACCAAGGTGCTCGAAACCATGAAACACATGGTTAAAAAAAGTCTTATGCTTTACCAACTGAGCTGGACAAGCTACAGTTAGATCATAAGGATATTGTGCTCATTATATTATAATTAATTAAGATGTTAGTATATTAGATTAAGCTAAATTGCAAGTAAATGCCTAAGGTTTCACGTGTTTGATAAATAAATACCCACGTTTCTGTGAGTTACACATAAATACCTATCTTTGACACTAACAGTTTGATACTCGACGGCGTTAACGGTAATTGCAAAATTACCGTTATACCCCTAGTCAAATAACCCCAACCCTCTTCTTCTTCCGTCTCGCCGCCGCCAACTCCAACCTCATTGACTCCAACCATATCAAATATTTCATTGAATATTTATGAACCTTGAAGAATCTTCATTAACCATGTTAGGGCTATCAACTTATATTTGTTTTGATACAATTATAACTTATTTGAGAATAGAATAAGAAGAGAGCAAGAGGGCTAGAGTTGGGAGTCAATTTGAGACGAAGAGGGCTAGGATTGTTCAATTTGGGAAGTAGAAGAAAAAAGGAAGAGAGCTAAGGTTAGGGTTCAATTTAAGAAGAGAAAGAAAAGAAGAGGGCTAGGGTTAGGGTTCAATTTGAGAAGAAGAAATCTGGGTCCAGATTGAGAAGAGGGGCAAAATGGTCAAGAAATATCATGTGCAATGCACGCGGGGATCAAAAAAAGAATATTTTGACGGTTGACCAATGGTAGCTAGTTAGTGCTACCGGAGCAAAATGTTGGGCAATTGAGTGGTTTTTTAAATATGTTTTGTGTGAAAACGGTAGGTAGTTAGTGCTACTGAAAACACTTAGGTATTTATGTGAATATGGTGAAACTTTGGATATTTAAATGCAATTTAGCCTATTATATTATATAGGACAATTGAGTGGTTTTTTAAATATGTTTTTTCTTTTTAGGGTTGAAGGAAGGGAGGGAACTGAGATTGATGGTGTCATATCAAGTCATATAGATCTCACCTACCCAAATCTTTTTCTCTTTATAGCGAAAGAGAATATAAATCCGCTTGTAGTGTTTAGACATAGAAATGAATACGTTGGATGAAGTTGGAGGTAGCTCTTAGAGATGATAAAATTAGGAAGAATTAAATTGAGATTGTTTAAGCATCCTAGATTGATAAGTGCACTAATGAGGAGAAATGACAAAATTGTAGTTGATGAAGGTACGAGGGCTACATGTGGGTCTAAACAAACAGCCTAACACTGATGGAGATGGTTAAACCAGATATATTACTTGCAAATTTCATTGAGGAGATGACCTTTAAAAAGAGTTGATGGAAAGAAAAAAGATTCTTGTAACCAAGCCCAAAAGTATAGAATAAAGGCATGCTATTGTCGTTATAGTTTTATTTTCAGTTACGGGGATTAGTCAACTATAACAAAGAGTTAGAACTGGAACATACTGGGACATTATATTAGTTAGTGTTAGTCAATTAGAACCAGAACTTAAAGTTTTAAATTTAGTATTAGTCATGAATAGAACTGGAACTAAACTAAAAAAATGTTCCAACTAGAACCATTTTATATATAAAATGAGCGTTCACCCTTAAAAATTATCACACTTATTTGAATAGAACAAAAATTAAAAATCTGAACTAAAAACCCTAGTCTTCCCTCTCTCTCCTCTTTCCCTTCCCCCTCCTTCCCCCCATCACCCCCACATTTTCTTTCTGCAAACTTTCAATTCTCTTTTGTTCCTCTCTTGTATCGACCAAATCCAATTGATTCAACACGAAGTTTATTGATCTTCTTTAAATCCAATTAATTTAAAGATACCCAAAATTAATCAGAAAAAAATTTAAATAGAAAATACAAAAATTATTTTGACATGTATCTATACCTTGATTTGATCAAACTAAAAGAAAGACATGTTTAATTATGTTTAATCGGTATGCATAAATCTAATCTTCTATAATTAAAGCAATAAAATAGTTTTTGATCTTGCAAACATTTAGAAACAATTAAATATTTAGTAGTTGATTGGTCAAAAAAATTCATATATCTTTCAAACATATCATTACAACTATTATTTTTATTTGATGTAAACTAATGATGATTTTGTCTACATATATAACCACGAGTATAGTTTGGTTGGTCATAGCGATATACTAATTAGTGATAATTCATTGACATCGGATTTTTTAAAAATAAAGTAGTTACTTGTGTTCTAGTTTAGTTTGGACTACACCAATAAGTAAATAATAATATAATATAGATTCAATTTTCAGTTCTAGTTTAGTTCTAGAATCTTATAAAAGAAGTCCTAGTTCTATAAAAGTTCTAAGAAAATGTTTTGGTTTCAAAAGTTCTATTTTATATGAAAATCCCAATTGACTAATACGCCCTTATAGTACTTAAAAATTGTATTTGTTCATTTTATAGTTGCTCAGAAATCCTATTCTATGTTTGCTTTGCTATTTGGCAACTGCCCGTATGGGGATACTGGAATTTGGGTGGAGGAAACTGCATGAGCAGAAGTCTTAATTCAAATAAGTTTGTACTTACCATTTACTGCTGTTAAGTCATTGTAAATGACACTGACATGTATACATGTGTCTTAGCGATCATTTACAAACTTAAACAACCTTTAGTTCATTGCTGCTTTATTTATGGCCATCTATCAATGCTGCAGGAACTGTTAGCTAATGAAAAGGCTCAATCGGCCCAAGCAGCCAATGAAGAAGTCGACCTTGATGAGTTGTTGGATGTAAGTTAAGTGAATACTTTATGTAGTAATAAGAACTTAAATACTTATCATATAAATATCGTTTTATATACTTGTAATCTACCTAAATTTAGCTTTGTTATGATCCAGGACCCTGAGCTTGAAAAATTGCATGCAGACAGGATTAATGCTCTCAAGGTAGTGAGAAAGAACAAGCTCTTTCTTTTAGGAATTGAAAACTTAAAAATTTATTTGTTCTTACCAATCCTATTTATAACAGAAAGAAGCTGAAAAGAGAGAGGTCTTGAAAAGGCAGGGCCATGGCGAGTATAGGGAGGTATCTGAAGGAGATTTTCTCGGAGAAGTTACGGGGAGCGAGAGAGTTATATGCCATTTCTACCACAGCGAGTTTTACCGTTGCAAGTAATTTTATGATTTTATCACACAGAAGTATATGCAGATTCGTCTTTCTCTTTCTAGTTTGAATGGGTTTGGATCATTGATTTCTGTTAGGATAATGGATATGCATTTGAAGGCCCTTGCGCCAGAATATATTAAGACCAAGTTCATCAAATTGAATGCAGAAGTTAGCTCTCTCTCTCTCTCTCTCTCTCTCTGTGCACGCGCATGCGTGCGTGCCCATACCCGTATGCACGTGTATGTACGCATGTGTAATGAATAACTAATAGTTAATGAACTCTGTATGCAGAACGCTCCCTTCTTTGTGACAAAACTGGGAGTTAAAACCCTTCCTTGCGTAATATTGTTCAGGTATTTTCATGTTGTATTCATCTTTTATTGTTTTACATTTTGATTTATGAATTTTTATAAATTGATATTATTCATTGCAATATATTTAATCACATATAATTACTGAGATTTGTAAAGCACATCTTAAACTCTAATATATTTTCTGGCGATTTTCTCAGGAAGGGCATCGCCTTCGATAGAATAGTTGGATTTCAAGATCTAGGTGCCAAAGATGATTTCACCACAAGAGCTTTGGAGAATCTTCTAAAAATAAAAGGTGTTTTCTTTGTTTCCTTTAATTTTCTACATAACTAAGTAGGCCCGTCAAACGGGTTGGGTCAAGATTGACCTACCATGATACGGGTTCGGGTTGACCAGATCCGTTTAATAAACGGGTCAGCAAATGTAGACCCGTACCCGACCCGACGATAAACGGGTCAACCCGGCCGAGCAGTTATGACCCGTCTATTAGGCTAATTTCAGGTCGGGTCAACCCGAACCGATCCATTCATGATTTTTTTCTCGACACCCACCCATGAATTAATCCATTGTCTTTTTACACTCCTCTAAACAAAGCCTTTTAATATTGTAGTCGAATAGTATATTTGCATCTATTTCATATAAAAAATTAGAAATTAAATATGTAATTCCAAAGTTAAAACTAGGGTTTGTAAACTAAATGTTATGAATTGATGGGTTGGGTTTCTTCATGTTTAAAGCCCATAAAAATTAGCCGCCTTAATTCCAAAGTCCAAAGCAGGCCAATAAATTATATAAATTATAAAATCTAATATGGACCTAAACGGGTCAACCTGGGTCAAGCGGGTCAGCCGCTTTGACCCGTACCTGACCCGTTAAAAAAACAATCGGGTTCGGATCGCTAATTTCGGGTCGGGTAATCGGGTTCGGGTATTTTTGACTGGCCTACATAACTAGATCAAATGAATTGCAGTAAATCCCCTCACCTTTGCTCTTATAGGAAGAGCGCTGCTTTTCCCGAAAAGCTGCACTTTGCCTCGTATTATAGCAATCTCTTATTTCTCTTTCTTCGATATATTTCTAAAAATACCCTTGGTGAAAGTGGGTATTGAACATGGTTTCCGGCGAATCCTGATCCGGGATGGCCGATTTTGACTCAAAAAATGACCGTCCAAATTTGAATACTGGTACCAAGTAATTCTCGGTTCAGTGTTTGATTAGTGGGTTCTAGTCTTATTTTTTTACTAATGGGTCAGAAGGTCCATTAATAGCTTATGGGATTATGGTTTATATTCCCATCAATAATTACTAAATATATATTTGATAGGTTATAGTTAATTTTTTTCCATGTATTACAACCACCACTTAAATGTCATTAGTTGCTAAATACTTCGCCACATTTTTATAGTTATTTTAATTTTTATTTAAAAAATTTACTAATTTTTAAGATCATTCTAGTTGATCGATATAAAATCTAGATATGGCCGAGGCGTTTGGTTCCATTCCCAAAAATGTCCGCACAATGCCGACATCGAGATTTTAAACCTTGATATTAAATATACGATGTTAGTGAAAAAATGACAGAAAATGGAAAACTTTGGTAATAAATAAGTACAGAAACAGAATAAAAACCTAACAACCTTTAGAGTATAGGTCAAAGAGCATCTTTTGGAAAGAGAGAGCTGCTCTTGCTACACGATATGTCAAACAAATAAAAAAATTCCCTTGTTTAACAATCACTATTCTATTTTGTTTCCATTTCTTCTTTAATCACCCCTTGGTGAAAGTATTGAATATGCAGTTAGTGAGAACTGACACAAAGTTGGGGGTATATAAGGAATAATTTCTTTTAGCAAAAACAGAAAACAATTGAAATTGAGGGCAAAGTGCAACTCGGGAAAATAGATGGTGGTATCTTTCTGTGTACTTGCAAAAATGAGGGGAGTTTACTGCAATTTAGCCAACATTATAAGATGTTATGATTTAACTGCTGTATGATTCAGGAATCATTGATGAGAGAAAGAGTGATGATGATGAGGACGAGGACGAGGACAATGGAGATGGCGGTATTAGGAGTATAAGTTATTCCACTATTCAGAATTTCAATTCTGATTGACGAGGAAAAATAAAAACCCTTATCTATTTCCTTTATTCGTAATGGTTTTTGTAAGTTAAAGTAGTTTTGGCTCTCCAGGCCTCAATCGAAAACTTATTCTCCAATGCTCTGCTGGAAAGGAGTAGATAAATTTTGTTCTGCCCTTTCTTTTTCTGTAGTTTTTTTTTGCTTGCTGGTTTGTGTAACACATGTGAATTTATCTGAAGTGAAAGATGGGAGTTGATGACTGATTTTTGAACTTTTAGCATAATTCTTTGTGTTCTGCCAAAATAGTGTCCTTAAAAGGTAGGTTCATCCGTTTGGAAGAATTAATTTTTTCTGGGGAAGATAGCATTAGAGAAAGGTTCAAAGGGCATAAATCAAATAGAGTCGTGCTCCCCCTTCTGTGGGTGAGTGCAGGGATTGATCCCCAAGAGAGGAAGTGGCTCAATTTAACATTTTCGGGGCAAATTCGTATTCACTGAATGTTTCAGTGCTGACATGTTATGTGATTGCATGCGCGAGTTGGGCCTAGGTTTAGGGGCCAGTTTCAAAAAAAATGAAAAAAAATCTCGCATGTACATTAGTGACTTGTAATAGATGTTGAAAATTAAATAGGGTTGAATATAAATTGCATAATACCCCGGCCATTGCTTCTCGGAAAGGAGAGAGCCCAACAGAATCTTGACACCAAATTCTTATAGGACAAAGAAGAAACCATGGAGAATAGGTGAAGGAAGGCCAGTGATTTACTCGGAAAAATTTTTTGTTGTTTTTTTACTTCAAATATTGCTAAGAAGCCTAGGAAATAGCAGTGCAGGAAAAGATAGAGCAAAGGAAGAAGAGGGGAAGATCTTACCACATATCATGCATCGAGATCATGTATCACACGCATGATGGATGACAAAAAGAAACCAACTAGTTTTCCCAACATATAATGTCAAAGATACTGTTAAAGATCCTTATTCAACTACTTCGAGTTCTAGCGGCAAGACCGAAGCTCTCAAAAGAGGGGAAACATACGCCAGTAAACGATCAACGTGTGAACTGCATAGGATGTTATTGGCACGATACCTTAAAAAAGGAGGTAATTCTTTTGCGCTTCCAAAGAATTCTCTCTCTCTCCTTTGGAAGCACCAAAGAATTTCCCTAGAAAACGGGCCCCTAAAATTGTTAAGCCTATTTTGTATTCTAGTGGTGACATGTCCAATTGACAGAAGTAGCAGAGACGACGGCACACATCACAATGCCCACTACTCCGTATAAAGTAATAAAATAGCTTTGCTTAAACACATGACAAAATTGTTCTCAACTCGACCATACATGCATCCGAAACCCATAACTACGTAAGCCATTCCATTCCGATAACACCAACAACAAAATAGATACTTGGGCAAAAGAAGAAGGAAAAGCAAAACTTAGTTCAATAAATACTGTGGCAGCCCAAGTTTTCTACTCTTTTAAAAATGTCCCCAGTAAGCCCTTACGCTTTACTGTTCAAAGAAATGAATTAACCAAACATTATAATTCCTAAAATTATTCACAGCCTTATATTCTTTTTTTAAAAATTTACCTTGTTGAGCAATAACAGTGCAGACTCAAACACCCGGCAGTTATGTTTACATGCAATATCTGTTTACACAAGCACAATAGGAAACTCTAATGTGGCAAAAAGAGTTATGGCTGCTAGAGTTGATAACCTTGGTTCATAACTTTGGTTGGAATACTAGTAACAAATAATCCCATAAGCTTGCAAGACTAGTAACATATCTTCCTCTCTTTAGCTCAAGAAAGACATTTTATTCACCTACAATGTAATTGTAGTTCGATGCCAGATTCGTCATTCATCCTCTTCTTCACTTTCTTCCAGGCTCAAATGATTCAGGTTCTTTTCCAACAGTGGGAGTCCATCATCTGAATCCCCCCCCCCCCCCCCCCCCACACACACACAAGGTTCCAAATTGAGCAAAATAATATATTATGGATATAGAAGAGGGCAGTAGATAATTGAGAACAAGGGTTTTGTACAATAATATGTTCGGCTACTCATCAAGATGCCAACCTTTGAGAGAGCACAAATAAAGAAGATAAATCTTGACTATTATACCTAGACTAGAAGTCTTCTAGACGTGTTATTAATCAACAAAATAAGAAATAGAAAAATGACAAAATTCCAATAGCCAAAGTTGAAAATTGGAGATGTCCACCTCATCAACCATAAAAGACAAAAATAAGAAAATGAAAAGTCAACAATCCTCTCTCTCTCACACACATTACACATTCTCTCTCATGCTCTAAAGCCCAAAAAGAGAGATGACTAACAAATTTATACATTCGCCCTTATGTTTTTGTTATTTTTTATAACTCATAAATTTCTCAATTCTAATATTACCACTAACCGCATTCGTTTAATTTAAATTTAGAAAAACTACGGAGATCTTTAGAAATTTTCATGTAATGTCCAGAAAAAAAAATTTGAAATTTTACACGCGCCTTTAGTGCGATGTATATATGTTGTTCAAAATATATACACATGCATCGCACGTGCAAAAATACTAGTATGTGTCAAGCAGAGGACTTGTCTCCTTCCAACTCTATTGCTTGAAGCACTAGTTTTCTTATAGTTAAGGCATCTCATGGGGCGAAATCAATAACAATAGATAAATTTTAAAAGACACATGATACTATACCATAGTGTTTCAAAAAATAATTATCCATCTTGATCTCGGTCTTGGCAAGCCATAGATAATGTACTTTCATTTGCTCACAAACTACGATAAATAAACATGGCATCCTTGAAACTTGTAATGAGAATCCATATAATGATATAATTTTATTTCTTCTCAACCGTTGATCCACTTAATGAGGAAATGAAGTTGATAAGAAAGTTCATCCTACACAGATTTGTACTCTCTTATCTTTATATGAAGTAACCAGCTATAGGACATATCAGGAAAATAACCCCAGATGCAAATGTTTTAAACCTCGAGAAGAAGCCTCCTGAATAAATAAAATACCTGTTTAAGGACAAGAACGAATGGCCCCATTTAAATTTGCTTATTATCAGATTAGCTGTATCCTCTTCCCCACTGCAAAACCAAGGGAGTATTTAGACACTAAAACATGAATACTGAGAATTTTAATGACTCTTTTTCAGGTCCATTACTTACCAATGAATAAACAAAGGACAATATACAAGAGCTTGATATTGATATCAGACTTAAAAGTTTGCGATGTGAAGCGTATAAATTAATTTGGTAAGACAACATTATACTGTATCTAATATAGCAAAGAGTGACTTTCTTCATGAAAGATTTGGCGTGAATATGTATGTCTGAGATTTTAGAGCTTTAGGAAGGCATGAGTGTAATCTCACAAAATATCTCATAGATCACTGAGTTCTGTTTCTATGCTCAAAACAGAACAAATATTCCAAGATATTATATAGAACACGCAGCATAAAGCATTTATTGACTTTTTATGGTTTATAGAAGAAGATACATTCAAGAAATGCAATAACTGATACATAAAGATAAATATAGAACTAGTTGTCTTTATAAATTAAAAATAAAACACCATCGACATTAAGTAAACGAGGGAACAAAGAAATTACCATATTATTAGCGCTGCCGATAACGCTTCAACACAAGACAGCTCACATGGGCGGCCATAATTGACTGGGTTTGCTGCCACCAACCACGGCACTGCAATCCAATGGATAGTAGTCAGCCATCATGCCTCACACATTTATTCTAATATCTTGCTGTGCAAGCGTATGCTATTGCATATAACTAGGAATGTAACTTGATAATTTGAACCTCACAATACTTCTATTTGAATGCTAGACCAATTCCAAACTGCAAATAACTTTTCGGCTGCCCTTCATTTCTTTCCCTTGTATTTCTGTTAAAAAACTACCAAAAATTGACCCTTGTGGCAACAAACTACCAAAACTTTTTAAATGTATGAGAAACTATCACGGAACTTTCAAAAACTACCAAAAACACCATGATTAAGGTGCCACACCAGCAATAATTACAAGAAAGTACCACAAAAGTTTCAAACCATGGTAGTTTCTTGTAATTTTGAGATTTTTTGGTAGTTTGTTGCCACAAGGGTAAAGTTTTGGTAGTTTTTTTGGATTTTAGCCTTCTTTTTTTCCCCACGTTTTTTCTTTTTTTTGGGGGGGGGGGGGGGGGTGGGGGACAAGGCATGCACAATTGTGCTCTAACGCAGTTTACACCGCGCAGAACCTCCTGATATAACATATAAAAGCAACTGGGATGAGAAGCAGCCTGCACAATTTTTTTGGGAATCGAGTAGCCTGCACAATTTTTTGGGAATCGAGTAGGCCTGCATATAGGATTTCTAATGTTCTTTTGATGTAAATATCTCATTGTCCTTTGATAAATTTTACATTACATTAAATGTTGACAAAGAGTACATCCCTAAGGAATTAAAAGGATCAAACATTTAAGAACCTCTTGAAAGAAATTTGCAACAGTCATTCATCATGCTATGTTTCAAAACAAACTAACAACACAATCAAGCTATAACTACCATGTCCACATAAAAAATATAACTATCTACAAGAAAAAAAAAAGGAATTTCTAGAAGAATACCATCAAGCTAGATCCAATTGAAAAGGCTATTAAGAAATTTAAAAGATAACGAATACTACTTTGAATTGTTGCCGCAACAGAAAGTGATTTTGGTATGTAGTATTCTATGGTTAATAGACCTCATTAGACATTTTTCTTGGATAATGGGTGTTAGATACATCTAAACAATCAATAATCTATGGTTATAATAAAGGCTTAATTCCAAAAAAAACTCAAACCTTTTAGCTAAAATACGAGAAACCCCAATGGTATATAGTTTTGTGCTATTTATTGCTGACGTGACAACTGATTTTTGAGGGTTCCTCATAGTTTTTGAGAATTTTAGTGGTAGTTTCTTGTGTATTTTGAAAGTTTTGTGGTAGTTTCTTGTGTATTTTAAAACTATTTGGGGGTTTCTCGTATTTTAGCTAAAATGTTTGAATTTTTTTTGGAATTAAGCCTATAATATATTCTGATACAGACACACAAAAGGCAGATTTCAGGAATCATGTTGAATGCATAAAAGAAAGATCCTAAACAACACAGAAATAAGTAAATTATTGAAGAAATATTGAAGATTTACAGAGACGAGGGGCAGGGCACCGGAGTTTTACAAAGGGCACGTCCTTGAGGCGTGCCCATGAACAGTCCACTACAGCAATCCCTTTTCTTTTAATCAAGAGATGATCCTCCTTAGAAACACACTGTGAATCAACTGGGCTGCCAGAACAATGCAAGATAACAATATTATTAGATGATAGCAATAATTGCCACCAGAGGAGTGCAAGTTCAAGGGATAAACGAGGAACGAAGATAATCAACCGATGATTACACATAACATGTAGTGTGCATAATGCCACCAATCCAAGAAGACTTAATATATTTTATCTATATCTCGCATTAAATATATATTACTAATATACTGATTTTAATGAAATAATGGGTTGACAAGGAATGCCAATGTACCTTAGGGCAATGCCGCCAAAACCGCTATTTACTCGCAACTCCTGTAAGATTTGGTTACCTTCATTAGTAACCATAACTAGAAATAAGGTAGACAATATTACATCTTCTGTAGTATCATATGGTCGAAAATAATTGGAATTATTTGATTTGACTCTTGGCTTTTGTCTTTATAAGTTGGAAATAAAGACTGAAGAAAAGAAAAGAAAAGAATCTAAAATTTGAAGTTAGACAGCACAAGAGGTGAAAGCACAATTCTTTTATCTTATAAATAGAAATCATTCCGACCATCACATAAGATGGGAGACCAAAAGACGCTCATTTAAGACTGGCTCGACCATATTGTGTCATTCCATGTAATGTACTTCTATTTTCATTTTCGCAATTAATATACAAGCAAAATTTGATGTGTACCGTGTTTTTTCTTTTTCTTTTTTCCATGCGCGCGCGCGTGCTTGTTTTGTTTTTCTTGTTTTGGGGGGGAGGGGGGAGGGGAGGAGGTGTTTGTGAACTGTCAACAAAGTTGAATGGAATGAACATCATGCGTAGATTGTACTATTGCAACAGCAAAATCCATGAATCGAATTTTTTTATGTCAAACGAAAGGAACACTAAATCATGACTAGTTAATACCTTCCTCTTACGTAAACTCTCATCGAATTCTATGCTAGATGAGATTCCAAAATTAAACCACCAACAATCAGTTGCCAATTGTTCTCGATTTTGTAGCAAGTGATATGTAGATTGACATCATTGACAATGTCCTCAATGCAGTGTTTTAAAAAACGGCCTAGGTGGCCGCCTAGACGGAAGCAGTGATATACCACTCTGACTCAGACTTAGTCGATTCAGTTAAGCGGATTTAAGCGCTTAACAAGCACCTGGGTGGCCAGAACCGGCTAGGCGGGTGCCTAAGTGGACCCCAGCTAGGCCTGGCAAATGAAGTTCGCGAATCGCCCGACTCGTTTCATTAACGAGACGAGTTGAACTCGCCTCGCTTAGCCAACGAGACGAGTTCAACGGTAGCTGACCCCAACCTTGCTCGCCTCGTCGAGGCGAGCCGGACTCTTTTTTTTAATAAAAAAATATTAAAAATTTCTTCTTCATCCGCCTTTCTTTCCTCTTAAAAATCCACACCATCCCCAATAAAAATCCCAACTTTCTTTTTCCTTACTTTCTTTTTCCTTATTCTAACTCGTGCAGGATCCGAGAAGTCCCACAAGCGGTCCAAAACGTCACCAGCGGCCTCTCCGCCGCCGATCTCTCGCCGGCAATCCTAACTCTCAGCTCGTCGTCAAACCTCTTCTTGTTGAGCGACTCGGCGACGCGCTTGAAGGCCTCTTCGAGGCCAAGCCAAGTAAGGCTAACATGGCCTTGTCGGGGTGAAGGGAGAGGACTAAGGTTTTGTGCTGGGACCTGATGAGGGAGGGAAGGGAGAAGGGGTCGAGGCAGAGGATGCTGTAGTGGTCAGAGGAGAAGCGACAGAGGATCTTGAGGGCGGTGACCATGGAGATTCCGGCGAGGTTGGGGTCGAAGCGAAAACCTCGAACTGGAGTGAGTCGGCAAGGAGAGGGGCTAGTTAGGCGAGGCGAACTGGAGCGAGGCGACATCAAGATTTTGGGGAACCAGCCCGCTTAGCCCAACTCGGCGAGGCGAATAAAATTCGCATCGTTGCGAGGCGAGTCGGCGTTGACTTGCCTCATTTGCCAGGCCTAGCCCTAGCCCACTTAATGACTTTAAAATTAAATATTTTCTATCAAAAGAAGCATCATGGGCCATGTTTAATTCTATTTTCAGCCTACATCTGTAATGCGAGCATTCGATCCTCCCTGAAACAAACTCCCAGAGTCCCAGTTAGCACAATGTCATAGTTTCTTTCTTCTTCTTTATGCCTATCCATAAAAGACAAGTGTCATGAATATGTAGAATCAAATTCTGCAAAAAAACATTATTATGTAAAGACATTCCTCTCGTATAAAAATTTTTTAAAGAATTTTTCTGTATGTGTGTGTGTGTGTGTGTGTGTGTGTGAGAGAGAGAGAGAGAGAGAGAGAGATTTTACTTGAAATTAGAAAAAACCGCCTAGGCGGCTAGGCACTAGGCAGGGTCCCAATCGCTCGGCTCCGCCTAGCGTTTTTTACAATCTCGCCTCAATGATTCTGTTCAAAGATTGGAACTTAGGATACCTGGTTTAAACTTATCTATTTATACTGATAAATAAACTTAAATGATTCTTCATATAATCACTCCATACAGAACATTCAAACTACAATAAACAAAAAACCTTTAGTTCACAAGTAAACATGGTCTACTAGAATATGACTGAATCTGCACAGGCTGATTTTGTTAAAAGGGTTAGACACTAATCTGATTGTGTGGGAACCTCTAGTATACATAGAATACTAGATTTTTTTAACGATGTGAAGTATCGAAGACTTAATGAGGCGAAGGGAAAAAGAGATAAGAAATAAAGGCCTAAATGCAAGGTTGATAGACTTGACAAGCATATGCTCCAAAATAGTAAATATTTGTAAAATTTACACCAATCAAATACTAACCTTCAAAAAGCCAAATCTTGCAAGCTTGCGTCCAGTGCATCTTTTGACATCACATTGCTCAAAATCCTGAAACAGGGTAAAAGTAATGACAATGAAGGCACATAGGAAAATGATAGGCTTACATATCAATAGACAACAAACATACCCACATTGCGAGTTGGACTGTTGGAGCTTGAGATTCATTGTTATCTTCTTCTGAAATAATCACACAAAGAAATCTTGTTATCCACCCTCTGTAAAAATATTAAACAAATAAATAAAAGAAATTTAAAGAAAAATGCAATATCATAAGCAGAAATTCTTCTATAAGAGTTCCAATTGTTTGTAAACATTTAAATAATAGATTTAAAAATTAAATAGATTTTTAAGCATTCAGCTTAAGAACCATAAAATTGATATCCAACAATACAAGTACCAGTGGGACTTATATAATACATCAATCCATCTGTACCAGCCGCCGACAAAGCCTTAGCCCATATGAATCTATTGCAGAACTTCTGCACCAATCGTATCCATACCTAACACATAATAATTATTTCGATTTTGGTTTGGAACAAGTTACATATAAATTCCATCTACCTAACTTCTATTTAAGTCTCAATTAGTCAACACCTCGTATATAACATCTCCACTTCCTGTCACTGTGAAGTGTCCAATATGGATAACTAAATTGTTTCAGATGAATACTATATCACTAAACAATGTAAGATTTCCCATTTATGTACTTGCATCCAGCTTCATCCTTCTTCATTCATAGCCAGCTTATTTACCATCCTAATCTAAGCTCCTTAAGGAGTTTTATTTTAAATGCTAGGCAGCATGGTTGCAAGTTTAACTAATACCTTTCATTTCTTTAGTCTCAAATATACGTTCATTTCCTCCTCTAATGAGAATTCTCATCTGTCATTGGGTGACAAAAAATGCCACATTAGGTAACCCAGAAGCTCCTAGGGATTAATCAAGTAATATACTTTTCTAACAGCATCTGTTGCACATAAACATACACAAAGCACAATCCACTGAACAATGCCTAGTACTGCAAACATATTCTCAACATCCTGGAGTTTTCTTTATACCTCTAAGTAACAGACCATGCAAATCTTGAATTTCTAGGGACAAACAAATGAAACACTTGTAATTGTTAGGTAGCATGGTTCGTCATGTTGTTGCATAAGCATCTAAAGAACTACAAGGCGGATAAATAAAAATGGTGGGTGGATGTATGAATGTACTAATTTAAAAGGAAGTTGTACAGTGTTTATCATCTTATTCCATGTTATTATAGAAAGTCCAATAACACCTTACATATCCAACAGGACTTTCGTTGAGCAACAATTTTTTATAAACATAAAAAGCGGAAAACAATTTTGGGTGTTGCACAGTTTGAACTAAGCATAGTTAGTGCTAGTTGATGAGCAAGGATGAGTAGACAGAGGACCAATGAAACACCAATATGGATGTGATGCACATAACCAACAATAGTGGTATGCAGATGCAATAAATCAAAAAATAACCTAAAAACAGATGCAATAAAAAGTGGAAAACAATTTTGGCGTTGGACAGTTCGAACTAGGCATAGGCAGTGCTAGTTGATTTGCAAGGCAACAATTTTGGCGTTGGACAGTTTGAACTAGGCATAGGCAGTGCTAGTTGATTTGCAAGGATGAGTGGACAAAGGATCCATGAAACATCAATATAGATGTGATGCACATAACCAACAATCGTAGTATGTAGATGCAATAAATAAAAAAATAACCATAGAAAACAAAAACAATGAGGATAAAACTATAATTACATATCTGTGTGCATGAAAATGAATAGGGAGAAACAGTGCATATATAGCATGGAAATAACACACCAATATCAACTTATAGTCTCCGTAACTCTATTCCGCTTAAACGACTTCATGTAAGCAATAGATCATGAATTTTCGTGACTTTTCATCTTGGTTTTATCATAATGGGTTTGCAAACAAGGTTTGAAATTTTGGCCGACCTTGATCTGACATGACCAATTCCAATCCCAAAGATGGTTGTTCAAGATCCAACACCACAACATCCGGCAGGCAGGAATATTGGTTTTACTAATTAAATAGTGGTGTTTTAGTATTAAGTTTATTAATGTGTTGGTGGATTTATTAATGGGTTAGTGGGTTTATTAATCGGTTGATGGTTTCGTTAACATGTTATTTGATTGAACTATAATGGATTTTACTAATGAATTGAAGTATTATCAATGCATTTTGATGAGTTTGTAGATTGATCAATGTTTTAGATTCACTCCAGATACTTCTAATTCATCTATAATATGAATAGATTATAAATTAGGTTAAGAGTTGCAGTTGTGGGATATAATTTCTTGCAAAATTATGATGAAACTTTCTTTGTACTTCGCTATTTTCCTGTCATGAATGTTTATTTATAATATTGAAGTAATTCTAGTTAGTATTGCTATTTATTTTTTAAAAATAGTTTTATTCGCCATTTATTTAGAAAACTACTATTGAAATCATAATTATATATATATATATATATATATATATATATATATCGATCGGTTATCATTAATATGTATTTAGAAACCATTCTAGCCATTATGGTTTACTAATATTTTTGTCAAAATTTTTATAATTTATTTAAATATTATACTACTTTAAAAATTGATTTTTTTGAACGATAAAGAGCTTGATATTCGGATCCGTAAATGTCCGATGCCGCTGAGATGGATGATTCCAACCCCAAAAGTGACCATCAAATACTAGATACTAGTATTGAGATTTTAAGCTTTGCTTGCTACATCTCGCTTTCTATAATCCTAAATATATTGTATTTTTATATAAACTACTAATCTACAAATCTAACGTATTTTTCATAAATTATTGTATTTTCTTAAATATAATAATCAATAATGATAGGAAAATGGTTATCCTAGTGCATCCAATGACTTCATGGATTGTCTCAAAAGTGCAAGAATGTGTTCAAGAAGCATCATTTTTTTTAAATAAAAAATAATTTACAATTGAGAATGAATATGAGAAAAATCCTACACTTCGAACTATCATGTCAGGACATGCAAGATAGTAGAGAATGGAAAGCATTGGAGTTGATTAGCATAGTTGAGATCACCGCAATCCTTAAATGTTATCACATTTAGCATTCCTTTAAGAAATGGAATGCTTCAATAATCATATATTTCCATTTTTATCCATTACCCCAAAGTTTAAGTAATCCCACAACCCTTCATTTACTCTGCTACTTATTTTACTTTCATTTAATGTGCCACTCAAATGTGTCTATAACAGGTATATACCCTGCACATGCAGTACAACATAAGACATGTAATAATAAGATAATTAGTATAGTAGGATATATTCCAGTATCATTGATTTCTCTAACCAAGAAGCTTGCTGTGCGGGTCGAATATTTTTCATTTAGTTTTATTGTAAAGAGATCTTTTTCTGGTTTTGCATGTAAGGTATTAGCATTCGCTTTTCTTGGAAGCAAAAGTGGATGGATATGGGACAAGATGTCTAGCAAATCATAATGGAATTCCTTAGTCTATAATCTTGTATCATGAAGACCATCGATTTGCATCAACCTGATTAACAATTCACCATGCACTAAACCAAACAAATCTGTAATGCAATGAAACATAAACAAAGCAAGGTAAGCGTATAAATATTACATATTGCTTTGTACCTTCATTCGTCAGAAGAGAACTGTCTTGATTGTCATCCCCGGAAGAGTGCAAAAAGAAGATGTTGAAGTTAATTTGAATCTGTAATAAAGCATACTTAAAACAAAAAAAAATAGTTATACCAAAAATAGAAACAAAATAACAGATTGATGTGCACCAAGAAGTCGTAAACCTAGAATTGATAGAACACTCAAATAAAAAAAAGCAAAAGATAAAACCATGAGTGGAAGTCCCACCGAGACAACTCCAGCCGACCATCGTGATTTTTTTGGGTGCGGATGTTATTACTACCTAATTTAATATTTCATCACAGGTTTCTTATTATCCTTTACCTTTTTCCACATCAAACAGACAAAGTCTTTATGGGCTATCATGAATCAAACAACTCTCACCTTCCATCTAACAATGTCTTCATCAATCCCTAGATACATCCTATCAAAGAACTTATGGGATGATGGCTAAAGCATATATGACCCACAGAAGGGCGAAGGGAAAAGAAAAAAACTCTAAACCAGCCACCCACCTAATTATAGGCTTAATTCCAGCACCCTAGAAGGGGCTCTCCAAAGTTGAGCATCTTCCTACACAGTTTTCTGCCAAGGGGTAAGTCACCATGCTTCCAAGTTCCAACTATAGGATCCATTGATTTCTATATATTACAATCTGATGCTCTGCTTCCAATCCTTTGGACGGCAAAGTTGATCTCCCTCCCTAACACAAGCATTTAGAATACCTTTGCTCCTCTTCATCCGAAGAAAAGTCCCCTCTCCATCCTCTCCTCGTCTTTCTTTCCTCGCCCTTTCGTATTCTGGTCCTTTTGGAAACTCTTGATCTTTCGGACAGCTCCATCTACTGATACAGCTCCCTCCCATTTGGAAGCAATCCTAAATACCTACTATACTTACCGTTGGAATCATCCCTCGTAATACAATTTCTATCACCATCTACTTTCACATCATATATACGCTTCTTATTGCCATCCCACGCCATATTGGCATAATTCTCTATCACCACCTTCTATATTATATAAGCATGGGCACGGACAAGGGGCATGGCAAATTTGTAAAAAGTTAGACACTGGGACATGACTATATTATTTTTTTAATATATTAAATTATATATATTAGACAATATAATGCACCATGAGAGGAAACAAGTACTAGTTTATAATTAAAAAGCATAATAAAAATAAACCTACTATTATAATTTTCATTCAAAACCATGTATTCTTTTAAGCACAAAAATATATACATAAACTAAAAGCAAAACACATAAAAATACAATCCATAAATGTCGGACACGTCCAATATGGGTGGACACGGCCCATGTATGTTGGACAAGTATCGGGCAGAGTGTCCGAGTGTTGAAGTGTGATACGTGTCGGACACGGACACAGCGAGCAAGTAGAAGTGATTATGGAGTGCATACTATAGGATCAGCATGCTGGCCTTTAACAAAGCTGCAACTAACCTAATTTAGTTAACTCTAATTAATCTTAGATAAATTCTCTCGTTATCATATGATATTTGTTACATAGGCTTAATATTCCCTCTAACCTTATAAGGGGAGAAAATCTTGTCATGCAAGATTAGTGAAGTGATTATGGGTTGGTGGAGTTTGAGGGGTCACTATCAAAATAAATGGTGTTCCCTCTTTCCCACTTGAACCATTATTTGTACTTATGCAGCAAGTTAAGAGAAAGAGACTTTAAACATGACCTTTAACAATGCAATTTGAAGTGTATACTATAGTGCATCATGTCCATAGTAGTGAATTACTTGTTTCTCGCATGTAATCCCATACTCCACAATACTTATTATAAGTAGGACAGTTCTATGTAAAGCATTTGTCTAAGTCAGTCTCCATTAGTTTCCCACATTTACAACTTTATTAAACCTTTATGCACTTCATAAATATGCAAGATAAAGTACATTGTATTTTTTTGGGTAAAAACTATTTTTTGTAGATAACTTTATCTTTAGTTTTTTTAACAAATAACAAATTAATATATTTAGTTATATGTAGTAGTAATGCATGTACTCAGGTAAAATAAGAATAGATATAGGCGTGTTTTTTCTTTTTAGTATTGAGAATTGATCTGACACTTATTTGTGTATAACCTTCAATTCAGAGGGTTTGGCCTTGAAATTTCGGCATGAATAATGGAGATTAGTGTCATTGGTCATGATCTATAATGTAGCTCGAGTTCAATGGTCTTTCTCTTATTTTTTCCGTCTCAGCTAGTGTCGATATTGATAACTCAAAGATTTAGTAATCTTATTCAGATAGCTCCCACTTCATCACTCATTCAAAGCTACTTAAGGTTAAACGCTACAAGAGACATTCCTCTTAACCTCTATCTTGCTTGTTTTATTTACTAATTTACACTAAGACGTTAGAAGATAAAAATGTAATAAGGTATCCATCTTCTCTCAAATTGCAGATATGAACTTTTGTGAGAACCGCCTTACCCAAGAGCTAAATTGCTAGGTTATGGCTGAAAATGTATATCATCACATCTAACTACCCTTTGTGTGGTTTCTAAGAATCTAAGCTAATGTAGTTTCTAAATAACTTCTTTGATTTCTATCTTCCAGCTCCTTCAACCACCACAACCCATCGGCAACATTTCCCTTCAACACCAACTTGGCTCTCACATAGATGAACAAAGCAAAATGTGACATATTGTGTGAATTTCATAATCCCGTGACCCATCAAGTCTTTGAACGCTAGTTGCGTCTGAGACTATCTGGCGAAAGAGCACACCTCCTTAGGCATCATACCTCGCGTCAAGAGCATCCAAAAAGTATCTCCCTTCAATACTCTAACAACCTCTCAAACAAAAAATCTTCAAAATCTTGAATGCAATATTGATGACTCAATTAAGAAGTTCTCCATCTCCTGCTAGGATTTTACTATGCAACCATAGGAATTTATCCTCATAACATTTCCCGGATCTACCACCCCCAACACTTCCCAGCCCCCACCATCGACCCTCCTACAGTCACATCCGACTTCTGTAGCATCACCACCCTCCCCTTGCTTACCTTTCTAATCAACAATAATGCCCTCTCTAATCCTCCTCCCTACCGCCTCTCCATCTCCCACTCCAATATAAAAATGGCTCGCTTGCAATGAAAATAATAAATGAGGCTAAACAAATGTTTTAGTTGTCAATAATGCGTATGGGCCTAGGTTTTTTTAAAACTAAGTGCTATTATATGAACCACTTTACCAAAAGCTTAAGCTATTAGGCTGCAAGATAAAAGTATACATCAAGCCATACTAAGTCCATCTCAAAGATAATTCATCTCCCCAGTCCAAACTAAAGTCGTGGAGTAAAGGTGACCAAATCACCTTTACTAGGAGGAAAAAACCATGGATGGTATCCACTGTAGAGAAAAAATCAGTATGACAAGTTCGAAAGCAAGAGCTTCTGCCAAAACATTGTCCCCCCTCTTTAACTTGAACCAAAGGTTGGTTCGGCCGCTTCTTCTAGCTGAGGCACTGTTTCCTCCTTTTCTTTAGTGGTGGTGCATTTCACTAAGGAGTCTGTTGAGACTTGTGCTTTGATGGTTGACCGAGGTCGATACTGAGTATCAAACTCTCCCGATCACTTCACCAATCGTCCCGAGGTCTTAGGTTTTTGCAGAACCTGCCTCAGGGGCAGGTCGGGCAATACCATGATCGTGTGCGCTTGAATGTAGGGCCTTAGCCTCCACACCCCTTGAACATGTAGACCCAGTATCGCCATCTATCTTATTCTCAAGAGTGATGTTAACCATCTTCAAAGCCTTCTACCATAGTGAAATAAGCATAAGTTATTTTAATACTCTTTTTCCTAAACATGGGGTGCCCATGAGGATTACTTCGTTCTATTAGCCACTTTGTGGTCTTTACAAAGTAATATCTAAAGTCTCCTAGCTTCCTTTTTTGTCCTACGATAGCTTCCTCATGTAGCCAACCCAATCAACAAGTCCTCAATTAGCCAATCAAATTGATATTGATTAAGGGCAGCTTTGTTCTTAAGAATGTTACCAATGTACGAGAGATTGTGGCTAGTTGTCTTTCTCTCATACTGCAGCCATCTTCCATGTGCTCAACATGCTCCCTTAAAGACACATCTTCTGTATGCATCTGCCTCCTTGGAGGTCATAATAAATTTAAGGTCTTCACACTTCAACAAGGCAATCGTCCATCTCACTCTTAACTCTTCATTGTTGAGCATGACATCTTCACCACATCTTTAAAGCACTTACGATGTCGTCTCCGATTTCCTTCCCTACATGCGGTTGTATGGGACTCCAGCTCTTTTTTAATCTCAGTTACACAAAATTCAACATGATCTTTAATTTCATGTCTTATCAGTCCTCAGAAACAAGCACCACTCAACTTTCTTAATCTGCATAATTCTCAAAACCCATACATTGGTAACAAAAAAGATCCATTGGTTAAGATTTCAACATTCGCGATGGATTACTGTATAAAGACATAAGTATTGCTCGGTCACTTGATATTGTTTGTACTATTCAAAATGCTAACTTCTTTGAAAAGTCACATCATAATTTAATGCAAGTAAATTTCACCTCTCTTTCTCTCTCACACACACATATATATATTTCCAAGAGGACAAGGATTTCAATATTACTTCAGTTTCAAGTTCTTTTTTCTCTAGCACTAGTTTCACTTCAATAAATAAATCGAAAGATATATAAATAATTAAGTAAATGAATCATATCTCTTCCGCATTGTCTTTTAAAACTAAAAGATTAATATGCACCTTTATCAAAATGTCTTCTTTTATTGTCAAGTAAAACCCTAGAATCATAGACTTCTTATTAACTCAAAAATTGTTCAAAGAGACCAAATCTAGATATACACAAGGAATATAGAACATAAACCGAGGGGTGAAATGAAATCAAACGAAACAATTTATATAGTATGTGAATTAGAGGAAGAGAAAAATACCATGGGAGTTCTTGATTGTTAGTGGATTGCCCTTGGCGGGAGGACCGATGACGAGATCGTCGTGAACGGTTGTATCCCATCAGCACAACCTCTGCAGAAGTACAAGTTTTTTTTAGGTTTCGGAGTACTAATGCATGTTTGCTATATAATATTTCAAGTGCTTAGTAGCCAATCTTAAACATACTTTTTTTTACTAATATATTACCTGTCAAAAAGAATATTTTGACATATTATTTCATCATATTTGTCAAAATATGTAAAATGGGCTAGTAATATTTATAGTCATTTGTCAACATATTCATTTATTCATATAATATTCCTTTGAATGCATACTTGTCACTATCAAATATTTATACACACATTAAAAGAGTAATTAATGAAATATATCGATTACATGCACTTTTCCGCTCTGTGTCCATATTTTTTATCTTAAATATTTTTTGCACTCATATTCACTTCGTATCTGGCTCTAACATCTGCTTTGTATCCATATCCGATTTTGTCAAATACAGATATAACTTTTTATTACCGAATTATATCTGTATCAGTATCTATCGCTAGAAAACAATGACTGATATGGTCATGGTTATATCTGCTCTGTATCCGATCCAAATGCAACCATAGGTACCATTATAAATGATAAAAATATCCAATATTAACATATTTGTGTATGCATTATATATAAAATTAATATTAAATTCGATACCGAAACTCGAGCTGAAACAAACAAAACTAAAAAATTAATTAAATTTCAAAGTGGCGAATACAAAACTGAAACCATGTTCTTAAACCTTGGTTAAAAAAAGTTAAGTTGTATTGGAGTTTTCTAAGCTCCAATTATCTCAATATTGGAGTTAAGATAACCGGAGACTCCTAAACTCCAAATTGAAAGCCAAATGGGACATTGTTAATATTTTAGAGTGAAGTTTAAATAATTTTATGATACTCCGGATATCCTAACTTGACTCCATTTCGGACATGCCTCATTGTTTTGTACATATACGTCTTAACTTTGTAAAATGCAAATAAAAACAAAAGAATTTGCAAGAACTTTAAAAATTTACAATTTAGCACCTCTTAGTTATTTCACTGCCATCTGACGCAAGATATTAAACTAACTATGCTAAAATTTTGTGGCATTAGTTTAGAATTACTAAATTCGTAGGGTTTGGCTCCAAGAGCTTAGAATAATCAATTATTCAATAATACTCAGCTAATACAGTAAATCAACCATCCAAAATATCAAAAGAATCCACAAAATTAATAATTACAGAGATAGTTGCAGAAATTTGCTGAAAATGCTCAGAAATTTTCTAAAAGTTAAACATAAACCTGCTGAGATATTTGCTGAATTGCTTCAAAGACTTCGAAAACCCTAGGCTGATCGAAAACCCTTGCTGAGTTGCCTCGATCCAAATCGGGGGGAAAATTTAGTGGCCAGGTCCAAATCGAAAACCCTTGCTGAGTTCTCGTTCTCTTTTGTTCAGTTGTTGAAGAAGAAGACGAAACAGATCGAAACCCTAGCTGCTTGTCGAAGTAGAGAGAGAGAGGAGAGAGAGAGCAGGTATCGTGGAAAAGAGAGCACGAAAGTAAGGCAATTTGGGGTTTAATGTGTTTTTGTTATCGAGTCACACCAAATATGTACCCCCATATGGCTCTCCAAGTGTTGCATAAGGATATCGATCCGATATGACATTCTCGTAATTATATATTGTCGAATATGGATACGAATACGGATATAATTTCATATTTGATAAAATCAGATATGGACACAGATCGGATATGAGATAAACTTCTACGGATAAGGATCAAATATTGATTAAAAAATTCGAAAAATGGGTTTACGAGGCCCAAAAGCAATAAGGTTAGGCCCTTAGTAAAAAGTAGTTGTTAAACCACCACCACCACCCTTATATTCCAAAGAATCAATTGTATAAGCCCTTCATATACTAGCACTTATGTATTTTCTCATATTCCAGTACTACCCTTTCATATTTTAAACTCGTCGTCGTGGCACAACTTACTATATTTGATAGGTAAAGTACTGCTGTCACGTCCCGCTTTCCAAAATACGTAAACACGGAACGTGACAGAGCCAACCATACTATTTGTGGTTAGGAATCATCCCTCCACAGTCACATTACGGCTGTCAAGCGGATATCAAGAACAGTAAAATATAAAATCTAGCTAGTACATGTCCATTTGCCACAGTAAATCGAATCAAGAAAATGCATATAGCGGAAATGAATCAAATCCAATAAACAATAGCATCTATATCACGTCCCAATATGGGCTCATATCAAGGAAATAAAACTGCGGAAATAAACTAAACTAAATATCTCTAAATACACGTTCAATTCCTCACTGCTCGGCTTGATTGCTAAAGTACTCTTGATCTGCCTGCGATAAAGGTAAAGTAACTGGGCCATGCAAAACCCAGACGTCAGTGCGTCGTAAATATTAAAGAAACGGTAATAACCAGGATATGATGATATAATTAAACATGAATATAAATAATAACACAGATATAAATAATGAGTTGTATGTATGTGATGTGTATCCTAAAATCTATGTTTCTAGGTTATCTATTCTACAAGTCTTTGAAATCAATTTAATAGAATCGTCGATGTAACTCAATAGTATCTCGTGCGTGCCCGGGACCACGGTCAAGATTCTCGGGTTGAATCCGAGATGTGTCGCTAGACAGTAAACATGTAACATGTATAGATGAATGATGTCAGCAGCAGCATCCCAGGGCCGGCCGAGCCCATAAAGACTGATCAGTATAAGTATCGAACTGTTGAGTTATAAGTCAGGTTTCATTATTAATTTCCCTTTACCCCCAAGATTATGTGTTCAAGTCAGGTATTTATGATATGAATCTAATGCCAACACAGGATGAAGCAGGTACAGATTTTGTCTATGTAGACAACAAGTCACGTCCGTCAGGACAACAAATCAGGATTGTCGTCATTAGCAATAAGATCCAAGTAACGAGTCAAGTAGTGTGTCGTGAACACGCCATGTGATGTATATTAACCAAATAGATACCCCATGTGAAACTGTTATCAATATTGGAACACGGTAACCAAAACTGATACCAGGATGCATATGTATCTATCTATAATAACCATTATACATCCATGACAATGTATGATGCAAACTAGATAACATGTTGTACCGATTTAGTCGTATAATGATATCATGATATTCCGGTATGCAACTAGATATGCTATTATCAGTACGGATACGAACGGATATTGTAAAACTGTAAATCTGTGACATTTTCTGAATAATAAAACACATGCACTATTTTTATTCATATAGATATTGATATAATATAACATAGCATGTTGCAAGTTAATCTTTCCTGATCGGATCTCACAACGGGATACGGATGCTACGTACGACGTCGGAATAACGTCGCGATGCAACACTTACACGCGCAGGATTGGACCTGGCTGAGCAGTGACGTGACGTGATGACTACGCTGGACGACGACGGTGACTGGATCGTCCGGATCGTTGGCAACGCGCACAACTCCGGCGAGACGGACGGAATAACAAGAAAAGAAAAGAAAGAAGGAGGGGAAGAAGAATGGGGTTGCTGGTGTTTGAGTTATGGGGAAGCGAGGAAGGAGGCGAGGTGACGGCGACGATGGTGGGTTGCCGTCGGCGACGAGGGGCAGTAGGATTCTCGGGTGGCTGTCATGAGTAGTCGGGGTTGACGAGGGTCGTGGTGGCGGTTTATGGTGTCGGGAAGAGGAGAGAGGGATGAGGAGGTGAAGGCGGTGATGACGAGGGGAGGTCGGCAGCGAATCTCTAGCGAGGGGTTGGAGGTTCTTAGGTCGAGGTTTGTTGCTGGGGTGGGGTCGACGTCGGGCTGTGGGTTCTCGAAAAAGGAGAAGATGGAGAGGAGGTGGAGAAGGTGACGATGAGGGCGACGACGAGGTGAGGTGATCGGTGGCGGCGGTGCAGGCATGGGCTAGGGTTTGAGTCCTCAGGTTTCTCGTGGGTAGAAAGAAAAAGAAAAGAGAGGAAGAGAGAGGGAGTTGGTGTTTTTATAATTATGTTTATTATATATATAATAAAGAGAAGAGAGAGGGACAAAGGGTGAGAAGAGAAAGATACTGCTAGAGAGTGATGCTAGAGAATGAGAAGAGAGAGAAAGAGTGTGATGATAAATTAGTTAATATATAAATATTATATATGAACTGTACATTTAGTTTATAAAAATATTATAATATATATATTTTAGGTTTAAACATCTAATTTCAAATTATTCTGAATATTACCCTAGTTTCTACTAAAATCTAGTTTTAAAATATGAGAATATACGTACAAGTTAAAACAATAATGCAATACCCGGTTAATAAAAATGCATACCATCAAGTGCGGATCTACGTAAATATATGAAGCGATCCAAACGAGTCTGTTTTAACAATTTGGACGTGAACGTGATGTATGGATGCAACCATATGATATGGGGTACGATAACATGCCATGTGATTGAAAGAATTTTATTTACCGCAATCAGGACGGTTTCGCTTGATAGCTAGCCGTGATGAGTACGGGTCGTCCGCAGGGAGACGGTGCGTTGCGCGTTCTTGTTATGACGAGTTAATGCGCGTGGCAGAATTGTTTGTTTCTAACCTAAGTGTTTATATGCACAGTATAAGTTGTTAGGATTAGATAGGTTAATGTAAGTTAGTGAAGTCCGTCCTCATTCCTTCGTGCCGAACTTAACCATTGAAGTTAGAGCAATCGGCAACAACGTAGATTAGGGTACTTAAGCACGGTATTAGTGAAATCCGGCTTATTGACCCTTGTCCGTCCGTTATTTTCGCTTGACTTTCGCCTCCGGCCAAACCGAACGCAACCGGTCACGGTTAGGGGTAACCGATACCTTGGTAGGATAGGGTGCCTAACGGAACGCTTGCGTAAGGTTTGGACGGAGTTCAATTGAAAATATCGGGCAAAAGAAATGAGAAACGAAAACCTTAACTTACAACACCATTCTTTTTCCTAACAACACCATATTTACAAACATCAAAACCACAAAAAGAGAGAGAGTAAAGGAAAAGATAAAAGAAAAGAATAAAACAACATTGCAAAAAAGTAAATGGCATGGAATAAAATGCAAGTAAGTAAATGGCAAGAATTAAATTGCAAGTAAGGAAAGAGATAGAAATACTAAGAACCAAAAGCGATATTACAAACCATGGGTTCAATAGCCTAAACTTAAACCTGCAAGCTCAATGATGAGGTTGCAAGATTAAGAGAAGGCTAAGAACTCAAAGCAAAATGAAGGCAAAATGAAAGCTTTATTGATTCCAAGTGATGATATAACTCTTGAGTTCAATAACCAAAACTTAAACTTGCAAGCTCAATAAAGAGGTTGCAAGATCAAGAGAAGGCAAAGAACTCAAGAGGAACTAGCTATGTACAAGAACAAAAAGAAAACAAAAAGAGTATGAAGTCTTGGACAAAAAGTATACAAAGTATGACCCTCTCCCTTGCTCACAAATCTGCCTTTTATAGGCACAAAATAAGATTAAATAAGTAATAAAAATGAGTTGATGTGACAACAAGGGAGAGCCAGAAGAAAAATGGGGCTAAATGGACTTGGTGGGGCCGGCTAGATCGGGCTATATGGGGATGTCGCCGGTTTTTTGTTGGACCTTGAGGCCCATGCTTGTTGTGTGATGTTGTGTGCTCTCCACAATTCCACTGGTATTGCTTGATTTCTTTGTAGAAGTCTGGGTTGTACTCAGTAGATTGGAGGGAAACTTGATACTTTTTAACTCACATCACATCTTTTAGCATTTATTACACATCACCTCACCTGTGCTCACTTGCACCAAGGCAGCCCCCTCTCTAGGTCCATGTACCAACAAGCTAGTATACACACTTGTACGTGTTGGACCATTTAGATAAAAAAAAGTGTACACATGCTTGTTGCAAAAAGAAACTCTTGAAATATTGATCGGTTTGCAGTTCCGATTGCAGTGTCGGCTCACCAATGTAATATCCGTGCATTTGAATGTATTTCCAGTATTTTGTCACCGATACCTGTAATATGTAATTACTGAGCAGACACTGGTTAATAGTACCGATCTATAACAAAACAGATAATGAATGAGTGGTATTGAAATGCAGTTTTCTGTGATAAACAAATATCCCCAAACTTATCTTTTGCTCGTCCCGAGTAAAACAAAAAAATCCTAGTCTCACTTTCGCAAGGAACGTGATTGCACTGTGCTCATGCAACAAGCCGTTAAACCTCTAAGTGTGCTTAGTAGGAGGAGTGTTGTCTCCTGATGGTTTTCAGCGGATTACACCCACAAAATCCCGTCAAGCTAGTTTCACAAGTTAACGTCGATTCTACTCCTACAATTTAGCATCTAGGTTAAAAATTCTATTATCCTAAGTTAGAAAAAACCAACCCTTATGTTTCACACCTCTAATTTATTCAACCTCAGATCCTATACGTTTTTACAGTTTAAAAAGATCTCGGTTTCTCTTGAGTTTTCCTTCTAAAGTGCGGTCTCCAATCAGGAATTTTTATCATCTTTACGGAAAACATAAGTCTTGTTCTTTATTCCTATCTTTCCTCCAAATATCGATCGTATACCCCTACGTGTGTGTAAAATTTCATCCTTACACTTAAAAATTCAATTAAAGCTATAGTATCCTTGCCCTAATGCCTAATACTACTTCTTTTCATTTAATGATGGACGGTGTTGCTCACACACCTTTCATGCGACTACTAATGCTTCTTGAGGCACTAACAGCCGATTACTGAATGTGTGAGCTTAAAACGTAAATAGAAGTTTCCAGGTCTTGACTTTATTTATTTTCTTTTCTTTTTTCTTTATTTTTCTTTTTCAAGACCGGATATATTTTTTTAATGATGCTATTTTGGTGGTTAGCTTTAAATACCGTTTTTTCTTTCATACTAGGTTTTCAGGTAAGAGTATTTCTAGGTATTCTCTACTATCATAAGTTTCAAAGTGCGTGTAGGTGCAGTTTGTAGGGTATATATTTTTTAAATTTTGACTTAAGAATAGAAACTATTTTTTTCAGACCTATCCTTAAGTAAAGCTTTCAATACTTTCCCTTCATCTCGACTTAACTCAAGAACTGAACTCAAGATTACCTACTTCTATAAAAAAAACTGTAAGGACGTACAATTACCAAGGTTAAAAAGAAGGAGAGTTATTTTTAGGGTTTTCAATTCCTATGCCTATAGTTTAGTTATTTCTAACGTATCAACTCAACTTTCAGAAATAGAAATCTTAGTTACCCTATTAGCTAACTTGACGACAAAGTTTTTATATTTTTGTAAAAATTTTCGATTTTTATGGGTTTTTAAATAAGTAAGCAAATGCAAAATATACACATGAATGTGAAGGAAGAAAGCTTACTGAGCACACCCCCAAACTTAAAATTGACAGTGCCCTCACTGTCAGGCTACACCAAGAATGTCAAAATTGTCGGCGCTCCCTACAAATTTTTTTACAAAAAAAAAGCAAACCAAAAATATATATACACAAAAAGGTCCTCCCAAACTTAAGTGAAACAGTGTTTCCACTATTTAAGCGCTAAGTTCAAAGTTAGGGGGGAGAGAACAGTATTAATCTATACAAGGCCTTACACAGGCCAAAAGTTAACACCAACCATTCAAAAATTTTATCGCTATAATGTGCAGGTTGGTGAAAGAATGCGGAGAGTAAAGAAATGGAGAATACGCGAGACCGTATGGGGATAGAAGTGGTATATGGTCCCGGTATATGAGGAGAAGAATGGCGGAAGGGACAAAGAAATGGAGTACAAACTTGAGGGTGAAATGGAGTGAATAAATTAGTACAGTTTGTAATGACCGATGTGTAAAAAACGATTGTACTAATCTATCAACCTATTGAGAAATGGGGTCAAACTTCTCAAGATTCGTGAGAAAACATGGATAGACAGAACTTGGTAAACCAGATATAGGAAATGAAAGTGATACGGTGTCTTGCAAGGTCGGAACGATGGAAAGGATGAAGGGGAGTGAATGAGGAATGGTATCGGTTAAAGATTCAGGAGGGTGTATACAGTCAATGAAAGGGATATGATGAATTGGAAAATCCGACTCATCAAGTAAAACTGGTTCATCCTCAAAAACTTCCTCAATATTCCCCTCAAAATTCAGCTTATCCATGCATTTATCATCAATATCTAGACGCATATGAAGTTCGGAAAAAACAACTAATGACTCGGGATGATGTCCATACGGAAGTGAAAGGACATGATGAAGAGAAAAACTCATCCAAAACCGCGGGTTTATCATCCAAAATATTCCCAGCGTCAATATCCTCAATCAAGTGAAAATCGATTTTCTCGGACACCTCATCAAAAGCATGGATTTCAATCAATTCAGGTTCTAGAGTGGAGGTGTAGAGGTCAAGAGGTTTAGGATTGGTTTCACTTGGAATGGACCTTTCACAATCGGGTAAATCAAAAACTACAAAGTTGCACAACTCATTAAACGTTCTATCTTCAATAGGTGAATCATTTGGGACACTCGATAGACTTTCAAGACCGAAGTTGTGGAATTCAACTTGGAATGGGCATGTTTGATTTGGAAGGGTATACCGCTCACTCTCACGACTCAATTCCTCAATCTGTCCTACCGCCTCACCATACATTGGAAAATTTGGAGCTAGTTGAAAACTAGCTACCGGTCCGTTAGGTTGTATGAGGGTAGCCATGGACGCTTTCAAATCCATCATCTGTTTGTACGACGTTACTCGAAAGTCTTCCAATGACTGTTCCAGACTAGACATGGGTTGTGAAGGGGTTTCAGTAAAAGATTCAAAATTATTTGGATACTGGAAACTCCTAAATGGCTGTTCAGAAGCAATGTCTAGGGAATGTGTAAAAGTCGGATAGGATGGATAGGAATTGAATGGTTGGACAGGAGTAGGATCAACATTCGGATAAGAAGATGATTGGAATTGTTGATCAAAAGAATTTGCAGTGGTGAAGAGAGTGAAAGATCGGCTACGAGATTGTTCAATACGTTCAGCAATAGACATAGGTCTTGGAGTTACAACAGGACTCTCAAAAGGGTATCAACGTAAGAAGACGGGGAAGGTTGAAACGGTTGATACAAGGTGGAGTGCGGAGTCCAGTTGTTTGTCCTAGACGCGTCTATCCGATCTTTCAAAGAAAGTTTAGGCATGGAGAGATCGTTCGAAGTTTGACCAAAATAAGAACCGTAAGAAATAATGTCTGGTTGTGGGTACCAAAGTTCGACAGAGTTTTTCTAAGTAGGGTACCCATGATATGAAGAGAAGGAGAGGAGGAAGAATGTGATTTTTTTAAAAGTTAGTTATTAACAAAAGAATGAAATATAAACACAAAAAAAATCACGACACAAAATACAACACACTTACTCGGTCCAGGGTTCACTTAAGTCAACTAGACCTGCTCAAGAACTTAATTGTCGAAGTAAAACTGTGTCGAGAAACGGACTCAAGATATACTAATCACGGGGCCAGGTAGGTGTAGAGATAAGGGGAGGTTTTCCAACGCTTTCGCGAAGGTCCTTAATTAGATAACCCTTTCTCTTTTGGCGGTTTTGCCGTGAACACTTTCCTAGACACTCCGTGAACGATATACTATTAAGCGGTGTTCTAAACACAGTTAACTTCTCCTAATGAGCGCGAAGTCCTTAAAGGCTTAAAATCTAGTTTCTTTTAAAAATTTGTGTGGGTAAACGTCATGTTCAATTTTGTGATTTGTGGGCCACGGAAAATGTGATGAAATCCTTTACCGTATGTTGTGGGGTTCGCTTGCCCTTAAGTCCGTATTAATGGATGCAATGCGCAAATCAATGTAAAGCTTGTTAAAAACCTAAAAAAATGATTTTTATGTTTAAGCACGACACTGCAACAAATACGGGTAAGTCAATTTTTGCGTTTGATAGCGAACTTGCAAAGAATCCTGCAAAAAATAGTATATTGGAGGCGTCGGATTTGAGAAAGAAGGTGTTAGGAAAATACGTACCGATAAGTTTTCGGGTTAAGAAACCCTCATTGAATTGAATCCAAGTAGCTTGATAAAGTTCGCTTGAATGGGACAAACTATCCGGATTTTTGGCATTGTACTTCACAACCACCTTAACTTTGAATGTACACTTTGCTCCACACGATCGTAGTTCGCAAATCCGTAAAAATCTGAAAAATGTCGGAAAAACGGATTATTAGTGCGGAAAAAAAACGATATGAATGCCCAAATACCTGCACACTCAAAATTATAAAAATCAAGCAATAAAATTGGGACAAAATTAGAACACTGGAGCACAGGGAAAAAATTTGGAGCAAAAGGGAGCGAAAATTCCGGCGCGTCGGGTTTCAGGGGGTTCTCGCCAGTTTTTTATGTGAATTGGGGCTCCAATTTTTCACAGATATCTCAGTGTTCCACCAGTGTCTCAATGGTATTGTTTAACTTTTTTAATTAGACCCAGAGTGCTTGCGGGTCAAAAATCCAGAGAACAAAAAAAATTAGATATGTTAATTTTTATTTTGGTTTTGAATTTTTTTATCTTTTAGTTTGTTCTTGAGAATGGTGTTAGATGATATAAACAAGATTAACCCAAAATAATAAGAATAAAAACGTCACCGTTTCCCCGGCAACGGCGCCATTTAATTGAAAGAATTTTATTTACCGCAATCAGGACGGTTTCGCTTGGTAGCTAGCCGCGATGAGTACGGGTCATCCGCAGGGAGACGGTGCGTTTCGCGTTCTTATTATGACGAGTTAATGCGTGTGGCGGAATTGTTTGTTTCTAACCTAAGTGTTTATATGCACAGTATAAGTTGTTGGGATTAGATGGGTTAATGTATGTTAGTGAATTCCGTCCTCATTCCTTTGTGCCGAACTTAACCATTGAAGCTAGAGCAATCGGCAACAACGTGGATTAGGGTACTTAAGCACGGTATTAGTGAAATCCGGCTTATTGACCCTTGTCCGTCCGTTATTGTCGCTTGACTTTCGTCTTCGGCCAAACCGAACGCAACCAGTCACGGTTAGGGGTCACCGATACTTTGGTAGGGTAGGATGCCTAACGGAGCGCTTGCGTAAGGCTTGGGCGGAGTTCAATTGAAAATATCGGGCAAAGGAAATGAGAAACGAAAACCTTAACTTACAACACCATTCTTTTTCCTAACAACACCATATTTACAAACATCAAAACCACAAAAAGAGAGAGAGAGCAAAGGAAAAGATAAAAGAAAAGAATAAAACAACATTGAAAGAATGTAAATGGCATGGAATAAAATGCAAGTAAGTAAATGGCAAGAATTAAATTGCAAGTAAGGAAAGAGATAGGTTTATCTTTGCGCCTATCTGAATTTTGGTGAACCCTGTTAACAAATCCTTGCGCCTATCTGAATTTTGGTTTCTAATTTTATTTTCGCACTTATTTATTTATCTTTCGATGATTAATTGCGTGGTTGTTGTTGTTACGTGATTTGATTTATTGCGAGCATTATTTCGTTATCAATTTTTTCTCCCAATATTGATGTATCCCGTTATCAACTTGTCCTGTTAAATAATCTAATATATAAAGAAGGAAATGCTAAATAATGTAATATATAGTATATAGAAGGCAACAACATTATTGATCGATTCATTTCATGTCCCCATGCGGGTAGTGGTTGGTAGACTCAAATTGTAACAAACAACGAGCCTAGTGATGGAGGTCCTTTTCGGGTCTCGGTCTCCGTCAGATGTTGTCTTTCGTTGATCTCCCGGTGGTGATCTTCTATTGTGTGTGGGTTTGAGGAGATTAATGGTTTAAGGAGTTTAGCACCAAGTACCTGCAAAGAAGTTCCAGGGTGGTTTGGTACCACCGAGGACCCTTCGACGATCGAGTTAGTACTAGATCCGAGCAGAGTAACGGCTAAGTGGAATCAAGAATGGCTTACTTGACCCCTCTGTGATGGGGGTTTATATAGCGGCGGCGGCACGCAACAGCAGAAGCGAGAATCCTACCAGCAGTTACGCTCCCAACGTCACGTCCGCATAAAGAGCGGATCACCCATCAATAGGGATCGTGATGGCGTGGAACGCGGGACATTTCTGACGGAGAATCTGCGCATGGAGAGATTTGCGGAATGACGGTTATGTCTGTGAGTGGTGGAGTTGGTTGGTCGGAAGGACCGAGGAAGACAGCCTCGGCTGGGGAGCTCGGAGCCGAGCAAGAGGGTTGAGGAAGCAAGAGGGTTGAGGAAGCAAGGTGCTGTGGCAGCTCGGGGTGAGCTGAGGGGCCGAGGAGGAAAATTTGCAGGGGCCCCGAAGAGGGCCAGCTTGTGCTTGCAGGTCGGGTATAAGGGTTGCCTGGTCGGTCTCCGTGGGCCCTTTCTTCTGGGTCTTGGGATATGTCATCCGCCACGTGTCCTGGTCTCACATCGCCAATATTGGGCATCATCATTAGCCTCCCACTCTTGTCCCGACCAGCTAGCGGGTCGGGTCAGGAGTGGACTGCCGAGCCTCCCCAGGCGAGCTCTTTCCTAAGGCTTCATCGGGACGAGTCCTCAGGCTGTCAGTTTGTCTTTTCTGTCAACGAATCAGGGCGAGATCTCTGCATTTAAGGAAGGTGCGCCGGTTCGTGCATTCTGCCACTGAAGCGACGGTCTATGTGTCAAACGTCGATTGGCCGACGCGACGTATGCAGGCATGCGGCGTCTGATGGGATGCGGTCCAGCGCAAGATCGACATGTGGAGAGATTGGAGCTGCTGGATGCGAGGAGTCTTTTTAGCGGGAGATGACGGGCGTCGTTGGATGAGGCCGCTTTCAGCAATAAACAGGGACGGGGCCCGTCCTTGGGCCCCTACTCCTTCATATTTCCCTCTTCTAAGTCCTGGTTGCTCGGCGTTCGTCTTCCATCTCTCGCTTTCGGTTCCCGAGGATTCCCTTTTTCAAGGTTAGATGTCTTCCTTTGTAGAGTCAGTAGATATTGTAGGAGTAGGTTCTAGGGACCTTTTAGTTGTGGCCGAGTCCCCCCGGGGAGCAGGGGTCGGATCCTCTCCCCGGGATCGTGCGGCGGGGGCGGCCCCCAGGGAGGAGGCAGCAGATGCGGCCCCCAGCACCTCGTGTTGGGTGAGGCATGAGGACGAGCTCGCCAACGCTCGGGCTCGCTTCCACATCCCCTCGTGTTACAAGCTCCGACTGGCCAAGGAGGGAGAGAGGGCGGATCAAGTACGGGGCATGGAGATCGCCTTGTATTTGGAAGCTTTTTGGGGCGGAATGCGCCTGCCCTTCTCTCCCGAGGTCGTCGCAGCGCTGAATTTTTTCGGTTTGGCCCCCGGCCAGTTAGTGCCGAACTCGTGGAGGATCCTCCTCGGGGTTCTTGATCCGCCTAAAGTTACAGGCGGTTCCCTTCAGCCGCTCCCTTCTTGATTCTTCTCTCATTTTCAAAAATCACCCCGGTGGTCGAGCGGGCGACCCGAGATGGGTCTATCTCTCTTTCAGAAAGCGGCCCGGGGGCGCTGCCGGGACCGGGGTCGTGGCCCTGCCCTCTTCTATTCATGATTGGAAGAAGAAATTTTTCTTCGTTTCCCCTCTCGAGGGCGAGGGCTGGCCCGTGCCCACCAAGTGGTCGAGGGAGAAATGTTTGCCGGGAAACCAGTCCAATGACCCCGCCGCGGTGAGAGTGGCGTCGTGGGAGCCCATCCCCCGACCTGACGTGCTGCCGTTTGAGAGGGTCCTGAGTTGGGCCGGGCTCAGCTCCGTTGAGTTCGTCGGTAAGTTAGGCTTGCTTTTTGGCTTGTGTTTTGCTCGTGTCGCCAACTTGTTGGGTATTTGTTTTGTGCAGAGTCCATGGACTTCGATTCGCTTAAAGCCTCCATGCGCCAGCCGAGAAAGGTTACGAAGGCTGGGGGCGCTGGCTCTTCTCGCGCGAAGCCCGCCCCGGCTCCTACTGCTCCAATGGTGGTGTCCCGCGAGCGTTCGGGGGCGGATCCTGCCCCGGGTCCCAGCAGAGCGTCGGGCCGGAAGCGGGCCTTGGTTCTGGAGGATCCAGCCTCGGAGAAGGAGATCGGCTCTCCCTTGGAGCCGCTCAAGAGGAGCTCCCAGAGACCTTCCCGGGGCCGGTCCTCTCCGATCATGGTGGAGGAAGGGGGCCTCCGGTTCGTGGTGCCATCGGGGCTATCCGTTGCGGATAGCTTTCTGCATGAGATAGAGGCCTCGGCCGGGGGTAGAGTTCCCGGGGGGGACCTTCGGGGCTCAGCTGGCGTCCATCGCCTAGGAGTCTGTTCAGGTAAGTGTTTGGTTCATTGTGAGATTCGGTGCCTCCTTCATCTTTCTGATCTCTTTCATATCTTCCAGGTTCTCCAACACGTTGCCCTCGCCTTGCGTATGGAAGCTGAGGTGGTGGCCCCGGCGCTGGAGGCTGCGGGTCAGCTCGCCTCGCTGGAAGAGAGCTCCAGGCGGGAGCTGGAGGCGGTGACGGCAAGGGTTGCCGCCTTGGAAGGCGAGGCGGAGGCCGGGAAATGGGAGGTAGCCCGGTACCGCGAGGCTGCCGTGACTACCGAGGCCAAGCTCAGGGATGCTCAGGTGCTTGCCGGCAACCTGAAGAAGATGGTGAAGACCCTTCGGAAGGAGCTTAGGGCGGCGGCCGAGGTGGCCAAGTCGGCCGACCTGAAGGAGGCGAAGGCGGTGGAGAGCTACAAGAAGTCGAATGACTTCTATGATGACTTGGCCATGGCTACGACCCGCATCTGGCAAGAGACCCTCGATGCCGTTAAGGCCCGGATGCCGGAGTTTGCCGACGGAGATCTCCGAGCCGAATTCCCCCTCGCGAACGCCGATGAGCAGGGGGAAGAGGTTCCTAACGAGGAAACCGCCGAGGAGCCCGCGCGTCATGTGGTGGATGTCGAGGACCCCGAGGTCGCACCTGGCCCTGAGGTCTAGAGCCCCCGTCTTCTTCTTTTTATTTCTTTGTTTTCGGAATTTTGTAAGGCTGGGGAGCCCAAAAAATACCCTTTGTAAAGCCTTTGTCTTTGGTGGTAATAAAATTTTTCTTTGGTTTCATCAAATCGCACTCTATCATCTGTTTGTGAAGAATGCTCGTAAGATATCTCTGCTTGCACCGTTATGTTTTCATGTCAAGTTGGCCATCTGTCTAGCGATCGTCCGTCGAGTTGATTTCGATCACTCGCCGACGAGCATGCCAAGCGCTGCCGAGGAGGCAGGCATCACCATGGGCCCCGAAGTCGAGGGGAGATCGTTTGGACCTGGATAGACTTGATGCCCCTCACTGGGGTCTCGGATCCTCTGCGGGTGACGGGCAGAGTGCTGATCGCTGTATTTATGCCGAGCGTGAGTGGGAGGCTGCTCGGTGGCCCCATGGGGGGTGCCATCTTTTGACTTCTGGCAATGTGAGCATCGACCACCAGTTCGGAGATGACCGAGCAGGGTAGCTGCTCGGTTGCTTCTTGCGAGGGCTTTGATCCTTCAGGACGGGGACCGAGCGGGGTTACTGCCCAGTGCCTCTTGGCGAGGACTTTGATCCCTGTCGGTTGTGGCAAGAAGCTACCAGCCGGGGATAGCCGAGCAAGGACTCGACTGCCTCTGGGAGGACTTTGGTCCTTAGCGTGGAAGGGGTTGTAGGAAGCCTGCCAAGGACCCTTGATCGGGCAGGGTTTCTGCCCGGTGCCTCTTGGCGAGGGCTTTTGTCCTGACGGATAGCCGAGTGAGGGATCTTTAGGCTCGACTTTCTTTGGGAGGGCTTTCTGGTCTCTGGCGTTGCGGTAGGGAGGGTACCCACCAGAGACGACCGAGCAAGGTAGCTGCTCGGTTGCCTCTTGCGAGGGGTTTGATCCTTAGCGTTGGAGGGGCTGTAAGAAGCCCACTAAGGATGACCGGGCAGTGAAGCTGCGCGGTTGTCTCTTGGCGAGGGCTTTGATCTCTGGCGTCGTAGGTAGGCAACTACCAGCCTGAGATGAATGAGCGGGGTAGCCACTCGGGTGCCTCTTATGAGGGTTTTGATCCCTGGCGTCGTGGGTAGGGAACTACCAGCCGGAGTTGACCGAGCAGGGCAGCCGCTCGGTTGCCTCTTGCGAGGGCTTTGAATCTTCAGGACGGGGACCAAGCAGGGTTACTGCCCAGTGCCTCTTGGCGAGGACTTTGATCTCTGTCGGTTGTGGTAGGAAGCTACCAGCCGGGGATAGCCGAGCAAGGACTCGACTGCCTCTGGGAGGACTTCGGTCCTTGGCGCGGGAGGGGATGGAAGAAGCCTACCAAGGACCCTTTGCCGGGCAGGGTTACTGCCCGGTGCCTCTTGGCAAGGGCTTTTGTCCTTAAGGATAGCCGAGCGAGAGATCCTCGGGCTCGACCGCCACTGGGAGGGCTTTCTGATCCCCGGCGTTGCGGTAGGGGAGCTACCCGCCAGGGATAGCCGAGCGAGGGTTGGGCTCGACTTCCTCTGGGAGGACTTTCTAGTCCCTGGCGTTGTGGTAGGGAAGCTACCCGCCAGGGATAGCCGAGCAGGGTAGCTGCTCGGCTAATTCTTCATGAGGTTTCGCCCGACCATCCAGTCGCAGGTATAGGGAACATGAACGGTCGCGGTGAACGCGCGCGCAGCATGCACATTGAATGCGGGGGAGGCGAAGCGCCAGGGTCACGTCGTTTCAATTCCGCAAGGGAAGGCTCGTTGATCACCGCGTGGCAGCGAATTTTTTGGGTGAAGGCAGGCGACTGTTGAGTTCTGTCGGGGCGCAGTGGGCTATATAAGGCTGAAGGAGCTCTGGTCCTTCTTTTCTTTATAAATAGATAGTTGAGGATGCAGGACTTCCCCTTTACTATCCCCGATATCATCCATTTCGAAGACGTATACCTCTATGACCAGAACTGCACCGAGGACACGGTGCAGTTGGTCTATGGGAGCATCGAGGACTACTTCGGCCGGCTGCTCCCCCGACGCTCCTCCCTACTGCAGCTGTTGATGTACTCCATCTGGAGGGCGTCGCCGGGGTTTTACAACCCCCTATCCGAGCAGCTCTATGACGAGGCCGTGGGCAAGCTGCGGTCTTTGAGGCGCTTCGGTCTGATCTCCGAGAACCGGCTGGCTTGCTCAGAGGCGCTCGTCCGCGAGTGCTATGAGCTGAGGCTCGGGGACAACGCGCGCGGGGGGAACCGAGGGCAGAGGTTGGATCTCGCGAGGTCTCGGCTGGCGGAAATCTTTACCGAGTATCACGAGCAGTGCTCTCTGCACCCCTTTCCCCCGCTGTTGTAATTTTCTTTTTGTATGTATGGCTGAGGAGCCTATAATACTCTTTTTTTGAATAAATGAGAACTTTCCCTCTTTTCCGCAATGTTCCATTGATCTTTATTAAATTAACAACAGACCCTAGGAAGAGTTTACATTGCCCCAAAGGAAAAGTACATTCTAATAGATGGCCTTATTAGCATGGCCCGAGCTCCCCGGGGGCTTGTTGGTCTCCGTGCTCGGCACCGGGTATGGGGCACCCTGAGCGTCGGACAAGTTATCTGTCGAAACGAGCATGATCTGGCCGATGGTCAGCTCGGCGGGAGGGGGACACTGCTCCTGCTCGCAGTCGGCCTGCCGTTTGTCTCTCAAGTAGGCGGCGAGGTGTCCCGATCGGATGAGCTCCTCGATGTAGTCCCGGAGTTGCTTACAATCCTCCGTGGCATGGCCCAGTGTTCGGTGGAAAGCGCAGTAAGGGCCCCGGAGTCGCTTCACGGCCTGACGCGGGATTGGAGGGAACTTGAAGAACCCCTCGTTCTGTGCCTCCTCTAGCAATACTGCGAAGGAGACGTTGAGTGGGGTATACTCCTGGAACTTCGGGTGATAGGGCTGCTGACGCTCCAGCCTCTCCTCCCGAGCCCTCTTCTTCTGGTCGGACCGTTCTGCTCGGGGGAGGTTTGCGTTCACCTCGGATTCCAGCTGAACCTCGCGCTTGGTCCACGCCTTGACCTCGGCCATGGTCTTAGGTTGTGCCAACGCAAAGGAGCGTAACCACTCCTTATGCCTCAGACCAGATCTGACTGCCATGATGATGGTCTCGTCTCGGTGCTCGGGGACCTTAATAAGGGCGTTGTAGAAGCGGGTGATGTAGGCCTTGAACGTCTCCTTGTCCCCATTCTTAACCGTGAAGAGGTAGTCGACCGTGCACTTCTGCCAATGGTTTCTAACGAAGTGGCCGAGGAACTAGGTATCCAGCTCGTCGAAGGTCGAGATTGAGCGGGGCTCGATCCCTCGGAACCAGTCCCGATCTGTGCGGATGAGGGTGGCTGGGAAGGCCCTGCACTAGGCGGCGTCGGAGTGGTCTTGGAAGCTCATTCCCGTGGTGAAAGCGTCCAAATGGTCCTTCGGGTCGGTTTTCCCGTCAAACAAAGAGACCTTTGGGGGCTTGTTGCGCGAGGAGATGTGGACGACGAGCAATTCCTCGTTGAACGGCTTTGTGAGCAAGTCGGAGGCATATTTAGCCCCGTCGCTCGAGAGGTGAGCCTCCTGGCGCATGCCCTCGATCTTCTTCTCGAGGGCATCGATTCGCCCGTGGTATCCCGAGGAATCGGCGCCTTGGGATCCCTGGCCTCTGCTGCGGGTGATCTGCGTCTAGGAGTAGCCCCGGTTCCTCTTGATGAGGTACCTCAGATCCCTGGGCGAGGTGGCTCTCGAGCAGCCGAAGTGAACCCCTTCTGTGTGACCCCGCCGAGGGAAGTGGTGTCGACCATGCCTGTGGATAGGCGAGGTGACTGACATTTCCTCAGGGGGTAAGGGTATGAGGAGGCTTGAGGCGAGGCGTTCTGGCGGCGGACCTTGGAGTGGAGCCGTGGGGCGCCCAGCGGGCCTCGAGGAGTATCGGCTTGAGAGATCTGTGGTCAGAAGTCGTAGCCTGCTGGTGGTCAGCCGTCCCGACGGGGGCAGAGCCTTCTGGAGGCGGTGGAGCGGCGATCTGGGGCCCGGGCCCGGCCGCTTGGACGCGGACGAGCGCCTCCACGAGGGACTGTAGCCAATCTATCCGGCTGGCGAGGGCGTTGACGATGGTCGCCGGAGGAGGCTCATCCACGCCTCCGGTGAGGGGAAGGCGGCGGCTTCTACCAGGATCTTCGGGATGGTTGCTCGTCATGCGGACGGAGATCAGAAGGCCAACTTTGTTTTTGTGGAGTTTGCGTTCCCACAGATGGCGCCAACTGATGGAGGTCCTTTTCGGGTCTCCGTCAGATGTTGTCTTCAGTTGATCTCCCGGTGGTGATCTTCTGTTGCGTGTGGGTCTCAATAGGTTTTGCGGAGATTGATGGTTTGACGAGTTTAGTGCCGAGTACCTGCACAGAAGTCCCGGGGTGGTTTGGTACCACCGAGGACCCTCCGACGATCAAGTTAGTACTAGATCCGAGCAGAGTAACGGCTAAGTGGAATCAAGAATGGCTTACTTGACCCCTCTGTGATGAGGGTTTATATAGCGGCGGCAGCACGCAGCAGCAGACGCGAGAATCCCGCCGGCAGTTACGCTCCCGACGTCACGTCCGCGTAAAGAGAGGATTGCCCATCAATGGGGATCGTGATGGCGTAGAACGCGGGACGTTGTTGGCGGAGAATCTACGCATGGCGAGATTTGCGGAGCGGCGGTTAGGCCTATGAGTGGTGGAGTTAGTCGGTCGGAGGGACCGAGGAAGACGGCCTCGGCTGGGGAGCTCGGAGTCGAGCAAGAGGGCTGAGGAGTCTTGGTCCTGTGGTAGCTCGGGGCGAGCTGAGGGGCCGAGGAGGCAAATTTGCAGGGCCCCCGAGGAGGGCCAGCTTGTGCTTGCAGGTTGGGTACAAGGGTTACCTGGTCAGCCTCCGTGGGCCCTTTCTTCTGGGTCTTGGGACATGTCATCCGCCATGTGTCCTGGTCTCGCATCGCTAATATTGGGCATCATTACCTAGTTTGGGCTATTTGGCATGTAAGTTAAGTGTATGCTAGATTGTTATGGATAGTGACTGCGACTTAATAGTTTAAGTTCTTAGATAAAATGGTTCATGGCATGGTGTCAGCATTAGGTCTCAAGAAGTCATGAGTTCATACCTCATCGATTCATCATCGTTGCCAATTTTTTCTCTTGAAAACATTATTTACCTCAGATATTGTCTTTAGAACAAGAATTTTCGTTGTAGGCCTTTTCACATGGCAAAAATAATCCCACCCGAGATGAGTGTTATATTGTTATTTTTTTATAAAACGAAGGCGAAAAAGTTGCCCCCGCGTTCTGTTAAAAGATACTTTAACAAAACTACAAAGCTAGAGCACGTACATAAAAAAGGGAAAAACAACGAAATCAACTTACATTGTTAGAGAACAAACATAAAACGACCTCCTCAGCGATCTAAACCAAACATGCAACTCTATCCTCATGGCTACGCACGTCACTCCTCATCGGTGGGGGGCCATTGATAGCTGTAGCCGACCAACCGGGATCGTGATAACCTGTGTCGCCTCCTCTCTCTCTCATCCTATCTACTCAGCCTGGCCCTCTTCTTCCCTCTGGTTGCCGCTGCATCTGTCCAAAGCAAGATGGTGGATTTAGTGACACATATACGTCCCGAAATAGATTTGGAAACAAAATTGAAGATTATATTATTCCGTTCGATCTGTTGGGAATCTTCCCCTTCGATACCTATTGTCGAGGGAAAAGTTTCGTCTTTAACGTTTGAGCACGCAAGACAACAATTCATAAGAAGAAGTAACAGCACAAGGACTTTTAATGTAGTTTGACCGACCGGCCTAATACACGGGGCAAACATGAGGATTCCATTGATATAAGAAAGAGATTACACCCGACACCTTATCTTCTCCTTGATTTGATTATCTAAAATATTAGCATCTCTTAAATCTAGATTAGAACCCTAATCTCTCAATGAAGATAAAAGTTACAAGATCTCACAGATCTTAATCTCTCTCTCACATCTAATCTCATCTCATCGCCCCACTCTTGATCTCACCTCACGAGAGGGGAGTTACAACCCTCATAACCCTAAAGACTGCATCTCACTTGTCTTAGCCTTAACCTTAACCCTTGTTGTGCCATTGTTGTGCCAATCCTCCTTGACGAAAGTATCTCCCTATTTATAGCATAGAATAAACCTTCTTCTAATTAGATTATGATCAAAATAAATCTCTTTTATCTTAATCTACTAGAATATTTCCTCTTATTTATATTTAGATCTAAATCTATATTTAAATAAGAGACTTATCTTAATTCTATCTACAATAACAAACTATTTAAATTTAAACTAATCCAAACAATCTCCACCTTAGTTTAAATCTAAATAGAATCTTGAATATACTCTCATCTCCTTATCCATCAGTAGCCTACACCAACAGATTAGATTGGCCCAACCGTTCGAGTCCAATCCGGACTCCCCGCGATCCACGAACTGCAGATAGGTGATTAGCTGGATATAAGACACAACTCTAACAATCACCACCTTGATTCAAATCCATTGAGCCTAATAACTTGAGATTCATTGTTGTTCTCATAATCCTTTTCACCGACGTCTTCGCATATGCATCCGCTTCTTCTTGGAACCCTTGTACTATCTTCGTTGTTTCTATCTTAAGCCTACGATAAAATCACTACTCCCGAGTACTCACGATCACTACACCATACTCTATCCTCGAGCACTCATGACCACTGCACTGTACTCCACCTTCGTCTAAAACATTGGAACCCCTTATCCGGAAATACATGAAAAGGGTACTTTAAATGTGCCGTTTCTGGAAGTAACACTCCACCTATCAACATGAGGATACACACCTCACAGTGAACCGTCGTGCAAATCTTGAACTTTCCTTGATGGTTTAACCTCTACCATATACTCAACCTTTATTGTCGACGACGCTACTATACCCCACAATGTTTCTTCAACTAATGGAACTAACCATCCTAATAAGTACATGTCATGTAGTCGATCTCTTGACCATCACGAACATGTGCATAGTCTCATCTATATGCTCGATAAAAACTGCAGTGTGCTCAATACATTTTTCTTGAATTCGACATCTATCGGTCTATCAAGCCCACAACAAAGTAATCATCTGACTTGGTTCATACCATATCATATACGCGTGATCCCACCGCTCCTGTATATGGTATCCGGGACATCCCTTTCTTCCTTGCTTGGTGGACACACTGTGAAAGATAGTAGAAGTGGTCAATGATAGGAGTACTGACCAACCAACTTCTCCATTCTGAATCACTTCAGAATCATCTCGATGCACATCCTTCAAGATAGCCTTAGTTACCAGATTCCACGCCCTGCTCGATCGTGAGGATTCTCAGCAATATCAAGATCCTTTGTGTCGAATTCTAATCTGAACTGAAGACTCAGCTCCCTGATCTGTAGCATACTCTTCATCAGTACCACTATAATGAAAGTATGCTTGACAACATGAGAAAAATCTCATTGTAGCAACCCCTTTCTTTGGACATGTCTCTTGGCCACTAGCTTGACCTATTTGCCCACGTTTTTTCTTTCGAAATACCCACTTGCAATTTATAGCTCTCATCTGTTGTGGTACATCCGTTGATCTTCACATCCGTACAACGTGGCACATGTGATCATCGACGTGCTATATCCTTTGCTTGGGTTTCATGGGTTTGGTGATAATCATCTGCCTTGGGCTCCTGGTCCACTAAAACATCCTCTGGCCCCATCTTGTCTCCAAGAATCATATAACTCCACCTTAATTGAAATCTCCTTGCGCACTTTGACTTCAGTATAATTGAATTCCCTTGCGCTACCGTAACTTTGACTCCAATTTAATCCGCATAAACATGTGAATAAGCAGGACACCTAAACACTCTTCGTGAACTATAACATATACACTCTCCAATCCATATCTTCTATGCAATATGAAAATATATGGCTGTAGACAATGATCAATCACCAAGTGACACGCATAATTAATTGCACCTGCCCAAAACTCTGGCAATTCGAATTGCACTTTCATCGCGAGCCCTCTGTAGTGTACCCTTATCATGAGCTTTTGCCACCCTATCTTTCTTTGGCTTTTTACGAACCATAACACCCTGATCTTTGAACTTTCCAAAATCATTGGAAGAAAATGTAAGTCGATGTACAACACCCCAATACTTATGGGGAGGCGGAAATTTTAAAAACGAACTTGTTTAAAGTATAAACATCGACTAACCGCTTGAATCGAAACTAAACGATAACTAACATGAAACATAGAAGTTCTATACTACTATGTTTAGGGATTATACCTAACGAATCGTGTCCTTCGTCTTTGCGAACTCCACCTCCTCCTCGGCCTTCTCGAAGTAGTAGACGATCCACCCGAGAGCTTTACTCCAAGTTTAGCCTCTAAACTTGAGGCAACTAAACTTCTTTAAGTGCTAATCAAAGAAGCTAGGTGAAATAGAGTGAGGGATATGGTTTAATTAGTCTAACTAATTCTTATACTCAACACATGAGAGGGGAGGATTAGGGTTTGAAGAGGGAGAGCTTGAGCAGAGAGAAGATGAACATAATAATTAAGTGAGAATAATGAGTTATGATAATATATATCAAGCATTTCTTTTTATCAAGAAAAGAAAATAAATCAATTTAACAACCATGCTTGATAATATCTAGTGATGATTCATCTCCATGAGTCATTAAGCATTTATGATGCATTAATAACATGGATGAATCATCCATATGACTCACTAATCACATTCATTGTATATGCCACCTAAACCCCCTTAGTCACCACCTTCTAGAAGCTTCTCACGCAATTACGAGAACGCCCCTCCTTTCCGCAGAAATACGGAAAAACTTTAGACTGTATAAATCCAATAACCGGATACCAGTAACTGGCTTAAACCAAAGCCGACTGGTAAAAACTGTCCGAAAGTCGTACGTGCGTAAACACACGTATGCGTCCGAACCCTTGTCGTAAAACCATACGACCTCTATATCGTTTCGCCTGGAGTAGGGAAACTCTCTGTGTAGGACTCTAGAGACTCGACTACTACGCTGGCAGTGGGTTTAACCACAGACCGCAAGCGGCACTAGCTGTACGTAACGGTCCCCAGGTAGATGTCGATAAGAAGGCCGATGAGGAAACCCATCCGAACTCCTACTGAGTCTGATGTGACAATCTCCATACAGTCCGGTCCGTTCGTCCAAGACTATCGCATATCGGGCCTAGGGGGGCGGCAAGCGTCAGTCCCCTAATAGCGGTATAAGTCGTGTTGGAGGGAAGCCCATTACACCCTGAGAAACTACTGGAACCTACCAGCAAATCTCGCTTGCCCTGGCCAGGGACTTTACGTAATGGCTCTCTGACACAGCGCGATATCAACTCCCAATACCGGGAGAGACGAATCCTGTCTAACCGCCACTGTCTCCAAGTGCTCGGGACTGCACCCAACTGCTACCTGTTTGCACGACTCCTTTGAGTCGTGGTAGGGTAGCAATCTAAGAACAATGGGACACACTCGAGGCGAAGTAGCAGTGTCAAGTCTGCGGACTATGCTGTACTCATGTCACCTGGATACTGTTCACTGACGACTGGTATAAAACCAACCAATAGTTCCCTGTGAGTCCTGTCCGGTGTACCCGTAACCTAACGAGCACCTGCATACTATCTCCAGTATGACGTACTGACGGCTGTGGGACAGACCATCTCCCCAACTGGGATGAGAAGCGTACACACTAGTCTGCTCCGGAGTATCGATGCTCTGTCTCGATAATCCAACGACTAGGGACCAGAATAAGGATGTGCTTGTAGACTACCCAGCCCCCACTAGTGTGACTGCCATCATAACGCTGGTAGTCAAGCAAGATCCTAAGAGCTCTATCAATACGTATACTCACATATTAAGATAGAAAAACCAAGTAGCATACTACCATGTTTAGCAAGACTGTTATATACATGTGAATATCTCAAGCTTCCATTAAGTAATATACAAACTAGTATGATACAATAATGGCCCCTAGGGCATATACACTAATAATCTCCCACTTGCACTAGGGCCATGTACTGGCATATCGAAGACCGATGATCTCGAGTAGCCTCTCGAACTGAATCTGAGGTAGGGTCTTCGTGAATGGATCAGCAATATTCTCTTCAGAAGCAACTCTCCGAACCTCGATCTCCTGACGATCAATGATCTCCCTGATCAGGTGATACCGCCTTAAGATGTGTCTGGACTTCTGATGGGACCTTGGTTCATTCGCTAAAGCTATAGCTCCGTTGTTGTCGCAATACAGAGGTATTGGATCAACTATGGTAGGAACCACCTGAAGTTCTGTTAGGAACTTCTTCATCCAGACTGCTTCTTTTGCGGCATCGCAAGCAGCTATATACTCCGCTTCCATCGTTGAGTCAGCAACGGTGTCCTGCTTGGAGCTCTTCCAGCACACCGCCCTTCCATTGAGGGTAAAGACATAACCCGACATGGACTTGGAATCGTCCTTATCACTCTGGAAGCCGGAATCAGCAAAGGCCTCCAACTTGAGGTCTTTTCCGCCGTAAACCAAGAACATCTCCTTAGTCCTTCTCAGGTACTTGAGAATGTTCTTTACTGCTATCCAGTGCTTCTCCCCTGGGTCTGACTGATACCGGCTTACCACGCTCAGTGCGTAAGCTACATCTGGTCTGGTGCACAACATCGCATACATTATAGAGCCTACCGCAGAAGCGTAGGGTATAATAGACATGCGTTCCCTTTCCAAATCAGTTTTGGGAGACATCTCTTTGGAGAGGGTGATTCCGTGACAAGCCGGTAGATTACCGCACTTAGAATCTTCCATACTGAATCTTTTCAGTACAGTGTCGATATACTTGGACTGCGAAAGTCCCAACATCCTCTTGGATCTATCACGATAGATCCGGATCCCCAGAATGTAAGAGGCACCCAGGTCTTTCATGGAGAACCTGTGTGACAAGAATCCTTTGACAGATTGCAGCATAGGAATGTCATTTCCTATCAATAGAATGTCATCCACGTACAAGACGAGGAATACGACACTTCTGGCTACAACTTTACTATATATGCACGGTTCATCTGGATTTTTGATAAAGTCATATTCTTTGACTGTCTCATCAAAAAAGATGTTCCAACTCCGCGATGCCTGCTTTAGTCCATAAATGGACTTAAGCAGCTTGCATACTTTCCCGCTGCTCCCACTCTGTTTGAAACCTTCTGGCTGATCCATATAGACGTACTCTTCTAAATTTCCATTCAGAAAATCCGTTTTTACATCCATCTGCCAGATTTCATAATCATGGAAGGCAGCAACAGCAAGAAGGACCCGAATGGATTTGAGCATAGCCACTGGAGAAAAGGTTTCGTCATAGTCCAAACCAGGTCTTTGACGAAAACCCTTTGCAACAAGTCTAGCCTTATAGGTTTCCACCTGTCCATCTACACCAATCTTTTTCTTGAAGACCCATTTGCATCCTATGGGTTTTACCCCATCTGGAGAAAAGTCCAAAGTCCATACTTTGTTGGTGTACATGGACTCCATTTCGGTCCGCATTGCATCTAGCCATCGTACCGAGTCGCCGCTCTGGATGGCCTGCTGGAAGTCAGTAGGTTCATCATCATCTATGATGCAATCCTCTCTATCCCCATCTATGAGAAAACCGTAGTATCTCTCAGGCGGATGAGACGGCCTACTACTCCTGCGGAGGGGTGCGGGAATGTCCGGTTCTTCTTGAACTGCCGGTTCTACCAAACTTTCAGTAGCAGCTTGCGGTTCTGGAATTTCTTCCAGTTCTATTTCGCTCCCACTTATTTCCTTTTCTAAAAACTGATGTTCTAGAAAATAGGCATTACGAGAAACAAAAACCTTTTGTTCCTCTGCGTAATAGAAATAATATCCCTTGGAGTTTTTTGGATATCCCACAAACTTACATTTTACTGATCGTGCCTCGAGCTTGTCCACATGCTGCATTTTCACAAAAGCTGGACATCCCCAAATCTTCATATGCTGAAGATGGGGTTTCTTCCCAGTCCATATCTGATATGGAGTGGTAGGCACAGTCTTGGTAGGAGCCCTGTTCAGAAGATATGCTGCTGATTCTAGCGCATAACCCTAAAAAGATCGCGGTAACTCAGCATTACTCATCATGGATCATACTATATCCAATAGGGTTCGATTCTGTCTCTCCGATACACCGTTATGCTGTGGAGTGTATGGAGGAGTAAGCTGAGAGAGAATTCCTTTCTCTTTTAGGTAACCTAGGAACTCGGCACTCAAGTATTCACCACCTCGATCAGATCTAAGTGTCTTGATACTTTTGCCGGTTTGGTTTTCTACTTCATTCTTATACTCTTGGAATTTCTCAAAAGTCTCGGATTTATGTTTCATCAGATAAATGAATCCGTATCTTGAGTAATCATCCGTGAAAGTAATGAAATAGGAAAAACCACCTCTTGCATGTGTAGACATTGGACCACATACATCGCTGTGTATGAGTCCTAAGAGCTCGCTCGCTCTTACTCCTTGTCCAGTAAATGGAGTCTTTGTCATCTTTCCTTTGAGACAAGATTGACAAGTGTCATAAGTTTGATATTCGAACGAGTCCAAATATCCTTCTCTATGCAACTTAGTCAACCTTCTCTCATTGATGTGACCCAGTCTACAATGCCATAAGAAAGCTTTATTTAAATCTGGAGACTTTCTTTTTAGTGTGTTCTAGACATTGAAAATTTGGAGCTGGTTTAAAACATATATACCGTTATTTAGTGTACCGGACCCAATCAAACCATGATTAAGGTGGATGTTAACAACATCTCTTACAAACGTGAAATCATAACCTTTATTTGATAACAAGGAAACTGATATGATATTACACGTTAAGTTTGGTACAAAAAAACAGTTATGTAAAACCAAAATGTGTCCACTCGTCAATCCTAGGTGATAATCCCCGACGGACGCAGCTCCCACGCTAGCTCCGTTAGCAACCTTTAGGGTCATATCACCTTCCTTCAGCACTCTACGGTTTCTCAGTGCCTGCAATGAATTGAAAATATGAGATCCTGATCTGGTATCCAATACCCAGGAAGTAGAGTTGATCGACAGACAATTCTCAATTACAAACACACCTGAAGTCGAAGCCACAGCTTGCTTCGGTTCCTGGTTCTTGGCGTTTCACGCCTTGCAATCTTTCTTCCAGTGCCCTTTCCTGTGACAATGGAAGCACTTATCCTGGCCCACTACTGGTGCTGCAAACTTTTTCTTTCCCTTCCCTTCCACCTTACTTACACCTCCTCTAGGTCTGGGGACGGCCTTCTTCTTCCTTCCTTTGGCCCTAGCCTTGGACCTGGAAGAAGATGCACCGCCAACAAATATAGCGGGTGTTTCCCTTGCTTTCTGCAAGGTGCCCTCTGCACTCCTTAACATGTTCAGGAGTTCCGGAAGTTCAACTTCTTTTCTTTGAATGTTGAAGTTCAGGATAAACTGGGCGTAGGTGGAAGGAAGGGACTGGAGAATAAGGTCTGTATAGAGCTCATTATCCAAAGTCGTCCCAAGGTTTACGAGCTCTTCTATATAGCCGATCATCTTTAGGATATGTTCTCCTACCGATGACCCGACAGCCAACCTCGCTCGAAACAAATTCTTTGAGGTCTCGTATCTTGCTATACGAGATTGCTCTCCATAAAGTTCCTTTGTACGGAGAAATATGGCATCTAGTTCCGTATCCTCTTGCCTCCTCTGATGTTCATTGTCCATTGAGGCAAGCACGATGCACTTGGCTTTCGCGCAATCGAAATCCCAGGTTTTGCGGATTTCCTTATCCGCATTACTGGATTTGGGACCAGGGACAGCAGGTGCCGTAGCGGTGAGGACGTACCCCAATTTGTCATAGGTCAAAGCCATTTTGACATTCCGCAGCCAATCTTTATAGTTTGGCCCTGTCAGTATATTTTTCTCTAAAAGTAACTTAAGTCCAGTCATTTTCAGGGTCGCTGCAATTAGGAGAGAGAGAAGAAAACTCTTTAGCATGATGCTCTTGCAAGTTTAGAGTGGTTTTTAGTTTATCTAAACAGGATGGCTCCCACTGTTTTCCGAATCCCTCCTCAAACCAAAAAGGAAGAATTAGCCAGGACTATTTTCACCGTACAATACTTGGTTAACCGTTCAGCCAGGCTAGTGTCGATACTTCGAGGGAGGTTTTCCAATGCTTTCGCGAAGTTCCTTAATTAAAGAACCTCTTTTCTCTGGGGGCGTAACCCCGCTGACACTTTTCTTGACACCTACTTGGTTTATAGCATTGATCGTTAAGTGACGAATATCCTGATAAGTAGCATATACTCACAGTAGGATCGGGATCCAAATATCATCGTATGATAATGTTGAAGGAATGCTACCAACATTCATCAAACTCCAAATGGTATGCATCTCTTTGCAAATTTCAGTTTCTTTAGAAATTCCCGATATAAGTTTTTGCCCCATGCTCTTATGACCTTGGCTTTGGTCAAAATGTCATAAGTCACATGTCAAGTTCTACCCGTCATTATCTTGTCAATTTGAACCCATCCGTATATACCCCTGACTTTGGTCAAATGATAATACGACTGTCCCAAACCAACTCATCTATCTTATGCAATAAATGAAAACCCAGCAGCTACCAAACACTATGCCTTGACTTTGGCCAAAATGCATAGCTTGAATACTACTGAATACCCAAATGAAATGACGGAGGGCTACGAATGGTTTTGGCGAAACCGTGAACGTAGTGAACTTGATATAACCGAAGGAACCTGATAGCTTTTAAAAGGAGTGGTTAAAGCTCCGCATTTAAAAATATCTGTTTTTAAAATTAACAGAGTGGTTTCTTTTAAATTGTTCCAACGATTAAACTTTTGGTTTATTTTCTTTGCATTATAGATAACGCGTCCCATCATTAACTTATCATTGCAGAGAACAACGAAAATATGACGTCCTCTTATGCCATCCGCATTCGTCACTGGGTCCCGTCATCACCCGTTAGGTTACTTAACTAATGACAGAGCGGGGACTGGGCTAGTGCGGGTGTAAAACATAAGTGACGTCTAAAATAGCTATCATATATATAGATATTTTACATTCGTCTGACACAATGATATTCATTCCAGATCACAGATGAACTTAATTGGATTTGCAAGCAATCCGTGTTTGTTTTGAGCCTGCAACAAAAGACGGATTACACAGTTGTGATGAATAGCCATTACCCCACCCAAGACCCCTACGGGTGCGGCAAACTACCCGCCCGGCAGTTTGTGCACCCCTCCTTGGGTCTGTCCTAGGAGCAATAACAGTAAAATGAAATAATACAACGGTGGCTACAACCGCAACCTGGATGTGCCCCGCAAAATAATATTACAACAAATTACATTTACATCAAATGAATTAAATAATAACCCATCACATAACCCCGGCTAGACATCACAACAGTCCAACACAGTTCATATGCACAAACGGATAAAATCCATTTCAGAAATGTGCAACCCCCTGCCAACCGACATACTAGCAGTTAGGGGAGGTTTACGAACACGTTATACACTCACAGATATAATCCAACAAGCAAATACTGTATAATTTCGATCGATTAAACACTTTTAATTTTGCTCCAATACTTTTCTGTAAATCTGAAACCTGAGCAAAAATTAAAAATTCCAAAAAATACCAAATATCCCAAAGAACCAACACAGGAAAATTGGGTTCCTGAATCGCCAACTCGGCGGCGGAATCGCGGCGGATCGGTGGGATCCGCCGCGGTTCCGCGGCGCTTTAGGCGATTCAGGGGCCCAGTTTTCTTGGGTGTTCTACTACTGTCTTTTCAAGCTTTCTGAACCTCCCTGAAAAATTTTTGGACTTCATTTAAAAATCGACAGAAACTCATGATTTCGAGTTTTTCCGGTTTCGTTTTTTCCGTTCGAAATTCATACAAATTTGCAAGTAAGTTAATTATTGTTTAGCGAGGCTCTGATACCACTGTAAGTCGATGTACAACACCCCAATACTTGTGGGGAGGCGGAAATTTTAAAAACGAACTTGTTTAAAGTATAAACATCGACTAACCGCTTGAATCGAAGCTAAACGATAACTAACATGAAACATAGAAGTTCTATACTACTATGTTTAGGGATTATACCTAACGAATCGTGTCCTTCGTCTTTGCGAACTCCACCTCCTCCTCGGCCTTCTCGAAGTAGTAGACGATCCACCCGAGAGCTTTACTCCAAGCTTAGCCTCTAAACTTGAGGCAACTAAACTTCTTTAAGTGCTAATCAAAGAAGCTAGGTGAAATAGAGTGAGGGTTATGGTTTAATTAGTCTAACTAATCCTTGTACTCAACACATGAGAGGGGAGAATTAGGGTTTGAAGAGGGAGAGCTTGAGGAGAGAGAAGATGAACATAATAATTAAGTGAGAATAATGAGTTATGATAATATATATCAAGCATTTCTTTTTATCAAGAAAAGAAAATAAATCAATTTAACAACCATGCTTGATAATATCTAGTGATGATTCATCTCCATGAGTCATTAAGCATTTATGATGCATTAATGACATGGATGAATCATCCATATGACTCATTAATCACATTCATTGTATATGCCACCTAAACCCCCTTAGTCACCACCTTCTAGAAACTTCTCGCGCAATTACGAGAACGCCCCTCCTTTCCGCAAAAATACGGAAAAACTTTAGACTGTATAAATCCAATAACCGATACCAGTAACTGGTTTAAACCAAAGCCGACTGGTAAAAACTGTCCGAAAGTCGTACGTGCGTAAACACACGTATGCGTCCGAACCCTTGTCGTAAAACCATACGACCTCTATATCGTTTCGCCTGGAGTAGGGAAACTCTCTGTGTAGAACTCTAGAGACTCGACTACTACACTGGCAGTGGGTTTAACCACAGACCGCAAGCGGCACTAGCTGTACGTAACGGTCCCCAGGTAGATGTCGATAAGAAGGCCGATGAGAAAACCCATCCGAACTCCTACTGAGTCTGATGTGACAATCTCTATACAGTCCGGTCCGTTCGTCCAAGACTATCGCATATCGGGCCTAGGGGGGCGGCAAGCGTCAGTCCCCTAATAGCGGTATAAGTTGTGTCGGAGGGAAGCCCATTACACCCTGAGAAACTACTGGAACCTACCAGCAAATCTCGCTTGCCCTGGCCAGGGACTTTGCGTAATGGCTCTCTGACACAGCGCGATGTCAACTCCCAATACCGGGAGAGACGAATCCAGTCTAACCGCCACTGCCTCCAAGTGCTCGGGACTGCACCCAACTGCTACCTGTTTGCACGACTCCTTTGAGCCGTGGTAGGGTAGCAATCTAAGAACAGTGGGACACACTCGAGGCGAAGCAGCAGTGTCAAGTCTGCGGACTATGCTGTACTCATGTCACCTGGGAACTGTTCACTGACGACTGGTATAAAACCAACCAACAGTTCCCTGTGAGTCCTGTCCGGTGTACCCGTAACTTAACGAGCACCTGCATACTATCTCCAGTACGACGTACTGACGGCTGTGGGACAGACCATCTCCCCAACTGGGATGCGAAGCGTACACACTAGTCTACTCCGGAGTATCGATGCTCTGTCTCGATAATCCAACGACTAGGGACCAGAATAAGGATGTGCTTGTAGACTATCCAGCCCCCACTAGTGTGACTGCCATCACAACGCTGGTAGTCAAGCAAGATCCTAAAAGCTCTATCAATACGTATACTCACATATTAAGATAGAAAAACCAAGTAGCATACTACCATGTTTAGCAAGACTGTTATATACATGTGAATATCCCAAGCTTCCATTAAGTAATATACAAACTAGTATGATACAATAATGGCCCTTAGGGCATATACACTAACAGAAAACACTCATAGACGTGATACACTTACCACAACACCGCTCTCCGTCGTGACTACTAAACCTACTCGCTTTCTTCCACTATTCTGCTGCATTACTCGCTGTTTGCGAGCCCTCATGTTCAGATCCGATAGAATCTGAGCACTCTCAATCGTTTAACACAAGATCCGATCTCCAAACATATCTGCTAGCACGCCTTGACTGATCTAACTTCGACACCCATCAATCCGACGCTCCGTCAAATCAAAACTTCTTCCTAATGATGCCTCCGCCGCTCCGACTTGACATCACATCGATCGTCTCATACAAGATTTAGTGTCCAAACGTCCCGTCTTCTTGACCGATTTAATTTCGACAATCGCCAATCCGATGCTCCGTCGGATCAAACCATCTTTATGAAGCCTACGCCGCTTTGACTTGACACCACATATGCCGCTATCTAGCGAATTCAAAACTCCGATCGAACACCATGAGCTCTGATACAACTTGTTGGGAATCTTTCCCTCCGATACCTATCGTCTTGGGAAAAATCCTGTCTTTAACGTTCGAGCATTGATCAGTCATATTTATTGCACATTTTTACGGTTATTTTCCCTATTTTTATTAATTACTAAATGGTGTTATTTGTAATCTAAGAACATATGTGTGTTTATATATAAAAAGATTTTTTCATATACTTCTTAACTTATAATTAATATAATTAGGAGTAATATGTGCATATCATATTTAAATAAAATATCCATGTGATTCTTAATCATTAAGAAATATAATCGCAACCATATCTTTTTAAATAAATTATATGTTTCTTAAATATTAAGTAATTTAATTGTGTGCAAAATTGTTTGGAATATTTTCTCTAATGGAATAAACACTACTAATAATTTGATTTGAGATATTGTGCAGGTATTAAAGTAACAAATCGGTTCAAGCCTACAAATAGGATTAAAAGATCCAAATCAAATCAAGTTAGCAAATCAAATCTGCCAAGTTTAGAAGCAAATTGAAGATTTTTGCAACTGCAGAGATAAAACAATATTTTCAAGATTTTATCATCAGAAAGAGTTCCTAAATGATGGGTTCCATAGCATCTTAACTAGGATTTTTGGGGCATCAAGTATACAATTTTAAAAAATCTAGAGAGCTATGCAACCCATGCCAAGGATCTAACTAGAAAATTAGGAGTTACACTAGCATGTAATCAAACATTACACTAAGTGAATGAGAGATACAACCTTTGTAGACCGGTCCTTCACTTCTAAAGCTCCATGTAGTAGTCCCTTCGCTCCAAGTAGTGATCACCCAAACTCTAGAAAGGATCCACATGAAGAAATGAACGAGCTTGCTCAATGTCTTCGAGGCCGAAGATGATCTATGTCGAAGAGACTCAAGCTCATGCCACCTCTTCACTAATTGTGAAATTAATGAAGCAAACACCCTATACTAAATGATAAGTAGTAGAGGATGATGAAGTAGGAAATGGGCTCACTTTAGTTTTATTTTTCTCACAATATTTTCTCACTTTTCCAAAAGCTAGACAGCTTTTTCTCAAAGATGAAGAAGATGAAGTGAAGAAGTGAGAATGAATTAATGAGGAGAGAATAACAACCATGGATGGGTTAGTGTCATACACTAACTCATGTAGAGACATAACCATGGCCAAGTCATAATGGTTAGGTTAATAAATATCTTAAGTAAAACAAAATTAGTGGACTAAGTCAATACATCCACAAGCTTTTACAAGCTTCATGTATGTGACTAATTTCCAACTAATTTGGATTTACTTTAAATATTTAAACCCTATATTATAATTAGTATGGTGTAAGTCTCATACACCCATGTAGTGTGTATCATCAAGTATGACACAATAGTTGAACATTAATATATATCACATATATACTAAAGCACAAGGTGAGAAAAAGAAATCATAAGTGAGCTAATATTAGTTAATGTAATTTAGTATATCAAATATACAATCATACATTAAATTATTAAATCAACACTTGATTTAATAATGTGGCTATATCTCATATAACCGACTAATATCAAATGCAACAACTTATCGAATCAACACTTGATCCGATAACCCGGATATATCACATATAATCGACCGATGTTACATATCGCAAAAATAGAATGCGACATCACATATGCGCATTAATCTCGGTCCCGCACATATCACATATGTGCTCTTACTCCGTTTCGCATGAACCAGAAAACCTCTGTGTAGGACTCTAAAGACTTGTCAATACGCCGGCAGTAGGTGATGATCATATCAAACACCTACAAGCCGCAAGTGGTCTGGTAAACGTAACGGCCACCCGGGTATTGAGCGATCAGAAGATCAACAGGCAAGTCTGCTCATACTCCCGCGAATCCAATCAGTAACACTACCGTACAGTCCGGTCTCTTCGTCTGATATGTCGCATATCTCGTCTGGGGGTGGTAAACGTCAGACCCCAATAACTCGATAAATCGTGCCGATATGAGGCTCATAACGGGTCGAGAAACTACTGGTAACACTTACCAGTAAATCTCAAAAATAGCCCCGGCCAGGGATTTTCTGTTATGGCCAATCGAGCACAGCGCAACATCAACCCTCAATACCGGGAGAGACGAATCCCCTCTTATCGCTCATTGCCTCCATATGACTCGGGACTACACCCCAAAACCACCGTTTTGCACGTCCTCTTGAACGTGGTAAGACGGAAATCAAAGCACAGTGGGAATCACATAAGACTCTATGACGATCTCTGGTCGACAGACTAACCTGTATCAGTGTCACCAGAGAACTGCCATCTGACGTGAGGTATAATACCATTTAGGATTCTCGGCGAGTCCGTCCAGTGTACCCAGTCTCCACTGAGCACCCGTATATCATCTCTGATGTCAAACACCAATGGATATGGGATCATCCATCGCCCATCTACATGGGTCGAGAAGCTATACACTAGTCTATTCTGGTATATCGATTCCCCGTCTCGATACACCCACGATTAGGGACATTAAAGGATGTACTTACCGACTACCTTTGTCCCACTAGTATGATCCACATCAAGTATACATCTTAAGGGCTTTACCAACATATAACAGAGAGACAATCAGTGTACATGTTAAGATAAAAGTAACCAGATAGCATACTGTCATGTCGAGCAAGAAAGTCCTTCCTATATATGTCCAAGCATCCACTACAATATACATCTCATGTATAGTAATGACATCTACGGCATACATATAACTAACACTAAAATCACGAGAAGAAAGAGGAAAAAAATTGGAGACGAGATCCCAACTAAAGACGGCGGATCAGCGGCCCATATAATGCAACTCGTGGCGGATCCGCGGCTCACTCGGGACCATTTGATCAATTTTTTTCATGGGTTTGATCGTTATTTCATGTGTGTCAAGATGAGATCTAGGGTTTCAAGTTCTAGAGCCTATATAAAAGACCGAGCAACAATGAAGAAAAGACATATAGGGTTTTGTGTTTTTAGCTCTTTTCTTTTAGCCATTGAGAATTTGTAATGGAGATGCAAGTTTTTATTAATAAAATGTAGTGTAGTATTTTTATGTCTCTTCTTATGGCTCTTTTAATTCTTGCATTTAATATCGCATTTAATTTCCGTGCTTTATTTTTCTTACTTTTAATTTTTAGCAAGTTAGATAGGTTTTCTATGATTTCTTCTTCCTTCTTCCTTCTCATTGATTTTTAAGCGATGATGCTATCAAAAGAAACTCCTTACTTTTTGTGAGGAATCTTAGTTTTATAATTTATTTCTCAAACCTTTTGTCTTTTCTTTTTGATTTTAATGGATGGGTAATTTCCTAGCTCGTTACGGTTTAGAAAAGAGGAGTTTGAATGATGGAAAAATCTGTTGCACTTCCCTTAACCCAATTATGAATCTAAAACTTTTTCAAAGATAAACCACTTATCTCTTTTTAGGCGCTCTATCTTTCAATGACAGTTGCGACCCAATTTTCAAGACAAGTTGTGGGAATTTTGCTAGAGATTTGAGATAATAGTAATCAATGGAAGGATAAGGGTCAATGAAAGGAATTCCTAGTATCCCTTTAAATCCTAATCCCCATTGTTTGCTATTATTCTCGCATAAATTCAACAAGTGGGTTAAAATAAAGTATTTTTAATACATCTCTTAAACACCCAAATTCTAACCCTTACGAGTTCTTTTATCATTAAGTTTTCAAATCTCTTTTAGAATAAAAACAACAAGTCCAAATATTTTTATATTAACTCGTCTAAAAGAAGATTAGCAATTTACCATCTTTCTGTGGACAACCCGTACTCACCGCGGCTAGCTTATGCGACACCGTGTTGATTGCGATATTTAGGACACTTTAAAACTTAGTTTTTCGCACCAATCAAATGGCGTCGTTGCCGAGAAGACGGTGATATTATTTTTCTTGTTATTCGGGTTGATTTTTCATTAAAAAAATAATAAAACAAAAATCATATCTTGTTTCTTTTGATGGCTTGTTGAGTGTGCAGAATTCTTGAGCATCTGGAGTGAGCCAACAAAGAATTGGAACACTAAAGTTGGAAGGAAAGAAAAGATGGAGAACAGTGCCAAAGTTGTGGGAAGATCTGCCCATCCTTGACCGCGAATTCGCTGCCATCCATTTTGTTCGATCGTGATTCCGCGGCCTTACAGAGAGATCACGTGCTAAATTTTTCTGGTGAGATTTTTCTCTTCATAACACCCACTCTGTAGTTCCAATAAATTGTATTTCTTTGCAGCATTCTTTGCAAACAGCGCCGCTAGGGAAAATCTTTTTGCGTGTTTAGATTTTTGGATTGTTTTTATTTTGCATCAAATAATATGGACTTAAAGGACAAGAAAACTAAATTAAGATTAGGTAGGGAGTATATTACCCTTCCTAAGCCCTAAAAATCACAAACAAGTATAAGTATTGCCCTACATTAATTAAAAAAAGATCTAGACAAATCCTTAAGGACATTCACGCTCGATTAGGATAAGGGAGGATCGTGGGTAATCTATTGCTTATCCGCATTTTTCTTGTAGTGTCTAAGGCAAGTGTGACTAAGGCCAGTGTGACTAAGGCAAGTGGTTTACTTAATTAGGCCGGCTATTTCGGTGATTCGTATAGCGGATACCTCCCACTTAGCTGGCACTTACCTGGCTGCAAGACTGATAAAGAGGTATAGAGAATTTATCCCACGTTTTGTCCTTTGGAAGTCTAGGAGCGGTCTGGTGATTTGACTTATGTGACCCTAATTCAAAGTATTGTCTGTGCACGTTTGTGATTGGTTGAGTAGAGTCCCTTTTTCCGTCTTTTTGTTTAAGCAAAACAATTTCAAAAATCCCAAAAAAAACTTTAAAAAAAACCTTACCATTTCACCATCTTTTCTTTTCATCTTAAATTCTTTTCACTTCTCTTATGATGGATAATCCAAACCAACCAACTCTTGGCAAGCTTTGCTACACACAACCAGATATTTCTTTATATCGTTATTGATTTGGTAGAACTTCCAACCCCACCATTTCTTTAAGGGATAGAATAGAGGGCTCTAGAAATAACAGTTGGACACCACACTCAAATTCCTATCAATCGTATCAAAATTCAACACTTTCTTATGTTGATTGTAACACTCTAGTTCATTTATACCTGTTATGTCTTGGGTATTTCTTAAATTATGGCTATTTCTTGATTTATTGCTTTTTGGGTGTGAATAGTATAATTGGCATCTGTATTTGTCTCCGACCCGATCCGCTTGCTGGAAACCTGTCTTGATTCCTGTTTATGATCTATCCCGGCTAGTTATGAGGATCCGTGCACTTTCATGTTGTATAACTGCATTATATCTGACATCTGTATTTTTTCAATATAACATATAATAATATTTCCAACCCATAACTCTCATGTTCTCTCTCTTTACACCTTACATTTTTTCTTTTTCTTTTTCTTTATAACTCACATCCAACTCTTTATTCCTCTTTATATAACATATATATATTATTATCAAATGAAAAATATCAAATCCTAATGCTATTTAAACACCCCATCCTCTTCTTCTTTCTCTTATGCTTCCTCTCTCTTTCTCTCCTTCTCCCCCTCTCCCTTACCAAAAATCCTTGTCCAAACGCCCAAGCCACCGCTGCCATATCGTCATCAATTCGTCGTCAGGCAAGTTCAAATACTTGCTACATGCTATTATATATTCATTTCAGTTGCGATTCTAACGTTATTATCTGTGTTCGATGCAAATCCTAATCTGAAAAACCCTTTTTAAATGACGGAACTTAATCATAACAGATGGCTCTAGTGGTAACGAATACCGTGTTAAGAGATGGCTCGAAAATACGGATCCTAATACCTTGAAATGTCATCTCCATTTAGATCCGTCGAATCTGTAAATTTCTGCACCTGAATTTTGTAAAAATCATAGTAAATTGATTATACAACGTAATGTTGCGTTCGAGGGCTCATATCGAAGCTGACTCGACAACCTAGAACCTCATATAATTTTTAGTCTGTTCCTGTTTTAAAAAGATGACGGAAACTAGTTCGGAGTGCGGCTCTAGACTGCAGTCCAGAGCAGCTCTGGCTGTCAATTCTCGTTTTGTAATACCTTATCCCTGCTGTATGAAAATACCATGTTGCGGAACTCCGCATTTTATTGAAGATCAATCTGTTATCTAAATAATGCAAGTGATCTCACCTCATTTTATCGTCGTTTATTATTTAAACTGCAATTTAAAAGATCAGGACGTCTAGCAGTCCCAAACAGAAACAGAATTGACATACTGGTGTTGAACAGTGCATAACTTTTGACGTGCAGATGCGATTGAGAATACGTATATTGCGTTGAAAACAATATTAAAATACATAGATTTCATTCAACTGTAGCGTTATCAGATTCTGATCCCAACTTTGTGAAATTTGTGCCGCGAAACGGACATTCAGTTCAGAAACTGAATTTCCTGCAGCGAGTACTTAAATTGAAATGGCTGTAACTTGAATACCAGAAATCCGATTGTACTGAAACAAATTTTGCTGAACTTCTGACAGAGTGTACTTGTTACCGTATTTGTATCGTTTCACTAAATTCTGAGCGTATGAATTATTGTTGTTTTTGTAAGCTTATGACGTGCATAATAGTTCATATTACACATGACTTGATACATGCACATTACCTGACATGACCTGATATACCATGGCTTTACCTATTACCTGATCTTGTTACTAATGCCAACAACCTTGACATGTTGTCCCTACGGACATTCCCTGTTGTCTATCCAGACAAACCTGTACCTGCTTGATCCTGTGTTGGTATTAGTTCCAGATTTATTAATACCTGACTTGACCTACAACTTGGGGGTATGGGGAAATCAAAAGTGTAACTGAAGTGTAGTTTAAAAGGGTATTACTTGATCCGTGGTCCCGGGGGATAACGGGACAAAATCATTCGTGATTCTTACTTGATCCGTGGTCCCGGGGGATAACGGGACAGAGTCATTCATGACTCCCACTACCTGATCCGTGGTCCCGGGGGATAACGGGACATATTCTTTTGAATTACATGGAGGAGTACACTAATTGATTTCAAACAGACTTTAGAATTGATAACCCAGTAGCACAGATTAGATTGATCACCGCACATCATACACCTTGATACACTTCACCGTTCTATTTCCGTGTTTAATTATTACATTCATGTTACTGTTTATAACTCTTGCCTGCATAACTTGTTACCTCCTGGTTATATTCTATTATTTGATATTATGACGCACTGACGTCTGGGTTTTGCATGGCCCAGATCCTTTACCTCTTTCTCAGACTGATCAGGAGTATTTCAGCTGCCAGGCCGAGCAGTGAGGATCATGTTAGTGTTTAGTTTGGTTTGGTTTTCTTTCAGCATTTTATTCCTGTTGTGAGCCCGCATTATGGGACGTACTTTCCAATTGATTCTTGTATTGGATCTTTTGCTTCCGCATTATTTTATTCTTGACTCGTTTTATCTGGCTTATGGACATGTATTAGTTAGTTTATTATTGTTTTTGATATCTCTACAGCCGTAATGTGACTGTGGAAGGATATTTCCTATCCACAGGTAGCATGGTTGGCTCTGTCACGTGCCGATCTTAGCGCACTCTGGGAAGCGGGGCGTGACATTGATACTCCTTTTAAGACCAGTGAGGCAACTTTTAAATCCATGTCTATTGCTGAGCATATTGCGAAAGCCCGTAACCAAAGTTTTATACCTTTCACTACTCTAAAACCCTTAGGACAACAATTACAATCATTTCCATATGAAAATGTTGATACTCCTTTTGAGGAGAATATGGAAACATTTAAACACATGACAATTGCAGAGAAAATTGCAAAAACCAGTCACCAACAATTCAACCAATCTCAATCTTCTTCATATGAAAATGTTGATCCTAATGCTATTTATGAAAATTGGATACAGCCATCTAACTCTTATCAACAATACCAAACTTTCACACCCTCTCATGTGGCAATTCGTAAACCCATTTCTATTGTGGAACACATTGAACTCGCCCGTAGCCAACAATTAAGCCCATTCCAACCATACTCAACTTTTGCACCTTATCTAGACAGTGTTTCTGAACATCAATTAGGAAGTTCCAAGGTTCAAAAAGAATCCTTCATTGAAACTTCTTCATAAACCATGTCTAGTCTTAAAGTAGAGTTAGAATTAAGTAGCGAGAAAGAACCAGGGATCCCTTCTAGTCAAATCAGAACCAATTCTTTTGATCTCAACATTTTCCATCCTGAACTCCAACCGAATGTATTTGATGATCAACCGCTTAATAAGCTAATTGATGACATGCCCAGGTATAACATGTTTGACTTGCCAAATCATGAGTGTAAAAGAGAGCCTTACACCATTCCAAATTAAAGTTATCCTTATCTGACTAATCTTGACATTTCTAGTCTTTCAATCCCATCAAGTGAACCTAGTGATCCATCGATTGATGATAATATAATTGATGAATTTTTAAAGAACTATGCATTTGATTTGATCGATGGTGCTAGTGAGATCAGTATTGAGAATAACTTTGAGGATGAACTCGCTATGTTGGATGAGTTGGATTCCTCAACACATTATGTCCTTTCTATTGAATACGAATATCTTCCTATACCTTTAACCGATTCTATTCTTACCACCCACCTATTTGATATACACAACGATATTCAACATTCAACTCCCACATCTGGATCAACAATTCTCGTCACACAAGTTTGCTTACCTATTTCTTTAAACACGTCCTTTTTTTCTTCTTCTCCTCTTCTTTTACTTCCACCGAGGTTTGATGAACCACACTCCGATATCTCTAGTTTTATGATTCTCGATGTACAACAGTCTGAGTTGGATTCTTTTAAGGACGAGGTAAACAAGCTTTTCGAGTCTCCTACATCCACAATTCCTGACGACTCGAGTACTTTGAATTCCGGTGCGCAACACATTGACCTTGAAACTTTCAACATTTCTAGTAAATCTGACTATTCTACTGATATGGATATCGATTCCTTTCTTTTCGATGAGATCATCATTAAGGACATCGATGACAGTTTCGAAGATAATTTCGCCGAAGAACCCACGTTTCTTGAAGAATTGGATGATGTGTTGAATCAAGACCCACGAAAATTTGTGCTCCTCCGTTTGAGGCCGAAGAAGTTGAATCGCCACCTTTTCTTCTTATCACATACGAAAATACGACTATTCCACCTATTCTTTATCTTTCGTATTCTTGTTTTCATTCACACTCATTTTTTCGTCTCCACCAACCGAGACGTAGAACATTTCGAATACATTTCTTGTCATCCCTTCACATCATCTCCTATCGCTACTCTCATTTCTATTCTTTCCACTTGAGACCTAATATCAGTTCCATTCATATACAATCTCGAGTATTCTTCACGTACATCTGTTTCAGTTTCTTTTACCAACCATAGTGTCACCGTGATAAAATATTTGAATGGTTGGTTTTAATTTTTGGGCTTTGTAAAGCCTTGTATATACTGATGCAATTTTCTCCTCTCTTACTTTGAACTTCAAATACTTAAATAGTGAAAATACTGTTCTAATTAAGTTTAGGGGTCATTTTCTTTAGTATGTATATTTTTTCTTCTTGTTAAAAATAACTCTCCGAAAATTTTGAAAACTCAACTTTTGTGAGCTCTTTATGTGGCATTTAAGTTTGGGGGTTGTACTCTGAGCTTTCTATCTTTGCATTCATATTTACTTTCTACCTACATTTGCATGTTTAATTTCTGTATTGCATCATGTTTAAATTCTGCACTGCATATATATATATATATATATATATATATATATATATATATATATAACCCATAAAAATTGAAAAAAATTCCAAAATATAAAAACTTTGTCGTCAAATTAGCTAGTGGGAAAACTTGGACTCAAAGTCCGACAGTTTAGATCGAAAGGTTAGAAATAACTAAATCATAAGATTAGAAATTGAAAACCCGAAAAATAACACTTCTTAAGTTTAACTATAACAAATATACGTGTTTGCACCACACTACACGTGTCGTGATGTTTTGAGAACTGGATGACAAGTTTGATATGTCTAAATTAAAATTTTGTGAATTTTTTTAAGATCAAACCAGTTTGTTTGGAAATAAATAATATTGAGTATGATTCATGAGTGAAGTTAATATGAAGGGACAGTATTGAATCTTTAATGGAGATTAAGTCTAAAAAATAACATATCTTGAGCTTGATTGGAGTGATTATACACATTTTCCATACTTACACGTCTTTAATTGTTGGGATGAAAAGCATAACTTAAAGTATCTCCGTTGGTTTTCTTTCTAAGAATTTTCGTGCATAAATGAAGTCATTATTTTGTGGCCATGATGACTTGGGCAATTAAGTTCTTGGGGGTGTCTCTACACTTAATACCTTAAAACCATCTGGTTTGGAAGTCATTGAGTCAAAGCTCGTTAAGAAACCTAGAAAGCCTAATAAAACAAGCCAAGCAAGTGTTCTCTTCAAGTTAAATATCCCCATAGTTCTTTGTGGGAGAATAATCTTGGTTAAGGACGAGTTTCGAGAACAACCATAAAACTTTAAAAGGGAATTTAAAGGAGATATGAAAGTTTAAATTAAAGTTACAAGACTAAAAACTATTGCACGTTCACAAAGGTGTGTATGAACGAAAATATGTGAGTGGTAGAGGGAAGAATAAGACCAAGTCTTTATTAAAGACGATAAAAATCCTAGATTTGAGACTAAGCTGTAGAATGAAAACTCAAGAAAAATTAGCACTTTACAAACTCGTAGATTTGATCCAGCACTGTGGAGTAGCGAATGAAGCAGCATCAGCAATGTTAGTTATATGTATGCCCTAGAGGCCATTACTGTACATAGGATGTATATTGTAGTGGATGCTGGGACATATATAGGGGGACTTTCTTGCTCGACATGATAGTATGCTATCTGGTTGCTCTTTATCTTAACATGTACACTGATTGTCTCTCTGTTACATGTTGGTAAAGCCCTTAGGATGTGTACTTGACTACCTGGACTATGATGCGGATCATACTAGTGGGGACATGGTAGTCCATAAGAACATCCTTCAAGGTCCCTAGTCGTCGGTGTATCGAGACGGGGCATCGATATACCAGAGTAGACTAGCGTATACCTTCTCGACCCATACAGATGGGCGATGGATGATCCCATATCCATTGGTGTTTGACATCAGAGATGATATACGGGTGCTCAGTGGAGACTGGGTACACTGGACGGACTCGCCGAGAACTCCCAGATGGTATTATACCTTACGTCAGATGGCAGTTCTCTGGTGACACTGGTACAGGTTAGTCTGTAGACCCGAGATCGTCATAGAGTCTTGTGTGATTCTCACTGTGCTTTGATTTCCACCTTACCACGTCCAAGAGGGCGTGCAAAACGGTGGTTTTTGGGTACAGTCCCGAATCACATGGAGGCAATGAGCGATAGGAGGGGATTCGTCTCTCCCGGTATAGAGAGTTGATGTTGCGCTGTGTTCGATTGGCTATAACCGGAAATCCCTGGCCAGGGTTGCTGAGATTTACTGGTAAGTGTTATCAGTAGTATCTCGAACTGTTATAGACCACATATCGACACGACTTATCGAGCTACTGGGGTCTGACGTTCACCACCCCTAGGCGAGATATGCGACATATCAGACGAACAGACCGGATTGTACGGTAAGTGTTACTGGTTGGATTCACAGGAGTGTGAGCAGGCTTGCTCGTTGATCTTCTGATCGCTCAATACCCGGGTGGCCGTTACGTTTAGCAGACCGCTTGCGGCTTGTGGGTGTTTGATACGATCATCACCTACTGCCGGCGTATTGACGAGTCTTTAGAGTCCTACACAGAGGTTTCCTGGCTCAAGCAAAACGAAATAGGTGCGCATATGAGATATGTGCGGGACCAAGAATAATACCAGTATGTAATACTGTATTCTATTCTCGCGATTTGTGACATCGATCGGTTGTATGCGATATAGCCGGGTTATCGGATCAAGTGTTGATTCGATAAGTTGTTACTATTGATATTAGTCGGTTATATGCAATATGACCGGGTCGTTAAATCAAGTGTTGATTTAATGATTTAATGTATAATTATATATTTGATATATTACTTTACATTAACTAGTATTGGTTCACTTAAGATTGATTTTCTCACTTGATTGTGCACATTGTATATATGATATATTTTTGTGCACTAGTTTGTATCATGTTTGATAATACATGCAAACTTGGGTGTGTGTATGCTTTAAACAATGTTTAGATTAATGGTTAGGGTTTTAACTTATTTATTTATTTTCTTTATTTATTTGGTAAAAACTAAATGGTGGTTTTTTATTGTTTTGGCTTCATGCTTCATGAAGCTTCTTAACATCTTTGAAGTCTTAACCATTTTGTTTTTTCCTTAACCTAACCATTACACCTAAACCCTAGTTTATTCTCTACATATGTTACTTCACCCATGGTTGCATTATGATAGACTTCACTTGATTTTATTTTCAAGATAATTCATTTTCTTTTCTTCTTCTTCATCTTCTTCATGAAGTGAAGAAAGCTTACTAGAAAATTTCAAGTGTTGAAATCAAGTGAGAAATCCAAATCCAAAGTGAACTCACTTCCTATTTCTTCATCCTCTACCACTTGCCATATTGTATAGGGTGTTATCTTCACAAGTTTCATGACTTAGTGAAGATGGAGCTTGAGTTTGAGTCGCCTCGACGTAGATCATCTTCGGCATCGAAGTCAACGACCTAGCCCGATCATTTATCCGATGAAACCATCGTTAGAGTCCGGGATCCCGATGATCGCAGCGGAGGGACGTCATCACGGAGCTAAAGAAGTGGATGACCGGATCTACAAAGGTTGTAATCCGTTTCACTTGTTAGTAAAGTTGTTTGATAGCTTATAGTTTCGCCTATCCTCTAGTTAACGATCTATATTAGGGTTTCTCGGCACATGAAAAATTTGAATTGGACATGTTTGATGACTTTTTGAACCTCTTGAGTGTGTCTAGGAACCCTACAGTGGTATCAGAGCCTACCTAGAGCTTTAGATGATGAGTAGACGATGTTAGAAACCGATCGAACCCCGAAACCCTAAATTACACCCCTCTCTGTACATTTTTCAAAACAGTGGATTTTTCCTAATTAAAAATTGTCAAAAAATTCAGCAGGATTTTCTAGGAGTTACTGTGCAGCATGTGACCACAACACGACTAAAGCGCCGCGGAACCGCGACCCCACCCTGGCTTGCGCGGCGGTTCCACGGCCATAGTAGTGAATCTTGCCACATGGTTTGCGCAGTAATCTCTTTCTGTAAGTGCTGTGTTTTCTGGGAATTTTTAACTTCTACTCAACAGTTGAGTTTTCTGGGTTGTTTTGGGGACTCGATGATTTAATCGGATTGTTTAACTTTGTCTATGTGTTTTTCCGGGTAATTTTAGAATATGTTAAAAAGTTCGACCGGATATAAATACCCACTTTTTCCCCTGCCGGGAAATTTCCAAGTGTTGGATTCAACTGTGGTTTAAGAACGTTCTAAGTAGTGCAAGTAACGCGATGGACCCTCTAGGAGACAACAAACCTTAACTCGATTATGTGACCGTCTTGAACTGCCCTTTGAACCTTAGGGTTTGGGGCAGTACGGCGTGCCATATGTGAGGCGTTGGCTTGACCCTTCTACGGCTGGACCGTTGGTACTGTGGCATGAAGTGAATGTTTTTAAACTTATTTCATGTGTTGAGCTGTTTCGGGAAAACTTGGGTGTCTGATTGTTCGATCGGAAAGTTTAACATCTTCTATTTATCCGGAATGTGATACAATATTTGGAATCCACATGTAGTATGAGATAACTGAATGAATGTTATAAACATAGCAGTTTAGTCTCACTTGATCGGTTGCCACGGAATTTTGATGTGATCAAAAGTCCATCGCAATCACATAGCGTACGCGAATACTCGCCGGATAAACTTAATAGACAGCCATACCCCATAGCCCTGACCAAGTGACTGTAGGAGAACCCCGTCGCCGAAAACATCCGTTCGGGTGCTCGCGGCAACGGTGTTCCGCCTTAGTTCACTTCGTCAACGACATCGGGGGTGCGGCCGTCTACTAAAGTTTGCGACGAACATTCGATCAGGATGTCGGGGATCTTGTTGAATTGCCCGACTTGATATTGAAAAGAGTTTTCGATAATGAGACTAAAATGCGGGGTTTATAATTGGTTAGGCATGCGATGTCTAAAGAGTTTGCGGATTCCAATTGTTGTAGTTTTACACTTTCTTTTCTGTGACCGTAAGTGTAGTATGTAGTTGTATCACCGTTTTCGTTGCTATACGTCGACGACAATCGGTGTATGCATACTTACTTATGTTGATGACATGCGTTGTTATGTGTTGCTGGATATGTTATATTGGATCGTCGTGTTTGAATAGCCGGGGTTTTTTTTATGTGAGATGAGTGTTTTTCCATTTTCATTCATGTAAAAACTTGTATGTAATATTCTTTTATTTGGGCACTTCCGGGTTGAGGTTGATATCACCATCTGTATATTATTTACTTTTCCGCATTAGGATGGACCCAAGGAGGGGAGCACAAGTAACCGGGTTCTAGGGTCCAATGGGAGACCATCTCGAGGAGTCGAGTCTGGGTCTCCTAACCCTAGAATTGGTAGGGTTGCTTGCCGCTCTCGTAGGGGTCTAGGGGTGTGGGATTGGCTATTCATCACGACCGTGGAATCCGTGTTTTATATAGCCTCAAAATAAAACACGGACGTCCTAATATATCCAATATTTCATATGATATTTTCTGCTGCGTTATCTGTGATGTGATCATGCGATATGTTCAGATAGATATTGTATATAGTATATATGATATATTATATAGACGTTGCTTATGTTTTACACCCGCGCTAGCCCTGCCTCGCTCTGGCGTTAGTTACCTAACCTAACGGTGCAGACGGGACATCGAGGCGAATGCGGATAACATAAGCGAACGTTATATTTATCTGTGATGTTTAGGTGATTTAAATGATGAGACTTCATTAATGTGATTAATGAAAGAAAAGAAACCTAAGATATTGTGGAATCGAATTTTCAAAAACAGGTAGCTACAGTTCTTGCTTTGCATCGCGGTGTTCCTTGTAGAATATCCTGCACCTTATTCGATAAGGAAAGGGCCGAGATCCTTTCACCGGGAGTGACCCCTTTAGCAATAACTGGCAGATACTACAACCCTCGGTTTGTCTTTTGATTGCTTCTATAGTTTTTGCTTTGCACAGCGGTATATATGATATATCCTGCACTTTATTCGATGAGGAAAGGGCAGACGATCCTTTCATCGGGAGTGACCCCTTTAGCAAAACTAGAAAAGCCTAAAAAACACTCCATTTCAAAATTCATTCGATTCTACAACGATATCAAGTTCATTACGCAATAGGTTTTCTTAAAAACCCGTCGTAGCCCTCCGTCATTTCAGATAAGTAGTAGTTAGTATTCGTGCTGCGTTTGTTGGCCTTTGTCAAGGCGCAGTGTGCGGTAGCTGACTGGTGCTTATCTGCTTATGCATATGATGCAGATTGGGTTAGGGTAGTCATACGACCTTGTTGGCCTTTGTCAAGGGTCGTGCGGGTGGGTTTAATTCTATCAAGAAATGACGGGTTGAACTTGACTAGCATCCTGTGGTTTGTTGGCCTTTGTCAAGGTCATAGGAGGTTAGGGGCAAAATAATCGGGAATTTCAAGTGTTGAAATTTGCAATGAGATTGGATACCTTCTATGAGATAGTTGGATCCCGATACCCGCTGCGAGTAAGAGTTACTCCTGGGAGAGTTTTGCACTTTGCAATTAGCCGATCAACTAGGTGTCTAGAAAGGTGTCAACGGGGTTACGCCCCTGGGAAAACGAGGTTTATTGTAATCAGGTCCGTGCAAAAGCACGGGGAACCTCCCTCAAAGTACCGACACTGGCCTGGCTGAAAGATTGGCGAACTTGTAGAGTGTAATTAATCCCGGCCAGTCTTTCCTTTTATGGTTTGAAGGAAAATTTGACAAAAACAGTGGGAGCCATCTTGATTAGATAAAATAAATAACCAATCTAATCTTGCAAGAGCGCACGCAGAGTGTTTTCTTCTCTCTCTCTCCAGGTAGCGACCATGTCACGCCTTAATCAAGATAATAATATGGATGTATTGACCGAACCCGCTTGTTATACTGAGCTGGAGAACGTTGGTCCCGCTCCAACTTATAATTGTTATAAGACCGAGCATGAATTAGAGGAATACCAGGATTCCCATGCCGCCCAAACGAAGAAAGTGCATGAGATGTATCTCCTTCGGGTGTGTTCATTATAAAGAACTGTTTCTCTGTATCCTCTACGTCCTGGGTATTTGATACCGGATCAGGATCTCTGATATGTAAACTAGTACATAGGGCTGCAGAAAGGTAGAGAACTAAGAACGGGTGAAAAGTTTCATGAGACAGAAAACGGTGCAAGTGTTGTAGCCAAGTCTGTTGGTCACTATCAACCTGTATTACCAAAGTACATTGATTCTGAACGAATGTTATTAGATACCGAACCTGATATACAAAATCATATCAATCTCTTTATTTATTAAAGAAAGGATATAATTTTGTATTGTTGAATATTATTTTGAACATTTCAAAAGTTAATCGGTTCAGGCACGTTATCTAAAAGCATTGACGTTCTAAATCAAACTACAGTTCCTAGTATACAGAACACACACAAGAGGAAGAGTTCAGAAATGAACGAATCCTTCTTGAGGCATTGTAGACTGGTCATATCAATGCAACTCGACTGACTGAAGTTACATTTAGATGCATATTTAAATTAGTTTGAATTTACATCTTGTGAAACTTGCCAGTCATGTCACAAAGATTAAATGACTATAGCTCTGTTTATTGGAAATAGAGAAAGAGTTGGTAAACTCTTGGGACTGATACATGATGATGTATGTAAGGTCCCCTGTCTACACATGCCAGGACCGGTTCTTTATACTTCATTACATTCTCTGATGATCTCTCAAGATTCAGCCATATGTTCTTGCTGAAACATAAGTCCAAAGTTTTTGAGATATTCACAGAATATAAGTTAGAAGTAGAGAACCAAAAACCGGGTATAAGTATTATGTCCTATGATAAGATCAGGGAGGAGAATACTTGTGCATAGAATTCCTGGACTATTCTAAAGGAGAATGAGATTCTTTCTCAGCATTACTTCTCTGAATACACCACAGCACAACGGTGTATCGGGGCGGAGCAATCGCACCATATTAGATATGGTGTGCTCTATGATGAGTACTACTGAGTTGCCTATTTCCTTTTGGGGGTAATGCACTTGAGAAGCTGCATACCTATTGAATTGGGTTCGAATCAAATCAGTGCCTACCACTCCATATAAGATATGGTATGGGAAGAGCCTATCTCTTAAGTAAATCAAGATTTGGGATTGTCCGGCCTATGTCAAAAGCAAAATCCGGACAAGATCGAGACAAGGTCAGTTCTATAGAACTGGAAAGGTTCCAGCTATACAAAACTGCAGCTGATTTAACAGAACCAAAGGATTCTGTAGTCCCCGACGAACATCAGCCTCTCCGCCGATCTGGTAGGGTTCCTCACCCGTCTGAGAGATACTTTGGTTTCTCAATGACAGTGGGAGCGAGGAATGCATCATGAGATGATGACCCAACTAGTTTCGAGCAGGCCATCGAGAGTAGGGACTCTGTAAGAATGGCTGGATGCTTAGCGATCTGAGATGGAATCTATGTACACCAACAAATTATGGACTTTGGTTGCTATATCTGAAGGGTTAAATCCCCATCAGAAGCAAGTATATCTTGAGAATATTACTTGGTGTAGATGGAAAAGTTGAGACTTTCAAAGCTAGACATGTTAAAGGTTTTCATCATCGACCAGGCGTGGATAATGATGAAACCTTTTTCAGTGGCTATGCTTAAGCCCATCCGGATCCTACTTGCCATTGCTACATACCATGACTACGATATCTGGTGGTTGGGTGCCATGACTGCTTTTCTAAATAATGATTTAGAAGAGAACGTCTATAAGAACACAGCCAGAGGGCTTCGTAGATAGTGGGAGCAGCGGAAACGTGTGCAAGTTACTTTACAGAATAAAGCAGGCATCGCGGAGTTGGAACATCTGTTTTGATGTGGTAGTCAAAGAGTTTGACTTCATCAAAATAGTAGATGAACCTTATATATACAAAAAGGTAGTAGAGAGTAAGAAGGTCATCCTCGTATTGTACGTGGACAACAAACTCTTGATAGGAAAAGAGTTTCCTATGCTACGCTCGGTCAATCTCGACTTATCACAAGGATTCTCCAAATAGGATCAAAGCGATACCACCTTAATCCTAGGTTTTGGATCTATGAGATAGATCTAAATGGATATTAGGGTTCTCACTAGGTATAGTGAGATGGTATCAATCGATCCTGGGGAGAATCCCTGGAAAAGTTCCAGGGTGATAAAGACGACTGAATGTCAGTCACATGCATTGTCTTTACCCTCAGTGGAGGGACGGTATGTTGGAAGAGTTCCAAGCTAGATACCGTGGCAAACTAGACGATAAAGGCTGGTAACATCGCTATTAAAGATACTACCAAAGAGGCAGTTTGGGTGTATATTGGTTCATGAGATGAACTAGGTTCCTACCATTGTGTGACAATGGAAGTGTGGCTTTGGCCCAGGAACCCTGGTCCCATCAGCGACCCAGACATATTCTGAGGCAGCATCACCTGATCATAGAGATAGTAGATCTCCAGGGTGATCGAGGTTAGGAGAGTAGACTTAGAGGACAACACGGCGGATCCACTCACAAAGGCCTTTTCCCAGAGAGAGACTTTTATGGGATGGTTGAGTATGAGATACTGCAACCACTGCTACAGACGGCCCTAGTGCAAGTGGGAGATTGTTAGTTATATGTATTCCCTAGAGGCCATTACTGTACATAGGATGTATATTGTAGTGGATGCTGGGACATATATAGGGAGGACTTTCTTGCTCGACATGATAGTATGCTATCTGGTTGCTCTTTATCTTAACATGTACACTGATTGTCTCTCTGTTACATGTTGGTAAAGCCCTTAGGATGTGTACTTGACTACCTGGACTATGATGCAGATCATACTAGTGGGGACATGGTAGTCCATAAGTACATCCTTCAAGGTCCCTAGTCGTCGGTGTATCGAGACGGGGCATCGATATACCAGAGTAGACTAGCGTATACCTTCTCGACCCATACAGATGGGCGATGGATGATCCCATATCCATTGGTGTTTGACATCAGAGATGATATACGGGTGCTCAGTGGAGACTGGGTACACTGGACGGACTCGCCGAGAACTCCCAGATGGTATTATACCTTACGTCAGATGGCAGTTCTCTGGTGACACTGGTACAGGTTAGTCTGTAGACCCGAGATCGTCATAGAGTCTTGTGTGATTCTCACTGTGCTTTGATTTCCACCTTACCACGTCCAAGAGGGCGTGCAAAACGGTGGTTTTTGGGTACATTCCCGAATCACATGGAGGCAATGAGCGATAGGAGGGGATTCGTCTCTCCCGGTATAGGGAGTTGATGTTGCGCTGTGTTCGATTGGCTATAACCGGAAATCCCTGGCCAGGGTTGCTGAGATTTACTGGTAAGTGTTATCAGTAGTATCTCGAACTGTTATAGACCACATATCAACACGACTTATCGAGCTACTGGGGTCTGACGTTTACCACCCCTAGGCGAGATATGCGACATATCAGACGAACAGACCGGACTGTATGGTAAGTGTTACTGGTTGGATTCACAGGAGTGTGAGCAGGCTTGCTCGTTGATCTTCTGATTGCTCAATACCCGGGTGGCCGTTACGTTTAGCAGTCCGCTTGCGGCTTGTGGGTGTTTGATACGATCATCACCTACTGCCGGCGTATTGACGAGTCTTTAGAGTCCTACACAGAGGTTTCCTGGCTCAAGCGAAACGAAATAGGAGCGCATATGAGATATGTGCGGGACTGAGAATAATACCAGTATATGATACTGTATTCTATTCTCACGATTTGTGACATTGATCGGTTGTATGTGATATAGCCGGGTTATCGGATCAAGTGTTGATTCGATAAGTTGTTATTATTGATATTAGTCGGTTATATGCAATATGACCGGGTCGTTAAATCAAGTGTTGATTTAATGATTTAATGTATAATTATATATTTGATATATTACTTTACATTAACTAGTATTGGTTCACTTAAGATTGATTTTCTCACTTGATTGTGCACATTGTATATATGATATATTTTTGTGCACTAGTTTGTATCATGTTTGATGAAACATGCAAACTTGGGTGGTGTATGCTTTAAACCATGTTTAGGTTAATGGTTAGGGTTTTAACTTATTTATTTTTTTTCTTTATTTATTTGGTAAAAACTAAATGGTGGCTTTTTATTGTTTTGGCTTCATGCTTCATGAAGCTTCTTAGCATCTTTGAAGTCTTAACCGTTTTGGTTTTTCCTTAACCTAACTATTACACCTAAACCCTAGTTTATTCTCTACATGTGTTACTTCATCCATAGTTGCATTATGATAGACTTCACTTGATTTTATTTTCAAGATAATTCATTTTCTTTTCTTCTTCTTCATCTTCTTCATGAAGTGAAGAAAGCTTACTAGAAAATTTCAAGTGTTGAAATCAAGTGAGAAATCCAAATCCAAAGTGAACCCACTTCCTATTTCTTCATCCTCTATCACTTGCCATGTTGTATAGGGTGTTATCTTCACAAGTTTCATGACCTAGTGAAGATGGAGCTTGAGTTTGAGTCGCCTCGACGTAGATCATCTTCGGCATCGAAGTCAACGACCTAGCTCGATCATTTCTCCGACGAAACCATCGCTAGAGTCCGGGATCCCGATGATCGCAGCGGAAGGATGTCATCACGGAGCTAAAGAAGTGGATGACCGGATCTACAAAGGTTGTAATTGTTTCCCCAATCAGAGCAAAGCTCTGTTGAAATTCAAAATTCAAAATTTGAAGCAACGCTTCAAATCTCGGGCGCAACACGCTACGTGTCAGGCGCAGATGCATCAGCGCAGCGCCCAAGAAGGCGCGCCCAATCAGAGCAAAGCTCTATTAAAAAACAAAAGGAAGCAACGCTTGAGTTGCGCAAGCACTGCGCTGCGCGACACGTGTCAGCGCGGATGCGCTAGCGCAGTTGCGCTGCGCTTTGCGCTGCGCGACAAGTGTCAGCGCGGATGCGCTAGCGCAGTTGCGCTGCGCTGTGCGCTGCTTAACACGTGTCAGCGCAGTTGCGCTAGCGCAGTTGCGCTAGCGCAGTTGCGCTGCGCGACACGTGTCAGCGCAGATGCGCTAACGCAGTTGCGCTGCTGGACACGTGTCACGCGCTGGGGCGTTTGCGCCAAACAGAATGAAGATTTCAAAGAAATTTTTCTGTTCTTGTTAAAACAAGAAGATTTTCTTCTGTAAAACAGAAGCTCTTAGATCAAAGATCCAACGGTGGGGGAAATTCCCCAAATCACTCAGAGAAAGATCTCTTTAACAAATTTATGGGCACTATATAAAGGCCCCTAGACCTCAATTCAAAGGGATAAAACATTTCTTGAAAAATCAAGAGCTTCAAACAGAGAGAACTCTGAGAAAAATTTCAAGAAAAAGGTAAAAACCTTCACAAAAGAGAAGAAATTTCTTCTAATAGATCATTGATCTAAAAACCAGATCAATGATCTTCACATAATAAACAGTGCTTTGCACTTCTTATGAACCACTGGTTCTTTAAAAAACAAAAACAAAAAAAAATAATAAAGAACAGTGCTTTGCACTTTTATGAACCTTTGGTTCTTGAAATAAAAAGAAAAACTTGTTTTTTTTAATCTAAATTAGATAGTGCTTTGCACTTCTTCTTATGAACCATTGGTTCTTGAATCTAAAAGATTCTTAAATCTAAAAGATTCTTAAATCATAGTGCCTTGCACTTGCAAACTGCGCTGTTGCGCTCTTGGATTGGCGCAAGCCACCAGAGCGCGCTACGTGTCAGCAGCACAGGCGCAGCGCATTAGCGCAGCGCACTGCGCTTACGCGACACGTGTCAGCACTATAAGCGCTTGCGCTCTTTAATTGGCGCAAAGTGCCTGATAAATGCAATGCATTTCCTAAAGGGCCAGGCCCAAGTCAAAAGTCTAAACAGACCAAAAATAATGCTATGCATTATTTAAAGGGGCAGAGCCCAATTGAGAGGTCCAATGGACCAAAACAAATACTCTGCATTATAATAAAAAGGGCAGAGCCCAGTCAAAATAGGCATAAATGCTATGCATCATTCTAAAATGGGGTAAGCCCAAACAAAGTTCTAACAAGCCAAATGCAAACAAAATGTGGACATTTTCAACTGGACTTAGCCCAATTTTGGCCATAAGTCCTTAAATTAAATTGACTGAGCATGGCTGCTCCCTAAATCAATTTACGACCGGTTTAAGGGTACATCTCCGAACCCCTCTGACACATGTCGTTGTAATCCTTCAACGTCGTCAGAGAGGTGACGGGTCCCAACAACCACATATGAATATGGACTGCGGGGTCCTTAAACTCATGGACCGAGACGTCCTTAAACTAATATTGGACTGCGGGGTCCTTAAACTCGTGGACCGAGACGTCCTTAAACTAATATTAGACCGAGATGTCCTTAAACTAATATTGGACCGCGGGGTCCTTAAACTTGTGGACCGAGACGTCCTTAAACTAATATTGGACCGAGACGTCCTTAAACTAATATTGGACTGCGGGGTCCTTAAACTCGTGGACCGAGACGTCCTTAAACTAATATTGGACCGAAACGTCCTTAAACTAATGTTGGACCGAAACGTCCTTAAACTAATGATGGACCACCACGTCCCTAAACTGGAACATGGACCACCACGTCCCTAAACTGGAACACAGACCACCACGTCCCTAAACTGGAATACGGACCACTACATCCCTAAACTGGAACAATAGAGCCTCCAAATGCTCTCTTGCCGGATTTAAACGATCCCGTTTAAGTTGATCTTAGCCCCAAGCACGGCTAACGTATCCTTAAACATTTAAATGGACTATAAAACTCCAAATCAACTTTGGTTCAAGGGTACATCTCTGAACTCCTCTGACATCCATCGTTGTAATCCTTCAACGACGCTAGAGAGGTGATGAGTCCCGACGGCCATATATTAAATGGATCACCAAGTCAAGTTGATCTTAGTCCAAAACAGGACTAACATATCCTTGAAGAACGTTTAAGTCGATCTTAGTCTCAATACGACTAACGTATCCTTAAACTAAAAACACCAAACCCAAATCTAAGTAAATACGGATTTAGACTAATCCACGTCCTACGAGCGACGGCATTACTCAGTCTCCGTATACAATCCACGGGTAACCACAAACAAAACAAACACACACGATACGAAGTGAAATTCTGGAGAAGGAGAAAGTTGTTACCGCGATGCGGTAGCGTAATTAACTGCAGGGGCTTGTGCCTGCAGGGAAGAGCGTCCCCACAATCAAAAACCCCTCTAGCGAGGGGGAATCTGACGAAGTCTGCTACATCGGCCGCATCCGTCTAAACCCTCGATACACGGTGCCATAAATCAACTTGGCATCTTCGGAGAGGTAGATGGATAAAACCATATAGCATATGCCCCGAATATCAGGCAAGACGTCCTCACGTCGTCGCCCGCCTTTCGGAGGGGAACAGATTCTGGCACTCCCGGTGGGACCTTTTCCTCTTTCCACTCCACACTTCGTGTGTCGTCTTCGCGAACGAATCGCGGTTTGTTAATGGTCGCCTTTGGATTTCAATTTACTAAGATTTGGTCTTTTGTCTGGCGCAGAACTTAAGCATCAATGGCCTCTAACTGCACCAACTGCTCGAAGTGCCACTACAACGGACGCTCCACCTCACCTCGAGGTGTAGCATATGGGCCCCAAGCGGCTTCCTTCCATGCTCTACCGGTAGAACAGGTGACCCAGGCCACCACCGGCCTATTTTTCGGGACTATGATCCCACCTACAAGCTTCTCTATGCCAATACCTGCACCAGGAGTGAACAAGAAGTCGGTCTTCGACCGGCTCACTGCTACGACGGCCCCTGTCAACGGGTCGCCCACTACCAAACCAACAACCTCTGTTTTCGCCAGGCTGGATCAGAACTCTAAATTGGCTGTCCCAAGGAAGGCAATAACTGCTGCTCCAGAAGTTGTCAAGGCGGCTTCCCCTGTCAAAGAGTCAGTCTTTTCAAGACTGACGATTCCTGCTCCTGCCCCTACTCGAGGATCTGTCTTTGACAGATTGAATATCACCCCTCAAAGGACAACCTCAGTCTTTAAGAGGTTAACACCAGCGGCGCCTCATCCGGACAGGGGGCAAAAAGAAACTGTCTTTATCTCCGAGCCAGTCCCAACGGCTCGTCATGCCCGACGTCGCCATTGGCGACGAGTAAGGAAGGCAGGGGGCAACTCCCCCTCAGGGCTAACTCTACCGGGTCCAGTGGTGGAAGCCAACGCTGCTGTTCCAACTGGGAACAGCTTTGAACTGCTGAGGAGGGTACGTAAGAATTCTCCAACCGCTACATTGAAAAGATCTCCTCCGCCCGCGGAGAGAGTTCCGAAAACAAAGCAAGAACAGCCCTCTCAACGGCTGTCCTAAAAAATATACAAGGTTTGGCGAAGAGTTCAAGACTCCGTGATCGACCCAGATCACTCTCGTCAACAAAAGAAGATGAAGGTGCAAAAAGAAAAAGACCGTTCTATTAAACAGCAGGGGACAACGATCGCTAGGGTGCCCACTGCAACGGGCCCTTCAACTTCAACGGCCCACAAAAGAAGAAGGCCGAAGAAAACCCCCGCGCCGGCAACAAATATCAGAGGTGGGGAACCCAAACGCCCTAAGTCAGGAGGCATTGTAGTTCATACCGTCTATGTGGCATCTGGTAAGGAAGACAGTCGCATATCTACAGATCATCGACCGCTTACGCGATCAGTGACCAAAGCTCAGGAGCAACAGCAAAAGCTCCAAGAGATGATGAACGCTATGGCCGCACTTACTGGGCTAAAAGAAAACCCTGAAACATCCTCGGATGAACGCCAGGAGGAAGAAACCGACGCCGAATTCCTTCGTCGAATACTAGAGAAGAAGGACAAAGAGGCTGCTGAACAAGCAGCCAACATACAGCGTATGGGCCTCCTCTTCCAAGACATGATAGGGATGATGATACAACAAGATCCTCCGGCTGAAGAGCCCCCAATCGTCCTTGGAGACGATAGGGGAGAGACATCAAATCCTCCGCCAGCTCTGTCAACGGCTAAAGAGAATACAATCTCTAAAGCTGATTTGGACGAGTACATAGCCCAACAAATACGGGTTCATCATGCGACTGAAGCAGCTGGACAGATCGTAAAAATGGGACGGCCATGTCCAAGTTGGTACGACCAAATCAAGTACCTGCCAGGTTACACAATTCCCAAATTCCATGTCTACAAGAGGACGGGCAATCCTCACCAGCATGTTGCCCAGTTCAGGGCACTCTGCGGCAACACCGGCGGTGACGACAAGCTGTTGCTTCGCCAGTTTGTTGGAAGTTTATCAGATACGGCGTTCGAGTGGTACTCTGAACTCCCGAACGACTCTATCAAGACCTTCGCATAGATGGAGCTGCTGTTTACTCAGCGTTTTGCAAGCGCCAGTGAACGCACCCCAATGACGGCACTGATTAACGCCAGGGTAAAACCAGGCGAGACGTGGGTTCAATATGCTATACGGTGGCGGAACTTATTGTCGAAGCGCGAGCAGCGCATTGAAGAAGCTCCCGCGGTGGGTATGTTTGTGGGAACCCTTGATCCACAAGCAACCATCTCGCAATTTATGATGTTTTTCAAGCCGACTACCTTCCAGGCCTTGATTGACAAGCTAGCGCAAATGGATCAGATGGGCCATAAACCCCCTCTTCCAAAGCCGGATTCCCGAAATGACAAAGGGAAGGGAAAAGCGATCATTGTCGCTAATGCTCAACAACAATCGAGCGACTCGAAGCCGGTTGCTCGTCAAAATAATATGCGTCCGTACGTAGCCCTTGAGGAAAGGCTAGGAAGTTCTTACTCTTTTCCCTGCGATAAAACGAGAAGGTTATTCGAGCTGGCGTTGCGCAACCGACTCATAAGTCTGCCAGATCCAAAACGTCCGTTGCAACCGAGTGATGTCAACGAGCCTAACTACTGTTCTTATCATCGAGTACTGGGTCATCCGATCGAGGATTGCTACGTTTTCAAAAATTGGCTTGAAAACCAGTACCGACAGGGAAAATTCGCGTTATCTGACAAATGTAAGGTGAATCCCCCGCAGCCCCACACCTCTAAAGGGACGAATACGCCGGGGGCAACATGCTCCGTCGTTGAAGAAGCTCCTTGGGAGGTTGTATTATCAACCAAGACAAAGAGGATGCTAAACGATCTTCAGACATGTCCAGCGATTAGGTGGAAGAGCCCGTTGGAACCGCAGGTCATTGAAGGGATGCTGAAGCCACGTCCAACTCCAAAGACCGGTGGTGGTGGCTCAAGCACTCGCAACCAGCCGTCAAAATCTTCGAAGAAAAAGAAAAAGAAATCAAAGAAGCCCGTGAAACCTGGCGACAAGCGCACGACTTGCAAAAACAAATTGATGCGCTGGAGGAATACAACCAAAAGGCACGGACTCCCATTACATTCCAAGAGTTCCTCAATCACGTCTTTCAAGAGGAAGATGAGGGAGAAAGTTCATCTGATGAATCTGAAGAATACGTGGCGAGCTGTCATGTGATTTCCCATTCGTTCATGAACGATGAGGAGACTTCTTGTACTGAAACGCTGGGGGCAGATCCTGAATTAAAAATTCTGGGGCCATCAGATGAAGCAATTGACACATTCCTTAATGAAACTCGGTTGAAAAGTAAAGCTGATCAAGAACGGGAGACAGCCATATTTGAAAGGGCCAAACGTCAGCGACTTGATGAAAGAGCTGAGATGATCCCGCTAGAGCAAAATACCTCCACTACCGACAAAAGCCGACTCAAGATGAGGAAGAGGTTTGCTAAGGCCATATCAATAGGCATGAAGCTACCATCCTCCGAAGGAAAAATTACTGGTGAAATAGAAATGCACCCCTTCTATTGCTTATATCATTAGAAGGTGTTGCACCCCACTCAAGAGTGTAAAGCTTTCGACAGATGGTGGCAGGGATATGTTGCTCATCGACAACATTTTAAGCGGGAAAAGCGCAAGACTCGTCGGGAGCGAAGAATTACGACCGAAGGGTTTAACAGAATTACTGGTGATTGTCGCATGGTTAACGCCGAGGGATCACAGGTGCCTACATTCGGGAGCGATTCTGATGAGGAGCTGAAACTTGCCCCTCTCTTTAAAGAGTTCACTTCAGGAAAAGAAGAAAAGCCGAAGGTCTGCGAAAATATCCGGCTACGTAATCGCACGCTGCCCGAAAAGAACCTCGGACCCTCAAACAGAAAAGATAAAGGGAAAGAAAAGGTCTCTGAAGATATCATCTTAGATGACCAAGTGGTGGAAGAGCTAGCCGCCAAGGACCCACCAAAGAAAAATAATATGGATTACAACGTTATAGCGCACCTGAGGAAATTACCCTCACAGCTCAGCATTCTCGACACCCTTTTGCTATCAAAGGAGGCGAGAGATTCGTTGATCAAGGCACTACAAGATCCGGAACAATTCCAAGCTTGCCTGGCCGAGGAAAAGATGAAGGATGAATTGGAGGAAGTGCACATGGCCGATGTCGCTTTTGGTGATGAAGACCTTCTCCTTGGGACGTGCGAACACAATCGCCCCCTCTATGTCTCAGGATACTGCCACGACATAAAGATAAGTAAAATCTTGATCGACAATGGATCCTCCGTTAACCTCCTCAATGTACGGGTGTTAATAGAAATCTGCATGAGCGTCCAACACCTTGCTCGGGACAAGATCACCATCTCCGGGTTCGACTCCCAATCGTCAAAGACTCTTGGATCTGTGATACTGACACTACGCTTCGGGCTGCTCATCACGGACATTAAGTTCCATGTCATAGATGCCAAGACATACTACAATGCTTTGCTCGGCCGACCATGGTTACACGAGTACAACATCATCCCTTCTACACAGCATCAGTGTATGAAATATTTTAGCGATGGTCTCGAGTATACCGTGACAGGAGAACTGAATCCATTTTCCGTGAACGAAGTTCGTAAATACGAAGATGCCAAATACTTCTTGCCGAGTTTTGAAGACACGGAAAGGTGTCATAAGCCGGAGAACAAAACTAACGCTACCATCCCTGTCTTCGGCAGTGATACCGAGGAGGAAGAGGAGATAGTTTATTCGGGTCCGCCCCAATACAACAAGCCGGGACCATCCGCTCCTACGTTGATCTTTGGTAGTGATTCGGAGGATGAGGTCGATGCTGTATTCTCTGCTCGACCTTCAATACGACCTCCCGCTGACGAAGAGCAAAGTCTGCAAGTCGCCATGGTGCCGCTTGAACACCGTAAAGAACTGGATGCATTTGATATTTACAAGGTAGAAGAGCTGCAAACATTCTATATCCTTCCCAGGCGAGAAAGCGAAAAAGCAATTCTATTCTACCGCTCTGAAGAAACCAAAGTGGAGAAAGAAATCTGGCATGGCGCGGATCCTACGCTTGATAGGCTTCAGCCTATCCGTCTTCCCAGATATTATACGGAAGGTTTAAAAAGGCTGCTGAAACGCCAGGGGATATCCTTCAAGCAGACCGTTCGAAAAGCCAAGTTCTATGATAAAGTCTGGAACGTTCCCGGGACTCAACGCAAACTGCCTAATGGGAGAATGGAGACAAAAGGACTTGGATACATCCGGTCAAAGAAACGAGAGCTACTAAACATCTGTTACGTCATGTATGACTTCGATGAAGAAGCGGATGCTCAATGGGAGGACGCTAATCCTAAGCCAGTGAAAGTTCCAGATGCAAAAGTACCTAGTCCGCCGTTCGAAGAATGAATGGACAAATTTATAAGGGAAGTTGGTCAAAAAGTCCGAGACGACCATAACCGCGAAATGGCCATCTACGAGAAAGCCAAAACGCAACGCCTCCTTCAACAGGCCGTGAAAGATGAAAGTGCCGCCCCCTGTCAACCTGTTATAAAAAAGGCTCGATGCAGAGGCAGAAATAAGTCGAAAGGCGAAAAAGGTGCTCAAAAGCAACAAAGCGGGGCTAAGAGGTCATGTAAGCGGGAATCGAGCGGTTCCGATCTATCCCTCATAAGAAAAATGGGCCGAGCGTACTCGTTTCCCCGGGACAAGACGAAGAGAATACTTGATCTTGCTCTAAAACATCAAATGCTTACACTGCCGGAGACCAAAAACCCCGAACAAGCAGGTGAAGTCTCTGACCCAAATTATTGCTCTTACCATCGAGTAATAGGGCATCCTCTCGAAGACTGCTTCACCTTTAAGAATTGGGTCGAAGATCAGTATCAGCTCGGCAAATTCGCTCTGTCTGACAACTGGAGGGTAGCACCACCGCAGAAGCACGAACCCAAAGCCACGAGAACAGAACCAACTCCACATTGGGATTGGAAGCGAATTCGTACTTGTCACATGATAACAATATCAAAAGAAGAGCCCGAAAACATGGACAGCCTTTCCTGGTGCTTCGAAAACAGCAATGAGGAGGTGATCTCAGAATTTCTGCCAGCTCCGAAAGAATTGGAGGATGGAATACATACCACCGCAGATAACCTCAAGAAAATCGAGTTGGGGACGGATGATGACCCACGGCCGACGTTTTTCAGTGAGCTGCTATCTGAAGGGTGACTGTGTTAAAAGACGTCCTTGTACAGCACAAAAATTGCTTTGCGTGGAACTATTCCGAGATGCCAGGACTAGATCTAGAAGTCGCTGTGCACAAATTGGCGATATTTCCGGACGTCAAGCCAATCAAACAAGCACCAAGAAGAATGCGGCTCGAGCTTGAGATGAGCATCAACGCCGAGGTCAAAAAGTTAATCGATTCTGGCTTTATCCAGGAGGTTCAATACCCTGAATGGATCGCCAACATCGTCCCAGTAATGAAGAAAAATGGGACGGTGCGCATATGCGTGGACTTTCGGGATCTCAACAAAAGCCCGCCCGAAGGATGATTTCCCGGTGCCAGTCACCGAACTGATGATAGACAATACATCCACTCATGAGGTTTTCTCTTTCATGGACGGCTCATCAGGGTATAATCAGATAAAGATGCATCCCGAAAACCAGAAGCATACCGCTTTTCGGACCTTTTTGGGAATATTTTGCTACAAGGTGATGCCCTTCGGTCTAAAGAACGCCGGTGCCACCTATTAGAGAGCCATGACGCAGATCTTTGATGACCTTATACACGAAATCGTTGAATGCTATATTGACGATCTCGTGGTTAAAAGCAAATCATACGAGGAACATCTCGAGCATCTAAAATCTGTATTTCGACGACTTCGAAAATACAACTTGAAGATGAACCCTCTCAAGTGTGCATTCGGAGTTTCCTCGGGCAAATTTCTGGGATTCATCGTCCGACACCGAGGTATTGAAATAGATCCGTCTAAGATCAAGGCGATCATGAAAATGCCTCCGCCAAGAACCCTCAAACAGTGGCCGTCTCTCTATGGGAAGCTCACATACATACGGTGATTTATAGCCAATCTTTCAGGAAAGTGCTGTCCGTACAGCTACCTGATGAAGAAGGGAACCCCGTTCGTCTGGGACCAAAAATGCCAAAGCGCGCTAGACGAGATCAAACAATACCTGCAGAACCCGCCAGTGTTGGCTGCTCCGGTCAAGGGAAAACCCCTCATTCTTTATACAACCGCCCTCGAAGGTTCCTTAGGCGCATTATGGGCACAAGAGAACGACCAAGGGAAGGAAAGAGCACTCTACTACTTAAGTCGAGTTCTGCTGGGGGCAGAAAGCAACTACTCCCCCATTAAAAAACACTGCCTGGCGTTGATCTTCGTGATAACAAAGCTCAGGCACTATGCGTTGGCGCATGAGGTCCGTCTCATTTCAAAGGTAGACCCTCTTAAGTATTTAATGTCAAAGGCCATATTGACGGGATGACTCGCTAAATGGGCCCTGCTCTTGATGGAGTTTTCGATAACATATCAATCTCTCAAGGCAGAGAAAGTCCAGGCCATCGCCGACTTCCTCGCTGAGCACCCGATACCTGCCGATTCTCCTCTGAATTGTGATTTGCCAGACGAACATGCGTTTGACGCGATCGACGGTGGTGATACCCAATAGGAACTTTATTTCGATGGAGCATCTTCCATAAAAAAGCGCAAACAAAGTACCCCTATAATCAAATCGGGGGTAGGCCTCATCTTCGTGACTCCATAAGGAGGGATAATGCGCTTCGCTTTCTCCTTAACAGAGCCGAGGACAAACAATGAAGCCGAATACGAAGCTCTGATAGCAGGCCTCGAGATCGCCATCGACATGGGAATTGAAAATCTCCTCATATATGGAGATTCCCAACTGGTCGTTAGTCAAGTAAACGGCGACTACCAGACATACAAACCAGAATTGGTGAAGTACGGCGAAAAAGTGCAACAACTGTTGACCCAAATTCCCTCCTATACTTTGGAAAGCATACCGCGTGCGGAAAACAGCAAAGCAGACGCGTTGGCCAAACTTGCTAAAGAACTGGCTGACGAGAACCTCGATGATGTTAGAATCGTGGTACAAAGCCGTCGGGTGCTTGCTCCAGCAGAAATACCTCCGGAATCATCCGAGGAAAAAGGAGCGACTGAGCAGACGACCTTACAAATAAAAGAACGAGAAAAGGCTGAGGACTGGAGAGAAGTCTTCATAGACTACTTTAAGTCCCATCGAATGCCCGAAGATGCGTCCACAAGACATCAGCTTATGAAACGGGCTCTGTCTTTCGCCTTCGTCAATAATATTCTATACAAGAGGTCGTTTGATTTTCTGTGGCTGAGATGCCTAGGGCCTGACGAAGCGGAAAGGGTCGTTCAGGAAGTTCATGATGGACTCTGCGGTTCTCACCAAGCAGGCCCAAAGATGAAGATGAAGATTAAACGGATGGGCTACTACTGGCCCACGATGATTCAGGACTGTCTCGAATATGCGAAGCAATGCCACTCATGCCAAATTCATGGGGACTTCATCCACCAGCATCCAAATCCTCTACACCCGACAGTGGCTAGCTGGCCATTCGAAATGTGGGGAACTGATATAGTCGGCCCTATCGAACCAGCATCGTCCAGGGGATATCGTTTCATCCTGGCGACGACTGACTACTTCTCTAAATGGGCAGAGGCAATACCGCTGAGGGAAGTTAAGACGGAGAATATCCTCCATTTCTTCAAGACGCACGTCATATACCGGTTTGGGACGCCGAGACGGATCATCTCCGACAACGGGCCAGCCTACAGGAGCCACAAGATCAGTCGCTTCGCACAGCAGCATAACATAGACTGGAGATATTCCTCGGTTTATAATCTGCGAGCCAACGGATTAGCTGAAGCCTTCAATAAGACCTTAACAAAGATTATGAAGAAGACAGTGTCCCGAAATAAGAGAGACTGGCACGAGAGACTGCAAGAGGCTCTCTGGGCGTATCGAACTACGTTCAAGACAGCCACGAACACAACGCCGTACGCGTTGGTATTTGGGACGGAAGCAGTACTTCCCCTCGAGATAGAGTTACCCTCTCTACGAGTGGCAGTCCACTACGAGCTGACGAACGAAGAAAACGCTCACCTTCGGCTTGAGGAGCTTGATGCCCTTGAAGAAACACGGCTCATAGCGCAACAAAATCTGGAGGCCTATAAAGCAAAGATGACGCGCTCATATGAAAGATTGACCCGACCGAGGACATTCCGCCAAGGAGAACTCATGCTAGTGGTCAAAAGGCCGATGATCCCCAATCGCGCCAAGCGGGGAAAATTCGAGCCAAACTACGAAGGCCCGTACATCATAGATAAAGTCTATCAGGGTGGGGCCTATCTACTCATGCACATACATGGTGAAAGGCCTTTCATGTAAGTGCACGGCGGCGCCCCGGCCTCCATCCCGAGGCCAAAATACGGTAGCGGTGATTTACTTTAATTTTTCAAACCGGCACCACCGCGCACTATAAACCTGGATCGTGCCATTAACTAGTCCTAGCTAACTACAAGATGGGGAAGAGAGATATACCGAGCGATCCGTGTCCTCCGGTCTTCTCGCCGTCGTCCCTATCTCCCGCGGAATGTCCGGTCTCCACCTCCTCGCCGGAAGGGCACCACGTCGCCTGCATCTTTTACGGGATCCCACCTCTATATCGAGGCAACCCGGGCACGAAATTGGCGAGTCGACGTGCCCAAGGTTTGCTGCAGAATGGTGTAGTGTTATGTCTCATTTGTGGTAGTGGATGTTGCCATTGGTGGAGGAAATAATCTAAGTCTTTTTGGAGATGAACATGGGAATTTTTGTAGCATGAAATGAACAAAAATTCCCCACACTCAATTTGGACAGCCCCCCACCTCAATGAATGGCCGGCCATCTTCATGGAATGAGAGATGAGAGAATGAAAAATATGAGTGAGGCAAAAGTCCAAGGGGGGTCTCACCATGCAAGGAAGAGAGAGAAAGGTCATGATATCAAGAAATGATCACAAGTAAATCCAACACTCAGACCCATCATCACGTCCCTCTATCATCATACAAAAGTCAAGCCATGATGAGGTTATGAAGTCAAATGAAGGCTACACTCATCATGAAGCAACAATGTGCAAATAACACCCTCCACAACTGCTTATTTGCACAAATGCAAATAAGCCCTCCTCCACCAATCTTCGGCCAATGAAAGATACAAAGAAATATGGCCGAAACGGAAAGCAAACTGGCAACTCCAGAAAACTGGTCCCGTAATGAATTACAGGAAAACCCCGATACTGTGTATATACACCCGCATCTGTATTCCAACCGAATACAAATGCAATGAGACAACATCTACACTGTACTACACTAGGATCCGGCTTAAACCAAAGCCGGCTAGTAATATCCGTCTGATCCTGATCCGTGCAATACCGCACGTATCTGATCGAACCCTGCCATATATCCATACGGCCTCTAGTACTAACCGTCCGATCCTGATCCGTGCAATACCGCACGTAACTGATCGAACCGTGCCATATCTCCATACGGCCTCTACAGCGTTTCGCCCGAAAGCTTGAGTAACTGAATGTGAATGTGTGGTGGACTCTAAAGACTCGTCAATACTATGGCTGTGGATTTAACCACTACCACGTCAGAGGTATTAGCCATACGTGACGGGCCACCAGCTACTGACTAAAAGGGACGCCGATGAGCGAACCCATCCTGACACCCTACTGAGCCTGTCAGTGACAATATCCGTACAGTCCGGTCCGTTCGTCTATGAGCATCGCATGGCGGGCCTAGGGGGTTGGTAAAAGTCAGACCCCCAAAAGCGGTACAAGTCGTGTCGGAGTGTAGCCCAGAACACCCTGAGATACTACTGGAATACCTACCAGTAAATCTCCTGCCTCGGCCGAGGGCTTCGTGTAATGGCTCTCCTAGACACAGCGCGACCTCACCCCCAATACCGGGAGAGACGAACCCCTGAAGATCCGCTCACTGCCTCCATGTGGCTCGGGACTGTACCCAACTAAAACCTGTTTGCACGTCTCCTTTGAGCGTGGTAGGGTAGTAATCAAAGTACAGTGGGAACTCACACGAGACAAATGACGATCCCCAGGTCGATGAACTAACCTGTACACATGTCACCAGGGAACTGCTATCTGACGTCAGGTATAAGACCAACTAGCATGTTCCCGGCGAGTCCTGTCCGGTGTACTCATAACCCAATGAGCACCTGTATACATCTTAGGTGAACCAACTGACACCAGTGGCTTGTGAGACCGGCCACCGCCCCTCGTCGGGGTCTCGACTGTATACACTAGTCTACTCTGGAGAATTGATGCCCTGTCTCGAAACTCCTACGACTAGGGACCTTTTAAGGATGTGCTTATAGACTACTAGCTCTCACGTATATGATCGCCCTCATACTGCTGGCAGTCAAGCAAGAATCCTAGGGGCTCTACCAACGTGTAATAGCGACCTGTGAGGTCACCTAAAGCAGTACACGATGATAAAGATAAACCAGATAGTATACTATCATCTCGAGTAAGACTGTCCTACCGGGATAGGTCCTCCCTCAATCATTGCAATCACGTGCCTGTGATCCAATAATTGACTCTGAGGGCACTATCTCCAACAACCTCCCACTTGCACTCAAGGCTAATTATTGCGATGTCGCATACTCACAGCCCGTGTGATACCGAACACCCAACTCCTCTACTAGTCAGTCTCACAAATCCTGTTTGCGAAACTACTGCGTTCGAGGAATAGCCTCAGTGAGTGGACCCGCTTTGATGTTTCTTTCTATGTCTCTCTATATCTCATGTTCGCGGTGAAAGCTATCTCCCGAAATTAGCAATACCTGTCTTAGAATGTGTCTGGATATCTGATGGGACCTAGCTCATAAATGAACTCCAAATCCAAACTTCTTAGACTGTATCGTCAACTGAACTTAATCAGTATCCTGTGCCATGCTTCCCTCAGTATTGCCTTGGACCACCTGTCCAAAATACTGCGCCTCGTCGGAAGGAAAACTATAACTCTGACAACCTCCTTGTCGTCCAGGTCACCTTGGAAGCCTGGAATGATAACTGTTTCCCGAATGAGGCTGTCGTTATCATATCCCTAAAACATCCACTTATGTTCTAAAACTGCTTCCGACTGTTTCTCCAGGATTGGATCAATGTCAACTTATTGCATCTAGTGCAAGAACAACATCTGGTGTGGTACTTGACATCTCATGATTGACTCAATTGCCTGAGCAAGTGATCTGCCAATCATACACATCCTTCTCGCCTTTAGTCTGTAAGACACCTTTAGAGAGGGTGACTCCATCACCTGCAGGTATACTACTGTGCCAGGAGTCGTCCATTCTAAATACTCTTAGAATGCTGTCTAAGTACCCTGATTGGGAAACTACCCAAATCTAGATCTAAAACCATAGATCTAGTAACCAGTATGTCTGATATAATGTCCAAATTCCATGTGGAGAAACCACTGTGTGACGACCAAAGTATAACCGATCGTAGTATAGGAATATCACTTCCTACTCTATGTATGTCATCCACATACCATGACATCACACCCTACCACCTTCTCAACAGATCCATCCGCTATTCTGATGAAGTCAAACCTATGACTGTCACATCAGAAATTGATGATCTATCTCCGCTACATTTGCTTTAGTCTATAAATAGACATAAGCCACCTGTCCACCAATGCTTCCGCTGCTCCCACTGACTACGACAACCCTCTGGTAGAGTCATATAGACGTACACTTCTAAAGCCAGTTTAGAACGATGCTATACTCATCCTCTTGCCGGGTCTCACAGTCTGGAACAACAACAATGGCAAGTCTGGGTAAACAAGAACTTCCCTGTCACCGTCCTTGAGGCTACCGGAGTACCTCTCGGGTGCCTGAAGTTACCCACCGTATCTGCGGAGTGGCTAATGGAATGTCAAGCCAGATTGAATCTTTAGGTTCCTATGAAATCTTCAGTAATCGTTTGTAGTTCTGGAATCACTTCCAGTTCTACCATACTCCCACTAATGTTTTCTGAAAAAAATCCATTTTTATTAAAACTGTGGCGAGTCTAGAACAATATCACTATTGATCTTCCAGATGGTAGAAAGTCAACCCTCGTCATAGCCTGGGTCAACCCACAAACAGCCATTACAGAAACGTGCCTTGAGTTGTCCAGTGTCTGGTTTTAATCATAAACCGGACAACTCCCCGTACCTTAACATCGTTAAGATATGAACTGTTCTATATCCAATATAGAACCAGAGGCACTGATTTAATTGAACCAGATTCAAATCATGCAACTGTCTCCAGTGCATGTCAACTAAATGAAAGAAGGCCGATCAGCGTTACTCAACTTAGGAATGCTTCCAATTATGAGTAACCTGAAAGAGAAACAAGTTCTCTTAATCACTACTATCAACTGAATACCATTGACAAGTATCTACATCTTCGATCACCTTGAAGAATCCCGATACTTGCAATACTTGGTTCTCTACTTTACTCTTATACCTATAACTCCTCAAAACTTAGACCCTGTGTTTCCACGAAACACCTGTCTAAAAATTAGAGAAGTCATAAGTAAACCGAATATAGTACGAGGACCAACCCCTCTGTCCTGATGGACCCTGGACAATATACAATACTCTGTATAAGTCCCTTGAGTCTGATAACTCATTCACTGTGTGTCGTAGGTTGAAAACTGTACTTATGGTTAAGAAGAATTACACCGCTGTTCAATGCTCCTTACCTAACTATCCACTGATATAGCTAAATGTCACAGACATAATTTCAAAAAGATATATCTCACTCTATAAAAATAGACGTACAGATATATCAATTTGAAATTGGTGCATAACAGCGGATATTCAAAACCAAATATTTGCCGACCGGCAAACAACCCAGGCGACTTCCTAAAATATCACCGATTACAACGAATCCCGATATAATGAGGATGATCACCTAATTCCCAATAACTTACTCCCACTCATCATCTGTAAAACCATACAGATGTGAGAATCATACCTGGTAAATACATACCCTGGAGTAAGTATTTAATCGGGAAATCAGTTTTCCTTTAACTGTACACAGTGAAACTGAAACATTGAAATGTTTCTATGGGGTATCCTGGTATTCCTAGTAATGCCTCTTCCATTATCCAGATTCACAACTGTAACCTTGTAATTCTTTGCCACCTCTCCAAATCCCTTTATATGTCTTTAGTCATTACCTTCTGTACACCCCTTTAGGCCAAGTGGTTTTCTTCCTTCCCTACCGTTCGGCACCAACCTATGGTTTGGAAGAAGACTATCCAATAAGCATAATGGGTGTACTGTCCTAATCCTAGGAGCACTCGCAATGCGAGAGGAGGTGAGGATAAAAGACAACTGAATAAACCTTATTCCTATTTCTCTTGAACCAGAATCCATCCCCGAACTGGAACAAGTTCCTTTCGAGTTCGTATATAACCATACGATGGAATATCCAATAAACTGTGGATCTTCGCAGTGATACGGAGTGTCCTGGAGAAATACAAAGGTGATTTAGGATTGGCGAAGAAATACTTGGTTTGGTCATAAGTAGCAGTTGCAGTTTACTTTGCCCTTTTACTAATCCCTTGCTTTGTCTTAACTTAATACCTTCTGCACACCATCGTTATGCTAATTGGTTTTCTTCATTCCCCACCGTTCGGCACCTGCCTATGGTTTAGAAGAAGACTATCCAATTTGCGTAATAGGTATACTATCTCCTAAACCAAGGAGTACTCGCAACCTGAGAGAAGGTAAAAGGAAAAGACAACTGAATAGTCCTATTCGTTTTCTCCAGAACCGGAAACCATCCTCGAATAAATTCCTTCGAGTTCGTATCTAACCATACGATGGTTTTGTCCAATGGAAGTGGACGTTCGTAGTAATACGGGGTGTCCTGAAGAAAAGGGTAAAAGTAGGAGTGGCAATGAGGTTAGCGACTCTGACAATCCAAAAGCCAGTGTTTTAGAAGGTTCCGTCAACTTGGTCACTGAGTTATAATCTTAGGGTCGGGTCAATGGTCGCTACCAAAGAGAGAGAGAGAAAAGAAACACTCAGCGTGCACTCTAACCTAGATCAGAATGGTTACCAATTTATCTAATCTGGAACCTCCCACTGTACCGTCAAATTCTCCTCCAAACCTGAAAGAAGAATTAGTCGGGATCACCCGAGGAGTAAACCAACTCATCAGTGGGAATCGGATCCAACTATCATCGCATGATAACGTGACGGAATCCGCTCACGTCATCATACTCCAGAAGGTATGTGCATATCTGGCAAGTTTCAGTTTCTTTAGAAACTCCCGATGTGATTTCTGCCCCATGCTCTTATGACCTTGACTTTGGCCAACATATCATAAGTCACATGTCAAGTTCTACCCGTCATTCTCCAGGTTAATTTGAGCACACCCGCACATACCCTTGACTTTGGCCAAAATAGTAGTACGACTGCCCCAAACCAACGCATCTATCTATGCTGCATATGAATACCCAATAGCTACCAATCACTGTGCCTTGACTTTGGCCAACATACACAGCTTGAATACTATTGACCACCCATATGAAACGACGGAGGGCTACGAATGGTTTCTGGCGAAAACCTTTAACGTAATGAACTTGATATCGTCGAAGGAACGGATAGCTTTTAAAAATATAGTGACTAAAACCTTTGCTAAAGAGGTCACTCCCGGTGAAGGGATCTCGGCTCTTTCCCCGTAGAATGAGGTGCAGGATATTCCAACTGAATACCATGATGCAAAGCAAAAGTAATCGGCTATAGTGAAGTTATTGCCCTGACGCAAACTTTTTGTCCAAGGGGTCACTCCCGGTGAAGGGATCTCGGCCCTTGCTTCGTCGACTGAGGAGCAGGATATTCCAACTGAATACCACGATGCTAAACAAAAGAGAACGTCCTTGCAATAACAGCTTTTTGAAAAGTGTTCCAACAACATCAGATTAGGTTTGTTTTAACTTGCATTGATCCGAATCAACGCAGTCCCATCAATTGATCACACCAAAAAGAACGAAAATATACTGATGTACGTATATGCCATCCGCATTCGCCACTAGGTCCCGTCATTACCCGTTAGGTTAGCTAACTAACGACAGAGCGGGGACTGGACTAGCGCGGATGCAAAACATATACAACATCTACTAATATATATACCAATATATTATATTCGCTCAAGGCGTGATAAAATGCAATATCGCAGAAATGTACAGCATCACAGAACAATACAGATATCTGGGATCCCCGGGTTTCACAGAGCCACTACTGAAACCCGACGTTCCCCTGGTCGTGTGGATAGCCTGTGCAATGAAATCCTAGACCCCTACGGGCGCGGCAAGTTACCCACCAAAACCTGAAGCAAGGCAGCCCCCTTCAGCAACGTGAATGGACCACCCAGCACTTCACGGAATCCGGTAACTTGGGCACCCCTCCTGGGTCAACCTGTACCCCCTACGAGTGCGGCGAATAGCCCGCCAATTCTAGAGTGAAGCCCCCTCCGTCTCAATGCCATGAGATGCGGGCTCGTTGCCCTCTAGAACCCGGCTATCCGTGCACCCCACTTTGGGGTAATCCTAGTACAGAAAGTAAAATATACATACAACGGGTACATCGACCGCAACCTGGTCGTGCCCCAAAATAATAATACAAACAGGCAGTGACGGCAGTCCACATGTCGGACGCTCGCCCCGCAATATCAAATATACATAATACAACAAAACTGTACTACCACTGCAACCGGGCTATCCCCCACGACCGATCCGCAACATCACAGCAAGACACAGAACATCAACGTGAAAGTCACGTTCGCAAATCCGTCTAACCGGGCTATAGCAGTTAGACAGGATTTACTGATCAAGTGACATTCACGGTCGCAGATATAATGTAAATACTGTGAAATAATGTGTTTAAAATATCCGATCGATCAAATTTACCCAAGTGGGCCCCAAGCAATACTGTAGCAGTTAAAGAAATTCTGGGCCCAAACAAAGTATACCAAAACCCCTATTTTCAGCCCACAAGCCCACTGCAAAAAATTGGTGACGTGAATCCAAATTCCTGCGGCGGAACCGCGGCCAAAGAGGGGTTATGGCCGCGGTTCCGCGGTCGTACGGAAGGATCAGGTGACCAAAATTCTACAGTGTTCTTAGGATTCCCTGCACATCATTCTGCAACAACCTGAAAAATTTTTGGACTCCAAAAAATTTCGGCAGAAACTGATGTGAAGAAAAGTACGGTTTTTGGAAAATTGTTCGATCGGAAATGTAAAACACATTAGACAAAGCTAGACTATGTTAATGGCGAGGCTCTGATACCACTGTAAGTGCACGGCGGCGCCCCGGCCTCCATCCTGAGGCCAAAATGCGGTAGTGGTGATTTACTTTAATTTTTCAAACCGGCACCACCGCGCACTATAAACCCGGACGTGCCATTAACTAGTCCTAGATAACTACAAGATGGGGAAGAGAGATATACCGAGCGATCCGTGTCCTTCGGTCTTCTCGCCGTCGTCCCTATCTCCCTCGGAATGTCCGGTTTCCACCTCCTCGCCGGAAGGGCACCACGTCGCCTGCATCTTTTACGGGCTCCCACCTCTATACCGAGGCAACTCGGGCACGAAGTTGGCGAGTCGACGTGCCCAAGGTTTGCTGCAGAATGGTGTAGTGTTATGTCTCATTTGGGGTAGTGGATGTTGCCATTGGTGGAGGAAATAATCTAAGTCTTTTTGGAGATGAACATGGGAATTTTTGTAGCATGAAATGAACAAAAATTCCCCACACTCAATTCGGACAGCCCCCCACCTTAATGAATGGCCGGCCATCTTCATGGAATGAGAGAGGAGAGAATGAAAAATATGAGTGAGGCAAAAGTCCAAGGGGGGGTCTCACCATGCAAGGAAGAGAGAGAAAGGTCATGATATCAAGAAATGATCACAAGTAAATCCAACACTCAAACCCATCATCATGTCCCTCCATCATCATACAAAAGTCAAGCCATGATGAGGTTATGAAGTCAAATGAAGGCTACACTCATCATGAAGCAACAATGTGCAAATAACACCCTCCACAACTGCTTATTTGCACAAATGCAAATAAGCCCTCCTCCACCAATCTTCGGCCAATGAAAGATACAAAGAAATATGGCCGAAACGGAAAGCAAACTGGCAACTCCAGAAAACTGGTCCCGTAATAAATTACAGGAAAACCCCGATACTGTGTATACACACCCGCATCTGTATTCCAACCAAATACAAATGCAATGAGACAACATCTACACTGTACTATACTAGGATCCGGCTTAAACCAATGCCGGCTAGTAATATCCGTCCGATCCTGATCCGTGCAATACCGCACGTATCTGATCGAACCCTGCTATATATCCATACGGCCTCTAGTACTAACCGTCCGATCCTGATCCGTGCATTACCGCACGTATCTAATCGAACCGTGCCATATCTCCATACGGCCTCTACAGCGTTTCGCCCGAAAGCTTGAGTAACTGAATGTGTGGTGGACTCTAAAGACTCGTCAATACTATGGCTGTGGATTTAACTACTAGCACGTCAGAGGTATTAGCCATACGTGACGGGCCACCAGCTACTGACCAAAAGGGACGTCGATGAGCGAACCCATCCTGACACCCTACTGAGCCTGTCAGTGACAATATCCGTACAGTCCGGTCCGTTCGTCTATGAGCATCGCATGGCCGGCCTAGGGGGTTGGTAAAAGTCAGACCCCCAAAAGCGGTACAAGTCGTGTCGGAGTGTAGCCCAGAACACCCTGAGATACTACTGGAATACCTACCAGTAAATCTCCTGCCTCGGCCGAGGGCTTTGTGTAATGGCTCTCCTAGACACAGCGCGACCTCACCCCCAATACCGGGAGAGACGAACCCCTAAAGATCCGCTCACTGCTTCCATGTGGCTCGGGACTGTACCCAACTAAAACCTGTTTGCACGTCTCCTTTGAGCGTGGTAGGGTAGTAATCAAAGTACAGTGGGAACTCACACGAGACAAATAATGATCCCAAGGTCGATGAACTAACCTGTACACATGTCACCAGGGAACTGCTATCTGACGTCAGGTATAAGACCAACTAGCATGTTCCCGGCGATTCCTGTCCGGTATACTCATAACCCAATGAGCACCTGTATACATCTTAGGTGAACCAACTGACACCAGTGGCTTGTGAGACCGGCCACCGCCCCTCGTTGGGGTCTCGACTGTATACACTAGTCTACTCTGGAGAATCGATGCCCTGTCTCGAAACTCCCACGACTAGGGACCTTTTAAGGATGTGCTTATAGACTACCAGCTCTCACGTATATGATCGCCTTCATACTGCTGGCAGTCAAGCAAGAATCCTAGGGGCTCTACCAACGTGTAATAGCGACCTGTGAGGTCACCTAAAGCAGTACACGATGATAAAGATAAACCAGATAGCATACTATCATCTCGAGTAAGACTGTCCTACCGGGATAGGTCCTCCCTCAATCATTGCAATCACGTGCCTGTGATCCAATAATTGACTCTGAGGGCACTATCTCCAACATTTCAGGCCAATAAACGGCCGCTTCCTAAAAAAGTATTACGCTTGATAAGCCATAGCATAGGTCGATGATAGATGACGACGACTATGTCCACTCGCTATCTTCCTAAGCTCAAGATTTACAAGCAGTAGCCAGCCTTCTTAACAACGGACCGAAACATCCTTAAACTAATACCGCAGCATCCGTAGGCTGACAAAAAAATATATAAAAAAATATAAATAAATAAAAACGGTATGTCCATAAGCAAAAAGGGCACGGATGAAAACCCGAAAGGGCGCCGTGAGTAAAAACAGCAGGACTACCGGCGAGTGTTCGTGAAAACCTGAAAGGGCGCGACCTCGTAAAAAAAAAGAAGAAGAAAATAAAAATATATATATAAAATAAAAACGGTATGTCGATAAGCAAAATGGGCACGGATGAAAACCCGAAAAGGCTCCGTGAGTAAAAACAGCAGGACTACCGGCGAGTGTTTGTGAAAACCTGAAAAGGCGCAATCTCGTTAAAGGACACTTATAGGGTCCTCTCGACATTGTAAGGAGAAACCACCCGCGTGAGATCCTTACGACTCACAAGGGAGCAGCACACTTAGGGATCCCCACGATTCCTAAGGAGAAAATACACTTGCGAGATCCTCACGACTCGCAAGGAGAACTCTCTTATGGGACCCTCACGGCTCATCAGATTTGAAAGTCTTAAGTTACAGAGACCTAAACCCGTGCTTAAGCAATCCCCACAACTTCCGATATTGCCCTACAAGTGGTTCAATACTGGCCCTTGTATACAATCCACGAGCGCGAATAAACATTTCCCTGACCAAGTTCCATCCGTGACCGGGGATATGTACGCATGATGAACAACCCTTATAAGTCCTCTCGACTTACAAGGAGAAAACCTTCTTGTATAATCCTTACGACTTACAGAGTAACAAACACTTAGGAATCCTCATGATTCCTAAGGAGAAAATACACCTACAAGATGCTCACGACTTGTAGGGAGAAATACTTTTGTGAGACCCTTACGGCTCATAAAGCCAAAAGTCTTAGTCGACAGGACCTTAACCCTGTTTGCTAAGCTACCTTTGCTCGACATCGACAGAGGCAAATGATGATTCTCTCCTGGCAATATCCCAGTTACAGCGGTGCTGATGCCAAAATCGGTGTCTAATTTCAAGTTTACGGTAAAAAGCCGGTAGGCCGCACATGCATACGAAATAGCCGAAATGATGGGGCAACTTGCAATAAAAAGCAGCAAGTAAAAACGTATGCATACGAAATAGCCGAAATGATTGGGCAACTCGCAATAAAAAACAGCGAGTGAAAATAAAATAAATAGCCGAAATGATTAGGCACCGCAAGAAAAAAATAACCGAAATGATTGGGCAATCGCGACCTTCGCGATATAAAAGCTGAAATGATAGAGCATCGCGGAAATAAAACAAAAAAAAAAGAAATGATGAAACTTTGGCCCTACAGTTGAGATCACATCGATCCCTGTATACAATCCAAGGGCGCAAATAAAGAGGGAACCGTACTTTCCCAGCAGGCTCCGCCAGAAAACGAAGCCAAATCTCGACGGTTCATCCCAACACCAAGGAAACAAATAATCCTTGGCGCTAGGGAAATAAATAATCCTTAGCAAATCCTTCGACTCAGGGAAACAAACAATCCTTGACGAGAGCCTCCTGATTCGCATCGACTCGCAGAGCAACCAGTGTCTCCGTGGGAAATTCTCGATCCACGTCAACACCAGGGAAACAAATAATCCTTGGCGCCAGGGAAATAAATAATCCTTAGCAAAATCCTTCGACTCCGGGAAACAAACAATCCTTGACGAGAGCCTCCTGATTCGCATCGACTCGCAGAGCAACCAGTGTCTCCGTGGGAAATTCTCGATCCGTGTCAACACCAAGGAAACAAATAATCCTTGGCGCTAGGGAAACAAATAATCCTTAACAAACACCTCAACTCAGGGAAACAAACACTCCTTGACGAGAGCCTCCTGATTCGCATCGACTCGCAGAGCAACCAGTGCCTCCGTGGGAAATTCTCGATCTGTTTCAACACTTAGGAAACAAATAATCCTTGGCGCTAGGGAAACAAATAATCCTTAGCAAATCCTTCGACTCAGGGAAACAAACAATCCTTAACGAGAGCCTCCTGATTCGTATCGACTCGCAGAGCAACCAGTGTCTCCGTGGGAAATTCTCGATCCGTGTCAACACCAAGGAAACAAATAATCCTTGGCGCTAGGGAAATAAATAATCCTTAGCAAATCCTTCGACTCAGGGAAACAAACAATCCTTGACGAGAGCCTCCTGATTCGCATTGACTCGTAGAGCAACCAGTGTCTCCGTGGGAAATTCTCGATCTGTGTCAACACCAAGGAAACAAATAATCCTTGGCGCTAGGGAAACAAATAATCCTTAGAAAATCCTTCGACTCAGGGAAACAAACAATCCTTGACGAGAGCCTCCTGATTCGCGTCAACTCGCAGAGCAACCAGTGTCTCCGTGGGAAATTCTCGATCCGCGTCAACACTAAGGAAACAAATGATCCTTGGCGGTAGGGAAACAAATAATCCTTAGCAAATCCTTTGACTCAGGAAAACAAACAATCCTTGACGAGAGCCTCCTGATTCGCGTCGGCTCGCAGAAAAACTAGTGTCTCTGCGGGAAAATTCCCGATTTGTCTCAACTTGCAAGATGAAGCCTCAGGCAGCAAGGATTAAAAAACTTGCTTCCTGAACAATGGGACTCTGCAAGTCGATCTAAAACGGTCTCTTGCATACTATTCACGGGTCTTACTCTCCAAAGTCGAGTTTCGACAAGGAGGGAAACAACCGCTTACAGGTCCTCTCGACTCATAAGAGGGAAAAATTCTCTTATAGGATCCTTACGACTTACAGGAGAAAACACACTTAGGAATCCTCACGATTCCTAAGGAGAAAACCCACCTATGAGATCCTTTCGATCCGTAGGGAGAAAAGTCTCTATGAGACCCTCACGGCTCATAGAGTTGAAAAGTCTTAGGCGGCAGATCTGAACCTGCAGCCTAAGCAATCGCTACCTCATGAAGAAATCAAGATGCTTACTCTATTATATGCTAATTGTGACAGCATGCTGATAGTAAGAAAGGAAAAAGCAAAGAAATAGTACAAGACATTGCGAAGAAAAATGTGTATCTTTATTGAATGTAATCAAGTACAACATGAAGCGTACAAAGAATAAAGATTGGATACATATTACTTAAAAAGAAAATTTTTACAAGTGCCTAGATACAAGGAGAATTACTGAAAAGGAAGCATCTTGCATAGCTTTAGCAATTGTTCGCGCAAGTCCTTCCCCACTTTCTCCTGATCGGCTACCACCGCCAGCTCCGCCTCCACTTGGGCCCGTTGCTGCAAGACAGACGCAAGCTGCTCCCTGACGGCCTGATAAGCAGCTTCCCGACCTGGGGTCTCGCGCTCAGCTACATCAAGCTTTCGCTTCAAGTTTAGCCCATGGGAGATGCACTCCAGGAGACCCTCAAAGATAGCCTTCACTTGGGAAGCATTCACTTCAACCTCAGCACGCAGACGGGCCGTCTCGCTCGAGGTCTCTTGGCATTCCCTTAGCCTTAAAACTGCTTCTTGTTCCAAGTGGTGGACGTAAGAAGCACTTCCCTCGATCCATGCTGCTCTTTCATTGCTCGCGGCTAAAGTCTCGGGGGCGGGACGCATCGACTCCAGCTGATGCAGGCGAGCCTCGATCTCCATACAATGGTTAACCCAAGATGCGATGATGCCTTCGTCATGGAAATTCACGAGTATCACCAGCATCGGGTTAACCGCTGTAGCGAAGTCCATAGCAGAAGTAGGGGTCTCGACGTCGAGCTCCTCAATGTAGTCGCTCAACATACGCAAGCTGTTCGCGGCGACTTTCGAAGATGGACATCTTAGGTAAGGACCTGCCGGCATTGTGATGCGAGACTCGAAGGGCGCCGAGACCGGAACGACCGCTGAAAAGAAACAAGATGTGATCAAATAACAGTTCAGGGAATAAAAAAAAGGGGGAGTTATCAATGTGATATTCGCTGTACCAGCTGAGGCAAGTGGCAAGGCCGGAAGGGTCGGCGGCGCAGCCGATCTTTCATCCCCTCCTTCGATTTGTAGCACTGCAGTCAGGACGAGAAAAGGTTAGAAATAATTTCATCGTCGAAAAACAAAGATATCAATGGGGAACTATACTCACCAGCTCCACCAGAGGGAGAGGCGAGTTCAGATGGGAATGAGAAGTGTGGGAGCAACACTTGATATAGATGATCAAAGAGCACTCCTGAAAAGACATAACAGTGCGACTTTAGTACACAAATAATGCGTTTGAAAGATAAGGTTAATAAATTGCAAACCCATACCTTCCAACATCTTCGACGGTATGAGAGAGGGTTGAGAGGTGACCACCGCCAAGGCAGTCGTTGAAGGCGCTCCCTCGAGCAGTGGGGCATCAGCGCTGGCTGCACCTGCGTTACGAAAAAAGGTGAACTTGTCAGAAAGGATTGTAAGGTAAAGAAAGACAACAACTTGGGATTTACCTGATGAGCTGCCGGCTGAAACGGAGGCGACTCCCTCCTCCATTGACATGAGGCCACCGCCCGTGGCCTCATCACCCGACTCGATAGGGACTGTTGTCGTGCTCGCAAGACCTGGAGACGGTGGAAGATCGTACATGCAGAGGGCAATGATTGGAGCGTTGCCGGACTCTTGGGAGAGAGCGGCTAACTCTTCCCCAAGAGTCGTACCCATCTCACCCGCTACTTCTGCGGGCTCCGCGGTCTCCATCGGCTCATCCGCCGTCACCACGAGATTGCCGGCCTCAAGCGCCTCGTCCGCCACCACCCTGGGCTCAGTTGTAATGATCATTTCATTTGCCGCCACTTCAGGCTGAGCATCAATGAACTTCTCGGCTGCAGACCCCTCAACCTCCATCTCAGGCCCCGAAGCCTCAGCGACGTTGCCCACCGTCGTCTCAGGTTCGGCAGGTGCCGCCTCCTCTGTTTCCTTGGGTTCAACAGTCTCCGCCTCCCCCTCGGTCGGACTTGGCCCTATAAGATAAAATATATAAGAACCGATGGCATTATAACTCTTACAACAAAATCTTGAGAGAAATATTACCAGAAGTGGATTTATCATTTGCGCTCCGAGCTGCGCACACCACTTGTCTGCGAGCAGTGGATAGGAGGGCGACAGGGGCCTCTTCGGAGGGAGTATCAGCACGAGGGACGGTGCTGGGGCCCGCTCCTGTAGCCAAAGCAGCCCGGCTTGCTTTCGCTTCGCGCCTTGACCGTTTCCTCTCCTCCCGAGCTGTCGCGATGGATCTCCTCGACGCTTCCTTCAAGGCGTCGTCGTCCTCGTTCAGAGATGCCTCCAGAGCCTTTAAGGCATCTCTCATCGGCTCTTCAAGACGGACCTCCTGCGGTGGCCCAGAAGGAGAAGGAACATCGGCAGCTAGTAGAACATCTGCGTCACTTGGCGGGAGCAGCATTTAGGTTCCTGTGATAAAAAGGGAGAGGTTAGATCGACCATAACACAAGAGAAATGCAAACCTGATGAATTGAAACTTACTAAGGCCCATGGATGCTCTAAGAAGTTCTTCCTCTTGGAAAGTCTTCAGGGAAGTGGCAATGGCTTCTTCATCAGTGATGCCTGTTGGAAGAAAAGAAGGAAAAACGTTAGTCAAAGGCAATGAGAAGGATATGATACAATAAAGAAAATGCGACTAGTAGTTACCTGATTGCGCAAGCTTAGCTAGCCACGCGTCACGCTTTGCCAACCACGCTGAAGTTTCAAGAGCGGCCTCTAAGTCTGTGTCATCCGGCGGCGGCATGACTAGTCCCTCGTTGGTCCCATATTCACTCAGGCCCTTGGCATAGGGAGTGTGGGGTTCTTGACCGAACACGACGTCTGCAGCGAAGAGCAACTTCTTTTTCTTCTGCCCTCCGACCCTAGGTGCATGCGGGATTGACTTCCGTTTAGTAGCCACCTTGGGACAGCGGGTCCCGATGTCTGCACCCATGCCAGACTTCGGCGAGGCTATAACCACTGTCTCCACTGGAGCACAGGGCGCTGGTGGTGCATCCGCAATATCAGGGAGCGGCAATCCGAGTGGAGGACTTTGTGCACGCGATGGTCCGGCCCCGGCATCTTTTAGAGGGGGGACCACTAGGGTCCTTGGCACTAAGAGAGCGTTACGGTCGGTGCCGGAGGTGCACCTTTACGGTCGATCAACACTCGCCTCTCTTCCTTTATAACGGCCCCCGTCGCATGATTGTATCACTCTTTATATACATTAAGGAGTCGTGGAGCGCAGGCCGGCACACTGATAAAAAACGAGAACCCGTGTTCAGGCGCATGAAGTGATGTAACGTGTTCTCCATCCCTTCTTCATCGGCAACAGGTTCCAGTAAGAAAGCTTCCAAGGGTACCCCTTGATCGTAGCCCAGTTGTTGGGCGAAACGATGCGGGTTATATCTCATGAAAATGGCCGCACCGTCCTGCCTGAAGACTAGGAGGCCCGGTCTAATAGAATACAAGTGGAGGGTCTCCCGGGCCGTCAAAACTGAAGCTCCATCCTTAAAGGAGTCCTGTAATGGTCGCACCGCAGCAGTGAACGCTTTTCCAATGGTCAATACCTTGTCGATGAAGGAAATCCCGACTCCAACGGTGTGAGGGCGAAGCAGTAAAACCCTGGCGTTCCATGGTGATGGGGTCACGATTGATGCGCCAATCAGCTGTATGATGAGAGGGAAACCACACTTGTCAAAGAACGAGGGCCTTTTGTGCATGCCGAAGACACCCGCCGTGTGTAACTCGAGCCACGATACAAAGTAGTGCATCGGGAAGACCACGTGCAGTACCCCAGGCTCATTAGCATCCGCTGCTCGGCTGAGGCCATGATATAAGTGCGCCAAGCCGACGATCCCGACGGCCACCTTTACCCCGATAGTCATCCGGTGGGCTGGGTAAAAAACAGAGGGCCGCATACGGTGAGAGTGCATTGGAATTGCAAACCAACTCAACCATAACCCGAGAAATCCTAAGAAAAATGCCTCCTCATCCATTCCAGGGGCCGCAATTTCTGCAAAAGACTTAGTAGGGAAGTCCGGAAGGAAAAAACCCTTTTGATCTATCTCCTTCTCCGGTAGGTTATCCGCACCTAGACCGAAAGGGTCATCCAGAGTAGCGAACTTGGCAGCCTCTGATGAGAGGACGCTCGGACGAAGAAACCGAGCAATGAAATCCTCAAAGTTAACTCCTCGACTCCCATGTTTGACGAAAAGGGACTCATATATGTTCAACACTTTAATCAAGCTTGGGAACTGGTGTTGAACAGCATTCTCCGGCGTGAGCCCCCTTACCATCTGCTTAGCACCAAAGACGTACTCATCTGTCGGGAGCAACTCCTCATAATGTTCCCCCACGACCGGTAAACCGGATACCTCCGTGAACTCCTCCAAGGAGATTGACACTTCCCGATCCATGGCAAGGAAAGTGTGGGTAAGAATATTCCACTGCTCCAAGAAAGCCTTGAACCACCAGGTGGGGAGCGTGGGATACTGGAAGAGAGAGACGTAGACTGCGGTGTACAGTCCTAACCTTATCAACTGCGACTTCTTCATCGACAGGATGTACCGGGCCCATGGCAGATAGCCAATCGGGTGGCGGGGGATCAGACCAATGTTATATGATTGTCCCCAGGGTCTCGCCTCGCCTCGACAGATACGGCGTCCTAGGATATCCAAGACCATAGGACGCTGGACCGGAACCGCATCCATAGCGGGATGAAGAAAGCTCTTCGCGGTCCAATCCACCATCTCCACGGCATACTGCACCGAGGGTGGGGTAGCATAGTGAATCGCCGTTATGGGTTCTGACGGCACCGCGTATGTGAAGCTCCATCGGCCCATGATGATCTGATTATACCACGACCGCCAAAGGTGGAGACTCTTGTACTCCGGGTCGTATTCTTTAATCATGGCCAAGACTTAACGGTCCAAGGGCGCCTCGGGAAATCCCTCATCTGAACGAACAAACGAGAACGAGGTGTCGAGAGACATGATCGCTGCAAAAGAACAAAATAGCCGTTAGTGCTACAATTCCAATGCTTGGCGTTTAAAAATCTTCAATTAAATGAATTTAAAAATTAATTAGATTAAAATTAATCACACTGCAGTGCAGTGGGTAGGGGACCCACAAAATCTGGATGTAAATGCCTCTTTTAATAAGACAGCCTCATCATTAGGTGAGACTGTCAGTTAAAGAAAAGATCCCCAAGAGAATATTATCATCAGTAGAGAATCCCTAGAGACAAAGAGAAAATCTCCTCTTTCAGAGCAAAGATCTGTCACAGAATGACACTTGTCAAATTCTGGTCTCAAAGGAATAATTCCTTAAAGGAGCATAGCTCTGTGGTAATAATGGAAAAGGTCCATCAGAAAAAAAATTTACACTTAAAAGAATTAAAATTTTTGGAATGTTGAAAGATTCATGAAAAACTTATAAAAAGATTCTTCATTTTTCAAATCTAAAAGATCTACAGTTGATTCAAGAGCAAAGCTCTGTTCATGGGTTAGAACCCATGAACAAGATCTCTGCAGATCTATAAGTTCTTGAGAGCAAAGCTCTGTTTATGAAACCCCAATGGGGATTTCTTTAGATCAAAAGATCTGTGAGAGCAAAGCTATTTGGTTGAGATTAAGTTAAATTAATTTGATTTAAATTAATTTTTACCTAAAGTTTTTGACTTTAGAAATGACCAAAGCTCTGAAGTTCTTGAGTGAGAGCAAAGCTCTGGAAAATCAAAATCTTGAAATGGTGAAGATTTTCTAAGGGCCATAGGTCCTATTTATAAGGCGCTTGCGCCCCTTCAGCTCACCCCTTGATCCAATGGTCAAGAGTTTGCCGCCGTTGCACTCACGTGCGCGCCATGTGAGCGCAACGGTGGGGGGGGCATTTGTTTCCCCAATCAGAGCAAAGCTCTGTTGAAATTCAAAATTCAAATTTTGAAGCAACGCTTCAAATCTCGGGCGCAACGCGCCACGTGTCAAGCACAGATGCATCAGCGCAGCACCTAAGAAGGCGCGACCAATCAGAGCAAAGCTCTATTAAAAAACAAAAGGAAGCAACGCTTCAGTTGCGCAAGCACTGCGCTGTGCGACACGTGTCAGCACGGATGCGCTAGCGCGGTTGCGCTGCGCTGTGCGCTGCTTGACACATGTCAGCGCAGATGCGCTAGCGCAGTTGCGCTGCGCTTTGCGCTCTGCGACACGTGTCAGCGCAGATGCGCTAGCGCAGTTGCGCTGCGCTGTGCGCTGCTGGACACGTGTCACGCGCTGGGGCGTTTGCGCCAAACAGAATGAATATTTCAAAGAAATCTTTCTGTTCTTGTTAAAACAAGAAGATTTTCTTTTGTAAAACAGAAGCCCTTGGATCAAAGATCCAACGGTGGGGGAAATTCCCCAAATCACTCAGAGAAAGATTTCTTTAACAAATTTATGGGCACTATATAAAGGCCCCTAGACCTCAATTCAAAGGGATAAAACATTTCTTGAAAAATCAAGAGCTTCAAACAGAGAGAACTCTGAGAAAAATTTCAAGAAAAAAGTAAAAACCTTCACAAAAGAGAAGAAATTTCTTCTAATAGATCATTGATCTAAAAACCAGATCAATGATCTTCACATAATAAACAGTGCTTTGCATTTCTTATGAACCACTGGTTCTTTAAAAAACAAAACAAAAAAAAATAATAAAGAACAGTGCTTTGCACTTTTATCTAAATTAGATAGTGCTTTGCACTTCTTCTTATGAACCATTGGTTCTTGAATCTAAAAGATTCTTAAATCATAGTGCTTTGCACTTGCAAACTGTGCTGTTGCGCTCTTGGATTGGCGCAAGCCACCAGAGCGCGCCACGTGTCAGCAGCGCAGGCGTAGCGCATTAGCGCATCGCACTGCACTTGCGCGACACATGTCAGCACTATAAGCGCTTGCGCTCTCTAATTGGCGCAAAGCGCCTGATAAATGCAATGCATTTCCTAAAGGGCCAGGCCCAAGTCAAAAGTCTAAACAGAACAAAAATAATGCTATGCATTATTTAAAGGGGCAGAGCCCAATTGAGAGGTCCAATGGACCAAAACAAATGCTCTGCATTATAATAAAAAGGGCAGAGCCCAGTCAAAATAGGCATAAATGCTATGCATCATTCTAAAAAGGGGTATGCCCAAACAAAGGTCTAACAAGCTAAATGCAAACAAAATGTGGACATTTTCAACTGGACTTAGCCCAATTTTGGCCGTAAGTCCTTAAATTAAATTGACTGAGCATGGCTGCTCCCTAAATCAATTTACGACCGGTTCAAGGGTACATCTCCGAACCCCTCTGACACATGTCGTTGTAATCCTTCAACGTCGTCAGAGAGGTGACGGGTCCCAATAACCACATATGAATATGGACTGCGGGGTCCTTAAACTCATGGACCGAGATGTCCTTAAACTAATATTGGACTGCGGGGTCCTTAAACTCGTGGACCGAGACGTCCTTAAACTAATATTGGACCGAGACGCCCTTAAACTAATATTGGACCGCGGGGTCCTTAAACTCGTGGACCGAGACGTCCTTAAACTAATACTGGACCGAGACGTCCTTAAACTAATATTGGACTGCGGGGTCCTTAAACTCGTGGACCGAGACGTCCTTAAACTAATGTTGGACCGAGACGTCCTTAAACTAATGATGGACCACCACGTCCCTAAACTGGAACATGGACCACCACGTCCCTAAACTGGAATACGGACCACTACGTCCCTAAACTAGAACAATAGAGCCTCCAAATGCTCTCTTGCCGAATCTAAACGATCCCGTTTAAGTTGATCTTAGCCCCAAGCACGGCTAACGTATCCTTAAACATTCAAATGGACTATAAAACTCCAAATCAACTTTGGTTCAAGGGTACATCTCTGAACTCCTCTGACATCCATCGTTGTAATCCTTCAACGACGCTAGAGGGGTGATGAGTCCCGACGGCCATATATTAAATGGATCACCACGTCAAGTTGATCTTAGTCCAAAATAGGACTAACATATCCTTGACGAACGTTTAAGTCGATCTTAGTCTCAATACGACTAACGTATCTTTAACACCAAATCCAAATCTAAGTAAATACGGATTTGGACTAATCCACGTCCTACGGGCGACGACATTACTCAGTCTCCGTATACAATCCACGGGCAACCACAAACAAAACAAACACACACGATACGAAGTGAAATTCTGGAGAAGGAGAAAGTTGTTACCGTGATGCGGTAGCGTAATTAACTGCAGGGGCTTGCGCCTGCAGGGAAGAGCGTCCCCACAATCAAAAACCCCTCTAGCGAGGGGGAATCTGATGAAGTCTGCTACATCGGCCGCATCCGTCTAAACCCCCGATACACGGTGCCACAAATCAACTTGGCATCTTCGGAGAGGTAGACGGATAAAACCATATAGCATCTGCCCCGAATCTCAGGCAAGATGTCCTCACGTCGTCGCCCGCCTTTCGGAGGGGAACAGTAATCCCTTTCACTTGTTAGTAAAGTTGTTTGCTAGCTTATAGTTTCGCCTATCCTCTAGTTAACGATCTATATTAGGGTTTCTCGGCACATGAAAAATTTGAATTGGACATGTTTGATGCCTTGTTGAACCTCTTGAGTGTGCCTAGGAACCCTACAAGTAATTCAAATGGCCTTCTTTGCCTGGATAATCTAACGAAAAAGGGAGACAGCGAGCGAGAGTCTAGTTGCATCCGATCAGTGGCTTGTTAACCACCGATTATAGACATTTAAGAGCAACATTTGAAATTTCATAAATAAATAAGTTAGTACGGTAAGCTCTTTCGAGCTTATGATCTGATTTGGACTGGATCAACCCCACTGCTCATAAGGGACCCTACCAAAATAAGGGTTAAAGCACTCATCTCATCAGAAAAGGGGGCCTTAGCGCCACCTTCTTCTGCATTTCCATGCTTAGGGGGGGGACCGAAGAGTAAGGGACAGTAGATCCATCCTATTAAATGAACATAAAAGCAAGTGAAGTGAGGACAACTGTCACGTCCCGAAAGTACGGAACATGACCGGCACTTAAATTACGAAACGTCTCGAGGCGTATGTAATCTAAGTAAACCGAAAACCCAGAAATCCAAACCAAGAAAAGAAGTAGAGTGAAGGAAAACCAATTTAAAACAAGTAGTTTTAATAGCATAAGCCGAATTATGCGGTTTTTAAGAAAATCAAAATTTACTGAAAATTTCGCCAGAGTCTCCTTTGTAAAAACTGGCTCCCAAACGGGATACAACATGAATAGTATACGAAATCAATAAAAAGGCATCCCCAAGCGGGAGCTAGCTCTTCGTCAATCGACGATCACAACCACACAAGCAATATAATATACAACGCCAACGGCGAGGATCAAAACTCAAAAGGAACTCAAAACCACCAGAAATATAACGAGCGACTCTAAGGTCGAAAGAATAAACAACACTGGTCTCTAACTCAATAAATACATGTTTGGTTGATGGAATTTACTAGATACAACGGAATAGTATTATACAAGGTAATATGATGGGTACGATACAAGAAAAACCCACCTACTAGCAAGTCACCCGAATGAAACTGAGCCCGCAAAGCCGTAATGAAACCTGTACGGCAAACCTGCAAGAAACTGAGGCACAACGGGGGTGAGTTGCCAACTCGTGAATAGAAAAACATCTACGCACAGAAATCGCATAAATAACGCAACCTAGGTCAATGATCATAATATATCCTCAAAAATATGTATAACATGCAGCCTATAACAATGGCTAGGGTAATATCTAACCGAGTGAAATCTCATGTGCCCGTGTCGGTGCCTCAGGTAGCAATATATCATATGAATGAGGTATGAATGCATGAAACCGAATACATGTAATGAAGAAACTGTTTTCATAAATTAGTGAGATTTCCTTCGTATTTTTAAACTGAGGTATCATAATGAAATCAGTATCAACAGTGTCTAGCATCGACACAAAACATAAATCTCACCGTCTCGAAATATCAATGTCTCAATCTCAATATCTAGGGCGCCGTCAGTCCGGACCGGCCCCTACCATCCATCTCAAGACCACGGCGGTATCCTCCGAATATCCGATGCGTAGGGTAATATCACCGGTAGGTAGTGCTCCCCTGCCGGGCTCAACGTCAACACCACATTCATCTTGCCCCGGGGTACCATACCGGGCCCACCATGTACCCGTGACGGTTCCTCCACTCCTCGACACGGATCTCCAAAACCACAGCAAACTCATGGTGGACGACACTTTACATCACTAGAAAACCGCAATATTTTATATTTTAAAAGATCATAAGTTGTAAATTTTGCGGCTTTCCCCGAAATCCAGAAATATCATAAATCTCAAGAAATCATCACAAGTGCATATGTCAATGAACAACTGAGTAACAGTATGCATGAAGTGGTAGGTAATAACTACAATGTCTAATATGGCATATAAGGGAAGTACACTAATATCATGTCAAAACTACCAGCTAACAATCTAAGTCAAGCAATTATATTCTCTAAAGTGTACGTGACATGGCAATTACCGATGAAGATGTGTGTGAGCCGGCAAGTAGGTGTACGTGGTACATACGCATCATCTGTAATGGTGCTGGTGTCCAAACAGCATGATATCAATAATGGAATATGCAGCAAAATAAATATGCGAGGCAGAGCGAACAGCAATAATGTGCGGGAGCTGAATACTAGACACAACGATAACTAATCTACAATAATCTAATATAAGTCCTACGAATGGTGCCTTTTGAAATAACACGAATCATGGGGTTTTGAAAATAGGGCTACGGTGTTTTTATGAAAGGATACGTCGTTTTTGAAATATCCGTAGATTCCCTTGAGCTGTCTTTAAAAATGCCCACGATTCGTTAGTTTTTGAAATAGGTAAGAAGTCTAATCTAATCTAACAACTACACTAAACTATACGGCTGAACTAACAAGCTGAACTACAGGTAAGGAAACCGCCTATCATCTGAGTCGATACATATACATACCTGTATATGTATAGTCGGTGATCCCGCCTCAATAATATCATATCCGATACCATATCTATAATCAGGCATCCCAAGTCAAGAGTGTGGATCAATCATCAATATAGCTCGTACGTAAATCTGTCGTACGGCATCCCAAATCTGGGTACGGGTCAATATCACATTCATCATACTATTCACCTGGTATCCTCTTTATCAAATATTATGATCGGGGTACTGATCTACGTATAGTACCATACTGATACCGCCTACGTATGCATGGACGTGTGTGAAACACTACGTCAAGGACCCGCTACAACGTCGTGTCGTATCTAAGATACGAACCCTGCTATATCACCGATCGCACGGCCTCAAATCGAATCTCATCGACTCAGCTCAATCCCAAGTATCATCCTCAATCCGTATGTGAACATATAGTCCCATACCCATGTGAACACATAACTATAAAGAATCCCATGAGTACATATCAATAGGAATGTATGCAAGTATGTATGTGTGTATGTGTAGTGCAACACTACCCTAGGGTTCGCAACACTAAAAATAGTCCAACACACCAATATCCATCCTAAGCATCGTTATTAATCCTAAATAACATATAATAATTGTTGGTGTGTATACGCATCTGTATACACCACCACGGACTGCGGGGGTGCTATACGCCATCCACCCGACTTCTCCCCGTAGATATAAATCTACTCACCTGGTCCTCGCTAGCCGGTGCCGACGTTGCCACGCGCTTGCTTGTCGTCTCGAAGTCCACATGGGGGTACCTACATATCATAACGCACCATATCTCATTAAAATCCGACTCATGATCAAAACGACGCACGAATCCCACATAGGTCAAAACCTATGGTTGCTTTCACAAATCAACCCAAAAACCCTCGACGTCGGCGTACAACCGCCAAACCATCGAGAAAAACCCAAATACACTCATTTGCACATTCACGAACACTAATTTTAATATAAACTAGGTTAAAACTCACAAAAACGCCAATTTCACTCAAAAAGTCATTTTTCCGAAAATCTAGCAAGCACAATTCGCCGTTTTTGTACAAAACACGATGTTTAAATGAATGTAGCGGCCAATATATTTATTAAATATCTTAAATAAGTCATAAAAACCATTTCCATAATTTAAACTCATAAATTTGCATAATTTCCAAAATCCTAGTTTGCAAAATATCAAATTTAACACCCTTTAAAGCAAAATTCACAATTCATCAATTAAGCTTCGTTTTGCATGAACCAAAGTCATTAAACCACTCATTATAATAGTTATAATGACATGAACACTTAATTATATTTTAATCTAAGCATTTGATAATTTTTCAAAAACTCTAGTTAGCAAAAACAAAACTTAATTTAGACATTTCCATGCAACAATATGAAATTTAACTACTAAATTACTTTCTACAAATTCTAAGATAGTAAGCTACCCATCACAACCATACACCAATTCACAATAACCTAACTTGCATTCAAACCCTTTTCTTGAATTCCAAAACGTGCAATTAAACTCACATATCCAAATAACACTTAAATAAATTAGCTTAAGAAATTAGTAACAATTTAAGCAACAAAAATGTTTAGAAATATACCCAAAAGCATATGAAGATCCACAAGCATCCATGGCACTCCAAAATGCTCTCTTTTCACAAGGATCCATGCTTGAAATGCTAAGGAATAATGGGTAAGTGTTGGATTTGGAAAAAAGCTTTGAAATTGTATGGATTTTGAAGCTTTTGTATGGATTTTTGAAGCAAAAATGGAGTGAGAACTTGGGGAGGGGGGGGCTGCTGCTAAGGGATCAGTTTCGGCCAGATTTTAGGGGGAGTGGGTGAGTGAGGAGAGAGAGTGAGGTGGGAAAAGTTGTTTCAAGTCAAAGTCAACTCAATTTATATCATTTTCTACTCTTTTCTTTTCTTTTCTTTTCCTTTTCTTTCCTTTGCAAACCAAGTGGGGAAAAAGTGAGGGCTGCTGAATTTGGCTAAGGAGAGGAGTAAGTGGGGGGGTGTGGGTGTGGGTACGGGTGTGGGGTGATGAAAAATGATAAATACAATACCCCAAGCATCCATTTACGCTAAAAAAAAGCCTTTTTTCTTCAATAATTTCTAAACCGTTTTGGCAAATGATTTCGTTCCAAAAACCACATAATAAAATTTTATTTAATGTTTTATGATGCACAAAATTTGTTTCAACTCATTCCGATTTGTAATTTTCCCTAATTAAATGTATTAGTGACGGCTTAAAATAATAATAAAATAATATTTTTTTCAGGAAATTTGAAATTTCACCAGCGGCTCAATAAACACCAAATAATAGCAATTACATAGCTAGAATATGTATATTTAATTTTTATAATAAGATATTTGCATTTTGACTTTTTACAGAAAACCCCCTTATTTTATCGATTTTTCGAAATTTCACCGAAACGATTTTCAAAGCGTTACAATCTTCCCCCCTTAAAGAAATTCGGTCCCCGAATTTAAATTCAAACTCCCCCAAATACTAAAACATCTAAGAAAACCCATCAAGTCGTCGGGGCTCCGAAATTGTAAATACATAAAACAAATCGTAGCGCAGCGTATGCGCTTGAAAAATGAGCATATAACTCAAATCAAAACTCCGTCAAGCATCCCGCAATCATCGGAGTCATGGAGAAGACATCAATGCCAAATCCAAATCAAAACCAATATGACATAACTCGAAACTATACATGTAAATATCGAATCTATATCTGTAAGTATCTGAAGGAAATGCATGCCAAATCTCTTTAAGTCGCTGTGCAACGCGTATAACACTGCACAGTGGCGGACGTCTATCATAAGAAAATAACTATATACATATATACCTTTGTTTGAAATGTACGTTCCGCCGTTTTGGAAACAATTTAGAAGGGTCTCCTTGTTTTAAACATTTCGTGTCATATCAGACACGTAGGTAAATACTGAGGCTATAGCTCGCTTTTTGGAAATCCCTTCAATAACTATCAATGCATGCAAAATATATTACTGTCCTCTGACTAGTCCTGCTCAGTACGAAAACACATAGCAATATCATAAAAACGTACTGCTCTATACGAAATCAATCCTAAAATATGCACATGAATGCTACGTGCGTCTGGTGCGCACGGAAATCAAAATCCATGAATGTGTCATACATGCGCACAAAAACAACATCTAAGTGCATCGGGTGTGCACGAAACATCTGTCGTAGGCAACATGTGTGCCTGACAGCAAAATCCGGTGCATCTGACATGCACGAAAAATCTCGATTTAGTGCATCTGGTGTGCACCAAAATCGCATCTCAAGACATGCGCGAAAATTCAAATCAGGTGCATCCATCGTGCACGAAATCATGAAATCCAATATCAAGCGCCGAACGTGCGCAAAATCAATCAGGTGCACAAGGTGCACAAAATAAATATCGAGTATCACAATCGAAATCGAAGTCCAGTGCATCTAAGTGCACAAAAGGCGTATCACTGCACTGCAAGCATATATAAACTATACAGAGTGCAGGAACGAAATCGTGTGCGTGCATACGCACAAAATCAACTCAAATGTCTGAAACCGTAAAATCACAAACATGTGAAACCCAAGCACGAAAACGATATCAAGTGCAACACTGTGCAAGAATCGTAAATTCTCAATCATCAAAATCAAATCATGCGAATAAATCACCCAAAACATCGAAATCGATAATGGCGGAATAGTACCGCTCAAGTGCATCCTCTAAGAATCTCGGGCCAACTGTCGCGGTCACTAGTGGGACGTCTCGTCGATGATCATGGACTCTGGCCTGCTGGTGTGCGTAACAATGACCACTCCTGGGTCAAGATCTCTACTGTGAATTACCAATCTCTCGGTCCATCGGCTCATCGGCCCTGTCAGGTGTGCTAACGGGGATGATCCCATTCTGGCACTTCTCTGGTCATCTCTCGGTCAATCATTGCGACCACTCATAAGACAGCATATCACTGGCGTCGGCCTCTGGCTCTCTGAATGTACGTGACACATCTGATCCTGGGTGCAAGTATCATTGCAGCAGTGTCCTGGAAGGAATCCTGCTCACGGTCTCTTCCATGTCTCGTCCCTGCCAACTGTCCGGAAGTCATCGTCCTTTCCTATATCTGCATCTTGCTCCGGAACGGCTGCATACCCATCGCGACTCCTTCTGGAAGGTATATCCAGTACTCTGCCTCGGCATGCGTATCGCATCTCTGATGTCGGCGGAGTGGAACGTCGTCTTATCCAGATCTTGTACGGACCTCTTTACTCCACTTTCTCTAATGTCGACTGCTTCGGAATCGTCTCATCATGGCTATATGGACTGAGCTCCAACGGCTATCCTCGTATCTGGAGTCTCCCAAGAAATGCATCTCACCACCTAGCATCCGAATTAAGTCGAGCCATCCGACCGAGTCGTCAAAACCTCATAATCCCCCAAGAGCTCAACATCTTGGGCACAGTTTAATAGTATCGAGTACATACCACAGCATCGGTGGTCCAGCCGTAGAAGGGCAAACCCAAGCCTCACTAATGGCGCCGTAGAACTGCCGCAAACCCGAAGGTTCAAAGGCTTTCACACGGTCATTAAGTCGAGTTAGGGTTTCATTCTTCTAGAGGGACCATAGAATTGCCTGCATGTCTTTCCGACTACTTAAAACTTGGAATAATAGGTTTCTGGCATTCGATCGTCTCTGTCGACTCTCAACGTCTCCGCGTGAAATCGTCTCCAGCTGGAATCAATCTATCTGATGACCTCGCATCGGGGTAGGCGAACGATCCACAAGTCCTAGTCATTCATCCTCGATGACTAGCGACCTTCTATCATCTCTTAGTATAACTCGTTCTGCACTAACGCCAGCATCTGGGGCAATATCTCGTTGTTCGCAGCAATAACTAGCTCGCTCGTCTGCACGCTGAACAGTGCCTCGACCATCATGAATAAGCAACACACCAACGGTCATCAAAATCTGGTTGGCCTCTGTCAGTGGCCCAATCCTTTGATACTGATCGGCACGTCCGAGAAATCTCATAAAGGCGATCCGCCAAACGCTCGTGGCGCGGAAACACAGTAAAAAGACACATCTCCGCAATCGTGTGTCGCCGGAATTTCGCCCTGGTCAGTCCTCGTTCGTGACGAGCTCGTGCTGACCGCAACTCTAGCTATAGCTCTCCCTGCCCGTAATCGTGGCAGCACAACCAAACTAGTACCGATGAGGCTAGATCAGGAAGGAATATAATACTGAACAAGGAAATGTACATCCTAAGGCTTCATAAGTGGAGTGGCGTATCGTAAATATGCCGCGGAACATACCAACGATACGTCACTCTACTTTAGTCACCTATTCCATCAACCAAGGGTCATCCTACACTCCGAAGGTAAAACTTAACGCTCTGATACCAACTTTGTCACGTCCGGAAAGTACGGAACATGACCGGCACTTAAACTACGAAACGTCTCGAGGCGTATGTAATCTAAGTAAACCGAAAACCCAGAAATCCAAACCAAGAAAAGAAGTAGAGTGAAGGAAAACCAATTTAAAACAAGTAGTTTTAATAGCATAAGCCGAATTATGCGGTTTTTAAGAACATCAAAATTTACTGAAAATTTCGGCAGAGTCTCCTTTGTAAAAACTGGCTCCCAAACGCGATACAACATGAATAGTATACGAAATCAATAAAAAGGCATCCCCAAGCGGGAGCTAGCTCTTCGTCAATCGACGGTCACAACCACACAAGCAATATAATATACAACGCCAACGGCGAGGATTAAAACACAAAAGGAACTCAAAACCACCAGAAATATAACGAGCGACTCTAAGGTCGAAAGAATAAACAACACTGGTCTCTAACTCAATAAATACATGTTTGGTTGATGGAATTTACTAGATACAACGGAATAGTATTATACAAGGTAATATGATGGGTACGATACAAGAAAAACCCATCTACTAGCAAGTCACCCGAATGAAACTGAGCCCGCAAAGCCGTAATGAAACCTGTACGGCAAACCTGCAAGAAACTGAGGCACAACGGGGGTGAGTTGCCAACTCGTGAATAGAAAAACATCTACGCACAGAAATCGTATAAATAACGCAACCTAGGTCAATGATCATAATATATCCTCAAAAATATGTATAACATGCAGCCTATAACAATGGCTAGGGTAATATCTAACCGAGTGAAATCTCATGTGCCCGTGTCGGTGCCTCAGGTAGCAATATATCATATGAATGAGGTATGAATGCATGAAACCGAATACATGTAATGAAGAAACTGTTTTCATAAATTAGTGAGATTTCCTTCGTATTTTTAAACTGAGGTATCATAATGAAATCAGTATCAACAGTGTCTAGCATCGACACAAAACATAAATCTCACTGTCTCGAAATATCAATGTCTCAATCTCAATATCTAGGGCGCCGTCAGTCCGGACCGGCCCCTACCATCCATCTCAAGACCACGACGGTATCCTCCGGATATCCGACGCGTCGGGTAATATCACCGGTAGGTAGTGCTCCCCTGCCGGGCTCAACGTCAACACCACATTCATCTTGCCCCGGGGTACCATACCGGGCCCATCATGTACCCGTGACGGTTCCTCCACTCTTCGACACGGATCTCCAAAACCACAGCAAACTCATGGTGGACGACACTTTACATCACTAGAAAACCGCAACATTTTATATTTTAAAAGATCATAAGTTGTAAATTTTGCGGCTTTCCCCGAAATCCAGAAATATCATAAATCTCAAGAAATCATCACAAGTGCATATGTCAATGAACAACTGAGTAACAGTATGCATGAAGTGGTAGGTAATAACTACAATGTCTAATATGGCATATAAGGGAAGTACACTAATATCATGTCAAAACTACCAGCTAACAATCTAAGTCAAGCAAATATATTCTCTAAAGTGTACGTGACATGGCAATTACCGATGAAGATGTGTGTGAGCCGGCAAGTAGGTGTACGTGGTACATACGCATCATCGGTAATGGTGCTGGTGTCCTAACAGCATGATATCAATAATGGAATATGCAGCAAAATAAATATGCGAGGCAGAGCGAACAGCAATAATGTGCGGGAGCTGAATACTAGACACAACGATAACTAATCTACAATAATCTAATATAAGTCCTACGAATGGTGCCTTTTGAAATAACACGAATCATGGGGTTTTGAAAATAGGGCTACGATGTTTTTATGAAAGGATACGTCGTTTTTGAAATATCCGTAGATTCCCTTGAGCTGTCTTTAAAAATGCCCACGATTCGTTAGTTTTTGAAATAGGTAAGAAGTCTAATCTAATCTAACAACTACACTAAACTATACGGCTGAACTACAGGTAAGGAAACCGCCTATCATCTGAGTCGATACATATACATACCTGTATATGTATAGTCGGTGATCCCGCCTCAATAATATCATATCCGATACCATATCTATAATCAGGCATCCCAAGTCAAGAGTGCGGATCAATCATCAATATAGCTCGTACGTAAATCTGTCGTACGGCATCCCAAATCTGGATACGGGTTAATATCACATTCATCATACTATTCACCTGGTATCCTCTTTATCAAATATTATGATCGGGGTACTGATCTACGTATAGTACCATACTGATACCGCCTACGTATGCATGGACGTGTGTGAAACACTACGTCAAGGACCCGCTACAACGTCGTGTCGTATCTAAGATACGAACCCTGCTATATCACCGATCGCACGGCCTCAAATCGAATCTCATCGACTCAGCTCAATCCCAAGTATCATCCTCAATCCGTATGTGAACACATAGTCCCATACCCATGTGAACACATAACTATAAAGAATCCCATGAGTACATATCAATAGGAATGTATGCAAGTATGTATGTGTGTATGTGTAGTGCAACACTACCCTAGGGTTCGCAACACTAAAAATAGTCCAACACACCAATATCCATCCTAAGCATCGTTATTAATCCTAAATAACATATAATAATTGTTGGTGTGTATACGCATCTGTATACACCACCACGGACTGCGGGGGTGCTATACGCCATCCACCCGACTTCTCCCCGTAGATATAAATCTACTCACCTGGTCCTCGCTAGCCGGTGCCGACGTTGCCACGCGCTTGCTTGTCGTCTCGAAGTCCACATGGGGTACCTGTTAGTGTTTATGCCCTAGAAGGCCATTACTGTATCATACTAGCTTGTATATTACTTAATGGAAGCTTGGGATATTCACATGTATATAACAGTCTTGCTAAACATGGTAGTATGCTACTTGGTTTTTCTATCTTAATATGTGAGTGTACGTATTGATAGAGCTCTTAGGATCTTGCTTGGCTACCAGCGTTGTGATGGCAGTCACACTAGTGGGGGCTGGGTAGTCTACAAGCACATCCTTATTCAGGTCCCTGGTCATTGGATTATCGAGACAGAGCATCGATACTCCGGAGTAGACTAGTGTGTACGCTTCTCATCCCAGTTGGGGAGATGGTCTGTCCCACAGCCATCAGTACGTCGTACTGGAGATAGTATACAGGTGCTCGTTAGGTTACGGGTACACCGGACAGGACTCACAGGGAACTGTTGGTTGGTTTGATACCAGTCGTCAGTGAACAGTTCCCAGGTGACATGAGTACAGCGTAGTCCGCAGACTTGACACTGCTACTTCGCCTCGAGTGTGTCCCACTGTTCTTAGATTGCTACCCTACCACGGCTCTATGGAGTCGTGCAAACAGGTAGCAGTTGGGTGCAGTCCCGAGCACTTGGAGGCAGTGGCGGTTAGACAGGATTCGTCCCTCCCGGTATTGGGAGTAGATATCGTGCTGTGTCAGAGAGCCATTACGCAAAGTCCCTGGCCAGGGCAAGCGAGATTTGCTGGTAGGTTCCAGCAGTTTCTCAGGGTGTAATGGGCTTCACTCCGACACGACTTATACCGCTATTAGGGGACTGACGCTTGCCGCCCCCCTAGGCCCGATATGCGATAGTCATGGACGAACGGACCGGACTGTATGGAGATTGTCACATCAGACTCAGTAGGAGTTCGGATGGGTTTACTCATCGGCCTTCTTATCGACAACTACCTGGGGACCGTTACGTACAGCTAGTGCCGCTTGCGGTCTGTGGTTAAACCCACTGCCAGCGTAGTAGTCGAGTCTCTAGAGTCCCACACAGAGAGTTTCCTACTCCAGGCAAAACGATATAGAGGTTGCATGGTTTTGCGACAAAGGGTTCGGACGCATACGTGCGTTTACGCGCGTACGACTTTCGGACAGATTTTACCAGTCGGCTTTGGTTTAAGCCAGTTACTGGTATCCGGTTATTGGATTTATACAGTCTAAAGTTTTTCCGTATTTTTACGGATCGGAGGGGCGTTCTCGTAATTACTCGAGAAGCTTCTAGAAGATGTGACTAAGGAGGTTTGTTTTGGAAAGAGAGTGAGTCATAGTGGTGATTCATTCACTTCATTAATGCACATTTATTGCTTAATGACTCATGTTAATGAATCATCACAAGATATTTTGTGAAGCATGCTTATTCATTTCCTTTTATGATTATTTGATAAAAAGAATGCTTCATAATATTATGATACACTCTCTCTCTTCTCTCATTATCATATCACACATTCTCTCTCCTCAAGCTCTCATCTTCAAGATACTAACCTTAATCCTCATGTGTTGAGATCAAAGGTTTAGTTAGACTAAACAATCCATAACCCTCACTCTATATCATCCTAGCTTCTTTGATTAGCAATCAAAGTTGATTAGTTACCTCAAGTTAGAGGTTTAGCTTGGAGTTTCGCTCTCGGGTGGATCGTCTACTACCTAGAGAAGGCCGAGGAGAACCAAGGAGGACATAAAGAAGAAGGACCGGTTCATTAGGTATAATCCCTAATCACTTATGTAAAGAAACTCATAAGAATACGGTTTTTAGGGTTTAGCTTCGATTCTTGCGGTTAGTCGATGTTCGTTGTTTGAACTTGATAGTTTTTGTAAATTCCGCCTCCCCATAAGTACTGGGGTGTACTACATCGACTTACAGTGGTATCAGAGCCTCGCTAAACACTAAATAACTTAATCGCAAATTTGTACGAATTTCGAACGAAAAAACGAACCCGGAAAACCCTAGTTCTGTTAAGTTTCTGTCGGAGTGAAAATGAAGTCCTAAAATTTTTCTGGAGTGTTCAGAGAGCTTGACATGACCACAGGAGAACACCCAAGAAATTCGAGCACATGATTCGACTGTAGCGCCGCGGAAGCGCCGCGGATACCACCGATCCGCCGCGCTTCCGCGGCCGAGTTGCCGAGTCATGCGCTCAAATTTTTTGGGTGGGTCCCCTGTGATATTTGGGGTTTTCTGGAATATTTAATTATTGCTCAGGTTACTGTTTAACAGAGCAGATTTTGGAGCAATTTTGAAGTTGTTTATTCGATCGAAAAATACAGTATTTGCGTATTGGATTATATCTGTGATTGTTTGATGTGTTCGTAAACCTCCCCCAACTGCTAGTATGTCGGTTGGCAGGGGGTTGCACATTTCTGAAATGGTTATATCTGTTTGTGCATATAAACTGTATTGGACTGTTGTGGTGTATAGCCGGGGTTAACAATGGTTTATTGATTTATTCATTTGTTGTAAATGTAATTTGTTGTAATATTATTTTCGCGGGGCACTTCCAGGTTGCGGTCGTAGCCACCGTTGTATTATTTCATTTTACTGTTTTTGCTCCTAGGACTGACCCAAGGTGGGGTACACAGACTGCCGGGTGGGTAGTTTGCCGTACCCGTAGGGGTCGAGGGTGGGGTAAACGGCTATTCATCACAACTGTGTAATCTGTCTTTTCTTGCAGGCTCAAAAGAAATACAGATTGCTTGCATATCCAATATTGTTTATCTGTGTTCTGGAATGAATATCATTGCGTCAGACGAATGTAAAATATCTATATTTATTATAGCTATTTAGACGTCACTTATGTTTTACACCCGCGCTAGCCCAGCCCCCGCTCTGTCGTTAGTTAAGTAACCTAACGGGTGATGACGGGACCCCGTGGCGAATGCGGATGGCATAAGAGGACGTTATATTTTCGTTGTTTTCTGCAATGATAGGTTAATGATGGGACGCATTATCTATAATGCAAAGTAAAACAAACCAAAGTTTAAATCGTTGGAACAATTTAAAAGAAACCACTCGGTTATTTTTAAAACAGATATTTTTAAATGCGGAGATTTAACCACTCCTTTTAAAAGCTATCAGGTTCCTTCGGTTATATCAAGTTCACTACGTTCACGGTTTCGCCAAAACCAGTCGTAGCCCTCCGTCGTTTCATTTGGGTATTCAGTAGTATTCAAGCTATGCATTTTGGCCAAAGTCAAGGCATAGTGTTTGGTAGCTACTGGGTTTTCATTTGTTGCATAAGATAGATGAGTTAGTTTGGGACAGTCGTATTATCATTTGACCAAAGTCAGGGGTATATACGGATGGGTTCAAATTGACAAGATAATGACGGGTAGAACTTGACATGTGACTTATGACATTTTGACCAAAGCCAAGGTCATAAGAGCATGGGGTAAAAACTTATATCGGGAATTTCTAAAGAAACTGAAATTTGCAAAGAGATGCATACCATTTTGAGTTTGATGAATGTTGGTAGCATTCCTACAGCATTATCAGACGATGATATTTGGATCCCGATCCTACTGTGAGTATATGCTACTTATCAGGATATTCGTCGCTTAACGATCAATGCTATAAACCTAGTAGGTGTCCAGAAAAGTGTCAGCGGGGTTACGCCCCCAGAGAAAAGAGGTTCTTTAATTAAGGAACTTCGCGAAAGCGTTGGAAAACCTCCCTCGAAGTATCGACACCGGCCTGGCTGAACGGTTAAGCAAGTATTGTACGGTGAGAATAGTCTTGGCTAATTCTTCTTTTATGGTTTGAGGAAGGATTCGAGAAACAGTGGGAGCCATCCAGTTTAGATAAACTAAAAACCACTCTAAACTTGCAAGAGCATCATGCTAAAGAGTTTTCTTCTCTCTCTCCTTATTGCAGCGACCCTGAAAATGACTGGACTTAAGTTACTTTTAGAGAAAAATATACTGACGGGGCCAAACTATAAAGATTGGCTGCGGAATGTCAAGATGGCTTTGACCTATGACAAACTGGGGTACGTCCTCACCGCTACAGCACCTGCTGTCCTTGGTCCCAAATCCAGCAATGCGGATAAGGAAATCCGTAAAACCTGGGATTTAGATTGCGCGAGAGCCAAGTGCATCGTGCTTGCCTCGATGAACAATGAACATCAGAGGAGGCACGAGGATATGTCCCTTGATGGCATATTTCTCCATACAAAGGAACTTTATGGAGAGCAATCTCGTATAGCAAGATACGAGACCTCTAAGAAACTGTTTCGAGCGAGGTTGGCTGTCGGGTCATCAGTAGGTGAACATGTCCTACAGATGATCGGCTATATTGAAGAGCTCGCGGACCTTGGAACGACTTTGGATAATGAGCTCTATACAGATCTTGTTCTCCAGTCCCTTCCTCCCACCTACGCCCAGTTTATCCTCAACTTCAATCTTCAAGGAAAAGAAGTTGAACTTGCGGAACTCCTGAACATGTTAAGGAGTGCAGAGGGCACCTTGCAGAAGGCAAGGGAAACACCCGCTATGTTTGTTGGCGGTTCATCTTCTTCAGGGTCCAAGGCTAGGGCCAAAGGAAGGAAGAAGAAGGCCGCACCCAGACCTAGAGGAGGTGTTAGTAAGGTGGGAAAGAAGGGAAAGAAAAAGTTTACAGCACCGGTAGTTGGCCTGGATGAGTGCTTCCATTGTCACAGGAAAGGGCACTGGAAGAAGGATTGCAAGGCGTGGAACGCCAAGAACCAGGAACCGAAGCAAGCTGTGGCTTCGACTTCAGGTGTGTTTGTAATTGAGAATTGTCTGTCGATCAACTCTACTTCCTGGGTATTGGATACCGGGTCAGGATCTCATATTTGCAATTCATTGCAGGCACTGAGAAACCGTAGAGTGCTGAAGGAAGGTGATATGATCCTCAGGGTTGCTAACGGAGCTAGCGTGGGAGCTGCGTCCGTCGGGGATTATCACCTAGGATTGACGAGTGGACACATTTTGGTTTTACATAACTGTTATTTTGTACCCAGCTTAACGTGTAATATCATATCAGTTTCCTTGTTATCAAATAAAGGTTATGATTTCACGTTTGTAAGAGATGTTGTCAACATCCACCTTAATCATGGTTTGATTGGGTCCGGTACTCTAAATAACGGCATATATGTGTTAAACCAACTCCAAATTTTCAATGTCCAGAACACACTAAAAAGAAAGTCTCCAGATTTAAATAAAGCTTTCTTATGGCATTGTAGACTGGGTCACATCAATGAGAGAAGGTTGACTAAGTTGCATAGAGAAGGATATTTGGACACGTTCGAATATCAAACTTATGACACTTGTCAATCTTGTCTCAAAGGAAAGATGACAAAGACTCCATTTACTGGACAAGGAGTAAGAGCGAGCGAGCTCTTAGGACTCATACACAGTGATGTATGTGGTCCAATGTCTACACATGCGAGAGGTGGTTTTTCCTATTTCATTACTTTCACGGATGATTACTCAAGATACGGATTCATTTATCTGATGAAACATAAATCCGAGGCTTTTGAGAAATTCCAAGAGTATAAGAATGAAGTAGAAAACCAAACCGGCAAAAGTATAAAGACACTTAGATCTGATCGAGGTGGTGAATACTTGAGTGCCGAGTTCCTAGGTTACCTAAAAGAGAAAGGAATTCTCTCTCAGCTTACTCCTCCATACACTCCACAGCATAACGGTGTATCGGAGAGACGGAATCGAACCCTATTGGATATGGTACGATCCATGATAAGTAATACTGAGTTGCCGCGATCTTTCTGGGGTTATGCGCTTGAATCAGCGGCATATCTTCTGAACAGAGCTCCTACCAAGACTGTGCCTACCACTCCATATCAGATGTGGACTGGGAAGAAACCCCATCTTCAGCATATGAAGATTTGGGGATGTCCAGCTTTTGTTAAAAAGCAGCATGTGGACAAGCTCGAGGCACGATCAGTAAAATGTATGTTTGTGGGATATCCAAAGAACTCCAAGGGATATTATTTCTATTACGCAGAGGAACAAAAGGTTTTTGTTTCTCGTAATGCCCATTTTCTGGAAAATCAGTTTTTAGAAAAGGAAATAAGTGGGAGCGAAATAGAACTGGAAGAAATTCCAGAACCACAAACTGCTACTGAAAGTTTGGTAGAACCAGAGGTTCAAGAAGAACAGAACATTCCCGCACCCCTCCGCAGGAGTAGTAGGCCGTCTCGTCCGCCTGAGAGATACTACGGTTTTCTCATAGATGGGGATAGAGAGGATTGCATCATAGATGATGATGAACCTACTGACTTCAGGCAGGCCATCCAGAGCGGCGACTCGGTACGATGGCTAGATGCAATGCGGACCGAAATGGAGTCCATGTACACCAACAAAGTATGGACTTTGGACTTTGCTCCAGATGGGGTAAAACCCATAGGATGCAAATGGATCTTCAAGAAAAAGATTGGTGTAGATGGACAGGTGGAAACCTATAAGGCTAGACTTGTTGCAAAGGGTTTTCGTCAAAGACCTGGTTTGGACTATGACGAAACTTTTTCTCCAGTGGCTATGCTCAAATCCATTCGGGTCCTTCTTGCTATTGCTGCCTTCCATGATTATGAAATCTGGCAGATGGACGTAAAGACGGCTTTTCTGAATGGAAATTTAGAAGAGAGCGTCTATATGGATCAGCCAGAGGGTTTCAATCAGAGTGGGAGCAGCGGGAAAGTGTGCAAGCTGCTTAAATCCATTTATGGACTAAAGCAGGCATCGCGGAGTTGGAACATCTGTTTTGATGAGACAGTCAAAGAATATGACTTCATCAAAAATCCAGATGAACCGTGCATATATAGTAAAGTTGTGGCCAGAAGTGTCGTATTCCTCGTCTTGTACGTGGATGACATTCTATTGATAGGAAATGACATTCCTATGCTACAATCTGTCAAAGGATTCTTGTCACACAGGTTCTCCATGAAAGACCTGGGTGATGCCTCTTACATTCTGGGGATCCGGATCTATCGTGATAGATCCAAGAGGATGTTGGGACTTTCGCAGTCCAGGTATATCGACACTGTACTGAAAAGATTCAGTATGGAAGATTCAAAGCGCGGTAATCTACCGGCTTGTCACGGAATCACCCTCTCCAAAGAGATGTCTCCCAAGACTGATTTGGAAAGGGAACGCATGTCTATTATACCCTACGCTTCTGCGGTAGGCTCTATAATGTATGCGATGTTGTGTACCAGACCAGATGTAGCTTACGCACTAAGCGTGGTAAGCCGGTATCAGTCAGACCCAGGGGAGAAGCACTGGATAGCAGTAAAGAACATTCTCAAGTACCTGAGGAGGACTAAGGAGATGTTCTTGGTTTACGGCGGAAAAGACCTCAGGTTGGAGGCCTTTGCTGATTCCGGCTTCCAGAGTGATAAGGACGATTCCAAGTCCATGTCGGGTTATGTCTTTACCCTCAATGGAGGGGCGGTGTGCTGGAAGAGCTCCAAGCAGGACACCGTTGCTGACTCGACGATGGAAGCGGAGTATATAGCTGCTTGCGATGCCGCAAAAGAAGCAGTCTGGATGAAGAAGTTCCTAACAGAACTTCAGGTGGTTCCTACCATAGTTGATCCAATACCTCTGTATTGCGACAACAACGGAGCTATAGCTTTAGCGAAGGAACCAAGGTCCCATCAGAAGTCCAGACACATCTTGAGGCGGTATCACCTGATCAGGAAGATCATTGATCGTCAGGAGATCGAGGTTCGGAGAGTTGCTTCAGAAGAGAACATTGCTGATCCATTCACGAAGGCCCTTCCTCAGATTCAGTTCGAGAGGCTACTCGAGATCATTGGTCTGCGATATGCCAGTACATGGCCCTAGTGCAAGTGGGAGATTGTTAGTGTTTATGCCCTAGAAGGCCATTACTGTATCATACTAGCTTGTATATTACTTAATGGAAGCTTGGGATATTCACATGTATATAACAGTCTTGCTAAACATGGTAGTATGCTACTTGGTTTTTCTATCTTAATATGTGAGTGTACGTATTGATAGAGCTCTTAGGATCTTGCTTGGCTACCAGCGTTGTGATGGCAGTCACACTAGTGGGGGCTGGGTAGTCTACAAGCACATCCTTATTCAGGTCCCTGGTCGTTGGATTATCGAGACAGAGCATCGATACTCCGGAGTAGACTAGTGTGTACGCTTCTCATCCCAGTTGGGGAGATGGTCTGTCCCACAGCCATCAGTACGTCGTACTGGAGATAGTATACAGGTGCTCGTTAGGTTACGGGTACACCGGACAGGACTCACAGGGAACTGTTGGTTGGTTTGATACCAGTCGTCAGTGAACAGTTCCCAGGTGACATGAGTACAGCGTAGTCCGCAGACTTGACACTGCTACTTCGCCTCGAGTGTGTCCCACTGTTCTTAGATTGCTACCCTACCACGGCTCTATGGAGTCGTGCAAACAGGTAGCAGTTGGGTGCAGTCCCGAGCACTTGGAGGCAGTGGCGGTTAGACAGGATTCGTCCCTCCCGGTATTGGGAGTAGATATCGTGCTGTGTCAGAGAGCCATTACGCAAAGTCCCTGGCCAGGGCAAGCGAGATTTGCTGGTAGGTTCCAGCAGTTTCTCAGGGTGTAATGGGCTTCACTCCGACACGACTTATACCGCTATTAGGGGACTGACGCTTGCCGCCCCCCTAGGCCCGATATGCGATAGTCATGGACGAACGGACCGGACTGTATGGAGATTGTCACATCAGACTCAGTAGGAGTTCGGATGGGTTTACTCATCGGCCTTCTTATCGACAACTACCTGGGGACCGTTACGTACAGCTAGTGCCGCTTGCGGTCTGTGGTTAAACCCACTGCCAGCGTAGTAGTCGAGTCTCTAGAGTCCCACACAGAGAGTTTCCTACTCCAGGCAAAACGATATAGAGGTTGCATGGTTTTGCGACAAAGGGTTCGGACGCATACGTGCGTTTACGCGCGTACGACTTTCGGACAGATTTTACCAGTCGGCTTTGGTTTAAGCCAGTTACTGGTATCCGGTTATTGGATTTATACAGTCTAAAGTTTTTCCGTATTTTTACGGATCGGAGGGGCGTTCTCGTAATTACTCGAGAAGCTTCTAGAAGATGTGACTAAGGAGGTTTGTTTTGGAAAGAGAGTGAGTCATAGTGGTGATTCATTCACTTCATTAATGCACATTTATTGCTTAATGACTCATGTTAATGAATCATCACAAGATATTTTGTGAAGCATGCTTATTCATTTCCTTTTATGATTATTTGATAAAAAGAATGCTTCATAATATTATGATACACTCTCTCTCTTCTCTCATTATCATATCACACATTCTCTCTCCTCAAGCTCTCATCTTCAAGATACTAACCTTAATCCTCATGTGTTGAGATCAAAGGTTTAGTTAGACTAAACAATCCATAACCCTCACTCTATATCATCCTAGCTTCTTTGATTAGCAATCAAAGTTGATTAGTTACCTCAAGTTAGAGGTTTAGCTTGGAGTTTCGCTCTCGGGTGGATCGTCTACTACCTAGAGAAGGCCGAGGAGAACCAAGGAGGACATAAAGAAGAAGGACCGGTTCATTAGGTATAATCCCTAATCACTTATGTAAAGAAACTCATAAGAATACGGTTTTTAGGGTTTAGCTTCGATTCTTGCGGTTAGTCGATGTTCGTTGTTTGAACTTGATAGTTTTTGTAAATTCCGCCTCCCCATAAGTACTGGGGTGTACTACATCGACTTACAGTACCTACATATCATAACGCACCATATCTCATTAAAATCCGACTCATGATCAAAACGACGCACGAATCCCACATAGGTCAAAACCTATGGTTGCTTTCACAAATCAACCCAAAAACCCTCGACGTCGGCGTACAACCGCCAAACCATCGAGAAAAACCCAAATACACTCATTTGCACATTCACGAACACTAATTTTAATATAAACTAGGTTAAAACTCACAAAAACGCCAATTTCACTCAAAAAGTCATTTTTCCGAAAATCTAGCAAGCACAATTCGCCGTTTTTGTACAAAACACGATGTTTAAATGAATGTAGCGGCCAATATATTTATTAAATATCTTAAATAAGTCATAAAAACCATTTCCATAATTTAAACTCATAAATTTGCATAATTTCCAAAATCCTAGTTTGCAAAATATCAAATTTAACACCCTTTAAAGCAAAATTCACAATTCATCAATTAAGCTTCGTTTTGCATGAACCAAAGTCATTAAACCACTCATTATAATAGTTATAATGACATGAACACTTAATTATATTTTAATCTAAGTATTTGATAATTTTTCAAAAACTCTAGTTAGCAAAAACAAAACTTAATTTAGACATTTTCATGCAACAATATGAAATTTAACTACTAAATTACTTTCTACAAATTCTAAGATAGTAAGCTACCCATCACAACCATACACCAATTCACAATAACCTAACTTGCATTCAAACCCTTTTCTTGAATTCCAAAACGTGCAATTAAACTCACATATCCAAATAACACTTAAATAAATTAGCTTAAGAAATTAGTAACAATTTAAGCAACAAAAATGTTTAGAAATATACCCAAAAGCATATGAAGATCCACAAGCATCCATGGCACTCCAAAATGCTCTCTTTTCACAAGGATCCATGCTTGAAATGCTAAGGAATAATGGGTAAGTGTTGGATTTGGAAAAAAGCTTTGAAATTGTATGGATTTTGAAGCTTTTTTATGGATTTTTGAAGCAAAAATGGAGTGAGAACTTGGGGATGGGGGGGGGGGGCTGCTACTAAGGGATCAGTTTCGGCCAGATTTTGGGGGGAGTGGGTGAGTGAGGAGAGAGAGTGAGGTGGGGAAAGTTGTTTCAAGTCAAAGTCAACTCAATTTATATCATTTTCTACTCTTTTCTTTTCTTTTCCTTTTCTTTCCTTTGCAAACCAAGTGGGGAAAAAGTGAGGGCTGCTGAATTTGGCTAAGGAGAGGAGTAAGTGGGGGTGTGTGGGTGTGGGTACGGGTGTGGGGTGATGAAAAATGATAAATACAATACCTCAAGCATCCATTTACGCTAAAAAAAAGCCTTTTTTCTTCAATAATTTCTAAACCGTTTTGGCAAATGATTTCGTTCCAAAAACCACATAATAAAATTTTATTTAATGTTTTATGATGCACAAAATTTGTTTCAACTCATTCCGATTTGTAATTTTCCCTAATTAAATGTATTAGTGACGGCTTAAAATAATAATAAAATAATATTTTTTTCAGGAAATTTGAAATTTCACCAGCGGCTCAATAAACACCAAATAATAGCAATTACATAGCTAGAATATGTATATTTAATTTTTATAATAAGATATTTGCATTTTGACTTTTTACAGAAAACCCTCTTATTTTACCGATTTTTCGAAATTTCACCGAAACGATTTTCAAAGCGTTACAACAACGAACGAAACGATACCTTTCCCATAAAAGGGTGAAGGGGCTTGAAGAGTTTCAACTCACTCCACTCGCTTAACGGATGCATGGAAAATATGTCGACTCATCACATCCTGGGGTTGAAGAAGGTCCCAAGGGTTCGGTTGTTCACCGATGAAAGTGGTACGTGAGTTGGGTTTATAACGTCGTGAGACAGTTCGGTTCCTATCTACCGTTGGTGTTAAAGGGAGAACTGTGAGGAACCAACCCTGGTTTCCATTTTGTTTGGAAGGCTTTCACCTTTGAGGTCAGTTGACAGTGGGCGAGCTACTTGGGTGCTATAATAGTAAGAGAAAGGTGACATAAAGACAGATCTATATAGGCAGAGCGGGAAGATTCACATGTAAGTTGTGTAAGCTAACCGATCCATATTCTCTCATGATGATAGAGAGGAAGAGGATAATAGTGCTACCTATCTATGACGGAAGTGAAGTCTTTTCTGTAGACCCTGAACTTCATTGAATGCCGAACACTCCCCTTTCAAACAGAGTGATTTTGGCCACCCGATTTTTTCCTCTTTGCGGAGAAGAAGGTTGTTCTCGCCCATCTAAGGCGCATCCCTTTCTTGTATCATAGGCTACATTGAATCTTGAAGCGCAAGCTTCTTGTAAGGATCCTAGTGCTCGCACCGCAAGACTCGTGGCAAAGACGGAAGCGAAAAAAATTTAAAAGTAAGTACTAGTGACCTATACCCTAGATTTTATTCCAAACAATAAACTAGATAACTAACTAACAAGAGTTGAGGGCTAGCTACCTTTGTAGCATGTCCACGCAATTACGGAAGTCCCCTACACCTCTTCATAGACTCTCGCAAGGCTCTGAAGTCGTCGAGAACGAGCTTGGACGCCGATCTTCCACGTTGAAGATGATCCACCCAATGGAGTCCAAATCAAGCTTTAGCCTTTGTCATGCCCTAATAGGGGATTTTATCAGTCTCCAAATTTAACCGTAAGTATACAACTTATAGCAGTCGTACTTAAAAATCGTTCCCACAGATAGGTGTGTTAACTATTTTAAATACAAGTTTAAAAAGACAGTCGATTTAAAACTAAGTAGCAAAGAATTAAAAAATTGGGTTTTTTATAAGAAAAGTATCTAGGGTTTTTGATTTGCTTATCTTTCAAGGGTTGGTTTAAAAGATACTATTTCTTTTCTGGATCTTTTTCTAATATGTTTTCTATTACATAATATAAAAGTATAGGTTATGAAAACTTAATTAACAATAGCCTATCAATTATAAAAGATCATGTAGATACCATATTAAAAACTTCATTCTAGGTTATTAAGAATAATGACCTAGGTTGAATTTATTTTAATAAAAATCATATGTTTACCATCCCTAATTAGCGTTCTAGTTTGTCAAATTTTCATCATCCTAATTAGTTTTTAGGTGTATCATCTATCCCTAGATCCATTCAAATTGTCAATTATCTTTATTAAAATCTAATCCATATGATGAAAACTTAAAAGAAATGAATTATATTAAAATAAATTCACCATTAAACACAAGAAAGAGATGAGATAAAATATCCAACCATAGAAATTACGCAAATACAAACCTTAGAAAAATAGATTAGTTATTCATATTAGAAAAAAGGAAAACTTTATTCATAATAAAAGTACTTACAATTATTCTTGATTGCTCTCTCTCCAAGAGTAAACCCTAATTTTTAAGCATATGGGAGAGATATGAAACCCTAAAGCTATACAAATGCTTATATAGGGCTAAGAAAGATTGGAGAACGAGTAATAGAATATATAAGATAATCTACTTGCTATCAATTACGATAATCTAATATAATTGCTCTGTTGGATGCTGTTGTGTGCCTTCAGAATCTTCAAATGACGAAACCCTACATATAATATTAATCTATGTGGAAAGACGATCGTGCCTATAAAAAATCTCATCGAACGTCCAAGAATCGACCGCTGATCAACACCTAATTGACTTGATTCCCCGCTAATCCGCCGCAGAATTTTGGTTTCGTGGCTCCAAATTTTTTCTGTGGTTTTATCGTTAATTTAGATGATTTTTGGGCTCATAAAATCTTGAATATCTCTCTATATTTCTATAATTGCGTGGATCTCAGAATTGTTCTCAAATGATGGCATATAATTAGGTAGGTTGATTTGTTACTTTTGATTTGATTTGATTTCTCCAATTGATTTGTTGTTGTGATGATTGATTTACTTCTATTTGTTGCAACATTTGCTGATTTGTAATGAAATTCCCAAATTTGTTCCAAATTTGCAAATTTTCTTTTGATTTTTTAAATAATTCCCTTAAGTCTCCATTATACGCACGTAATTTTCATTTTAGCACAATTTTCCATCTTTTTGCATCCAAGCCATGTATCTGTAATAATTCACAAAAGATACCCGGAACAGCATAATATATGACAATAAAGTGATAAATGGGTTAGAAAATCCGTAATACACCAATCAAATACCCGCACACTTATATTTTGCTAGTACTCGAGCAAATCTAGGGTTTCAAACTCTAAATTAAACTAAACTACTATCTAACTAAATCCTACTCCTACTCCTATTCCTACTCCTATAAAAGAAAATAAAGGAAACAAAAATAAGAAAATGAAAACTATAAAATAGGAATAGATAAGAAAAATACGAAAAATAAGAGTTTAAACTTTACTAGATTTTCAGTCGTCATGAACCATGCCTTAATAGAGTTTGATTTATACCAAAAATTACTTTCTCATTATTCTTCCAATCTTTCCTACCTATTTTGCTTCCAAAAATGATCATATACCCCTACGTGTGTGAAAAAATCATCTCTACTCGGAGAATTCAATTCAAGCTCTCATACTCTTGCCTTTAACTCCCTATTACTTTTTTAATCGGCGGGTCAAATTGATGGATTTGTTCCCATATTTTTCATGTGACCGTTAATCTTTCGTGAGGCACTAACTTACCGATTAACGAATGTGATCACTTATTGGGCATAAATAGAAATATCCTAATCTTGCAACACCTAAGGCACAATAAATGATCCCAAACCAGTTGGTCGAAGTCAATAGGTGATGAAGCACACTCGCTGAATTTTTTTATGCTACCTTGATAATTGCAAGACAGTGTTCGTTTTTTTGTGATATTAATTTTTCTTCTTCGTACTAGGGCATTATAGACAATAGCATGACAGATCACTACTACTATCTCAAGTTTCAAGATGTGTGCATTGTTGGATATATATGCCCTAGAGGCCTATATTGTATAGGATGCTAGGGATATGTATGTACATGACAATCTTGTTCAGTTGTATATAGTATATTATTTGAGTTGTCTTTATTCTGATATGTGTATTTCTTTTTATTGATGCTTTATGTTGCTTGCACATATTGATAAAGACTTGATACAGTAGTATACTATTATGGTTTGAATTTATCTTAACATGTGCATGTGTTATACTCGGTATAACATATGGCGGTTACATGATGATAAGCCCGTAGGATCTTGCTTGACTATCAGCATTATGATGGCGATCATACTTGTGGAAGCTGGGTAGTCCATAAGCACATCCTTAAAGGTCCCAAGTTGCAGGAGAATCGAGATCGGGCATCGATACTCCAGAATAGACTTGTGTATACGATTCTAGACCCCAACGAGGGGCGGTGGTTGATCCTACAACTATTGGTGTGATCACCTAAGATTGTATACAGGTGCTCACTGGAGGTGAGTAAACTGGACGGACTCGCCGAGAACCTCTAGATGGTATTATACTTATCGTCAGATAGCGGTTCTCAGGTGACATGAATACAGGTTAGTCTTAGGACCAGAGGTCATCATTTGTCTCGTGTGAGTTTCCACTATGCTTTGATCACTACCCTACCACGATTCTACTGAGTCATGCAAATAGGTTTTGGTTGGGTGCAGTCCCAAGCCATAAGGAGGCAGTGAGTGATTGTCAGGGATTCATTTCTCCCGGTATCGGGAGTCGATATCGTACTGTGTCCAGTTGGCTAGAACCATAAAACCTTGGCCAATGCAGTTGAGAACTACTGATGCTTAGATTAGTAGTTTCCCGGATGGGTCCTGAGCAAATCGACACGACTTATCAGGTCACTAGGGATCTGACGTTTACCACTCCTTAGACCCGGTATGTGATACTCTTAGACGAAAAGGCCAGACTGTACGTGTCACGGATAGGCTCAGTAGGGGTCCGGATGAGCTTGCTCGTTGGCCTTCTTTTCGACAGGTACCTGGGTAGCATTACGTACAGCTAGTGCCACTGACGTACTTGTGGTTAAACCCACTGCCAGCGTACTGTCGAGTCTTTAGAGTCCCACACAGAGGGTTATTCTGATTTAGGCGAAAAAATGTGGTCGCCGTATGTTTATACGTGCAGGGTTTTGGTCGAATGATAATACTAGCCGGTTTAGGATTAAGCCGAATTATTAAATCAATTATCGATTTAATAATTTATGTGTACATATTTTGATATATATATTCTAGTGTTATCCAGATTTTTCAATCGGACGGTTGATACTGGCCGGCTTAGGATTAAGCCGGTTCATTAAATCGGATATTGATTTAATACTAGTATTATTCTAGTAGTATTATTCTATCTCTTGGGTATTCGTATTTTGATACGAATACGGGTATGTATATACGGTAGAAAGTATTTTGTATTTATACAAAGTACTTTCTAGAAGATGACACCTCATCATGTTTATTTTTCTATTTTTTGAAAATAGAAAATGAGGTGGAAAAGGAAGAGATGGCTTGAAGCATGGCATGAAGAATAGTCTTGGCAGTTATTATTGTTACTATTGAAGTATGGTTGATTTTAAATGAAAAGAAAATACTTCATAAAAGAAAATCCTTAGTCATTCTCATGCCCATTCTTAAGTTGCCTTTCTCTCTCATCTTTGAGAGCTCACTCTCTTCTTCTTCTTGATTTCATCTCCAACTCAAAACCCTACCATTCTCATGTGTTGAGAAACAAGGGTTTTGAGGTAGAAAATTACCACTAATATCACTACATCTCCTTAGTGACCTAGACTAGCAAACTAGGTCACAAACTTGCTTCATTTGTAAAGCCAAGCTTGAATCAAGAAATCTTTGGTGGATCATCTAGGATCAAGAAGGCGATCTAGCAAGGTCGATCAAGATCACTTAAGGAGCTTAAGAAATGGAGTAAAGACCCGAAGGATACGAGTCTCTAGGTATAACTCCTCATCACAGTAGATAGATCCCTTTAGATAGCTGGTTTAGCTTTATGGTTAGATTCTAGGATGGGTTTTCTAGCACTGGATTTTTAAAAGTTAAAGTTTTTTGTTCCGCAACGGCCGCGGTAGACGGCCAGGGCGCTAGAAAACCCAACATGGTATCAGAGCCGGTCCATAAACTTAAACTAGCTAATTTGCATTAATTTGGAACTTCGATCGACAAAATTATCCAAATCGTATTTCCAAAAACCCTGCTTGCTGTTCGAATTTTGAAGTTGTTCAAAAAATCTTTTGAGTGACCTTAAAAATATGTGCAGGATTTTTCTGAGCCAAGAAAAAATTTTGAGCGCTTAATCCCTAAATTAGACCGCTAATTCGCGGCCAAATAGGTCATTTGGCCACGGATCCACGGCCCAATTATGGGCACTATGCTCCAAACTTTTTCAGGGGTTCTTGTTTCTGGAAATGTGATTTTTGATATGTTTGGTTTCTGCCCAGATTTTTTTGTGTATTGGTTTGTACATGGGGAAATGCGGAAAGTTTTAATCGATCGAAACTATAAATTCTTGCTTTTTTGTGTATTTGCTTCTGCGACCATGAATATTATTGAGCGGTATAACCCAACTAATTGCTATATGTACAATCAGACGGCTTTACGAACATGATATTCAGATTGATGTTGTGTGTTGCACTGATGTTGTGGATGGATTGTCATGGTGGATCGCCTATAGTGCAATAGTAGTTTTACAGTTCAGATTCTTTTGTATATTCATTATTGCGGGGCGAGCGTCCGACATATGGACTGCCGTTTCTGCCAAATTGTATATTCTTTTATTGGGGCATGACCGGGTTGAGGTCGATGTCACCATTGTATATATATTTTTCTTTTCTATACTAGGATTACCCCGCGGAGGAGTGCTCGAATAGCCGGGTTCTAGAGGGCAACGGGCTTGCATGTCATGGCGTTTAGACGGAGGGGGCCTTACTCTAGAATTGGCGAGCTGTTCGCCGCACTCGTAAGGGGTATAGGATGACCCATGGAGGGGTGCTCAAGTTACCGGATTCCGTGAAGTGCTTGGTGGCCCATTCACTTTGTTGATTGGGGTTGCCTCACTTCCGGGATTGACGGGTAACTTGTCGCGCTCGTAGGGTCTAGGTTTTTCATTGCATGGACTATCCACACGACCGGGAACGTTGGGTCTCATTTGCGGCACAATTGAAACCCGAGGCTCCAAGATTATCCGCTATTCCATGTTGCTTATTACTGTTCTGTGATGTTGCTTATATCATGCCTAGGACGAATAGTTATATATATATATATATATTTATATATACTAGTAGATGCTGTATTTGTTTTGCATATGCGCTAGTCCTTCCCCCGCTCTACCGGTAGTTAAGTAACCTAACGGTGCATGACGGGGCCCCGTGGCGAATGCGGATGGTACATACGTACATTTTATTTTCGTTCTTTTCTGATGTTATAGGAATTAATTGATGGGACCGCATTAATTTTATTTAATGCAAGAAAAGAAACCTAAAAATGTTGTTGAAACAATTTCGAAAAAACTATAGTCATTTTCTTTCGCTTTGCATAGCGATATTTGGTTAGGAATATCCAGCACCTCATTCAAGGAGGCAAGAGCCTAGATCCCTTCGTGGGGAGTGAGCACTTGAGCAAAAGTTTATGTTACTATAGATTACTCGGTTTTCTTCAAAACCACTAGTTTTCAAAAGTGGAGCCTAAAGCACTCCTTTTCAAAACTGCTCGGTTCTTTCAACGATATCAAGTTCATTATGTTAAACGTTTTCCGCCAAAAATCAGCCATAGGCCTCTGTCATTTTAGATGGGTACCACCTAGTATTCATGCTATGTTTGTTGGCAAGCGTCAAGACATAGTGAACGGTAGCTGAGTGATATTTATCTGTTGCATGGATATACGATTGATCGAGACAGTCGCACAGCTTTGTTGGCAAGTGTCAAGAGTTTGTGCGGATGGGTTCGAGTTAATCCAGGACAATGACGGGTTAAACTTGACTAGTGGCCTATAACTTGTTGGCAAGCGTCAAGGTTATAGGTCGTTAGGGGAAAAAACCACATCGGGGTTTCAAATATACAGGAAACTTGCTAGTATTGCATATCTTCTGGAGTGTGGTGACTAAAGTGGCTTCTATCTAGATTATCACGCGATGATAGTTGGACCCCGATCCCACTGATGAAAGGATTACTCTTGGGAGATATTTTTCACTTCACAATTAGCTAACCTATTAGATGTCTAGAAACGTGTTAACGGGGCTATGCCTGTGCGGAAAAGAGGTTTATTTAATTAGGTCCGTGCGAGAACACGGAGAACCTCCCTCGGAGTACCACACTCATCTGGCTGAAAGGTTAGCGAACTTGTGAGGTGCGAATGATCCTGACTAATTTTCTTTTTAAAGATTTGAAGGAAAATTCGAGGAAACAGTGGGAGCCATCCTGATTAGATAAACTAATAACCAATCTGATTTTGAAAGAACGCATGCTGAGTGTTTCTTTTCTCTCTGTAACATTTTCAAAAATATAAAATATTAATTTTGGGAATTTTTATAATTTAATATTATTTTATTGATTATTTTAATATTAAATCTATAATTAAATGCAAATAAATAGGAAAAATTTGAGAAAAATTATGGAAAATTCTAAAAATAGGGTAAATTAAAGAATTATGACATTTTAAAGTTTTTGTGATTAGTTTGACACTAATTTAGTGCTAATCGCGATTAAAATCGCTAATCGGGTTTTTTGGCAATTTTGTGCAAAACTTGCACATATCATTTTTTCTCACACTTGTGCATTTTCTTTCATGATTTTTGGGTTTACTATTCTTGTGAGAAGGATTATGGTTTAAAAGGAAAAGAAAAGAAAAAGAAAAGAAATGAGGGTAGGTGAGAGAGAGAGGTGGACCTTTAACTTAACATCCTTAGCCATTCTCTTCATTTTTCATTCCTCTTCCTCTCTCTCACTCTCCCCTTGCTGCTGCTGCTGCCCTAGCCCCTTTCTCCCCCTCTTCAATCCCTCTCTTCATCTCAAAAACAACCCCAAAAGCTCATGTCCGTTTCATTAAAAATGTGCACGAGCCCGAGACTTACAAGATGGACCAAGAAAGCGTGGATTTTGGCCACTAGGGGCAACTCAAGAAAATTCTTGAGTTGCCAAATGAGGTATTTTCTGAATCATTAGCTTAATTCTAGCATTTCCTTTACCCCCATGTTAAGATTGAATCGATATTGCGTGATATTATGGACTTGAGGATAACCAAGTTAGGGTTTGAGGAATTTGGTGTTGTATTGTGAAATTGAGGTCAGTAGAGGTTATACCATCACCCTAGTGTATGAATTGGAACCCAAAACCTGAAGCTTAAAACAGAATACGGATTTTAGAAACCGATATCGGGGAGAAACTGGAATTTGCCACTGTTATTAAGAATCTGCTAACACCCCGAGACTCCTAAAATAAATTTGAGTGGACAGTGAGATGTGCAGGCACCATTGAACCAACACCCCAAACCCTAGCCCCCAACTCATCCGTACGGCCGCCAATTTCTCCCAATTGGCCGCAAATTGCGGCCTGGGTCCCACCTTCTTGGCTCGTATTGGTTCTGTAGCTCCTACATGTTTATGTTAGACCCCTGGTATATATAGATTTGTATAAAGTGACCTAGGGTGAAATCTGGGACATATTTCCTAAGTTGCTGTTTTGGATTCGTGTTTCCGTATTCCGTATTTTTAAGTCTGAAATTGTGGGTTGTATTTTGCCTCGACTATTTGGCGTTTGTACGACGATATAGAGGATTTATTGATGGTTTTGAAGGCGTGCCATAGGTTCTCACCTATAGGCCCCTTATCGTATCGTTTTGGATTTCATGCGCCGTTTTAGCTTGGATTTGGTTTTAATGCGCATTTACGATATTTTGATGTGTAGGTACCCATGAAGACTTCGGGACGACAAGCAAATACGTGGTGACGTCCGCAAATGATGATGCAGGTGAGTAGATTATATCTACAGGGGGAAGTCGGGTGGATGGCGTATAGCACCCCCGCAGTCCGTAATTAGTACTATGTAGTATATTTATATGTGTGATAGCTATAGTGTGTTATGGTTAGTTAGGGGTAGAAATAACTAGCGTAGTTCCTAGTTGCGAACCATAGGATAGAATTGCACCCACACGCATACACTTGTGTGTTTCTTATACTTGCACGGTGTTCGATGATATTGGACGACATTGGTGATGAGTCGATTATTTTGGGCCTTGTGCCGCAAGATCGGTGATTTGATATGGTTCATAATTGGGATACGACATGTGATTCATGCGGGCTTGGGATGTGTGTTTACCCCCGTATTCATACTTTGTAGATGGTTTCAGTTGTGCTAGACCTAGATCAGTACCCCAGATTATATGATATGATGATAAGTGGTATCCGAAATGTGATGAGATAGTGTGATATTGAACCGTACCCAGCTTTTGGGATGCCGTACGAAGATTTACCGTACGAGCCTATATTGATGATAGATCCGCGCTCATGACTCAAGGATGTCAGATGATATACTGTATCGTACGCGATACTATTGAGGCGGGATCACCGACTTATATATATTTATATATATCGACTCAGATGTTAGGCGGTTTCCTTACCTGTAGTTCAGCTTGTTAGTTCAGCCGTATAGTTTAGTGTAGTTGTTAGAGTAGCTTAGACTTCTTACCTATTTCAAAAACTAACAAATCGTGGGCATTTTTAAAGACAGCTCAAGGGAATCTACGGATATTTCAAAAACGACGTATCTTTTCATAAAAACACCGTAGCCCCTATTTTCAAAACCCCATGATTCGTGTTATTTCAAAAGGCACCATTCGTAGGACTTATATTAGATTAATGCAGATAAGTTTTGGTTACGTCTAGTTTCAGCTCCCACTCCTTTTTTTGTGGTTCGGTTTGCATCGCATTCTTATATTATGTTTCATACTCCATTATTAATATCATGCTGATAGGACACCAGCACCATTACCGATGATGCGTATGTACCACGTACACTTACTTACCGGCTCAAACACATCTTCATCGGTAATTGCCATGTCACGTACACCTTAGAAAATATATTATTGCTTGACATAGCCTATTAGCTAATAGTTTAGACATTGTAGTTATTGCCTGCTACTTCATGCATACTGTTATTCATTGTTATGCCGCATTCATGGATTCTCATGCATATATTCACTATTTTACGTGCTATTGAGGTTTGGATTTGGATTTCCATGAGATTTTCTGGATTTGGAGGAAAACCGCAAAAACACAAATAAACATATTCTCTCTTTTAAAATAAAAAGTGCGGTTTTCCTATGATGTATGAGTCGTCCACCATGAGTTTGCTGATAGATTTGGAAACCCGATTCGAGAAGACGGATGAACCGTTTCGGGTATATGGTGGACCCGGTAAGGTACCCCGGGGCAAGAAGCGCGTGATGATGACGATGTGAGCCTGGTAGGGGAGCACTACCTACCGGTGACTTTACCCGACGCGTCGGATATCCGGAGGATACCGTCGTGGTCTTGAGATGGATGGCAGGGGCCGGTCTGGACTGACGGCGCCCTAGATATTGAGGTACTGAGACTGTGATACAGAGATATTGGGATTACGTTTTATGCCGATGCTAGGTACGGTTTTATGCTGATTTCATTATGTTACCTCATTTTTTAAAATACAAAGGAAATCTCACTAAATTATGAAAACAGTTTCTTCATGTACATGTATTCTGTTTTCATGCATTCATATCTCATTCTTATGTTATATTGCTACCTGAGGCACTGACACAGGCACATGAGATTACACTCGGGTTAGATATTTACCCTAGCCTTGCTATAGGCTGCATGTTATATATTGAGGATTTTGGACTGATCGTTTTGACCTAGGATTATGTCTTGCGTTCGGTTTCTGCTTATAGATATTTCTATTCACGAGTTGGCAACTCACCCCCGTTGTGCCACAGTTCTTGCAGGTTCTGCCGTACAGGTTCCATTGCGGCATTTCTGGCACACTACTTTCTTGCGGGTGAATTGCTTTTGGTAGGTGGATTCTTTCGCATCAAGAACCACCATTGTATTTATTTTATTCATTGTATCTAGAATTTTCCATCAACCAAAACTTGTATATTGTTTCAGACCTAGACTTTAGTGATGTATTATTCGACCTTAGAGTCGCGCTTAGTAGTATTGCGGTTTTCTGGTTGCTTTTGAGCTTTCTTTTGGATTTGATCCTCGCCACTTGGCGTTGTATATTATATCGTTGTGTGGTTGTGACCGTCAATTGACGAAGAGCTAGCTCCCGCTTGGGGATGCCTTTATCATTGCATATATTGTGATCCTTGTTGTACCCCATTCGGGGCCAGTTTTACAAAAGAAACTCTGCCGAAATTTTTAGAAAAGACTGTGCTGTTTTAAATTGCACATTCGGCTTAGTTATTTAAAAACCTTGATTTCAAACCTATTTTTCGTCACTTCTTTAAACTAGTTTCTTTACTTATTCTTAAAAATGGTTTTAGATTTCTGGGCTTTTGGCTTACTTTGATCAGATGGAGTCCTATAGACTTCATATGGTTCGAGGGCCAGTCACGTGCTCTTTCGGGGCGTGACAAAGTTGGTATCAGAGCGCTAGGTTGACCTTGGTTCGAGTCTAAGTTTGACTATGTGGAGCCTAGGGCGTTTATATATATACGGAACTTAGGCTTGACCTTACGGAACTTAGACTTGGTCGAGGGGGTATTAGACCCGAACTTTCGTCGCGTAGGATGACCCTTGGTTGATGGAATAGGTGACTAAAGTAGAGTGACGTACCGTTGGTATGTTCCGCGGCATACTTACGACACGCCACTCCGCTTAAGGAACCTTAGGATGTACATATTTTCGAGATCAGTGATTCTCTTCATATCCATGATTATACATCCATTTGAGATCCCCGATTCTATTAGTTTCATGATCATACCTTCATTGATGCTGTTCCTTCCTATGATCATGTATCCACTCTGGATCTGTTGTTTCCTTTCTTGCCATTGATGTGCTCTCTTCGATACTCGATTGAGGTTCCTGTCACCATGTTTGAGCGCAGTTTGGGCTGCTGCTAGGGTTACGGTCAGTGCGAGCTCGTCTGGTACGAGGGCTGACCATTGTGTTTTCTGGTGACATGGGGACGTCTCGAGTTGGCATTGATGATTGTGACCTCTAGTGGAGGCGAGTGTTTGGTTTTACACCGGATGATCGGCTATTGTTAGAGCTGCCAGTTGAGAGAGGACTGTTGATGTACGGCATACCTCAGAGATTGTGATGTCGCCTACCGTGCAGACAGATGGACCAGCTGTTGCTGAGATTGACAGGATGCCGCTTCCGAAGCTTACGAGCGGAGATTGCCGGAGCTTTCAGGCAGATATGAGATAGATGATAGCTAGTCTACCCGATTTGAGAGACGAAGGTGATTCGTCCGATTTTGCGCCGGAGCGGACCCAGATAAGTTGAAGATTTCCACTGTGGAGAGTCTTACTCAGATCTAGAGCGGACCGACTCAGAGATGACCGCCTATGTATTGCCTTTCCTGGAGGATTGAGGCGCTGTTCGGCATACAGGCGAATGAGCCAGTTGCTGCTGCAAATGATGAGATATCGCCCAGATGGTTGGAGCTACTGCAGCGTGAGCATATACTTAGAGAGATGATAGCGAGTCGCTAGTCACCTGAGGATGAATGACTAGGACAAGTGGTTCGTTCGTTTACCGATGCGAGGTCATCAGATAGATTGTTTCCAGCTAGAGACGACTTCACGCAGGTTCGTTGAGAGTCGATAGAGACGATCGAATGTCAGGAGCCCATTTTCCAAGTTTAAAGTATACGGAAAGACATGCAGGTGATTCTATGGACCCTCTAGAAGAATGAAACCCTAACTCGACTTAATGACCGTGTGAAAGCCTTTGAACCTTAGGGTTTGCGGCAGTTTCACGGCGCCATTAGTGAGGCTTGGGTTTGCCTTTCTACGGCTGGACCACCGACGCTGTGGCATGTACTCGATGCTATTAAACTGTACCCATGATGTGATTTCTCGGGGGGATTATGAGGTTCTGACGAGTCGATCGGATGATTCGACATCATTCGGACATTATGTGATGGGATGCTTTGCTTGGGAGACTCCAGATACGAGGATAGCCGTTGGAGCACAGTCCATGCAGCCATGATGAGACGAGTTCGAATCAGTCGACATGGAAGCCGAGTGAAGAAAAGAGTTCGCAAGATATTTCGACGAGATGACGTTCCACTCCGCTGATATCAGAGACGTGATACGCACCCAGAGGCGTTGCATATGGATATATCTTCCAGAAGGAGGCGCGATAAGTATGCAGCCGTTCCGGAATAAGAATTAGCTCCAGCAATGGATGATGACTTCCGGGCAATTCGGCAGGAATGAGATTTGAGAGAGAACCTCGAAAGGACTTTTCTGGAGTACGATACGAGAAGACCTAGACCCAGGGGTGGTCATGTTGCGCACACCAGCAGGCCAGAGTTCGGCATCGTCGACGAGGTAGTTGACCAGGTTCGGATAAAGGAACTTACCCAGATGCGTTGCGAATTGATCAAGGACGGACGAGTGACGAGTATTCCTCCGATGGTTGGGACGTGTTCCCGAGGACCAGTTCGGCCTGACATCTTCTACAGAAAGATGAAGCTACAGAATACGCGATTTCGAGTCCGTGCGAGAGACTTCAGATTGGCCATGGCCGAGAACAGTGCAGTGCATGGTAGCTTGGCGTGACGTCATAGTGGACGACGTTAGAGACAGTGGAACAAGAGGTTCGTGTGAGACACTGACGAGCTGTCATTGCTTCCCGTCGAGACTAGAGACCTGATTTGCTTACAGAGACGTTGGGATGTGACCAGTTTCCGAGAAAATATTGTGTTGAGGACACAGATGTCTCTCCAGTGTAAAGAGGTTATGTAAGAGGGCCAGCCTCTGTATAGATCGGCATAGGCATGATTGGAAGAGACCTTGAGTAGGATTCCTTCCAGGACATTGCTGCAATGATGTTTGCACCCAGGATCAGATGTGTGACGTGCTTTCAGAGAGCCAGAGGCCGACGCCAGTGATATGCTGCCTTACGAGTGGTCGTGAGGTTTGACCGAGAGGTGACCAAAGAAGTGCCAGAACGGAATCGTCCCCGTTAGCACACCTGACAGGGCCGATGAGCCGATTGACCGCGTGATAGGTAATCCGCAGAGAAGATAAGGACCCAGAGTCAGAGGACGCCAGACCGTGAGCAAGAGGCACGTAGATGTCCGGCGCTGCTAGCAGTGGATGCACCGACTCCTTCTCGACCTCGAAGGAGGAACTACCGACGACGGTATTTATGATTTGTGATTTTGTGATTCGACTATCACGTATCCGTCATTTTGGATTTCGGTATTTTGGGTGTTCTGTTTGCATGATTTAGTTTTGATGACTGAGTTTCATGATATTGGTTTCATGCACCCACTGGATATTTATATATTTTGCGCAGAGTTTTTACATTTGAGATATTGATTGAGATTTCATGTCTACCGTATGCAGTGATTTGATTTGCACTTCCAGCGTGGTTTTCATGCACCTTTAGTGTTTTGATATACGATTTTGGTGCACGCCAGATGCACTAAATCGGGATTCTTCGTGCATGTCACATGCACCTGATTTTCTTTCTGTCAGGCACACACGTTGCTTACGACAGATGTTCCGTGCACACCAGTTGCACGCAGATGTTGTTTTGTACACCTGTTTGACACATATATGGATTTTGATTCCTTGCGCACCAGACGCATAGGATATTCTTATATATGCATTTTGGGGATTGATTTCTAGTAGAGCAGTACATTTTTATGAAATTCTCTATGTGTTGATGTTTTCGGAGCCCCGACAAAATGGATTATTACAGGAATTGTTTTTAGTATTGGGGGTTTAAATTTAAATTCGGGGACCGAATTTCTTTAAGGAGGGTAGATTGTAACATTTTCAAAAATATAAAATATTAATTTTGGGAATTTTTATAATTTAATATTATTTTATTGATTATTTTAATATTAAATCTATAATTAAATGCAAATAAATAGGAAAAATTTGAGAAAAATTATGGAAAATTCTAAAAATAGGGTAAATTAAAGAATTATGACATTTTTAAGTTTTTGTGATTAGTTTGACACTAATTTAGTGCTAATCGCGATTAAAATCGCTAATCGGGTTTTTTGGCAATTTTGTGCAAAACTTGCACATATCATTTTTTCTCACACTTGTGCATTTTCTTTCATGATTTTTGGGTTTACTATTCTTGTGAGAAGGATTATGGTTTAAAAGGAAAAGAAAAGAAAAAGAAAAGAAATGAGGGTAGGTGAGAGAGAGAGGTGGACCTTTGACTTAACATCCTTAGCCATTCTCTTCATTTTTCATTCCTCTTCCTCTCTCTCACTCTCCCCTTGCTGCTGCTGCTGCCCTAGCCCCTTTCTCCCCCTCTTCAATCCCTCTCTTCATCTCAAAAACAACCCCAAAAGCTCATGTCCGTTTCATTAAAAATGTGCACGAGCCCGAGACTTACAAGATGGACCAAGAAAGCGTGGATTTTGGCCACTAGGGGCAACTCAAGAAAATTCTTGAGTTGCCAAATGAGGTATTTTCTGAATCATTAGCTTAATTCTAGCATTTCCTTTACCCCCATGTTAAGATTGAATCGATATTGCGTGATATTATGGACTTGAGGATAACCAAGTTAGGGTTTGAGGAATTTGGTGTTGTATTGTGAAATTGAGGTCAGTAGAGGTTATACCATCACCCTAGTGTATGAATTGGAACCCAAAACCTGAAGCTTAAAACAGAATACGGATTTTAGAAACCGATATCGGGGAGAAACTGGAATTTTCCACTGTTATTAAGAATCTGCTAACACCCCGAGACTCCTAAAATAAATTTGAGTGGACAGTGAGATGTGCAGGCACCATTGAACCAACACCCCAAACCCTAGCCCCCAACTCATCCGTACGGCCGCCAATTTCTCCCAATTGGCCGCAAATTGTGGCCTGGGTCCCACCTTCTTGGCTCGTATTGGTTCTGTAGCTCCTACATGTTTATGTTAGACCCCTGGTATATATAGATTTGTATAAAGTGACCTAGGGTGAAATCTGGGACATATTTCCTAAGTTGATGTTATGGATTCGTGTTTTCGTATTCCGTATTTTTAAGTCTGAAATTGTGGGTTGTATTTTGCCTCGACTATTTGGCGTTTGTACGACGATATAGAGGATTTATTGATGGTTTTGAAGGCGTGCCATAGGTTCTCACCTATAGGCCCCTTATCGTATCGTTTTGGATTTCATGCGCCGTTTTAGCTTGGATTTGGTTTTAATGCGCATTTACGATATTTTGATGTGTAGGTACCCATGAAGACTTCGGGACGACAAGCAAATACGTGGTGACGTCCGCAAATGATGATGCAGGTGAGTAGATTATATCTACAGGGGGAAGTCGGGTGGATGGCGTATAGCACCCCCGCAGTCCGTAATTAGTACTATGTAGTATATTTATATGTGTGATAGCTATAGTGTGTTATGGTTAGTTAGGGGTAGAAATAACTAGCGTAGTTCCTAGTTGCGAACCATAGGATAGAATTGCACCCACACGCATACACTTGTGTGTTTCTTATACTTGCACGGTGTTCGATGATATTGGACGACATTGGTGATGAGTCGATTATTTTAGGCCTTGTGCCGCAAGATCGGTGATTTGATATGGTTCATAATTGGGATACGACATGTGATTCATGCGGGCTTGGGATGTGTGTTTACCCCCGTATTCATACTTTGTAGATGGTTTCAGTTGTGCTAGACCTAGATCAGTACCCCAGATTATATGATATGATGATAAGTGGTATCCGAAATGTGATGAGATAGTGTGATATTGAACCGTACCCAGCTTTTGGGATGCCGTACGAAGATTTACCGTACGAGCCTATATTGATGATAGATCCGCGCTCATGACTCGAGGATATCAGATGATATACTGTATCGTACGCGATACTATTGAGGCGGGATCACCGACTTATATATATTTATATATATCGACTCAGATGTTAGGCGGTTTCCTTACCTGTAGTTCAGCTTGTTAGTTCAGCCGTATAGTTTAGTGTAGTTGTTAGAGTAGCTTATACTTCTTACCTATTTCAAAAACTAACGAATCGTGGGCATTTTTAAAGACAGCTCAAGGGAATCTACGGATATTTCAAAAACGACGTATCTTTTCATAAAAACACCGTAGCCCCTATTTTCAAAACCCCATGATTCGTGTTATTTCAAAAGGCACCATTCGTAGGACTTATATTAGATTAATGCAGATAAGTTTTGGTTACGTCTAGTTTCAGCTCCCACTCCTTTTTTTTGTGGTTCGGTTTGCATCGCATTCTTATATTATGTTTCATACTCCATTATTAATATCATGCTGATAGGACACCAGCACCATTACCGATGATGCGTATGTACCACGTACACTTACTTGCCGGCTCACACACATCTTCATCGGTAATTGCCATGTCACGTACACCTTAGAAAATATATTATTGCTTGACATAGCCTATTAGCTAATAGTTTAGACATTGTAGTTATTGCCTGCTACTTCATGCATACTGTTATTCATTGTTATGCCGCATTCATGGATTCTCATGCATATATTCACTATTTTACGTGCTATTGAGGTTTGGATTTGGATTTCCATGAGATTTTCTGGATTTGGAGGAAAACCGCAAAAACACAAATAAACATATTCTCTCTTTTAAAATAAAAAGTGCGGTTTTCCTATGATGTATGAGTCGTCCACCATGAGTTTGCTGATAGATTTGGAAACCCGATTCGAGAAGACGGATGAACCGTTTCGGGTATATGGTGGACCCGGTAAGGTACCCCGGGGCAAGAAGCGCGTGATGATGACGATGTGAGCCTGGTAGGGGAGCACTACCTACCGGTGACTTTACCCGACGCGTCGGATATCCGGAGGATACCGTCGTGGTCTTGAGATGGATGGCAGGGGCCGGTCTGGACTGACGGCGCCCTAGATATTGAGGTACTGAGACTGTGATACAGAGATATTGGGATTACGTTTTATGCCGATGCTAGGTACGGTTTTATGCTGATTTCATTATGTTACCTCATTTTTTAAAATACAAAGGAAATCTCACTAAATTATGAAAACAGTTTCTTCATGTACATGTATTCTGTTTTCATGCATTCATATCTCATTCTTATGTTATATTGCTACCTGAGGCACTGACACAGGCACATGAGATTACACTCGGGTTAGATATTTACCCTAGCCTTGCTATAGGCTGCATGTTATATATTGAGGATTTTGGACTGATCGTTTTGACCTAGGATTATGTCTTGCGTTCGGTTTCTGCTTATAGATATTTCTATTCACGAGTTGGCAACTCACCCCCGTTGTGCCACAGTTCTTGCAGGTTCTGCCGTACAGGTTCCATTGCGGCATTTCTGGCACACTACTTTCTTGCGGGTGAATTGCTTTTGGTAGGTGGATTCTTTCGCATCAAGAACCACCATTGTATTTATTTTATTCATTGTATCTAGAATTTTCCATCAACCAAAACTTGTATATTGTTTCAGACCTAGACTTTAGTGATGTATTATTCGACCTTAGAGTCGCGCTTAGTAGTATTGCGGTTTTCTGGTTGCTTTTGAGCTTTCTTTTGGATTTGATCCTCGCCACTTGGCGTTGTATATTATATCGTTGTGTGGTTGTGACCGTCAATTGACGAAGAGCTAGCTCCCGCTTGGGGATGCCTTTATCATTGCATATATTGTGATCCTTGTTGTACCCCATTCGGGGCCAGTTTTACAAAAGAAACTCTGCCGAAATTTTTAGAAAAGACTGTGCTGTTTTAAATTGCACATTCGGCTTAGTTATTTAAAAACCTTGATTTCAAACCTATTTTTCGTCACTTCTTTAAACTAGTTTCTTTACTTATTCTTAAAAATGGTTTTAGATTTCTGGGCTTTTGGCTTACTTTGATCAGATGGAGTCCTATAGACTTCATATGGTTCGAGGGCCAGTCACGTGCTCTTTCGGGGCGTGACACTCTCTCTCCAGGTAGCAACCATTTCACACCCTAATCAAGATAATAAAATCTTTGACTTGACCAAACCAGCTTGTTGCACATGGCTGAGGAACGTCGGTTCGGCTCTAACTTGTGACAACTGTCATGAGTACAAGCAAGGGAAGGAGGACTGTAAGGAATTCCAGATAACCCTATTGAAGGAGAAGCATTCTAATGCATCTTCTTCGGGTCTATTTGTTATTGAAAACTGTTTTTCAGACAACTCTACCTCTTGAGTACTAGATACCGGATCAGGATCTCACATATGTAATTTATTATACGGATTGAAAAAAAGTAGAATGGTTGGACCGGGTGATATGTCCCTCATAATGGGGAATGGAGCACAAGTTGATGCTACCGCCGTCGGTGAATATCACTTGGTATTGCCAAGCGGGAATACTATGATTTTGAACAAATGTTACCATGTACCCTCCATGCTTTGCAACATCATATCAGTTTCTTTACTTGGTAAAGATGGATACAACTTTGTTCTAGATAGAAATATCATGAACATTTACCTTAATCAGGTATTGGTTGCAGAAGGTACACTTTGCAATGGTATCTATGTTTTTAATCAAAACACAGTTTTCAATATACAAAGCACACGCAAGAGGAAAAGTTCACATATGAACGAAACCTACTTTTGGCATTCTAGACTTGGTCATATCGGTGAGAAAAGACTAAGTTGCATAAGAATAGATATTTGAATACATTCAAATTTTTATCTTATGAAACTTTTCAGTCTTGTCTCAAAAGAAAGCTGACCAAATCTCCATTCACCGGACACGAAGAAAGAGCTACAGAGCTCTTGGGACTCATACACAGTGATGTATGTGGTCCGATGTCTATACATGCGAAGAGTGGGTTCTCATACTTCATTACATTCACTGACGATCTATCTAGGTTCAGGTATGTGTATCTTTTGAAATACAAATCTGAAACATTTGAGAAATTCAAAGAATATAAAAGCGTATTAGAGAACCGGATAGGAAAAGGTATCAAGATCCTTCAATCTGATCGAGGAGGGGAGTACTTGAGTACGGAATTCCGGGACCTTCTAAAAGAGAATGGTATTCTCTCTCAGCTTACTCCTCCGTACACACTGTTTACCGCCGAAAACAGAGACGAAACCGCGTAGGTCGTCTTGCCTGAATTTGGGGGCAGATGCTATTTGGTTTTATCCGTCCACCTCTCTGAAGATGCCAAGTTGATTTATGGCACTGTGTATCGGAGATTTAGACGGATGCGGCCGTTGTAGCAGACTTCGTCAGATTCCCCCTTATTTACGAGGGGGTTTTGATTGTGGGGACGCTCTTCCCTGCAAGCGCAAGCCCCTGCAGTTAATTACGCTACCGCATAGCGGTAACCACTTTCTCCTTTTACAGATGGTCACTTCGTGTCGTGTGTGTTTGTTTTGTTTTTTGGTTGCCCGTGGATTGTATACGGAGACTAATTTATGTTGTCGCCTGTAGGGTGTGGATTAGTCCAAATCCGTATTTTCTTAGATTTAGATTTGGTTTGGGTTTAAGGATCGTTAATCTCATTGAGATTAAGATCAACTTAAATGTTTGTTGAGAATACGTTAGTCTAATTTTAGACTAAGATCTACTCAACAGGATTTTGGGATAATTTAGATCCAACGAAAGAGTATTTAGACTCTATCATTTCAGTTTAGGGATGTTGCGGTCCATAAGTTTAAGGACATCATAGTCTATGGAGTTTAAGGACATCATAGTCCAGTTTAAAGACATCATAGTCTATAGGGTTTAAAGACATCATAGTCTATAAAGTTTCTGGTTGTCGGGACCCGCCACCTCTCTGAAGACGTTGAAGAATTACAACGACACATATCAGAGGTGTGAAGAGATATACCCTTGAACCGATGTTGGTTGAGAGATCTGTAGTCAAGGTTTGGGACTAAGATCAATTAAAGAGATTGTGAGCACATGGGCTCAATTAATCTGAATTGAGGATTTATGGCCAGCATGGGCTCAGTCCACTCATTTTTTAATAAAGTGTTTGAACACTTGTTTGGGCTCAGTCCCTTTTGGTTCAATAATACTGAGCATTAATTTGGGTTCTGACACCCTTCTTTCTTTTTTTTTTATTGGGTATTGAACACTCTTTATGGCGCAGAGCGCTTTATGTAAAGAACACTTTGTGTTCCCTCAGTGCACACGTGAGGAGCACGTGGTGCGCTCGGCGTTGAGGGCTAGACCTGGAGCGCTGAGGCACTTCTTGTGAAATAGCGCACGCGTGAGGAGCACGTGATGCGCTCGGCGCTGAGCGCCAGACCTGGAGCACTAAGGCGCTTCTTATGAAATAACGCACACGTGAGGAGCGCGTGGAGCGCTTGGCGCTGAGCGCCAGACTTAGAGCATTGAAGCGCTTCTTTTGAAATAGCGCACACGTGAGGAGCACATGGTGCGCTTGGCACTGAGCGCCAGACTTGGAGCGCTGAAGCGCTTCTTTTGAAATAGCGCACACGTGAGGAGCACGTGGTGCGCTTGGTGCTGATCGCCAGACTTGGAGCGCTGAAGCGCTTCTTTGGCAGTTCTAGTCAGTTCTGTGCTCTTGAGAATTAAATTCTCATTTATAAGAGACATCGTCTCATGGATCTAAGAGCTAAGTTCTTCTTTTTATGAAGAGATGCTATGATCTCTTTTGTTTTTCTTTATAAGAGACTTTGTCTCATGGATCTAAGAACTAATTTCTTCTTTTTATGAAAAGATGCTATGATCCCTTCTGTTTTTTTTGTGAAATACTTTGTCTTGTAGATCTGTGATCTAGAAAAAGAACTAAGTTTCTTTTGATGTGAGGATTAAACTCTCAAGAATTGAAGAGATGTTATGATCTCGCTTCTTATTATTTACCTTGAATAAAATTTCTTCTTAGGAGAGCTTGCTCTTCTTGTTTTCTTTTTTGAGAAACTTGAAGTTTATAGGGGGTTTTCTCTTCAAGACTTGAAGTCTTGGGTCCTTTATATAGGGGAGGCTGATTTGTTGAATCAGTTAAGGAAATCTTTCTCTGATTGATTTGGGAATGTTTCCCCACCATTGGATCTTTGATCCTAGAGCTTCTGTTTTACAGAAGACAATCTCCTTGTTTTTAATAAGATTGGAAAAATATTTTCCCATACAGAACTTATTCTATATCTTGGTGATTTTTAATCACCATTGGATCTTTGATCCAACGGTGCTCTGATTTACAGATCACAATCTTTCCTGTTTGGAAAGATTTGAGGAGTATTTCCTCAACAGAATTTTATTCTGGTAATTTGATGATTTTTTAATCATCTTCGTTGGATCCTTGATCCAAGGGTGGAGAACATTTAGTTCTAGCACCGGCGCTCTCGTGCTTTGCACGTGAGGCGCTTCCTCAGAGTCTTTGACTCTTGGCGCAAGCGCACTTAGCGGTAGCGCTCTCGTGCTTTGCACGTGTGGCGCTGCCTCAGAGTCATTAGCGTTGATGCTCTTGGCGCTAGCGCTCTCATGCTTTGCACGTGAGGCGCTGCCTCAGAGTCATTAGCGCTGGCGCTCTTGGCACAAGCGCTCTTGTGCTTTGCACGTGAGCGCTGTCTCAGAGTCTTTGACTCCTAGCGCTGGCGCTCTTGGCACGAGTGATCTTATGAGGCGCTGTCTCATTTCAAATTTCAAATTTTGAAATTTTAAATAGAACTTTGCTCTTTGATTGAGGGAAACAAATGCCCCCCACTGTTGTGCTCACGTGGCTTACACGTGAGTGCAGCGGTAGCAGCTTTTCCACCATTGAATCAACTTGTAAGTTGGATCGGCTCCCAGCGCCTTTGAACGGGGCCTTTGAACGGGGCCTTTGGATGACCTATGTTCATCTTCTTGCTTTGTTCTTGTTTCCTGAGAATTTAATTCTCTTCTAAAGCCAAGCTCTCTGCCCTTAAGAAATTTCTCAGTGTCAAAACTCTACCCAAATTCGGTAAGAATTGAACTTATTAACAGAAGTTTGCTCTTCTCAGATCATAGATCTTAAAAATATATTTTAGGGTTTTGCCCATCAACAGAGATTTGCTCTTCTCAAATCATATAGATTTTTTAGGATTTCTCAACAGAGCTTTGCTCTTGTTAGATTATAGATCTAAAGAGATCTTTTTTTAGGGTTTCTTAACCCGTTAATGAAGAACTCTTAGAGTTCACTTTACAGATCTTAAAGATCCTAAAGTTTTTAATTTCTGTAAAAAGCTTTGCTTTTAGGGTTTTTGATGGATTATTCCATCTTCTTCGCAGAGCATGGCTCTTTGGGATTCTTGGGGAATTTTTATTCCCCTCATGATTAGGGTTGACAGGTGTCACCCCTGTTTGCAGAGCGTTGCTCTCAAGGGAGATTAATTCCTTGGCCCGAGGGGCCCCTCATTAAATGAGAATCCTTTTAAGATTTTATATTTAATGAGTGTCTCATCAATGATGAGACCGTCTCATGATAAGCCGTCATCTAGATTGTGTGGGTCCCATTCGGTCCCTTTCCGCTGTATTGCAATGCGGTACGAATTTAAAGTACCAAGTGCCAGAACTTAAACTGTAGCATTGCCGGCTAACTTTTGTTCTTTTTCGTGCAGGTTCTATGTCTTTCGACATTTCTTTCCCGTTTATTCGTTCGGAAAGCGGATTCCCTGAAGCGCCAGCGGCTAGGGAAGTCTTCGTGTTGATCAAAGATCATGACCCGGAGCAAAAGAACCTTCATTTATGGGGGACGTGGTACAATCAAATCATCCGGGGTCGACCCAGCTTTTCTTGTGCGGTGCCTTCGGAACCCATTTCGGCGATCTCCTATGCCGACTCACCACCAGTGAAATATGCCGTAGAGGAGGTTAATTGGACTTCGGAGGGTTGCCTTCAGCCCTCTATGGTCGCGATACCCGTGCAGCCGCCGATGGCTTTAGATACTCTAGGGCGGCGTATAAGTCAAGACGAGTCGCGCCCTTGGGGACAGACGTATATGATTGGCTTGACTCCTCACCATCCATCCGGGTACTTGCAGTGGGCCCGGTACATTTTGTCGGCCAAGAAATCGCAGCTCGTCTACACCCCCTGTATGGTGGGTCAAAGCTTTCCTGGAACAATAGAAGGTTCCGACTCATACCTTTCTTCTAGCAGATCGGGAAGTCTCAATCTCTTTGGAGGAATTCGCGGAGATCTCTGGCTTGCCTATCAAGGGAGAGCATTACGAGGAGCTACTTCCTCCTGACGAGTACATCTTTGCCGCCAAGTCAGTGGTGATGGGCCTTACCCTGGAGAATGCCATTCAACATCAATGCCCAAGTTTGATTAAGGTGTTGAATATTTATGAAAGTCTATTTCTCGAATCTGGAAGCCACGGGGTTAACTTCACAGATTTCATCCCCTGTTTTCTCCGCTCAGAAGTCCTGTCGAAGGAAGCCGCGAAATTCGCTAAACTCGACGATCCTTTTGGCTTTAGTTTGGACAACCTGCCAGCAGCGGAGGCGGATCATAGGAATTTCTTTCCCCCGACACCCCGGTCGTCTCTTTCGCAGAGCTCGCAGCTTCTGACATCGACGAAGAGGCATTCTTTTTGGGGTTCCTTGGGCTATGGCTAAGCTGGTTTGTGCTCCCAATGTACCCTTGCCATATGAGGCTGTCTGTTTTCTACCCAGCTTACTGAATGACTATTGGGATGCGAATGGTCGTCGGGGTCGCTGGGCTGGCTCACCTATATCATGGCCTTAGCTTGGCGGCCGACACCACTCAGCCGGGGGTGCATCCCGTAAACTTCTCGCTACACTATTTCACTTCATGGCTCGAGATGCACATGCTCAGCGCTTTAGGAGTCCACAAGCGGCCCCGTTTCTACAAAAGTTATAATTTTCCTCGGGTTTTGCGGCTACTTGACTCTTCCGCCTTGGAACCAACTTAGCGAGAGTCTCGAGGCTTGGTTCTTCGCCTGCGTATGGTTGGGGATGGCATGACCTTCGTCGATAAAGTCTTAACCATCGGTAAAGAATCCGCAAAACGGTGCAGCCTCTGCGCGACACTTTTAAAGATGGGGCTTCTACCTTGAAAGCTCGGGAGATTCTTCGTTTATATTCGATCAGGTCGGGCTTTCTAGTGTTTAGGCAGAACAATTCGGCGTTGTTCATGAGATACAACCCGCACCGTTTCGTCCAGCAATCAAGCTATAATCAAGGCGTCCCGCTCGAGGCCTTCCCAGCTGAGCCAGTTGCCACAGAAGAGGTTATCCGCAACACACTACACCATTTCATGCGGTTCAACACCGGGTCTAACTTCTTTATCAGTGAGCCGAGCTGCGTCCCGAAGGTGTTGAACGTATACGTGGCGTGGTATCAGTACGCGATGGGTGCTGTTATCAGGGAGGAAAAATGATTATTGCTTGATCGTAAGGGCGTTGTCCCAGCCGGTAATCCAGCCCGTCCTTTAAAGCGACGGATCATAGTTCGTCCTTCCTTGAGAGAGGCTGCTACGGCGGTGGTCTCGCGCGCCTTTTTTAATAAGCCTCTACCCCGTGTTCCTACAGAAGCGGCAGCTGTAGCGTCCCCGAATTCTGGGGTGGGTTCGGAGATTGGGACTCGTCGCCCAAAATTGCCCGCTAAGCGCAAGCTCGTGTTATCGGCTGCCGGACTCGCTCACAGAAGAAGAAGAAGTTGATGTTTTCTGTCGACGTCATACTCGGCCAGGAGCCCCATGCTCCCTATAGTGAGGGCTTGAGTAAGTACGGGACTAATGAGGGTCTATTTATCGAGCCTGCGGATGATACTGATCTTCAAGCCTCCCTTGTGGCTTCTGAGTGACTGGCTCGCGATAAAGCAGCATTGATCACGATCGCACAGTCAGGTAGACTTCAGTCGTATCTTTCCGCGGTTATATATATTTTTATTATTATGCTTTGACTGACGCTTTCTTCTTCAACAGGTATCTCCGCCGAAGAGGCTCTCGCGACTTCCCTCAAGACTTTCGAAGAAGAAGAGAGGCTCCGTGCTTCTTTGGCCTTAGTATACTTCGACTCGTTGTGCCTTCATTCCCCTTTTCTTTATTCGTGGTTTGACCCTTTCTTTTATTTTGTTGCAAGGACTACCTTGACTCAGATTATCCCGAGTGCGGTGCCGATCCCCAGTGGTGATGCGGCGACGCTTCCAGAGCCGGCTGCTGAGGCCCCAGCTCCCCCAGTATTGCCGCAAGAGGCTTCACTTAAGCAGCTGATGACGGACACCGTAACGGCTCCAGAGGCAGCTCCTGGTTCGGACGATGACGTTACTTTGACGGAGGTCTTGAAGAGATCACTTCTCACTGCCAAGGCTGACAAAAAGCGTAGAAAGCGTGCGGCGAGGGAACGTGATGTCATCTTGGTTGTGGGTGCAGGTTCAAGCACTACCCCATCTGTCGCTATTCCTGCAGAGGATACTCCAGCTGCCCTGTCTACCGCTCATAGCCAGGTCGTGCGTGCGGCTCGGGAGGCAACTGAGAATCCATTGCCAGGTAATGTAATGCCCGGTCTTGTCATTTTTACTCGATCCGCAAATTATGATATACTATACCTTGCAGGGCCAAGCATTGGCGATGAGGCGGCAGGTGAGGCGACGACGACCATGGAGCCCGAAGTATTTGCTCTCTCCAGGGAGTCTGGGACTGCCCAAACTGATGCTCTCTCCTCTTGTAGCTCTCTGGCGTCGGCAGGCATCGCGAGTGTCACGACAGCCCTTGTCGAATCAGGGCACGAAGCCATGGGCGCCGAGACCGTCCCACTGAAGGAGAGCGAAGAAGTCACTAGGCTTAGTGATGCTTCCGTTGCTGAAATTGTTCCCTTTGAAGCACCTCAGGTCGCCGCAATGACGGCTGTTGTTCCCTTACCTTCTCCCGTGTCTTCCAGAATGTTGGAAGGTATGGATTCGCGATCTATTTAATTGAACCATGAACACCGCCTTTCTTGTACTAACCATGTATCGTCATAACCTTGCAGGAGTCCTCTTTAATCATCTGTATCAGGTGCTGAACTCGCATTTCTCCTTCCAGTCGGAAGTCACTCTACCTGCCGGTGTTGGTGAGTATAGTTTTTAATCGACATCCTCTCCTTTCTTTTATGGGCAACCATGTCGTTGCTAATTCTTTTTTTTTAAATTGATTGCAGCATTACAAATTGGAGGAGGAGACGAGAGAACAGTCGCACCTCCGGTACTCCCAGCTTTGCCACCTGTTGCAGCCGATATAGTAGACTTCATTGCTCGTGCATTTTCTTTATCTCTTAAGCCGACATTTGACCATAACTTGTTTTGCAGCAATCGCACCGACTCCAGCTCCCTTCGAGTCTCGAATCCCAATGCTGATAGGGCCCTTTTCTAGACGTTCATCATCCAAAGGCGCTGTGACCAGCCTGTGTATGTTGAGTGAATCCATCGAGGAGCTTGGCGCGGAGACCCTTGCATTCGCTGCAGATTTTGCTGCTGAGGTTAATCCGATGTTGGCGACGCTTGCGCACTTCCATAGCGAGGGCGTCATCGAATCTTGGGTTAATTACTGTAGACAGATCAATGCTTGCTTGTACGAAGTTGAGCTCAAGTGTCCTGCTCCTGAGGTTCTGGCTCTAAAGTCCCAGCGGGCTGCGTGGGTTGAGCAAAGTACCCTTTTCCTTCGCCATTTCGAACATGAGGCGACCCTCAAGCGAAAGGAACGTGAGGCGACTTCCGCCGAGTCTGTCCAACTGTGTGCCCAGGTCGAAGCAAATGCTCCACAGATGAACTCTATTTTTGAAAACTTCCAACGATGTATTTCTGACGGGCTGGTGCTGAGGAAAAAGTTTGACTTCACTGAGCAGCTTACGCAGAGTCAGGAAGCTGCTCAGCAGGATATCGATGAGAAGCTTTCATCCTGCTTACAACAACGGACTTGAATTGAAGCGGAGTTGGCCGTGGTGGCTGCTCATGAAAAGGAGTTGAGAGAAGTGCGAGAGCGGCTTGCTGATTTGCTAAAAACGCCTCCTTCTCAGTAACCATCTTTGTATCGATCGAAATTTTGTAACATGCCTTTATTCATTTTTTACTCTTTTGTATGATGTATCTTGTACACAATTGAATTCATGAATAAAAGACACATTTTTTTGTTATCGCTTTCTTCTCTCTACTGTGACGTTGGCATGTTACTCTAGCAAATGTTGCCTACAGATAATACATAACAATTCATCTCGAACCCTTTGTAGGGTAGCGATGGCTTAGGAAACAGGTTCAGGTTTGCTGCCTAAATCTTTTCAACTTTATGAGTCATGAGGGTCTCATAAAGACTTTTCTCTCTATGAGTCGAGAGGATCTTGTAGCTTTATTTTCTCCTTAGGAATCGTGAGGATTCCTAAGTGCGTTTTCTCTTGAGAGTCGTAAGGATCTTACAAGAGAATTTTCTCCCTTATAAGTCGAGAGAACTCGTAAGTGGTTGTTTCCCCCCTTGTCGATATTCGACTTGGGAGAGTGTGGCCCGTGGATAGTGCATCTTCACCTCCTTGCAGGGCAGTGATGGCTTAAGAGACAGGGTTAGGATCTGCCACCTAAGACTTTTCAACATTATGAGCTATGAGGGTCTCATAAAGACTTTTATCCCTACAGGTCGAGAGGATCCCGTAGGTGTATTTTCTCCTTAAGGGTCGTGAGAACTCTTAGGTGCATTTTCTCTTGAGAATCGTAAGGATCCCACAAGAGAATTTTCTTTATATGCAGGGACACTAATTTCCCCGCAGGTCGAGACGAATCGAGAGATTCTCGCAAAGACGCTGATTTCCTTGCAGGTTAACGCGCATCGAGAGGTTCTCGCTAAGGACGTTGATTTCCCTGAATCGAGAGGTCTTGCCAAGGACACTGATTTCCCTGGGGTCGAGACAAATCGAGAGATTCCTGCAAAGACACTGAATTCCTTGCGGGTCGACGCGAGTCGAGAGGTTCTCGCCAAGGACGATGATTTCCCTGAATCGAGAGGTCTTGCCAAGGACACTGATTTCCCTGGGGGTCGAGACAAATCGAGGTATTCCTGCAAAGACACTGATCACTCTGCGGGTCGACGCGAATCGAGATGTTCTCGTCAAGGACGCTGATTTCCTTGAATCGAGAGGTTTTTGCCAAGGGCACTGATTTCCCTGGGGTCGAGACGAATCGAGAGATTCCTACAAAGACACTGATTTCCTTGCGGGTCGACGCGAATCGAGATGTTTTTACCAAGGGTGCTGATTTCCCTGAATCGAGAGGTTTTTGCCAAGGACACTGATTTCCCTGGGGTCGAGACGAATCGAGAGATTTCTGCAAAGACACTGATTTCCTTGCGGGTCGACGTGAATCGAGATGTTCTCGTCAAGGACGCTGATTTCCCTGAATCGAGATATTTTGCCAAGGACACTGATTTCCCTGGGGTCGAAATGAATCGAGGTATTCCTACAAAGACACTGATTTCTTTGCGGGTCGACGCGAACCGAGATATTCTCGTCAAGGATGCTGATTTCCCTGAATCGAGATATTTTGCCAAGGACACTAATTTCCCTGGAGGTCAAAACGAATCGAGAGATTCCTGCAAAGGCACTGATTTCCTTGCGGGTCGGCGTGAATCGAGATGTTCTTATCAAGGACGCTGATTTCCCTGAATCGAGATATTTTGCCAAGGACACTGATTTCCCTGGGGTCGAAACGAATCGAGGTATTCCTACAAAGACACCGATTTCCTTGCGGGTCGACGCGAATTGAGATGTTCTCGTCAAAGACGCCGATTTCCCTAAATCGAGATATTTTGCCAAGGACACTGATTTCCCTGGGGTCAAAACGAATCGAGGTATTCCTACAAAGACACTGATTTCCCTGGGGTCGAAATGAATCGAGGTATTCCTACAAAGACACAGCGAATCGAGAGGTTCTCGCCAAGGATGCTGATTTACCTGAATCGAGAGGTATTTGCCAAGGACACTGATTTCCCTGGGGTCGAGACGAATCGAGAGATTACTGCAAAGACACTGATTTCCTTGGGGGTCGATGCGAATCGGGAGGTTTTTGGCTGACTTATTTCCGAGATGGAGGGTTGATCCGGCGGGGAGATCATTGGTTGACTTGTTTCCGAGACGGAGCGTTGATCCGGCGGGGAGGTCATTGGTTGACTTGTTTCCAAGACGGAGCGTTGATCCGGCGGGGAGGTCATTGGTTGACTCTAGGTTGTCTGTGAACCGTAAAGTCTTAGAACTAAGGACTTTGCCGTGGCTCCACTTTGTTGACGTCACGCCCGAATCCTGCTAGAATGAGGAGGAACGCCGTTGTTGTTCTTCTGGGATGCAGATGTTGCCGTCGAGATCTGACTCTCCCTTTGACAAGGTCTGGTAGGGAAATGCGGTCCCCTTTTCGTTTATACCCATGGATTGTATACAGGGGTTAGTATGGACTTACCTGCAGGGCAAAAGTTTCATTTTATATGTATTTTTTGTTTTCTTTTCCGCGATGCATTATCATTTCAGCTTTTTGTATCGCGAAGTCGTGATTGCTCAATCATTTCGGCTATTTTTTGCGGTGCCCAATCATTTCAGCTATTTTTTCCTTTTTACTCGCTGCTTTTTATTGCGAGTTGCCCAATCATTTCGGCTATTTTTTCCTTTTTACTTGCTGCTTTTTATTACGAGTTGCCCAATCATTTCGGCTATTTTCGTATGCATATATTTTACTCACTGATTTTTATTGCGAGTTGCCCAAACATTTCGGCTATTTCATATGCATTTTTTTTCGACTCAAGGTCTGATACCAATCTTGCATCAGTATCGCTGTGACTGTAATGTTGCCAGGAGCGAATCATCATTTGCCATGAAAGGACGTGGAATTTGATACAGATTTAGGCATCAGCATCTCTGCAACTAGGATATTGTCAGGAGTGAATCATCATCTGCCTTTGTCAGTTCGAACAAAGGTGGCTTAGCAAACAGGGTTAAAATCCTGTCGACTAAGGCTTTTGACTTCATGAGCCGTAAGGCTCAAAGGTGTTTCTCCCTACGAGTCGTAAAGATCTCGTAGGTGTCTTTTCTCCTTAGAAATTGTGAGGATTCCTAAGTGTATGTTCTCTTGTAAGTCGTAAGGATCTTGCAAGAGTGTTTTCTCCTTATAAATCGAGAGGACCTGCAAGTGTTTGTTCATCAAATGAGGGCATTCCTCGTCGTTGGTGGGACTCGGAAAGGAAATGATTATTTGTGCCCGTGGATTGTATACAAGGGTCAGTATTGAACCGCTTGTAGGGCAATCTGGGAAAGGTGATAGCTTAAGAACAGGTTCAGATCCCTGTAGTTTAAGACTTTTGAATCTTATGAGCCGTGAGGGTCTCATAAGAGGGTTCTCCTTACGAGTCGTGAGGATCTCGTAAGTGTAATTTCTCTTTAGGAATCATGGGGATCCCTAAGTGTGTCACTCCTTTGTAAGTCGTAAGGATCTCACGCAGGTAATTTTCTCCTTGCAAGGTCGAGAGGACCTTGCAAGTGTTTTTTAACGAGATTGTGCCCCTTTGGGTTTTCACAAACTTGCCGGTAGCCCTGCTGTTTTACTCATGGAGCCCTTTCGGGTTTTCATCCATGCCCATTTTGCTTGTGGACGTACCTTTTTTTTTTACGAGTCTGCGCCCTTTCGGGTTTTCACAAACATCGCCGGTAGCCTTGCTGTTTTTACTCATGGAGCCCTTTGGGTTTTCATCCATGCCCATTTTGCTTGTGGACGTACCGTTTTGTTTTTTTTATTTTTACTACGTCAGCCTGGGTATGCCGAGGGTTTGTAGTAGTTTAAAGACGTTTCGGTCAGTTGTTCATCCTGTATGCACGTGTACTTGTCATGTGACGGGATACATAACGATAAAGTGGGATACACCCATTTAGGGTGTGATTTGGTTTGGTTGGGGTGTTTTGTGATCCATCCCTACCATGACTTCTTCCACTTGATGTCGACGCCTGGCTTTTTCGAGTATGGTCATTTTGCATTCTCGATCAACTTTGCCCTTCTGACGGGCTTCTTTTAGCAGCACGTCAACCAGTTCATCGGACGGTTCTAAGGATTTTGGTGCCGATTCTGCCCCCAGCTTCTCTGCATCAGGAGATTCTTTATCATCTATTGACGAGTGAGAGATCATGTGACAACTTGCCACGTAATCTTTGAGTTCTTCTGACACGTCGTCTCCCTCGTCATTGTCATTTCCTCTGTTCTCAAGGATATGGTTGAGAAACTCGTGGAGTGTGACTGGGGTCCGCCCCTTCTGGTTGTATTCCTCCAGTGCGTCAATATGCTTTTGTAGGTCCGTGCACTTGTCATCAGGCTGCGTGGGCTTCTTGGTCTTCTTCTTCTTCTTCGAAGACTTTGATGGCTGGACCTGGGTATTTTGCCCATTGCTACCAACTCTCGGTGTCGGGCACGGTTTTAGCATTCCCTCAATGATCTCGGGCTCTAGCGGGCTTTTCCACCTGATTGCGGGGTATGCTTGAAAATCCTTCAGCATTCTTTTCATTTTTGCCGAAAGAACTACTTCCCATGGAACTTTCTCTATGAATGAGCACAATGCCCCGGGCATGTCTACCCTTTTAGGAGTGTGCTGTTATGGCGGATTTAACTTCCAGTTTTCAGACAGCGCGAACTTGCCTTGTTGGTACTGGTCTTCAACCCAGTTTTTGAAGACGTAACGGTTTTTGATCGGATAGCCCAATATTCGGTGATAGGGGCAGTAATTGGGATTGTTGACGTCGTTCGGTTGCAGTGGGTGTCTCGACTCCGGTAGAGTGATGAGCCCGTTGCGCACTGCCAGTTCGAACAGTCTCCTTATTTTATCCCGAGGAAACGAGTAAGGACGTCTCAACTTCTCATCGAAGGATTGCCGCTTGTTGCTTTGGTGAACAACTAGTCTCAGGCCACTCGGTTGTTGTTGAGCGTTGGCGACGAAGGTTGCTTTCCCTTTCCCCTTCTCATTCCGAGGATCTGTCTTTGAGGAGGACAGTCTATGGCCCATCTGGTCCATTTGGGCCAGCTTGTCGATCAAGGCCTGGAAGGTGGGTGGCTTGAAAAACATCATGAATTGGGATATGATCGCCTGAGGATCGAGGGTTCCCATAAACATGCCCACGGCAAGGGCTTCCTCTATGTGTTGTTCATACTTTGACCACAGATTCCGCCACCGAATGGCGTATTAAACCCAGGTTTCTCCCGGCTTCACTCTTACGTTAATTAGTGCGGTGATCGGAGTGTACTCGCTAGCGCTTGCGAATTTTTGTGTAAACAGTAGCTCCATTTCTGCAAATGTCTTGACAGAGTCATTCGGGAGCTCGGAGTACCATTCGAACGCTGTCTTCGACATGCTGCCAACAAACTGGCGAAGCAGCAGTTTGTCGTCACCCCCAGTATTACTGCACAGAGCCCTGAATTGAGCAACGTACTGGTGTGGATTACCCATCCCCTTATACATATGGAATTTAGGGATCGTATATCCTGACGGGTACTTTATTTGATCGTACCAACCCGAATAGGGTCGTCCAGTCTTGACGATTTGGCCAGCGGCTTCGCTCGCCAGGTGAGCTCGTATCTGTTGAGCTATATAGTCTTCAAGGGCGGCTTTGGAGATGGTCTCTCCCTCGGCTGCTGATAAAGCCGGAAGAGGATTTGATGTGTCCCCTCTGTCGTCTTCAAGGATTATTGGAGGGTCTTCGGCTGGAGTATCCGGCTGGACCATCATGCTCACCATATCTTAGAACAATAGCGCCATTTGTTTTATGTTGGCCGCTTGTTCCGCGGCCTCTTTGTCTTTCTTCTCGAGCATTCTTTGGAGGAACTCGGCGTCGTTCTCCTGTTCCTGGCGCTGTTTCGATGACGTCTCCGGGCTTTCTCTCGGTCCAGTGAGCGTAGTCATCTTCATTAGCATTTCTTGGAGCTTCTGTTGTTGTTGCTCCTAAACCTTTATTATTGATCGGGTGAGTGGTCGATGGCCCGTGGAGATAGGCTATCCTCTTTTCCGGAAGCCATGTAAATGGTGTGCACCACCATGCCCCCATACCTGGGACGTTTGGATTCGGTGCCTTTGAGCTTTGTCGTGGACACGAGGATTTTCTCCGGTCTTCTTCTTTTGTGGGCGGTCGAAGTTGAGAGGGTCGTTGCAGTTGGCACCCAAGTAGATGACACCTTCTGTGGCATGACAGGGTGATCATTCTCTTGCCGAACCTTCATCTTCTTCTGTCGGTGGGGGTATTTTTGGTCAACTACAGAGTATTGGACTCTTCGCCAGACCCTGTGAATTATGGATGACAGCTGCTGAGGGGGCTGCTCTAGATTTGCCTTTGTAGCGTTCTCCACAGATGGAGGAGATCTTTTCAATACAACAGTTGGAGTGTTTTTGCGCACCCTTCTAAATGGTTCAAAGCTGTTCCCAGTTGGAACAGCAGCATCAACTTCCACCATTGGAGCTGGTGGAGTCAATCCAGAAGGGGAACTGCCCCCAGCTTTCCTCACTCGGTGCCAGTGGCGACGTCGAGCGCGTCTTGCAGATGGGATCACCTCCATTGTCGGGGTAGCTACATCGTACTTCATGCTTTGATGAGAAACTGCTGTTGGTGTCGGCCTGTCAAAGACTGACGTTCGTTGAGAGGGGATGGCCAATCTGTCGAAGGCAGACTTTAGAGCAGGGGTAGCATCCTTGGTGACTTCGCCTGGAGCGGGAGTCGGAACGGCCAGTCTTGTGAAGACTGACCCCTTAGTAGGAGAAATCTTTTTGATGACTTCATTTACTGGAGCAGGGATGGCTATCCGTTTCGGGGTAACCCCTTCAGGTATTGCGGGCTTCTTCACGGGCCCATTGGAGCTTTGGCCCAGTCTGTTAAAGACCGAGGCGTTGGACTTGGAATTGGTCGGCCCGTTGAGAGGGGCCGTGGTAATGACAAGCCGATCAAAGACCGACTTCTTTGGAGCTCCCTGCGACGGCACTGGAGCATTGAAGCTTGCAGGTGGGATCGTGGTCCCAAGGAACAGTCCAGTGGTGGTCTAAGTCACATGTTCCACTGGCATGGCGAAGATGGAAGCCGTTTGGGGCCCATAGGTCACTCCTCCGGCGAGGACGGAGTGGGAGTTGTTGTTGCAGCTGGTGCAGTTGGAAGCCATTTTCTCTAGATAGGAGCATGACACCAAATCTTAGTACCTCGAATCCAGGGGCAACCACATTAAACCGCGATTCTTTCACGAACACGACACACGAAGTGTGGAGTGGAAAGAGGAAAAGGTCTCACCGGGCGTGCCAGAATCTGTTTACCGCCGAAAACAGAGAAGAAACCGCGTAGGTCGTCTTGCCTGAATCTGAGAGCAGATGCTATTTGGTTTTATCCATCCACCTCTCCGAAAATGCCAAGTTGATTTATAGCACCGTGTATCGGAGGTTTAGATGGATGCAGCCGCTGTAGCAGACTTCGTCAGATTCCCCCTTGTTTATGAGGGGGTTTTGATTATGGAGACGCTCTTCCCTGAAGGCGCAAACCCCTGCAGTTAATTACGCTACCGCATAGCGGTAACCACTTTCTCCTTCTCCAGATGATCACTTCGTGTCGTGTGTGTTTGTTTTGTTTTTTGGTTGCCCGTGGATTGTATACGGAAACTAATTTATGTTGTCGCCCATAGGGCGTGGATTAGTCCAAATCCGTATTTTCTTAGATTTGGGTTTAGTTTGGGTTTAAGGATTATTAATCTCATTGAGATTAAGATCAATTTAAACGTTTGTTAAGAATACGTACTCAACAGGATTTTGGGATCATTTAGATCCAACGAAAGAGCATTTAGACTCTATCGTTTTAGTTTAGGAACGTTCCGGTCCATAAGTTTAAGAACATCATAGTCCATGGAGTTTAAGGACATTATAGTCCATGGAGTTTAAAGACGTCATAGTCTATAGGGTTTAAAGACACCATAGTCTATAAAGTTTCTGGTTGTCGGGACCCGCCACCTCTCTGAAGACGTTGAAGAATTACAACGACACATATCAGAGATGTGAAAAGATGTACCTTTGAACCGATGTTGGTTGAGAGATCTGTAGTCAAGGCTTGGGACTAAGATCAATTAAAGAGATTGTGAGCACATGGGCTCAATTAATCTGAATTGAGGACTTATGGCCAGCTTGGGCTCAGTTCATTCATTTTTGAATAAAGTGTTTGAACACTTGTTTGGGCTCAGTCTCTTTTGGTTCAATAATGTTGAGCATTAATTTGGGTTCTGACACCCCTCTTTCTTTTGTTTTTTTATTGGGTGTTGAACACTCTTTATGGCACAAAGTGCTTTATTTAAAGAACACTTTATATTCTCTCAGTGCACACGTGAGGAGCACGTGGTGCGCTCGGCGCTGAGCGCCAGACATGGAGCGCTGAGGCGCTTCTTGTGAAATAGCGCACGCGTGAGGAGCACGTGATATGCTTGGCGCTGAGCGCCAGACCTGGAGCGCTAAGACGCTTCTTATGAAATAACGCACACGTGAGGAACACATGGAGCGCTTTGCGCTGAGCGCCAAACTTGGAGCGCTGAAGCGCTTCTTTTTAAATAGCGCACATGTGAGGAGCACATGGTGCGTTTGGCACTGTGCGCCAGACTTGGAGCGCTGAAGCGCTTCTTTTGAAATAGCACACACGTGAGGAGCACATGGTGCGCTTGGCACTGAGTGCCAGACTTGGAGCGCTGAATCGCTTATTCGGCAGTTCTGGTCAGTTCTGTGCTCTTGAGAATTAAATTCTCGTTTATAAGAGACTTTGTCTCATGGATCTAAGAACTAAGTTCTTCTTTTTATGAATAGATGCTATGATCTCTTTTGTTTTTCTTTATGAGAGACTTTGTCTCATGGATCTAAGAATTTCTTCTTTTTATGAAGAGATGCTATGATCTTTTCTGTTTTTTTTTTGTGAAAGAATTTGTCTTGTAGATCTGTGATCTAGAAAAAGAACTAAGATTCTTTTGATGTGAGAATTAAACTCTCAAGAATTGAAGAGATGTTATGATCTCGCTTCTTATCATTTACCTTGAATAAAATTTCTTCTTAGGAGAGCTTGCTCTTCTTGTTTTCTTTTTTGAGAAGCTTGAAGTTTATGGGGTTTTTTTTTCTCTGCAAGACTTGAAGTCTTGGGTCCTTTATATAGAGGATGCTGATTTGTTGAATCAGTTAAGGAAATCTTTCTCTGATTAATTTGGGGATGTTTCCCCACTATTGGATCTTTGAACCTAGGGCTTTTGTTTTACAGAAGACAATCTTCTTGTTTTTAATAAAATTGGGAAAATATTTTCCCATGCATAACTTATTCTGTATCTTGGTGATTTTTAATCACCATTGGATCTTTGATCCAACGGTGCTCTGATTTACAGAGCACAATCTTTCCTGTTTGGAAAGATTTGAGAAGTATTTTCTCAACAGAATTTTATTCTGGTAATTTGATGATTTTTTAATCATCTTCGTTGGAACTTTGATCCAAAGGTGGAGAACATTTAGTTCTAGCGCCGGCGCTCTCGTGCTTTGCACGTGAGGCGTTGCCTCAGAGTCTTTGACTCTTGGCGCTAGCGCTCTCGTGCTTTGCATGTGAGGCGCTGTCTCGGAGTCATTAGCGCTGGCGCTCTTGGCGCGAGCGCTCTCGTGCTTTGCACATGAGGGCTGCCTTAGAGTCATTAGCGCTGGCTCTCTTGGTACGAGCGCTCTTGTGCTTTGCACGTGAGTGCTGCCTCAGAGTTTTTGACTCCTAGCGCTGGCGCTCTTATGAGGCGCTGCCTCATTTCAAATTTCAAATTTTGAAATTTTAAATAGAGTTTTGCTCTTTGATTGGGGGAAACACACACCTCAGCAAAACGGTATATCGGAGCGAAGGAACCATACCCTATTGGATATGGTGCGCTCCATGATGAATAATGCCGTGTTGCCTCGTTTATTCTAGAGATATGCACTCGAAATGGATGTATATGTATTGAATTGGGTTCCTACCAAGACTGTTCCCACCACTCCATATGAAATGTAGGAGGGGAAGAGACCTGTTCATATTAGATTTTTGCATTTTTATACCGCCCAATTTTTATCATATTGCTTATCGGTAGGTACACTTGAGCCGTGTTTGCTAGTCAATTGCAGGATACAGGTTCTCGGCTCTAAACGGTGAAATTCATGGAAAAACACGACAAAATCCGGGTTCCTGCCAACCACAGATAAAACACGGGTCTCCGCTCTTTCCACACACCAGTTTAAGAAACAAAATGGCAAATCAATGTCATTTTCATGCACAAGGCTCAATGGCAACACAAGATCCAAGAAATCTACACTGAGCTCGAGGAAATCATGACAAAAGATCCACTTTTGATCATCAGAAATTCTGGAAAAATCGTGAGGAAAATCTGAGATAAGATATATACCAGACTCATGGGCACAGCAAACCAGGGAACCCTACAAAATTCGGCGGCCTAACTCCACTAAAGGGCCGCGGTTCCGCGGCATAAGCAGGCTTAGGCCGCGGAACCGCGGCAGTATGGTGGCGGCAGTTGACCAATTTTTGTGGGCCGATTGGTCATTTCACTTTAGTTCTGAATGTTGCCCTAGGTTTTCATTTTCCAGCTTATAAATAGCCCAGAACCTTGTGAAGGAAAGGGTGCTTAATCTTGTATTTAGATTTTAGGTTTTAGTTGTTGTTCTTCTTCCTCCTCTCATCTCTTCTCCATCAAAAAACTTGTAGTGAGCTTTTGTGATTGAAGAATGGATAAAGGAGTTATTTTACTTATCATGCTTGTCTTGTTCTTTAGTTAAATTATTATTGCTTGTAATTTTCATTTGTTAACTTAGTTGTTGTTATTTGTGTTTGTTTCTTTCTTTTCTCTTTTCCTTTATCCTTAAACAACCATGATGCTTACGCTTGATCCTTGCCGAGGTGAGGTTGCAAATAGCTAGTTGTTATCTTCTAATCTCCTTCTTTCTATCTTCCTCTTTTGTTTTATTTTCTTTTCGTTATGATGTGTGAGTAGTTTCCATACTTGTTAGGGTAGGATAAGGGAAGTTTGAGAGAAGAAAATCTCTCTCACTCTTTCCTTGCCCAACATCTTAAATCGACTCCCGTTAATTGAACCACAATCCGCTCCCTTCGGCACCCTATCCTACATGATAGCGGTGATTCCGTAGTGAGACCGGTTGTGGTTGAATTAACCGGAGGTTATGGCTAAGAGCCAAGAACGGACGGACAAGCACCAAAAGGAAGAACTTAAGCGTTGGAAAGCCTAGCTTATACTCGCAAGTTCTTTCCTAGTCGTGCTAATCCCCGTTGTTTCCGATTACCGTAACACCGATATTAAGAGTGGCAACGAAAGAAGTGAGCGACTCCTAACTCAAACTAACCTAATCCTAACCCTAACAAGCTCTCTTTATATATCATTCTACACTTAGTTAATCACAAACAAATCTGGACTTTCGGACTTAACTCGTTAAAGCACATAGAAAAAGATTCCCATCTCCCTGCGGACGACCCGTACTCAACCGGCTAGCTACAAGTGAAACCGTTTTGATTGCGGTAATTAACTAAAACTTGAACACGCAGAATCCCTACCAATCAAATGGCGCCGTTGCTGGGGAGACAGTAGTTTATTTCTTTGTGTAATTTCAGGTTAATTTGTGAATATAAAGCTAACCGAAAAAAACAAAAAAAAAATATACATTGTAAAAAAAACCATCTTGTTATTTTTGATTAGTTTTTGTGCAAGTGTGCAGGATAATACGAAGTTCGAGTTCAGTGCTAAAGACGTGGGAAGTTAGACCCACATCTCGCGGCTACACCGTGACGGATCAAAACGAAGCAAACGGTCTACTGTAAAAATCTGGAGCAGTTACAGTGAGCAAATTAAGATTCAGCAAATCCAGACAAGAAGAGGACAGCCAAAGTGGGACCCACAAAATTTTTGAAGGCCCAATCCCACCTTTCTGCCGCGGAACCGCGGCATAAGCGAGCTTATGCCGCGGTTCGCTTAGGCCGCGGAACCGCGGCATAAGCGAGCTTAGGCCGCGGAACCGCGGCCGTTTGGTGCCATCAGGGTGCCAAATTCCCTGTAAGTGTCTCTTGTCTCTTCTCCACTCCTCTGGACTCCAATAAACTGTGTTTTCTGCAGAATTCTTTGGGCAAATTCTCTCCCCCCTTCCAATAAACTATTTTTGTGCAGGATTCTTTGCGCCACGCTAAAAATAAAAATTGTTTGCAGTTGATTTGTTACTGCTTTGCATTTATTAATACGGACTTTAAGGGGCTTGAAACCAATTCAGATTGGGTGGGGATTTCATCACTCTTCCGAGGACCCCAGAAATCACAAAAGCATATGCATTGACCATTGTTAATTAAAAAATACTAGACTCAGCCCTAAGGACTTCGCGCTCAATAGGACAGAGGACTAGTTACAGGCATCAGCCGTTTATCCTATCTGACTTTTGCGGTGTCTAGGCAAGTGTGTCGAAGGAAAGTGGTTATTTAATTAAGGAACTTCGCGAAAGCGTTGGAAAACCTCCTACTTACCTGGCACTTACCTGGCCGCAATTGACGGAGAAGAGGCGGTTTGAGATCCTATTTCTAGCCCTCTGGAACAGTTAGGAGCTGTCTAGCAGACCTAGGTGACCCTAGATCTAGGTGTGATTGTGCATATCTTGTTTGTGATTGCTTAAAGTCGTAAGTCCGTACATATTCCTATAAAGCTCTTTCTAAAAAAAAAGAAAAAAAAACTTTTATAAAAACTTGCCCTTTGTCGCCAAACCCATTTTTCACCCACCACCCATCGTATTTCTCCATTGACATTTTCTTACCCTCACATTCTCCGCTTTGACTATACTAAACTCGTTTAGTGTATGTCCGCTTGGACTCGGGACACTAGCGCCCGCCTAGTCCACGTTACGTTAGTCGCTACCGACTACGCGATCGACTCAGACGTCGAAACTCCGTCCACGCCTCTTTCACCCTTACTTTTGCCGACCAACTCCAACGTTGACCGGAATTCTATTCATACATCTTCACCTTCACCATCACCAACCTCTTCTTCCGCGATGTCAGGATTTAATCCGAACATCTCTTTGACTACCCCTGGATTGGCTCCACCTCCTACGGAGGCAAATAACCCACCACCACCGCCTGTTGTAGCGCCGCAGCGAATCGCACTCCAGGATCGTTTCTATCCCACCCGTTCTGCACTTCCCACCTGCCTTTCTCTTCCACCGGCCAATGGGGATAATTTTGAAATTAAGCCCCACTTCATCAACATGCTTCCGCGATTTAATGGGCTTGAATCTGAAGATGCTTATATCTTCATCAATAAATTTCAAAACGTTTGTGCCATGATGAAAACCACCCAGCTGTCGGACGATGCTATACGTCTACGGGTCATTCCGTTCACTTTATGCGATCTTGCTGAAAAATGGTTGTATAGCACCGCTTCCCAGTCCATAACCAGTTGGGACGAGTTTGTAAAAGCTATTCTCAAGAAATTTTATCCGAATCATAAAACCGCAAGGATCCGCAACGAAATCAACCAATTCTCTCAGCTTCCTTCTGAACCCTTCTGGAAGTGCTTTGACCGGTATAAAGACCTTCTTGTTCAGTGTCCTCACCATGGTATCGAGAAATGGCAACTTTGCCAAACCTTATACGAGGCCTGAACCCAGCGACCAAGCAGTTGTTGGAAACCATTTGTCAGGGCCACTTCCTATCGAAATCTAACGAGGAAGCGTGCCAATTCTTCGACGACCTTACGGAACAAACGCTACAATGGGAGAGCACCAGACCAACTTCTTCTTCTTCTACCTCCACTTCTACCGGTCAGTCTAGGGTGGGAATTCACCAACTTGATGTCTCTATTGCGATGAAAGCTGAAATGGCTGCAATAACGAGAAAGCTTGAAGCAATAGAGAGTAAATTTTCTTCTCCAGCTCCTGCCCCTGTTCTTCCCCTTCGTACCATTTGCGTTTGTTGTTCCGATCCTTCTCACTTAACCGAAGAGTGTCCTTACAATCCACCATCTCAAGGACAGGATCAGGTTAATGCTGCATTTCAGCAAAGACCGAGGAATGATCCATACTCTTCCACCTACAATCCCGGTTGGAGGAACCACCTCAATTTCGCCTTGAATCAGAATTAGCATCAATTCCAAGGCAACAATTTCCAAAGGCCCCCTCCGCCGCAACAACAAGCGCAACAACAAACTCAACATCAATTTCAGTAGCCCTTCCAACCCCAACCTTTTCAAAATCAGACGAACAACTTTGCACCCAACAATTCTTTTCCACCAAACAGCTTTGTTCCGTCAAACAACGATAAGGTTTCCTCGCTCGAACGAAGTCTGGAGGCGTTCGTTAAACAATCGACACAATCCACCGCAAACATCCAGTCTTCCATTCAGTACTTAGTGCAACACACTGCCGCTCACGGGCAAAGCATCAAGACCATCGAGGCCCAGATTGCACAGCTGAATGCGGCCTTAAGCGAGCGAGAGAAGGGGAAGCTCCCGTCCCAGCCACTCCCAAATCCCGGTCACCCACATAATGTACATGTTGCTCTTGAACAACAGAACCATAATGTGAGTGCCATGACCATATTGAGATCGGGAAGGATGCTGCAGAACAACATCGGCACACGGATCAACGATGACACCCCGGCCGCTTCTTCTTCTTCTTCTTCTTCTTCTTCTGCTTCCTTGTCTTCTGAGCCTATTCTTCATTCTTCAAAAGGCTCTTCTTCTTCTTCTTCTTCTTCTGCGCTGAACGGACCCACTTCTCACTCCACGAAAACACCAGCTCTGGGATCCGTTCCAACTCTACAATCTCCTCCACAAGCATTAGACTCAACCACTTTTAAAAACGTTCCATTTCCAAACCGGTTGAGGTCTAATAAACAAAATCCACAAATGGAGAAGATTCTGGAGTTATTTAAGCAGGTTAACATTAACATTCCTCTTTTAGATGCCGTCCAACAAGTCCCGTCCTACGCGAAAATCTTAAAGGACTTGTGCACGAAAAAAGGAAGTCTCAGGTACCAAAGAAAGTTTTCTTGGCTAGTGCTGTGAGTGATGCTCTTACCCAATTTTATTAAGATATAGGGTTGTCCGGCTTATATTAAAAAGCAAAATCCGGATAAACTAGAGGCACGATCGGTTCTTTGTAAGTTTATAGGATATCCTAAACATTCGCAAGGATATCTATTCTTCCACACCGAGGAACAGAAGGTGTTTGTTGCTCGTCACGCTGTCTTTTTAGAGAATGAATTTCTTGCAAAAGAAATTAGTGGGAGCTCAGTAGAACTGAAAGAAATTCCAGAGGGACAAACTATAACCGAAGAATTGATAGAACCAGAGAATTTAATAATCCTGGACGAATCTCAGCCACTCCATAGATCTAGTAGGATTTCTCGTCCGCCCGAGAGATACTACGGTTTTCTCATAGATAGGGATCGAGAGGATTGCATCTTGGAAGAAGATGATCCTACTAGTTATAAGCTGGCCATTAACAGTAGGGACTCTGTAAAATGGCTTGATGCTATAAAATCCGAAATGGAGTCCACGTACACCAACAAAGTTTAGACTTTGGATGTTGCTCCTCCTGGGGTAAAACCCATTGGATGCAAGCGAATCTTCAAAAAGAAGATTGGTGCAGATGGACAGGTGGAAACCTATAAGGCTAGACTTGTTGCAAAAGGTTTTCATCAAAGACCAGGAGTGGATTGTGATGAAACTTTTTTCTCCAGCGGCTATGCTGAAATCCATTTGGATCCTACTTGCCATTACTGCCTACCATGACTATGATATATGGCAGATAGATGTAAAAACAGCCTTTCTAAATGGAAATTTAGAAGAGTGCGTTTATATGGATTAGCCGGAGGGATTCATAGACAGTGGGAGCAGCGGGAATTTGTGCAAGTTGCTTAAATCCATTTATGGATTAAACCAGGTGTCGCGGAGCTGGAACATCTGTTTTGATGAGACAATCAAGGGATTTTACTTCATCAAAAATGAAGATGAACCATGTATCTACAAGAAGATTGTAGGGAGAACTGTTGTATTCCTTGTCTTCTACATGGATAATATTCTCTTAATAGGAAATGACATTCCTATGCTGCAATCGTTCAAGCTGTTCTTATCACAAAAGTTCTCCATGAAGGACCTGGGTGATACCTCCTACATTCTGGGGATTAAGATCTATAGAGATATATCTAAGAGATTGTTGGGACTTTCACGGTCCAGGTACATAGAGACCATACTAAAGAGAATTAGTATGGAAGATTCCAAGTGCGGTAATATATCCTCATTGCACGGAGTCACCCTCTCCAAAGAGATGTCTCCCAAAACTGATGATGAGAGGGTTCGTATGAGCACTATACCCTACGCTTCGGTGGTTGGATCTATAATGTATGCGATGCTATGTATCAGACCAGATGTAGCATACACGCTTAGCATGGTGAGCCGGTATTAGTCGAACCTGGGTGAGAATCATTGGACAGCTGTGGAAAACATTCTCAAGTACCTTAGACGGACTAAGGAGATGTTCTTGGTATACAGTAATGAAGACCTTAAGGTCGAGTCTTTTACCGACTCAAGCTTCCAGAGTGACAAGGATGACAGCAAGTCTATCTCGGGTTTTGCGTTTACCCTCAATGGAGGGGCGGTGTGTTGGAAAATCTCCAAACAGGACACCGTCGGAGACTCGACGATGGAGGCTGAATACATTGATGCGAATGATGCTGCAAAAGAGGCGGTCTGGATGAAAATGTTCATTACTGAACTTGAGGTGGTTCCGTCCATTGTTGATCCGATAGCTTTATATTGGGATAACAATAGGGCTATAGCCTTAGCGAAGGAACCACGGTCCCATCAGAAGTCCAGACACATCTTAAGATGGTATCACCTGTTCAGAGAGATCATAGATCGTCGGGAGATCGAGATCCGGAGAGTAGATATGAGAGACAACACGGCGGATCCATATACGAAGGCCCCCCTCAAGCACAGTTCGAGCGATTTTTTGAGATGTTAGGTATGCGATACGCCAACGACTGGACTTAGAGCAGACGTTTGGTATTCGGTACGCCAATTACAGGCCTTAGTGCAAGCGGAAGATTGTTGGATATGTATGCCCTAGAGGACTGTATTGTATAGGATGCTAGGGATATGTATGTACATGACAATCTTGCTCGGTTGTATATAGTATATTATTTGAGTTGTCTTTATCCTGATATGTGTATTTCTTTCTATTGATGCTTTATGATGCTTGCATATATTAATAAAGACTCGATACAGTAGTATACTATTATGGTTTAACTTTATCTTAACATGTGCATGAGTTATACTTGATATAACATATGGCGGTTACATATTGATAAAGCCTGTAGGATCTTGCTTGACTACCAGTGTTATGATGGAGATCATACTTGTGGGAGCTGGAAGTCCATAAGCACATCCTTAAAAGTCCCAAGTCACAGGAGTATTGAGATCGGGCATCGATACTCCCTAGTAGACTTGTGTATATGTTTCTTGACCCCGACGAGGGGCGGTGGTTGGTCCCACAACCGTTGGTGTGATCACCTAAGATTGTATATAGGTGCTCACTAGAGGTGAGTACACTGGACCGAGCCGAGAACCTCTATATGGTATTATACCTATCGTCAGATAGCGGTTCTCAGGTGAAATGAGTACAGGTTAGTCTTAGAAGCTGAGGTCATCATTTGTCTCGTGTGAGTTCCCACTGTGCTTTGATCACTATCCTACCACGGCTCTACCGAGTCGTGCAAACAGGTTTTTGTTGGGTGCAGTCTCGAGCCATATGGAGGCAATAAGTGATTGTCAGGGATTCGTCTCTCCCAATATTGGGATTCGATACCGCACTGTGTCCGGTTGGCTAGAACCATAAAACCTTGGCCAAAGCAGTTGAAAACTACTGATGGGTAGATCTATAGTTTCTCGGATAGGTCCTGAGCCAAATCGACACGACTTATCAGGTAAGTAGGGGTCTGACGTTTACCACCCCCTAGGCCCAGTATGCAATACTCTTAGACGAAGAGACCAGAATATACGGAGATTGTCACGGATAGGCTCAGTACGGGTCCGGATGAGCTTGCTCGTCGGCCTTCTTTTCGACAAGTACATGGGTAGCCGTTACGTACAGCTACTATCGCTGACGTGCTTGTGGTTAAACCCACTGCCAGCGTATTGTCGAGTCTTTACAGTCCCACACAGAGGGTTTCTCTGATTCAGGCGAAACGATATGGCGGCCGTATGCTTATATGTGCTGAGTTTTGATCGAATGATAATACTAGCCGGCTTAGGATTAAGCCGGATTATTAAATCAAGTATTAATTAATAATTTACATGTATATATTTCGATATGTATATTCTAGTGTTATCCAGATTTTTCGATTGGACGGTTGATACTGGCCGGCTTAGGATTAAGCCAGTTCATTAAATCGGATATTGATTTAATGCTAGTATTATTCTAGTGGTATTATTCTATCTCTTGGGTATTCATATTTTGATATGAATACGGGTATGTATATACGGTAGAAATTATTTTATATTTATACAAAATACCATCTAGAAGATGACACCTCATCATGTTTATTTTTCTATTTTTTTGAAAATAGAAAATAAGGTAGAAAAGGAAGAGATGGCTTGAAGTATGGCATGAAGAATGGTCTTGACATTTATGTTGTTACTATTGAAGTATGGTTGATTTTAAATAAAAAGAAAATACTTCATAAAAGAAAATCATTAGCCATTCTCATGCCCATTCTTGAGTTGCCTTTCTCTCTCATCTTTGAGAGCTCACTCTCTTCTTCTTCTTGATTTCATCTTCAACTCAAAATCCTACCATTCTCTTGTGTTGAGAAACAAGGGTTTTGAGGTAGAAAATTACCACTAATATCACTACATCTCCTTAGTGACCTAGACTAACAAACCAGGTCACTAAATTGCTTCATTTGTGAAACCAAACTTGAATCAAGAACTCTCGAGTGGATCATCTAGGATCAAGAAGGCGATCTAGCAAGATCGATCAAGATCACCTAAGGAGGAGTAAATACCCAAAGGATACGAGTCTCTAGGTATAACTCCTCATCACAGTAGATAGATCCCTTTAGATAGCTAGTTTAGGTTTATAGTTAGATTTTAGGATGAGTTTTCTAGCGCCGGATTTTTAGAAGTTAAGGTTTTTTGTTCCGCAACGGCCGCGGTAGACGGCCAGGACGCTAGAAAACCCATCATGTGCATGTGCGTATAGTAGGGTATCGATGTTCAAATATTTGGACTAAAAAATAGTCTTCACTTATATCTTTTCAAACCTAGCAACCCCTTCATTATACTAGCCATTTAGGAAAGGGCTCATAACAACTTATTAATAGATCTATTTAACTATTCTTTTTTCTTATTTTTTTAATATCTCTTTCTCTCTTTTATATACATTTTATTTTCAAAATTTTCTAATTATCTAAAAAAAATATATTTTTATTTTGAAAACTAAAAATTATGTACAACCCTCCCCCCCTCCCCCCACACACTTGAACTTGACAGTGCCCTCACTGTCTACCGTGACTCTTCCCTAAAAAAACTAATAAACTAATGATGTACATATGTTATAAATGAGGGGTTTTAAAATATTTTCAAGTGTGTTCTGGCTCATGGAGATCCATTAATTTGACAGCGACCTCATTATCCGCAGATAATTCTAAAACGGTTTCAATTTTTAACCATTAATTTTGAACACCTCACCATTTTTAGGATTTTCAATCTCGATAGCTCCATGCAAAAAAAAAACGTTTTTAACAATAAACGGTCTGGTCCATCGCGATTTTAATTTTCTAGTAAATAGATGCAATCGCGAATCATATAGTAAAACTTTTTGGCCCATTTGAAAATCTTTTCGTAAAATGTTTTTATCATGGAAAATTTTCATTTTTTCTTTAAAAATCTTAGTATTGTCGTAAGCATCGTTCCTAATTTCCTCTAATTCATTTAGTTGGAGCTTTCTATACTTACCGGCTTCTTCAATATCCATATTTAACTGTTTTATGGCCCACATAGTGCGGTGTTCGAACTCCACAGGTAAGTGACAAGATTTCCCAAATATATGCCTATAAGGAGACATACCGGGGATGGTCTTGTATGCGGTTCGGTAAGCCCATAATGCGTCAACAAGCTTAAGTGACCAATCTTTGTGATTCTTATTAACTGTCTTTTCCATTATTTGCATAATTTTTCTATTTGATAGCTCAACTTATCCACTAGTTTGTGGATGATATGGGGTGGTAGCTTGTTGTAGATCGAATATTTTCTCATAAGAGCTTCGAAAGATCGGTTGCAAAAATAGATCCTATTATCACTAATAATGGAGTATGGAATGCAAAACCGAGAAATATTATTATTTTTCAAAAACTTGACAACAACCTTATTGTCATTGGTTTTGCATGCCATTGCTTCCACCCATTTCGATACGTAATCGACCGCTACTAAAATATAAACGTTCCCAAATGAATTTGGGAATGGCCCCATGAAAATGATGCCCCATACATCAAAAATCTCAACTATACGGATAGAATTGAGAGGTATCATGTTCCGCCTAGTGATTTTACCTAAGTGTTGAAAGCGTTCACAAGTTTTACAATATTCATATGCATCTCTAGATAACGTGGGCCAATAAAAACCACTTTGTAAAACTTTTTCCGCTGTCTTTTTAGCCCCAAAATGGTCCCCACTTGCATGATCGTGAAAAAATGAAAGAACACTCCTAATTTCATCATTAGGTACACACCGCTGAATGATTTAGTTATTACACCATTTAAACAAATAAAGATCATCCCAAAAAAATATTTTACTTGGGAGTGAAACTTATATCGATCTTGTTTAGACCAATCGGGTGGTGTCATTTTCATGACGAGAAAGTTAACTATATCCATGAACCATGGTTCGCTAGCAGCTGTGTATAACTGTTCATCAGGAAAATGGTCATTTATAGGAAGTGCTTGTGTAGGTGCAAGTGGTAGACGTGATAAGTGATCGACTACAATATTTTCGGATCCCTTTCTGTCTTTTATTTCGAGGTCAAACTCTTATAATAAAAGGATCCATCTAAGCAATTGGGCATTAGCATCTTTCTTAGAAATAAGATGTCTAATGGACGAATGATCCATGTAGATTGTAATGTGTGAACCGATAAGATATGACCTAAACTTTTCAAGTGCATATACAACAGCTAAAAATTCTTTTTCAGTGGTGGAATAGTTTGACTGTGCATCATTTAGCGACCTACTCACATAATGGATGGCATCTTGTTAATTCGTTGTCCTAAGACGGCTCTAATTGTAAAATCCAATGCATCACACATAATCTCAAAAGGCTCACTCCAATTAGAAGCGTGAATAATAGGAGCGGATGTAAGCTCCTTCTTCAATTGCTCGAATGATTTGAGGCAATCCGAACCAAATTCAAAAGGTATATCCTTGACAAAAAGTGAAATCAAGGGTCTAGCAATCTTATTAAAGTTCTTGATAAAGCGTCTATAAAATCTCGCATGCCCAAGATATGACCTAATATCCTTAACGGTTTTTGGAGGGGGTAGATTAGAAATTATATCTACTTTAGATTTATCTACCTCAATGCCTTTGCGTGAAATAATGTGGCCTAGTATAATGCCTTGCTTGACCATAAAGTGGCATTTCTCCCAATTGAGTGTAAAATTCTTTTCTTTGCATCTTTAGAATACTAAGTCCAAGTGGTGTAAACACTCATCAAATGTATCCCCAAAGACTGAAAAATCGTCCATAAAAATCTTAAGAAAACGTTCCACCATGTTGGAAAATAGGCTCATCATGCACCGCTGAAAAGTGGCGGGTACATTACATAGCCCAAAGGGAATCCGTCTATATGCAAAGGTGCCAAATGAACACGTGAAGGTGGTTTTTTCTTGGTCTTCGAGTGCAATAGGTATTTGGTTATAACCGGAGTATCCATCTAGGAAACAATAGTGCTTATGACCGGTTAACCTTTGAAGCATTTGATTGATAAAAACCAACGAAAAGTGATCTTTCCTAGTTGCGGCATTAAACTTACGATAATCAATGCACACACGCCACCAGGTTTGCATGCGAATAGGGACTAGCTCATTCATGCGATTTTCAATGACAGTAATACCCGACTTTTTAGGTACCACATGAATTGGGCTAACCCACGTGCTATCAGAAATAGGATATATTATACTACTATTAAGACATTTAATTATGTCTTTCCTCACTGCCTCTTTCATAATAGGATTCAAACGGCGTTGAGAATCTCTAACTGACTTGGCATTCTCTATCAAGTGAATTCTATATTGTACTATAATATGGCTAATTCCCTTGATATCCGCCATAGTCCATCCAATAGTCTCCTTATTATTCTTAAGAATAAATAGCAAGGCCTCCTCATGCTCCTTAATAAAATCAGCAGAAATTATAACTGGGAGCGTGTTATTCAAACCTAAATAGGAATATTTTAGGTTTGATGGGAAAGGCTTGAGCTCTAACTGTGGGGCCTCTTCTATCGATGGGCGAAAAAGAGGCCTAGGTTCAAGAAAAAGTGGCTCAAGTGGAGCCCTTCCCATGTAGGCTATTGGGAGAGAATCATCAAAAGTAACAACTTCTTTGTTACTAAGTTCCTCTGCTATACAATTTTCTATAAAGCAGTTATCTATGTTAATTTCTTCATTATTAGGAATATCATTAATTAAGTTGACTTCGAAAGGCTTATAGGGATCACTAGGCTGCTTTCCAAGGTTAAAAATATTAAGATCAATTATCATATTCTCAAATGATAGTTTCATAAAACCATTGCGGCAATTGATCAATGCATTAGAAGTGGTTAGGAAGGGCCGACCTAGTATGAGAGGAATTTAAGTCTTAAGGTTAGCGACGGGTTGTATTTCTATCATGATAAAATCTACAAGAATATAAATTCCCCAATTTTAATCAACACATCATTGATCTCACCCATAGGAGTCTTGATGGACCGATCGGCTAATTGCAAAGTGATCTTGGTGGACTTAAGCTCACCTAACCCCAACTGCTCATATACAGAATATGGAAAAGATTAACACTAGTGCCCAAGTCCAATAAAGTTCTATTTATGACCTTTTTTCCTATAATGCAAGATATAGTAGAACTACCGGGGTCCTTATACTTAACGGGCATAGCATTTCTTAGGACGTCACAAATATTGCCTGCTAAAAAGTCCTTCTTAGGAACTTTAGTTTGTCTCTTCTTCATGCATAAATCTTTGAGATATTTTGCATACGAAGGAACTTGGTCAATCATGTCTAAAAGAGGAACGTTGACCTTCACTTTTTTAAACATCTCTACCATCTTTTCTACCTTAGCAGCTTACTTCTTGGCCTTTAAACGTTTTGGATATGGTGCTCTAGGCTCAAGAGGGATATCTATAGAAGATGGGTGGGATGGAGATGTGGGCGCATCAATAGATTCTAGCTGTGTAAGCTGGGTAGGAGATTGCTATCACACCCTGCTTCCCAATAGACGGAAACAGGTACGTGACGAGGCCGCGACATATTTATTTCGAGAAGGTCATTTCCCGAAATAAATACACTAAGCGTAATATTAGCAATATAAAAAGACAAGATAATAAGTATGAAAGTAAAACTTCAACAACTTTATTTATATTCAACTTGATTCATTTACAATACATGATTTTTAACTGAAAGAAAATACAAAGATTGAAACATCTAAATAGGTGGCATACATCAACAGAGAAAAGGTAACTGGTCTAGGCCTGTGACTCGGTCTGTTGGTGCTTCTCCTCTGGGATGTCTACTCTTTCAGTCTCGTCAGTATCTGACGAACATTCCAAGAAAACAGAGAAGGTAGAATGTCCGTCAGCGAACTTTCGCTCGGTAAGTCCCAAAGAAAAGGGGAGTAAAGAAAAATGTAATGGTAAGGAATATGAATTATTGAGTATGTCATATCATCTTGTCAAGTTTATTTAGCATGCAGTTTTATTGTAATACAAATGAATAAGTATAGTAATGTGTGATGAGTAGATAAACCTGATATCATGAGCATGGTAGTATAAGAGTAACATAGCCATATAATGTAAGTGTAGTGAACATGCAGTGAAGGTAAGTTTCTTAACAGGTCTCTACTTGGGTATACTAATCCAACGTAAGTTCAAGAGTGAATGTCAACCAATCTCAAGAGTGTTCTCGAACCCAACAGGCTGTAATCCAGGGGTAGGGAACCACGGGCCCGAATCAAATGTTAGTAACGGGACTTCAACCTAGTGTTGAAATATTCCAAACTCAACAGGCTGTAATCCAGGAGCAAGGAAACCAGGGCCCCCATGATAGCTTGATTGTGTCAGTAGATATGAATTCATGATCTAGGAGGACTCTTGAGATTTTGTTGGATTCACGCATGAACAACCCTAACATCCCGTGTATTTATTGTATTGATAGTAATGATTGTACTGATGGTATTGTATTGTATTGTATTATATTGTATTGTATTATATATTGTATAGATGGATGACTTGCCGAAACCATGATATCAGTAAATGGATGTAACTGGAGAATCGTGTAGATGGATGTATATCCATGGTTCGGCTCGGTCAAGATAAATTGAATAGATTGAATATATGGATTCATGGATTCATGTTGAATTGTTATATATATACACTTGAATCTCATTCAAGTCAGATTGATTATATCGAGACTCAGCCCGAGTCAGACAATTAGAAAAGAAATTGAAATCCTGAATTAAGTTTTGATGTTATCGGTAACCGCTGCACATGGACGGCAGGATTTGTGTCTTTTCCAAAGACGATTACCGTGTTAAGTTGTCTACTTTAAATAGGCAAGCACCCATATCTCCGGCTTTCTGAGGCTCAAGAGACTGGTCCTGCTTAAACTTATGTTTACTAGGGTCCTTATTGTAATTTATAGAACTTGAGGGGGTTTTATATAAAAATAATTTGTATAATTTTCAAAATACACTTTAAGTATTTAATTATCGTGTTTAGAGTTTTCATAGATGTAGATTTTATATATGTGACATTTCTAGTGAATAAAATCTAATTTCATAATATATGGTATTTAATTGTAAAGTATTGAACTTGTATGGAATTGCATGGTATTTTCATGTAAAGTAATTCTTTTTTATTTAGACAAGTTGGATTATTTATACTATATCAAAAATATATATTTTGATGATACATATATATATTTATAAGATAATTTAATTTATTATTTTTCTAGAAATCTCATTTTCTTAAAATATTTGTATTTTTTTAAATCTTTCGAGACCGTATGCTCCTTGCGGAGGCCTGCATCTCACACTACTAAGTCTGAGTATGTGCGATAATCCGCACCATCCCGAATGGGTTCCCCAAAATGGGTTGTAGATGCGTTTTGCAAAGATTTGTTTAAAATACATAATCTTGTAGAAAAAGGTTTTGTAGGTTATGGTATTTATTTGTAAAAATCGTATTTCGGTATTCTAGTTTCCCAAGAGATATCGTGCTATGTTACATATGAGTGTTGTGAGGAGGTAGGTCATTACCTTGTGAACTATTTAAAGGTATAGTACGGGGTAATAATGTTTTATGTCGAAACTAAACTATATGGTATTTTTCTGTAAAAGTGCTATAAAAATTGAAATATGAATTCGTTTAACATGAAACTTGTCAAGATATTTTGTTAATGTTTAATAGCCATGTTGTGAGAGTTTGGTATTGTTGTTTTTAAGAAAAATGGAACTTTTAAAGAAAAACCGAATCGGAAGTCGGATTAACTCCGCTTCCGTCGGGTTTTAGAATTCTAAATTTTTAGAATAGTAAAGAGAAGGGGGAGAAGGGACTTAATGGTTTAGGGTCAAGAGGAGAGGAAGAGGAAGTGGTAGGAGGTGCCGGTGCGTCGTTTCGTCGCCGGAAACTCCTCGGGTCGTCGTCGGAAGTTCGCCGGAGCTTTGCCCTTTGCTAACTCCACTTGCACACACAAAGTCTATGGAATTTTCTTGAGAGTTTGGACAGAAATTTCAGTGTGAAGGGTGTGAAAAAGTTGAGTGGGTATTTATAGGGAAAACTAGGGTCAGGATAGATGAAAGGGTGTGAAGAAAAATGTATTTAATTTTGCATTAAAAAGAGTTTAATTGGATTTTATTAGTCTCTGGAATAATGCAGAAAATTTAAACGGTGTAGGAGTTATGGAGAGTTCAAGAGGCACAGAACATGTAAAGAAATTTTGGGTTTGGGCTGACTCGGGCCGCCGCCAGCGGCCGAGTCGGGCGAGTCGCCGGCCCGAGTCGACCGAGTTGCCCCGATTCGTCATGCCACGTGTCCCCTGTCTATTTTTCTACCTCCTGAACTCGTTTGTTTTATATGTCACTTTTGGTTTTACAGGTTATGCATGTGTAAACTCTTGGGCTTCTAAAAAGATTAAAAGAAATCAAATTAAAAATAATATGCGGCTGATGGGATTTGAACTCTGGTGCTTTGGTTCAGCAGTGTAAGGTCTTACCAATGAGCTACAAGCTCCTTCTTACTATTAAAAAGCAAAACAAACTTATAAGTTGTGCTCAGACAAAAGTATCCATTTCTGTATTTTTTTGAAAATTGTACAGAAAGTTTAGAGTTGTTATAATTGTTGCTCCTCTTTAGCCGGGATCTCTTCCAAATCTTCGGGCATCCTAACCTGATTATCAATTTGTTTACCCAATTGCAAGGTAATTATGACATTTGCTTGCACTGAATTTGTACATGTATCTTTAGGATTCATAACAGGTTGACTAGGTAGGGTTCCTTGCTCAAGTCCTCCTGATGCTGCAGTTAACTGATCGATTTGCTTTCTATATTAGAGATAGATTGTTTAATTGGCGTTATCTCATTTTGAAAATAGGTGGTCATTTGCTAATCAACATTAATATAATTTTTCTCATTCCCACCCCTTTGATAAGCATTAGGTTGGGAAGGATTGGATGGAGGACCTTGTCTTTGATTTTGGAATTATTGGCTAGTGTTGTGTTGATTCCATTGTAAATTAGGGTGGTTCCTCCATCCTTGGTTGTAGCTTTGAGAATAAGAATTATTATCGTCGTTACGTTGATATATATAATTAGTGGTCTCTTGACCTTGAGGACCATTTAAAAGAGGAAATTCTTCTAAAAAGTGGAAAGAGTCTTGACAGTTAAGACAAGAAGAGGGTTGACTGTCTTGAGCAACGGGGACATGGGTAGTTGATAGATTTTCTATTGATTTTTGAATGGCAGCCAACTGGGCTTGCATTCCAATTGTAGTTTCAACCATGTGGATCCTACCCTTAAAATTAGTTGACCCTCTCTCACTAGAACTCTCCTACTGTATGGTCTTATCGGACGATTCTTCTAAAAAGTCTCATGCCTCATCCTCTTTCTTCATCATAAAATCCCCTTGACACATGGACTCAATCATAAATATGGATTCCATACAATCATAGACTATTTGACATTGCTCCTACTTTGCAATATCATGATGGGAGCATTTTATGAGAAGATCCTTGAAACGCTCGAAATACTTCCAAAAATATTCTCCATGTTTTTACGAAAAGTCCTAATTTCATTTCGAAATTTGGCGGTTTTAAAATGTGGGCAGAACTTTTTAAGAAATGTCTTCATAAACTCATCCCTTGTCATAATTGTATTGGCTGGCACACTGTAAAGCCGATGCTTAGTTTTACCAGTGAAGGCAAAGGGAATAAGTCTAAACTTAACTGCATCTTAGTTCAATTGCTTAAATTTAAACATTTGTCATAAATCATCAAACTCCCTTATGAAGACATAGGCGTCTTCGAATTCTAAGCCATGAAACTTAGGAAGTGAGTGTCATGCCTCGCTTCCCGATGTACGGGAAGGAGACGCGACTGGCCCGCTAAGTATTTACTCAGAAGTAAACACGCTAAGCGTAACTAAACAATATAATGTAAATATACACAAGAAGACATGAAATGTAAATGAACAACAACTTTTATTGATTAAACATTTCTTTACAATACAACTGAAAAGTAAATACAATACTGGAAAGCAATGCCTAAATAATGGCATGAACTGAAAGTAAAGTAAGTACAAGTAAAACCTAATGGTCATGCTACTCGGTGGCCTGCTTCAAGTGCTCCTGGCTGATCTCAAACTCCTTAGAGTTGGGTCCTCCTGACAACATTCTAAAGAAAAAAAAGAAATAAGAATGTTGTCAGCGAACAATCGCCCGGTAAGTCCCAAAGAGAGATTGAAATAGAATAGACAGATAAGAGGATGTAACTGGTATAATATTTGATTGTTATGCTAACGCAGTTGTTTGTAGCTTGGTACAGAATATGCCAGTGTATACGAGAGGAATCTAACTTACACAGTGGACTTTGGTAATCCGTATTACAAGGCTCCGTCGATAAAACCACGGAACAACGGCAATGGATGTATAGTTACGTCTTTTAATGACCATCACGTGCCACTTTTAACACATTCTATGTCAGTCTACCCCTTTAAAAACCCCGTAATGTATTATGTATTGATGTATATTGTTTTGTTTAATAGATGTACGACTTGCCGAAATCATGATATCAGTGGTTCATGTAAACGGAAGGGATATAGATGGATAGTCATGTAATCAGAGAATATCCACGGTTCGGTTCGGTCGAGTCATGTTGATATAGATTGAATTCTGGTATAAATGGATTCATGTTACATTGGAGTTTTACTTGAATCATATTCAAGGATAGATCGATTGATTGAATAGATTGAGACTCTGCCTGAGTCAGACACTTAAACAGAATTGAAGTCTTGAATTAGTTGTGGAGCTATCGGTAACTGCTGCACAAGGACGGCAGGATTTGTGTCTTTTTCTAAGACAATTACCATATTAATAACACCGTTTTTAGATTGTCTATCTTAGATAGGCAAACACCCATATTCTCCAGCTCCCTGAGGCTCAAGAGAACTAGTCCCACTTAAACCTATGTTTACTAGGGTCCTTATTGTAAATTAGTATAAATTGAGGGGGGTTTATGAAAAATAATTTTGATATATTTTAAAAATAAACTTCAAATATTTATTTATCGTCTTTAGGGTTTTCATAGTGGTAATTTTTATAAAAATGAAATATTTTAGTAGATATAAACCTAACTTGAATAGTGTATGGTATTTTATTGTAATTTGACTTGTATTGAAATGAGATGATATTTTCATGATCTTTTGTGATTTTTTTCTTTTGATTAGAAAACATAGAATATATATTATATTTAAAATAGATATTTTGATAATATTTATATATATATATATATAATTATAAAAAAATAGAATTTATTTATTAAATATAAATCACGTTTTCTTAAAAATTGTAATAAAAATTCCATCGAGATCACATGATCCGTGAGGAGGTCTGCGTCTCGCTCTACTAGTCCCGAGGACGTGCGATAATCCGCACCATCCCGATCGGGTTTCCTAAAATGGGTTGCGGAGGCTTATTTGCAAGGAATTAATTAAAACAATTTAAAGAATACCGATTTTGATAGTTTAAGGTATTTTAATGTAAATTGTGTTTTGTCCCACAAAAATTGTTACAAAAGCCATCGTTCTATATCAAGATAAGTGTTGTGATGAGCTAGGTCATTACCTTGTGCAATTTCTAAAGGTAATATGAGCCAAACTATAAAGTAATATCATATATAAACTAGATGGTATTTTACCGTAAAAATTAAATAAAAGTTGTTTAACATTATATTTTGAATTGAAACTTGTTCCAAATGTTATTTAATGGTTAATAAATAATATGTAAAAATATGGTAAATTTGTTATTAAGAAAAATTGCGTTTTTGATGAAATTAGAATCGGAAGTCAGATTAACTCCGCTTCCGACGTGTTTTAATAGATTATTATTTTAGACTAGAAAGAGGTGAGAAGTGAAAGGACTTACTGATTGAAGAAAGAGGGGAGAGGTAGAGGGAACTTTCTAAAGTGTCGTGGAGTCGTTTCGTCGCCGGATTTGTCCCGAAACGTCGCCGAAACTTTGACTTAAGCTAACTCCACTTGTACAACTTTTGGACTTAGAAAATTTAGAGAGTTTTGGCAATGGATTTCTAAAAGAGGAGGTTAGGGTGTGATGTTTGTATTTATAAGAGAAATTAGGGTTTATGGTAATGAAGAATGAATTAAAAATATGCATTAAAATTTGGATTAATGCCTCATTTTAATTCTTTGGAAATATGCAGGGAAAACAAACAGACTAGAGTTAGTAGGGGGAGTCCAAAGGGTGCAGGGTTAAATTTTGGGAGCATTTACCACGGGGGGCTAGCGGCGCCGGCCCCAAGTATCATCTCGCCGGTCGTTTAGGGGGTGGAGAGCTCTGGATTGAAGACACGTGTCCTAGTCGCTTCATATGGCTCAGTGCACATGTTTGTTTTCTGTGTGACTTTTTATTTTACGTGTAGTGCACGTGCAAACTTTTGAGCTTCTAAAAGTTTAAAAGAAAAATCAATAAAAATAATATGTAGCTGGGGGATTCAAACACATGGGTTATGTCACAGCAGTGCAAGGCTTTACCTATGAGCTACAAGCTATTTCTTGTTGTTCAAAAGAAATTTAATTTTATAACTTGTGCTCAGCCTTAGGTATTCCTTTCTGTATTTTGAAAAAAAAATTGTACAGAAAGTTCAGGGTTGTTACAGTGAGTTTATGAAAGAAGGTTTTATTTCATAGTCACCGGTTGCTAACGGTAATACTATGCAAGATGGCAATGATGTATGGACATGATAGCATCTATCATGTAGGGTAGATGTAGTGGGGATGATTTCAGCCATAATATCTATAAAATCAAGACGAGTCAAACGGTTTGTTTTGTCTTAACCCAACACGTGTATACACCGTACGTAAAAGTTTTTTTGTTTTTTTTAATGCAAAAACTAAGATGACTTGAGATTCTAACAAATTACCAACACAATGCACAAACAAATCTAGATCTAGGCTTACCTAGGTCAAATTACTAGACCCCCTCCTAACTGCCAAGAGAAAAATTGCGGGATAGATCCTCTAACAGATCTTTAACAATCTTGAGGTCTGATCAATGCCAGTTAAGTAGGAGGGTTCCGCTATACGAATCTCCGGAATAGCGGACCTTAATTAAATAACCATAACTAGTCACACATCACTAAACACCTCAAGATTGAATCGGATAACCGTTAGATTATCTAAAAGCTCCTCTTGTCTTATTGAGCGCGATATGTCCTTAGGGGCTGAAATCTAGATATTTTTTAGATTACTGTAGGTCAATGCGGATGCTCGGTTATGATTTGTGGGGCCTAGGAAGGGTGATGAAATCCTCACCTAATTTGGATTTGAGTTGTTGCCCCTTAAAATCTTTTAAAATATGCAATGCAGTCTAAAACAATCAAAGATCTAAAATCCAAATTAAGTTTTTTAGCGTAAAGAATCCTGCAAAAATCTGTTAGTTGGAATCTCGAGATTTTGAGAAGAACGAGATCTTACCTAGATTGCCTTTGTTCTTCTTGATCTTCTCTTCCAGAAAATTTGTCTCGATTCCTGAAATATAAAACAGAGAATTCGCATAATCAAGTAAACTAAATCTAATTTAATCTACAACTAAAATCTAAAAGTTAAATTTAAATGTAATTAAACTACACTTCTCCGACAACGACGCCATAAACTTGATAGGGGATTTTATTAGTCTCCAAATTTAACCGCAAGTATACAGCTTATCGCAGTCGTACTTGAGGATCGTTCCCACAGAGAGGTATGTTAAATACTTTAAATACAAGTTTAAAAAGACAGTTGATTTAAAACTAAGTAGCAAGGAATTAAAAAGGTGGGTTTTTTATAAGAAAAGAATCTAAGGTTTTTGTTTTGCTTATTTTTTAATGGTTGGTTTAAAAAATACTACTTCTTTTCTGGATCTCTTTCTAATATGTTTTCTATTACTTAATATAAAAGCATAGCTTATGAAAACTTAATTAACAATAGCCTATCAATTATAAAAGATCATCTAGATACCATATTAAAAACTTAGTTCTAGGTTATTAAGAATAATGATCTAGGTTGAATTTATTTTAATAAAAATCATATTTTCACCGTCACTAATTAGGGTTCTAGTTTGTCAAATTTTCATCATCTTAATTAGTTTTTAGGTGTATCACCTATCCCTAGATCTATTCAAATTGGCAATTATCCTTATTAAAATCTAGTTCATATGATGAAAACTTAAAAGAAATGAATGATATTAAAATAAATTCACCATTAAAAACAAGAAAGAGAATAGATAAAACATCCAACCATAGAAATTACGCAAATACAAACCCTAGAAAATAGATTAGTTACTCATACTATAAAAAAGAAAAACTTTATTCATAATAAAAGTACTTACAATTATTCTTGATTACTCACTCTCCAAGAGTAAACCCTAATTTTTAAGCATATGAGAGAGATGAGAGAGATATGAAACCCTAAGACTATACAAGTGCTTATATAGGGTTAAGGAAAATTGGAGAACGAGTAATAGAAGATACAAGAGAATCTACTTACTAACAATTATGATAATCTAATCTAATTGCCCTGTTGGATGTCGTTGCGTGCTTTAAGAATGTTAAAAATACGAAACTCCATATCTCATATTAATCTATGTGGAAAGACGATCATGTCCATAAAAAATCACATCGAACAGCTAAGAATCGACCGCTGATCGGCCCCTAATTGACTTGATTCACTGCCGATCTGTCGCCGAATTTTGGTTTCGTGGCTCTAGATTTTTTTATAGTTTTATCGTCAATTTAGATGATTTTTGAGCTCATAAAATCTTGAATATTTTTCTATATTTCTATAGTTGCGTGGATCTCCGAATTGTTCCTAAATGATGGCATATAATTAGGCCAGTTGATTTATTGCTTTTGATTTGGTTTGGTTTCTCTAACTGATTTGTTGTTGTGATGATTGATTCACCTCTATTTGTTACAACCTTTGCTGATTTATAATGATATTCCCAAATTTGTTCCAAATTTGCAAATTTTCTTTTGATTTTCTGAATAATTCTCTTAAGTCTCCATTGTACGCATGTAATCCTAATTTTAGCACAATTTTCCATTTTTTTGTATTCAAGCTCAGTTATCTGTAATAATTCACAAAAGATACCTGGAACAGCATAATATATGACAATAAAATGATAAATGAGTTAGAAAAATATGCAATAAATTAAACCAATCACGCCCCGTTTTCCAGTATACAAAAATGGTGACATGGCAAGCCCGCAACGTATTTACTCTGAGAAGGTCATTTTCCTTAATAAATACATTAAGCGTATGTAAGCAATATAACAATGTGTAAGAATAACAAGAGTAATAAAATTAAACAGCAACTGTATTTACATTTAAATTTCAAATACAACTGTCGGAAATAAAAAAGATACAAAGATTTAAACAAATGCCTAAATATTAGCATACAGAAAGTAAATGCAGAAGAGAGGTAATAGTCAGGCTGGATCGCGAACTGGTCCAAGTCCTCCTGACTCAGCTCTATCTCCTCAGAGTCCGGTCTCCTGATGAACATTCCAAGAAAAAGAAATAGAAAGGAATGTCGTCGGCGAACTAGCACTCGGTAAGTCCCCAAAAGAAGTAAACAAAGATGATTGAAAAGTGTGTATAAACTGAATAGAAACCAAGTGAATATGAACAGATAAGGTTGTATATGAGAGTATCTAAGCATGATCATTTACATGTATAAGATAGCTATTCTAATGTGATTGTTTATAGTTTGATAAAGAAGGTATTCATATACACGAGAGGAGTCCAACTTACCCTATGGACTATGGTAACATGTAGTATAAGGCCTGAACCCACGGAAAAACGATACGTGAATTCATGTAGGTGTATTTTAAAGCGACCTCTCGTGCCAAGATATACGTTCCGTACCAATCCACCCCTTATCCCCGCGTATTGTAGTGTGTAATTCAATTTTACAAGTCTTAGCCGAATCCATGAATATAAGGATGTACCAGTTCAGGTTTAAAATATAATCATATATTTAGGTATTCATGTCAAGTTCATGTAAAGTTATATTCATAGTTTGGTCAAGTCAAGTATTCAAGTTCAAGTTTGGATATTCACGTTCAAGTTCAAGTGTTCAAGTTTGGGTTAGAGTTGGATTCGAGTTTGAGTTTGTATTCAGGCTATAGTCAATATCTTATGAATGGATTTAACTTTTGAAATTCTTAAGTTCGAGAATAATCGGATAACCGCTGCACATGGACGGCAGGATTTGTGTATTTTTCCAAGACGATTATCATTAATAACTCCGTTAATTTGCACTAATGTTTAACCTGAATAGGCAAGAACTCACTTTCTTCGGCTCTCTGGGACTCAAGAGAAATGATACCGCTTAAACCTATATTAATGTAGGGTCCTTAAAGATTTATTCTTGTTATTTACATTGTATTTATATTGTTTGCATTTCTCGAGGGGGATTTATGAAAAATGTTATAATATTGTTTTAAAAATAAAGCTCGAGGGTGATTTATAATATTAAGAGTTTTTATAAAAATATATTTTAGTTTTAGTGGTATTTTAGTGATCTAGTTTTTAAAAATTTATGGTATTTTTGTGAAAACTATACTTTTTGAAAACTTGGTGATATTTTTGTGTAATTTTAATTTTTCATTATAATAATATATTTTTCAAAAATTAGTTTTCATAAAAAAATATGAATTTATGATTTATGCAAATTTTCAAATGCTTTAATTTGTAAAAGGTCGTATTCTTTAAAAATCGTATTTTTATGTCCTTTCGATACCGAATTCTCCTTGAGGAGTTCTGTATTCCACTCTATTATCCTAAAGACATGCGATAACCCGCACCATCCGTAAATGGGTTCCCATAAAAGGGTTGTAGAGACGTAATTACAAAGAATTTAAAAAATACCGATTAAAAACACTTTTGTAAAGTAATGGTATTTTAATGAAAATTGTATTCTTCAGATTAAACATGTATCTAAAACATCGTTTTATGAATCCATAGTGTATGTGATGGGGTAAGTCGTTACCCCATGAATTTCCTATAGGTATATATTTCTAGGTTTCGATAAAAATGTTACTTTTAAACTTCATGGTATTTATATGAAAAAGTTTGATTTATATTTATTTCGCATGAAATTGTGAACACATTAAAAGTAATTGAGATGAATAATCTTTAGAAGTATTGGCATGAATTATGTAACATAACAAGGGTGATAAAAAAACTTAAAAGAAAAGATTAAAAGTTAACTCCACTTTTGTCGATATGGTTTTAGAAAGTTGTTTGAGTCGAAACGAAAGAGTGAAAGAGAGACTTACAAATTTTGGAGCATTTAGAAGGAAGGAAAAAGAGAAAGGGAGTCTTTGTGGATCTTGGTAGCATCGAGGATGGCTCTGGTCATCACAAATGAACTTAACTCAAGCTAACTCCACTTGACTAGTCTTAACCCTATCTTGAACTTAGGAATTTAGAGAATTTTGCTAGATTTTCAGAATAGGGGAGAGCAAGGGAATGGGATGGTATTTATAGGGTAAAAAGAAGAGAGTATGTGAATTAAAAAATGAATTAAAAAGATTAAATGGTGTTAAATGGGTAGATGAAAGGTTACACTGCTCTCTGATTGAAATCAAAGAAAACAAACAATAAAATAGAATAGAGGGGAGTCAAAGGGTCGCACAGGGCGAGCACGAAGATAATTGGAGAAAATCCATCTGCTGGTGGTGGTTTTTGGGCAATTTCTGGCAGTCAAATGGATGTCATCCGTCTCGAGGTTTGGACCATGTGCTCTATACCTTGTTAACTCCTCATTTATCCTTTTTGATTTCTATGAATCTTTTCGTTTCTCCATGTATTGTACATGCAACTCTTGGGCTTCCGAAAAGTTTAAAAAGAAAAATTATAAAAATAATTTTGTCTGATGGGATTCGAACACGCAGGCTATGTCACAGTAGTATAGAGGCTTAACCAGTGAGATGCAAGTTGTTTCTTAGTTTAATTGAACAACATTAACTTATAACTCCTAGTCAGGCTATCATTTCTATATATTGAACAAGTTAAATTTATACAGGGATTTCAGAGTCGTTACATTCTACCATCCTTATAAAAATTTCGTCCTCAAAATTTACATAAAGACTGGTTTTCAAAAAGGTGAGGATATCGTGCACGCATATCGTCTTCTCTCTCTTAAGTTGATTCTCCCGGCGAATCATTTCTCCACATCACTCGGACAAAGCTCACCTTCTTGTTTCGTAAAGTCTTCACCTTTCGATTCAAGATCTCAACTGGTTGCTGCTCGCAAGATAAGTCAATTTGAACAGTGAGCTCTGGGTGATCAAGTATGTGGATGTGGTCGCTCATATATCGTCGTAGCTGGGATATGTGGAACACGTTGTTCACTCTTTCCAATGAGAGTGGTAGTGCCAAGCGGTATGCCACTTCTCCAACTCATTCAAGTATTTCGAACGGTCCGATGTACCTTGGACTAAGTTTACCCCTCTTGCCAAAACGTATCACTCCTCTGTTTGGAGAAATGTTTAGAAACACATGGTCTCCAGGATAGAACTCCAGGTGTCAACGCTTTGTATCTTCCCAATACTTCTGTCGGTCCTGAGTTATGCACATCTTCTCTCTGATCGTGCGAACTACATCCACAGTTTCCACGATCATCTCTGGCCCAAAGATTTCACAATTTCCAACGTCGTCCTAACTCAGCGGGGAACTACACTTACATCCATAAAGTATTGCGAAAGGTGCCATCCCAATGCTTTCCTAATAACTGTTTGTAAGTATACGGTAGCGCCCTGGCCGTCTAACAGACGCCAATATGCGGAACAAAACTTTTACGACTGGCGCTATCGCGTACTTTAACCCGGATCTGCCATTAAAGCTAAACTAACAAATTGTAAAGAGGGTAGAATTGTTATACCGAACGATCCAAGTCCTTTGGTCTTTAACCATCATCCCACGCTTTGTTGTGGCGGCTTCAATCTTCTGAAACTCCAGTCTCGTCGTCCAGGTGGCACCACGTCGACGGATCTTTAAATGGGCTCCCGCCTCTGAACCGAGGCAACTCGATCGTTAAGTTTGCTAAAAGAGACGACCAATATGAAGTAGAGAATGAGTAGAACACTTTTCCTCGTTACATCCAAGGCTATGGACGAACGGTTAATAAAGTTGCCAATTGGAATCGGGTAAATGGAAATTGAACTATATGAAATTTCCATATACAAAACTATCATAATCTTTTGCAAAAAATCAATCATCATTGCCACAAGAGGGGGCCGGCCACAATTATAGAAGGAGGGGGTGAGTGTAGGAGTTTCAAGTGATGACCATAAGCCTTCATACTTATCATCCCAATTAAAGCAAGAATGACTCACTAATATCATTAAATGAAAAAGCATGAATCATTAACCTAGTCACCATAACAACTCATCGCTTCATTAAATGCACTAATGAGTCACTAAGCCTAGTCACCCTCTCTTGAACCTTCTAGAATACTGACTCACCTCAGAAAAGATAAATCCGCATTTAACCAAATGTTAAATACGGCTGATAGAAAACTGAAAACTGGCAACTTCCAAAAGTGATCCTGAAACGAATTTCAGGATAACCCCGTAACAGTATAAACATACCCGCATTTGTATTACGACCGAATACAAATGAAACTGAGACAAAGATATTATATCTACATAGTATAATACTGGGATCCGGCTTAAACCAAAACCTACCAGTATTATCTGCCCGAAAAATGACACGTGCGAAAACGCACGTGCTTTCTCCGAACCCTGCCATAATACCATATGGCATCTACAACGTTTCGCCCGAACTTAGGAAAGTGTCTATGGGGGACTCTAATGACTCATCAATACACTGGCACTGGGTATAACTACTAGCACGTCAGAGCTACAAGCTGTACGTAACGGTTTACCTGTGTATTGATTGGAAGGGAAGCTGATGAGCGAACTCATCCATAAACCCTACTGAGCCAACAGTGACAATATCCGTACAGTCCGGTCCATTCATCTATAAGTATCGCATATTAAGCCTAGGGGGTCGGTAAACGTCAGACCCCCAATAGCTGTTAGTGTATATGCCCTAGAGGCCATTACTGTATCATACTAGCTTGTATATTACTTGATGGAAGCTTGGGATATTCACAGTTGTATAGACAATCTTTCTCAAAATGGTAGTATGCTACTTTGTTTGTCTCTACTTCAATATGTGCATGTGTCTCTTTTAGCATATCGCTTATATACATATTAGTAGAGCCCTTCGGATCTTTCCTTGATTACCAGCGTTGTGATGGCGCTCACACTCGTGGGAGCTGGGTAATCCATAAGCACATCCTTATACAGGTCCCTAGTCGTTGGACTATCGAGACAGGGCATCGATACTCCAGAGTAGACTGGCGTATGCGCTTCTCATCCCAGCGGAGGAGACGGTCTGTCCCACAGCCGTTAGTACGTCGTACTTGAGATAGTATGCGGGTGCTCGTTAGGTTACGAGTACACTGGACAGGACTCGTCGGGAACTGTTGGTTGGTATTATACCTATCGTCAGTTATCAGTTCCCAGGTGACATGAGTACAGCTTAGTCCGCTGACTTGACACTGTCACTTCGCCTCGAGTGTGTTCCCATTGTACTTAGATTACTACCCTACCACGGCTCAAAGGAGTCGTGCAAACAGGTAGTAGTTGGGTGCAGTCCCGAAGCACTTGGAGGCAGTGACGGTTAGACAGGATTCGTCTCTCCCGGTATTGGGGGTTGACATCACGCTGTGTCTAGGAGAGCCATTACACAAGTAGTCCCTGGCCAGGGCAAGCGAGATATACTGGTAGGTTTCCAGTGTTATCTCAGGGTGTTCTGGGCTACACTCCGACACGACTTGTACCGCTATTAGGGGACTGACGTTCATCGCCCCCCTAGGCCCGCCATGCGATGTATCAGACGAACAGACCGGACTGTACGGAGATTGTTGCATACAGGCTCAGTAGGAGTTCGGATGGGTTTACCTCATCGGCCTTCTTATCGACATCTACCTGGGGACCGTTACGTACAGCTAGTGCCGCTTGCGGTCTGTGGTTAAACCCACTGCCAGCGTAGTGTCGAGTCTTTAGAGTCCCACACAGAGAGTTTCCCTACACTGGGCGAAATGTGTAGAGGCCGTATGGTTTTACGGCGGGGCTACGATCACTTACGTGCACTTGTGTGCGTATGCTGTTTGGGCAGGCAATACTAGTGGGCTTTGGTTTAAGCCAGATACTAGTATTGCACAGATGGATTTGATTTGTCTTCTGTGCATTCGCATTCTACGGAATGCGGATGCGGGTGTGTATGCACAGTTTTAAGGAGTGATGAAGAAGGAGGTGCCCCATTAGGGTTTTGGCAGTTGGTTCGGCCAAAACCGTAATGTGGCACACTCATTAGGGTTTTGACAATTCGTTTGGTCAAAACCGTTATGAGTAGGGAGACATTGTTTACTAATCCTTTTAGTGATAGATTAGTGATGGCTAATTGCATTGACCACTTAGGCCCCTCTTGACTTTGTTGACCCGTTGACCGTGTTGACCATTGACCTTCAAGAGGGATCTATACTCTTCTTTTATTTTCTTTTTATTTCTTGTGTTATGATAATGGTCAATTCAAGGTGCCCTCAAGTCTTTCATGATAGGATTAGTAATGATGATTATTGTGTATTATTGCAACCATGGTTCATTTCATTTGGGTTTAATCTTTTTCATTATTCTCTTCTCATTCTCTCTCATAAAGTGAGAAGAAAAAGAAAAGCTCCATGGTTGCAAACTTTCTCCTTCTTCTTCCTCCTCTTGATCCCTTCTTTTGATCTCATGTGTTGAGAGAAAAAGAATCCACATAGACAAACACATCCATCTCTCTCTTCTACACAACCTAAGGCATTTAGATTAGCAATCTCTTTGCCCTAGTTGCCTTGGCTTGAGGCGAAGCTTAGTGTACAACTCTCGGGTGGATCTTCTTCGACTCAAGAAGGCCGCGGAGGTGCCTAAGGTCCGGATCGACGCTTGGAGCTTGGATGGACAAGTGGGACAGCAGGATGAAGACCCGAAGGACCGGTTCTGTGAGGTATACTTTCTACAGCATAGTAGATAAAACCTCTTAGTGTTTACTAGTTTATAGTTTAGCAAAGATCCGACTTTTAGTCCATGTTACCTTGCGCCAAAATCATTGTTTTTCGCCGTTTCCGCCTCCCCGTAAGAACCGGGGTGAGCAACGTGGACTTACAGTGGTATCAGAGCCTAGCTAAATATAAACTAGTAAGTTAGCAAAGTGTTAAGAACATCGATCGGAAAAAAGTCGCAAAACACATCCGCAAAACCTCAAGTTTCTGTCGATTTTTATACTGTTCAAAAGATGTTTTAAAATATATGAAAAATCGTCTCAGGGTTTTGTGAAAACACTGCAGAAAAACGATCTAGTGATTCGATCAAACGACCGCGGTTCCGCGGCAATGACATGCTCATTGCCGCGGTTCCGCCGCCGTTTTGACTCGGCACTGGATCGGGTTTGGTGCAATATTTTAATTTGGATGTTTTGGGATTTTTAATACATGTGTTTTCTACCCAGATTTTCCAGAGAGAAAATTGACTTTTGGGGTGGTTAAAAATCCGTATTTTGATCGATATTCCGTACTCTTTGGCTAATGTATATTATCTGTGATGTGATATATGTATTGAACGTCCGCTAATCGCTATACGTCGATTAGTGGGGGTTATACATATCTGTGATCTGTAATGTTGATGGTTTGTGTATATGAACTCGGTGGATTGTCGCGGATGAATAGCCAGGAATGGGTGTGAGATGAGAGTTTCTTTTTCTTTCATTCATTGTAAAATATGTAAAATGATGTAATATTATTTGTTTGGCCGCACAACCGGGTCGGGGTTGTAGCCGTCATTGTATAATTTCTTTTTACTGTTTTTGCTCCTAGGATAGACCTAAGGTGGGGTGCACAAACTACCGGGTACTTCGAAGTGCCGAGTGGCCTACTCACGGTGTTGAGGGAGGTTGCTTCGCTTCAGGTACTTGGCGGGTAGTTTGCCGCACCCGTAGGGGTCTAGGGTGGGGTTTGGCTATTCATCGCGACCGTGTAATCCGTTTTTCGTTGCAGGCTCGAACGAATCGCGGATTCCTAGTATATGCAAAGTGTTCATCTGTGATCTATAATGTCTATCATTGCTATATATTTATATATGATAACTATTTAGGCGTTGCTTATGTTTTACAGCCGCGCTAGCCCAGCCCCCGCTCTGTCGTTAGTTAAGTAACCTAACGGGTGATGACGGGGCCCCGTGGCGAATGCGAATGGCATAAGCGTACGTCATATTTTGGTTGTTTTCTGCAATGGTAGGATTAAATGATGGGATGCATTAAAAGAACTAATGCAAGAAAATAAACCAAGTAAAAGTCGTTGGAACACTTTCAAAAACCACTCGGTTCTTTTCAAAAACCAGAATTTTAAACGCGGAGCTTGAACCACTCCTTTTAAAAGCTATCTTGTTCCATCGACTATATCAAGTTCACTACGTTCACGGTTTCGCCAAAACCATCCGTAGCCCTCCGTCGTTTCATATGAATATTCAACAGTATTCAAGCTGTGTTTGTTGGCCTTAGTCAAGGCACAGTGTTTGGTAGCTGGTGGGTATTCATATGTTGCATAGATAGAATGCGTTAGTTTGGGACAGTCGTATTGCTTTGTTGGCCATAGTCAAGGGTATATACGGGTGGGTTCAAATTAACCTGGATAACGACGGGTAGAACTTGACATGTGACTTATGATTTGTTGTCCTTAGTCAAGGTCATAAGAGCATGGGGCAAAAATCCACATCGGGAGTTTCATAAGCACTGAAACTTGCTAGCGTTGCATACCATTTGGAGTGTGATGATTCTGGTAGGATTCCTTCGGTTTTATCACGCGATGATATTTGGATCCCGATCCTACTGTGAGTATATGCTACTCCTCGGAAACTTTCTCACTTAACGATCAATGCTATAAACCAAGTAGGTGTCTAGAAAGGTGTTAGCGGGGCTACGCCCCCAGGGAAAAGAGGTTCTTAAATTAAGGAACTTCGCGAAAGCGTTGGAAAACCTCCCTCGAAGTACCGACACTGGCCTGGCTGAACGGTTAAGCAAGTATTGTACGGTGAGAAAGATCCCGACTAATTCTTTCTTTATGGTTTGAGGAGGGATTCGAGAGACAGTGGGAGCCATCCTGTTTAGATAAATTAAAAACCAATCTAAATTTGCAAGAGCATCATGCTGAGTGTTTTCTTCTCTCTCTCTTAATTGCAGCGACCCAGTGACCGTACCTAGGTTACATCTAGATAATAAAACGACTGAATCTGACTGTTATGACTGGCAAAGGTCTGTCCAGATGTCCATTGCCCAGGACAAGCTGGAACACCTCTTGACTGATCCAACCCCTGCCGTCTCAGGTCCAGTTTCCCCTGTCACGGATTTTGATATCCGTGGGACATCGGAAGAAGACTGTGCGAAAGCCAAGTGCCTCGTGTTAGCCTCAGTTGATGGTATATACCAGAGGCAGCACGAGAAGATGGACTCAGCTTCTATCTTCCTCCATAACAAAGTTTTATATGGAGAGCAATCTCGTATCGCAAGATATGAGACCTCGAACGAATTGCTTCCAGCGAGGTTGGCTATCGGGTCATCTGTAGGGGACAACGTCCTTACAGAGACCAGCTCTTTTAAACTCTCGGACCTGAAGACCACGTTGAAGAACGGGTCAGATGCTGACTTAGTTCAACGGTCTCTACCTACTACCCTAAAGGAAACTAGGGAAGTAGAAGGAAAGGGAAGGGCAGAAGTTTCAGGAACAGATGTAGTAAAAGAGGGATGTTCCTATTGTTACGGGAATGAACATGGGCAGAAGGATTGCAGGGCTTGTAAAGCCAGTAGCCAGAATTCGAAGCATGTTGTGGCTTCGGCTTAGGGTGTGTTTGTAATAGAGAACTGTATGTCAGTTAACCCCACTTCCTGGGTATTGGATACCGGATCAGGATCTCATATCTGTAATTCGTTACAGGCTTTGAGAAACCGTAGGGTTATTAGGAAAGGTGATATGACTCTCAGGGTTGCTAACGGAATGAGCATGTATGCTGAATCCGTAGGGGAATATCATCTTGGACTGATAACTGGGCAGATATTGATTCTGCGTGACTGTTTTTATGTACCAGGTGCGACTTGTAACATCATATCTGTATCCTTACTTTCTAAGGAAGGATATGATTTTACTTTTGTAAGCGATGTAGTAAACATCCACCTAAATCAAGTACTGATTGGGTCAGGTACATTGAAATACGGTATATACGTTTTGAATCAAGCTCAGGTCTTCAGTGTCCAGAACACACTTAAAAGAAAGTCTCCGGAATTAAATCAGGCTTTCTTATGGCATTGTAGACTGGGTCACATTAATGAGACACGGTTGACAAAGTTACATAAAGAAGGATACTTGGATCCGTTCGAGTACCAGTCTTATGCCACTTGTGAATCTTGTCTCATGGGAAAGATGACAAAGACTCCGTTCACTGGACACGGAGAAAGAGCGAGTGAGCTCTAGGGACTCATACACAGTGATGTGTGTGGTCCAATGTCTACACATGCGCGAAGTGGCTATTCATACTTCATTACTTTCACTGATGATTTCTCTAGGTTTGGGCATGTCTTCTTGATGAAGCACAAATCCGAAGCCTTTGAGAAATTTTGGGAATACAAGAATGAAGTTGAAAAACAAACAGGCAAAAGTATCAAGACACTGAGATCTGATCGAGGTGGTGAATACTTGAGTGCCGAGTTTCTGGGATTCTTAAAAGAGAATGGAATTCTCTCCCAGCTTACTCCTCCATACACACCACAACACAACGGTGTATCGGAAAGGCAGAATCGAACCCTATTGGATATGGTTCGTTCCATGATGAGTAAGGCCGAGTTGCCGCGATCCTTCTAGAGTTATGCACTAGAAACAACTGCATATCTTTTGAACCAAGTTCTTACTAAGTCAGTGCCTACCACGCCATATGAGATGTGGAGTGGGAAGAAACCCAGTCTTAAACACTTTAAGACATGGGGATGTCCAGCTTTTGTAAAAAAGCAGCATGCGGACAAGCTCGAGGCACGTTCAGTACAGTGTAAGTTTGTGGGATACCCAAAGAACTCCAAGGGGTATCTTTTCTATTACGCAGAGGAACAAAAGGTTTTAGTTTCTCGTCATGTCCGCTTCTTGGAAACTGAGTTTTTGGAAAATCAGATAAGTGGGAGAGCAATAGAACTGGAAGAAATTCCAGAACCACAAGCTATTACTGAAAGCTTGGTAGAATCAGAGGGTTCGAAAGAACAGGACATCCCAGCGCCACTCTACAGGAGTAGTAAGCAGTCTCATCCGCCCGAGAGATACTGCGGTTTTCTCTTTGACGGGGATAGAAAGGATTGCACTATGGATTATGGTGAGCCTACTAGCTTCCAGCAAGCCATTCAGAGCGGTGACTCGGTAAAATGGCTGGATGCAATGCGGGCCGAGATGGAGTCTATGTACACCAACAAAGTTTGGACTTTGGACTTTGCTCCAGAAGGAGTAAAACCCGTAGGCTGCAAATGGATCTTCAGAAAGAAGATTGGTGTAGATGGGCAGGTTGAGACCTATAAAGTTAGACTTGTTGCAAAGGGTTTTCGTCAAAGACCTGGTTTGGACTATGACGAGACCTTTTCTCCAGGGGCTATATTGAAATCCATTCAGATCCTTCTTGCCATTGCTGCCTTCCACGATTATGAAATCTGGCAAATGGACGTAAAGACGGATTTCCTAAATGGAAATTTAGAAGAATGCGTCTATATGGATCAGCCGGAGGGATTCATTCAGAGTGGGAGCAGCGGTAGAGTGTGCAAGTTGCTCAAGTCCATTTATGGACTTAAGCAGGCATCACGGAGTTGGAACATCTGCTTTGATGATACTGTCAAAGAATTCGACTTTATCAAAAACCCAGATGAACCATGCATTTACAGTAAGATTGTAGGGAGAACTGTAGTATTCCTCGTCTTGTACGTGGATGACATTCTCCTAATAGGAAATGATATTCCTATGCTACAGTCAGTCAAAGGATTCTTGTCACAGAGGTTCTCCATGAAGGACCTGGGCGATGCCAACTACATTCTGGGGATCCAGATCTATCGTGATAGATCTAAGAGGATGTTGGGACTTTCACAGTCAAGGTACATCGACACCATACTGAAAAGATTCAGTATGGAAGATTCCAAGCGCGGTAATTTACCGGCTTGTCACGGGATCACCCTCTCTAAAGAGATGTCTCCCAAGACTGATTTGGAAAGGGGTCGCATGTCTATTATACCCTACGCTTCTGCGGCAGGCTCTATAATGTATGCGATATTGTGTACCAGACTAGATGTAGCATACGCATTGAGCGTTGTAAGACGGTATCAATCAAACCCAGGGGAGAAACACTGGATAGCGGTAAAGAACATTCTCAAGTACCTGAGAAGGACTAAGGAGATGTTCTTGGTGTATGGCGGAAAAGACCTCCAGCTCGAGGCCTTTGCTGACTCCAGCTTCCAGAGTGACAAGGATGACTCCAAGTCTATATCGGGTTATGTCTTTACCCTCAATGGAGGGGCGGTTTGCTGGAAGAGTTCCAAGCAAGAGACCGTTGCAGACTCAACTATGGAAGCGGAGTACATAGCTGCTTACGATGCCGCAAAGGAAGCTGTCTGGATGAAGAAGTTCCTCACGGAACTTCAGGCGGTTCCTACCATTGTTGGTCCAATACCGCTGTATTGTAACAACAACGGCGCTATAGCTTTAGCGAAGGAACCCAGATCCCATCAGAAGTCCAGGCACATTTTGAGGCGGTACCACCTGATCAGGGAGATCGTAGATCGCCGGGAGATCGAGGTGAAGAGAGTAAATACGGAGAACAACACTGCAGATCCACTCACGAAGGCCCCTCCCCAGACTCAGTTCGAGCAGCTGATCGAGATGATAGGTCTTCGATACGCCAGTACATGGCCTTAGTGCAAGTGGGAGATTGTTAGTGTATATGCCCTAGAGGCCATTACTGTATCATACTAGCTTGTATATTACTTGATGGAAGCTTGGGTTATTCACAGTTGTATAGACAATCTTGCTCAAAATGGTAGTATGCTACTTGGTTTGTCTCTACTTCAATATGTGCATGTGTCTCTTTTAGCATATCGCTTATATACATATTAGTAGAGCCCTTAGGATCTTTGCTTGATTACCAGCGTTGTGATGGCGCTCACACTCGTGGGAGCTGGGTAATCCATAAGCACATCCTTATACAGGTCCCTAGTCGTTGGACTATCGAGACAGGGCATCGATACTCCGGAGTAGACTAGCGTATGCGCTTCTCATCCCAGCGGGGGAGACGGTCTGTCCCACAGCCGTCAGTACGTCGTACTTGAGATAGTATGCGGGTGCTCGTTAGGTTACGAGTACACTGGACAGGACTCGTCGGGAACTGTTGGTTGGTATTATACCTATCGTCAGTTATCAGTTCCCAGGTGACATGAGTACAGCTTAGTCCGCTGACTCGACACTGTCACTTCGTCTCGAGTGTGTTCCCACTGTACTTAGATTACTACCCTACCACGGCTCAAAGGAGTCGTACAAGCAGGTAGTAGTTGGGTGCAGTCCCGAAGACTTGGAGGCAGTGACGGTTAGACAGGATTCGTCTCTCCCGGTATTGGGGGTTGATATCGCGATGTGTCAAGGAGAGCCATTACACAAGTAGTCCCTGGCCAGGGCAAGAGAGATATACTGGTAGGTTTTCAGTGTTATCTCAGGGTGTTCTGGGCTACACTCCGACACAACTTGTACCGCTATTAGGGGACTGACGTTCACCGCCCCCCTAGGCCAGCCATGTGATGTATCAGAAGAACAGACCGGACTGTACGGAGATTGTCGCATACAGGCTCAGTAGGAGTTCGGATGGGTTTACCTCATCGGCCTTCTTATCGACATCTACCTGGGGACCGTTACGTACAGCTAGTGCCGCTTGCGGTCTGTGGTTAAACCCACTGCCAGCGTAGTGTCGAGTCTTTAGAGCCCCACACAGAGAGTTTCCCTGCACTGGGCGAAACGTGTAGAGGCCGTATGGTTTTACGGCGGGGCTACGATCACTTACGTGCACTTGTGTGCGTATGCTGTTCGGGCAGGCAATACCAGTAGGCTTTGGTTTAAGCCAGATACTAGTATTGCACAGATGGATTTGATTTGTCTTCTGTGCATTCGCATTCTACGGAATGCGGATGCGGGTGTGTATGCACAGTTTTGAGGAGTGATGAAGAAGGAGGTGCCCCATTAGGGTTTTGGCAGTTGGTTCGGCCAAAACCGTAATGTGGCACACTCATTAGGGTTTTGACAATTCGTTTGGTCAAAACTGTTATGAGTAGGGAGACATTGTTTACTTATCCTTTTAGTGATAGATTAGTGATGGCTAATTGCATTGACCACTTAGACCCCTCTTGACTTTGTTGACCCGTTGACCGTGTTGACCATTGACCTTCAAGAGGGATCTAAACTCTTCTTTTATTTTCTTTTTATTTCTTGTGTTATGATAATGGTCAATTCAAGGTGCCATCAAGTCTTTCATGATAGGATTAGTAATGATGATTATTGTGTATTATTGCAACCATGGTTCATTTCATTTGGGCTTAATCTTTTTCATTATTCTCTTCTCATTCTCTCTCATAAAGTGAGAAGAAAAAGAAAAGCTCCATGGTTGCAAACTTTCTCCTTCTTCTTCCTCCTCTTGATCCCTTCTTTTGATCTCATGTGTTGAGAGAAAAAGAATCCACATAGACAAACACATCCATCTCTCTCTTCTACACAACCTAAGGCATTTAGATTAGCAATCTCTTTGCCCTAGTTGCCTTGGCTTGAGGCGAAGCTTAGTGTACAACTCTCGAGTGGATCGTCTTCGACTCAAGAAGGCTGCGGAGGTGCCCAAGGTCCGGATCGACGCTTGGAGCTTGGATGGACGAGTGGGACAGCGGGATGAAGACCCGAAGGACCGGTTCTGTGAGGTATACTTTCTACAGCATAGTAGATAAAATCTCTTAGTGTTTACTAGTTTCTAGTTTAGCAAAGATCCGACTTTTAGTCCATGTTGCCTTGCACCAAAATCATTGTTTTTCGCCGTTTCCGCCTCCCCGTAAGAACCGGGGTGAGCAACGTGGACTTACAATAGCTGCATAAGTCGTGTCAGAGAGCAGCCTAGAACACCCTGAGATACTACTGGTATACCTACCAGTATATCTCAATTACCCTGGCCAGGAATTTCGTGTAATGGCTTTCCTAAACACAGTGCGATCTCACCCCCAATACCGGGAGAGACGAATCCCCGAAGATCCGCTCACGTGCCTCCAATGTGGCTCGGGACTGTACCCAAAATATACCTGTTTGCACGACTCCTTTGACCCGTGGTAGGGTATAAATCAAAGCACAGTGGGAACGCACACGAGACAAATGATGACCTCAGGTCGATGAACTAACCTGTACACATGTCACCAGGGAACTGCTATCTGACGCTAGATATAATACCAACCAGCAAGTTCCCGGCGAGTCCTGTCCGGTGTACTCATAACCTAATGTGCACCTGTATACATCTTAGGTGAACCAACTTACACCAATGGTTGTGTGACCGGCCACCGCCCCTCGTCGGGGTCTCGAATGTATACACTAGTCTATTCTGGAGTATCGATGCCCTGTCTCGAAACTCCCATGACTAGGGACACTTTAAGGATGTGCTTATAGACCCCAGCTCCCACATATATGATCGCCATCATACTGCTGGTAGTCAAGCAAGAATCCTATGGGCTCTATCAACATCTACATGATGATATAGACAAACCAGATAGCATATTATCATCTCGAGTAAGACTGTTCTATCGGTATAGGTCCTCCCTCAATCATTGCAATCACGTACCTGCGATCCAATAATTGACTTAGAGGGCACGATATCCAACACTGTTGTTATATGAAAACTCTACAAGGTGTAGGTGATCTTCCTACAAACCTCCGAAGTCTAGCATATAGGTTCTTAACATATCTTCTAGGATCTGAATTGTTCGTTCGGACTGTCCGTCTGTTTAGGGATGATACGCCGCGCTGAAGTTCAAACTTATTCCCAAACTAGCTTGAAGACTCTGCCAAAACTAGGATCGGAATCTAATATAATGATCGGAGACGATGCAAACAGGTACCCCATGTAATCTCATGATTTCCTGCATGAGTTTATAGGTATCAAGATAAGTATGGTACATCTTGAAGGTTTAAATATTACTTTAGATTTTTACTCACCTCCATGTACTTCCTTGTCAACATCTCGGTTAATTGGCCAACTCTGAATAGAATAAAGTGAGCCGACTTGGTGAGTCGATCTACAATAACCTAAACTGCGTCTTTACCCTTCGTGCTCTGAGGGAGTGCAGTTACGAAGTTCATAGTAATACTCTGCCGTTTTCATTCTAGGATAGGTAACGATTGAAGTAGACCAGCGGTTCTGTGATGTTCAGCCTTCGCTTGCTGACAGATTAAGCACTTTGCTACGCTCTTTGCTACTTTCCGCTTCATCTCATGCCACCAGTAGTATTGTCGTAGATCCTTGTACATCTTCGTACCGTCGGGTGTACAGAATATGGAGAGCTGTGAGCTTCTTTCATCAACTCTTCTCGAACAGGGCCGACTGACACGCATAAACGGTTCCCATACCGCAAGGATCCATCTTCATGGATGATGAAATCAGTTCGAAGACAACTTTCTACTTGTTCTTGGTTCATTTGTAACTTGGCATCATTTGTTTGAGTTGCCTTATCTGATTGACAAGAGTGAATTGGAATTGTAAGTTCATCAAGGATGAAGCACCACCTGGCACAACTACTTCAATCTCCAATCCGTGCAGTTCTTGTTGTAGTCTCCACTGAGCGGTGAGGTTCATTGCTAAAGGTTGGCGACTAAGTGCATCGGGAATTACATTCACCTTTCCAAGATGATATTGTAGGTTTATGTCAAAGTCTGCCATGAGCTCTAACCATCTTCTCTGTCGCATGTTGAATTCCTTCTTAACATACTTTAGACTCTTGTGGTCGGTGTATATATCCACTCGTTCTCCCAAAAGATAGTGATACCAAATCTTGAGTGCGAAGATGACGGCTGCCAATTCCAGATCATATGTTGGATAGTTGCGCTCATGGACTTTTAACTGCCTTGATGCAAAATCCACAACTTTTCCATGCTGATATAGAACACATCCTATTTTTTTACCGGACACATCACAATGTACATCAAATCCGCCAGATCGATCCGGTATTACGAGAATAGGTGCAGAGGTTAACCTCGACTTGAATTCTACGAAAGCCTTCCCACATGCTTCTGACCACACGAATGCTTCGTCCTTACGTGTAAGCTTAGTCAGGGGTGCTGCGATTTTTGAGAATCCTTCGATGAAGTGTCTGTAGTATCCTTCTAAGCCCAGAAAACTTCTTATATCTTTGACGGACTTCAGTGTAGGCCACTCGCTGATAGCTGACACGTTAGATGGATCCACAGAGATTCCTTCGGTTGAAACGATGTGTCCGATAAATCCAACCTGGTCTAGCCAAAATTCACACTTGCTATACTTGGCATGGAGTTGATGTTGTCGTAGTGTCTCTAGGACAATGCGAAGTGCTCGGCATGTTCTTTCTGATTCTTTGAATACACTAATATGTCGTCAATGAAGATAACAAGGAAAACTTGGTTCATCGGGTTCATAAAAATGGCTGGTGTATTGGTCACTCAAAATGGCATTACGAGATATTCATAATGTCCATAACGAGTCCTAAACGCCGTCTTCAGAATGTCGGACTCCTTGACCTTCACCTGATGATAGCCTGAGCGAATATCTAGCTTGGAGAAGACACAAGATCCACTTAGCTTATCGAAAAGGTCATCGATACGAGGTAGCGGATACTTCTTCTTAATCGTTACTTCGTTCAGTGCTCAATAATCCACGCACATTCGGTATATACCTTCCTTCTTCTTCACTAGTAATACCGGTGATCCCCAACTTAAGGTACTGGGTTTGATCCAACCTTTCTTCAGTAGCTCGTCTAACTAGATACGAATTTCTTTCAATCATTCTGGACTTAGTTGATATAGAGCTTTGATTACAGGTTGTGCGCCGGGTTATAAATCAATACTGAATTCAAGGGCTCGATCGAGAGGCAAACCTGATATGTCTTCAGGAAAAACATCCCCGAACTCTCGAACTACTTTGGGCTTTTCTCCTTCAGCTTGTAGGGAGGATACTTTAGCGGTCTTCCGTTTGGCACGGTAGCTTCTTAGCTCCAAGGTTCTGTCTCCACTTTTGAAATGGAAGACTAGGTGATCTGGTATCTAAAAGACTATCCTCCTTTGACGGCAGTCAATGGTAGCATAAAATACTCCCAGCCAATCCATTCCCAACACAACATCGAAATTTGGTGTGTCCAGCACTTTGAAATTTGCATAGAATTCTCGGCCACAAACTACAACTGGGCATTGATCCTACCCCCAAAGTTGCATTCAAAACTCCATTCCCAGAACTGACGTTATAGCTTGAAATGAGTGGCTTAACGGGAATCGCGTGCATTCTCACGAACCGTTGTGATATGAAGCAATGTGAAGCTCCGGTGTCGAAAAGTGTGAGTGTAAGAAGGGTGGCTACTAGTATAGTACCTAAGTTGTGTGAGGTTGCGTTTAGGTATATGAAAATCTAACGATTTACTAGTATTGAAAGGTTGAAAGGATGGGAAGAATTTACCGGTGATGACTTGTCATGTGGTTTCAGCCTCTTCGACCGTCAAAGCCTAACGTCTCGGCACATTCTTCCTCGCCTGAGGCACATTCCTCTGTCCTTAAGGCACGTTTCTCTGTATCTGATGGAACTAACGTTGAGGCTGTGCTGGCGGTCCATGTTGAGCCAGTGCAGGGAAAGTTAGGCGGGCTGCACGTTCTTGAATAGCTGGCTTCTGCGAAGCTGGCATTGTGGGTCTGCATGCTGGTGCTGCGTTATTTCGATATGGGCATGCTCCTATAACATGAGTAGATACTCCACAAATCAAACACAGGCCATTTGCACGCCTGCAGTTCTTCGCCAAGTGTCTGGTTTTCTTGCAGTAGAAACAGAAATCTGGACTAGATCGGTTAAACGATCCTCCTGGACTCTTGGGTACAAAAGTTGGCCTGGAATAGGCTCCTCCTGTCATCTGGATAGCAAGGTGTTTGATTTCGGCTGCTTGTGGCTTAACTTTCTTCTTGACCACAACTTCAAAATGGCGGGCTGCCTTCAGAGCGAATTCATGAGTCGGATAGTCTCCTATTGCTTAGCCGCTTGAATCTTCGGGTCTAAACCATGTTGGAATCATCTAGCCTAATTCTCATCGGTAGGGATCAGGTGTGCCGCGAACATGATATGATATTGATGTCAAGATAGTTACGTGTTTTACGGAACATAATTTGAGACGAATTCATTACCTGCTAAGCATGATGAATTCGGCATCATATTCATCCACCGATTTTACCCATATAAAGCCTTGTTGCAGGTGGATGAATTATTGTTCAATCTCAAAATGGGCGGTCTCACGAAAAAACTTCGCATCGAACGTCTTCCACTCTATTGATTGTGCAAGAGGGCTCTCCTCGGCTTTCCACCAGACTCTTGCGTTTTCCGTGAGCTGGAGAATCCATCACCTTGATAGAAAAGACAAGTTAGGATAGATTCAAAAAATTTGAAATGCAAGGAATGTATAGTTGCTGATTCTTATAATTCTTGTGATATAATTCTTAAAACATCATGCAGAACTGATCTGCATGAGCCACCAATAAAACATGTCATGCCCCGCTTCCCAGTATGCGGAAACGGTAACGTGACAAGCCCGCAACGTATTTACTATGAGAAGATCATTTCCCTTAATAAATACATTAACCGTATGTAAATAATATAACAATGTGCAAAAATAACACGAGTAATAAAATTAAACAGTAACTTTATTTACATTCAAATTTCAAATACAACTGTCAGAAATAAAAAAAGATACAAAAATTTAAACAAATGAATAAACATTGGCATACAGAAAGTAAATGCAGAAAGGAGCTAGTAGTCAGGCTGGGTCGCGAACTGGTCCAAGTCCTCCTGGCTCGGCTCTATCTTCTCAGAGTTCGGTCCCCCTGACGAACATTCGAAAGAAAAGAAATAGAGATGAATGTCGTTGGCGAACTAGCGCTCGGTAAGTCCCCAAAAGAAGTAAACAAAGATGACTGAAATGTGTATAAAGTGAATAGAAACCAAGTGAATATGAACATGTAAGGTTGTATATGAGAGTATCTAAACATGATCATTTACAGGTATAAGATATCTATTCTAACGTGATTGTTTGTAGTTTAATAAAGAAGGTATTCATATATACGAGAGAGGTCCAACTTACCTCGTGGACTATGGTAACATGTATATGGTAACATGTAGTACAAGACCCCATCAAAACCCATAGGACAACGACACGTGAATTCATGTAGGTATCTTTTAAAGTGACCTCTCATGTCATGATATACGTTCCGTACCAATTTACCCCTTACCAACGCGTATTGTAGTGTGCAGTTCAAGTTTATAGGTCTTGGCCGAATCCATAAATATAAGGATGTACCAGTTCAGGTTCAAGATGTAATCATGTATTCAGGTATTCATGCCAGGTTCATGTCAAGTTATATTTATGGTTCGATCAAGTCAAGTATTCAAGTTCAAGTTTGGATATTCACGGTCAAATTCAAGTGTTCAAGTTTGGGTTTGAGTTGGATTCGAGTTTGAGTTTGGATTCGGGCTATAGTCAATATCTTATGAATGAATTTAACTTTTGAAATTCTCAAGTTCGGGAATAATCGGACAACCGCTGCATATGGACGGCAGGATTTGTGTCTTTTTCCAAGACGATTGCCATTAATAACTCCGTTAATTTGCAGTGTTGTCTAATCTGAATAGACAAGCACTCACTTTCTCCGGCTCCCTGGAGCTCAAAAGAAATGATACCGCTTAAACCTATATTAGTGTAGGGTCCTTAAAGATTTATTCTTGTTGTTTACATTATATTTACATTATTTGCATTTCTCGAGGGGTTTTATGAAAAATGTTATAATATTGTTTTAAGAATAAATCTCGAGGGTAATTTATAATATTAAGAGTTTTTATAAAAATGTTTATAATTTTAGTGGTATTTTAGTGATAAAACCTGGTTTTTAAAAGTTTTTGGTTTTTTGTGAAAACTATACTTTTTGGAAACTTGGTGATATTTTTGTGTAATTTTAATTTTTCATTTTAATAATATATTTTTCAAAAATTAGTTTTCTTAGAAAAATACGGATTTATGATTTATGCAAATTTTCAAATGCTTTAATTTGTAAAAAGTCGTATCCTTTAAAAATCGTATTTTTATTTTCTTTCGAGACCGAATTCTCCGTGAGAAATTCTGTATCCCGCTCTACTATCCCAAGGATGTGCAATAACCCGCACCATCTATAAATGGATTCCCATAAAAGGGTTGTGGAGACATAATTGCAAAGGATTTAAAAATATCGATTAAAAACATTTTGTAAAGTAATGGTATTTTAATGAAAATTATATTCTTCAAATTAAACATGTATCTAAAATATCGTGTTATGAATTCATAGTGTATGTGATGGGGTAGATCGTTACCCCATGAATTTCCTATAAGTATATATTTCTAGGTCTCGATAAAAATGTTACTTTTAAACTTCTTGGTATTTATATGAAAAATTTTGATTTATATTTATTTCGCATAAAATTGTGAACATATTAAAAGTAATTGAGATGAACAATCTTTAGAAGTATTAGCGTGAATTATGTAACATAACAAGGGTGATAAAAAAATTTTAAAGAAAAGATTAAATGTTAACTCCACTTTTGTTGATATGGTTTTAGAAAGCTGTTTAAGTCGAAACAAAGGAGAGAAAGAGGGACTTACGGGTTTTGGAACGTTGAGAAGGGAGGAAAAAGAGAGAGGGAGTTTTCGTGGATCTTGGTAGCGTCGAGAATGGCTCTGGTCTTCACAAACGAACTTAGCTCAAGCTAACTCCACTTGACTGGTCTTAACCCTTTCTTGAACTTAGGAATTTAGAGAATTTTGTTAGATTTTCAGAATGGGGGAGGGCTAGGGAATGGAATGGTATTTATAGGGTAAAAAGAAGAGAGTGTGTGAATTAAAAAGATTAAATGGTGTTAAATGGGTAGATTAAAGGTTGCACCGCTCTCTGGTTGACATCAGAGAAAACAAACAATAAAATAAAGTAGAGCGGAGTCAAAGGGTCGCACGGGGCGAGCACGGAGACGATTGGAGAAATTCCAACCGCTGGTGGCGGTTTTTGGGCAGTTTCTGGCGGTCAGATGGAAGCCATTTGTCATGAGGTTTGGGCCATATGCTTTATACCGTGTTAACTCCTCATTTATCCTGTTTTATTTCTCTGAATTTTATCGTTTCTCCGTGTATTGCACGTGCAACTCTTAAGCTTCCGAAAAGTTTAAAAAGAAAAATTATAAGATTACTTGGGACTGATGGGATTCAAACAAGCAGGCTATGTCACAGTAGTGTAGAGGTTTAACCAGTGAGTTATAAGTTGTTTCTTGCTTTTATTGAACAATATTAATTTATAACAATTAGTCAGACTGAAATATGCTTTCTATACATTGAACAAGTTACATTTGTACAGGAATTTCAGAATCGTTACAGCCTCACACCAAATGATCTAGTAAAGCAACTCATGATCACAACTTGCTAGAAAGTGATGGTGAGAATGATGTAGTGGTGATGTCTCAAATTTTCTCTCTTTTTCAAATTTCCTCTTAAAAATGGAAGCTCAAAGATAAGAAGATAGAAGAAGAAGAATGTGTGTGGAAAATAATTTCCTTAGCCATTCTCTCTCTCTCTTTTCTTGCTCTTATCCTAGTAGAGATTGTAACTTAAAGAATGAGTCACACCTTGACTCATGACACGAGTCATGAGCCTAAACAAATCTCCAAGCTTCTATTTATAGAAAAAAAGATATGTGTATCAATACACACACAAGCGCACACGCGCGTGCACATATCATAAACCCAAATATGTATCAAAACACATATATCCGTATTCTTACCAAAATACAAATACTGTATTCGTATAAAGATAAAAATACCCGTATTCATATCAAAATACAAATATTTTATTCGTATAAAATACGAATATCAAAAGAGTGATAATGAGAGGTATAATACTAGCTCACAATGATCCGTCAATCTTTCAAACCTGCCAGTATTATCAAAACGTCCGATTAAAGTACGTGCACTAAATACACGTATTTAATCGAATCGAAGTGCATATCAAAATACGCACACATTACATCGTTTTGCCTAAATCGGGAAACCCTCTGTGTGGGACTCTAAAGACTCGACAATACGCTGACAGTTGGTTTAACCACAAGTATGTCAGCGACACTGGCTATACGTAACGGCTACCCAGGTATTGAACGAAAGGAAGGTCGATGAGCAAACTCATCTGTACCCTTACTGAGCCTGTAAGTGACAATCTCCGTACAGTCCGGTCTCTTCATCTAAGAGTATCGCATACCGGGTCAAGGGGTGGATAACGTCAGACCCCTAATAACCCAATAAGTCGTGTCAGTGCCAAGCACGTTACCAAACCGAGAAACTACTGATCTCCAATCAGTAAATCTCATCCGCTCTGGCCAGAGACTTATGGTGATGGCCAACCGAATACAGTGCGACATCTACTCCCTATATCGAGAGATACGAATCCCTGACGATCGCTCACTGTCTCCATATGGCTCGAAACTGTATCCAAGTAAAACCTGTTTGCACGACTCAGTAGAGCCATGGTTGAGTAGTAATCTAAGTACAGTGGGAACTCACACAAGACAAACGACGATCTTAAGTCAATAGACTACCTTGTTCTCTGCCGAAAGCCGAGAAGACAAACGTCTTGCCTGAATTTGGGGGCAGATGCTATTGGCTTTATCCGTCCACCTCTCGGAAGATGCCAAGTTGATTTATGGCACCGTATATTGGAGGTTTGGATAGATGCGGCCGTTGTAGCAGACTTCGTCAGATTCTCCCTCGTTTACGAGAGATTTTTGATTGTGAGGACGCTCTTCCCTGCAGGCGCAAGCCCCTGCAGTTAATTACACTACTGAATCGCGATAACCACTTTCTCCTTCTCCAGATGGTCACTTCATGTCGTATATGTTTGTTTTACTTTTGGTTGCCCGTGGGTTGTATACGGAGACTAATTTATGTTGTCGCCCGTAGGGCGTGGATTAGTCCAAATCCGTATTTTCTTGGATTTGGGTTTGGGTTGGTTTAAGGATCGTTAATCTTATATTAGATTAAGATCAGCTTAAATGCTTGTTAAGGATACGTTAGCCTAATTTAGACTAAGATCTACTTAACGGGGGTTTGGGATCATTTTTTATCCAATGAAAGAGCATTTGGGCTCTATCATTTTAGTTTAGGGATATTGTGGTCTATTGGGTTTAAGGACCTCATAGTCCATGAGTTTAAGGACCTCATAGTCCATAGTTTAAAGACATCATAGTCTAGTTTAAAGACGTCATAGTATGTGAGAGTTAAAGACATCATAGTCTGTAAGGTTTTGGTTTAACCGTTTGGGGATGCGCCAAAAGTTATTGGTTATTGGGACCCTCCATCTCTCTGAAGACGTTGAAGAATTGTAATGACATATATCAGAGGTATGAAGAGATGTGCCCTTGAACAAATGTTGGTTGGGAGATCTATAGTCAAGTTTGGGACTTAGACCAATTAAAAAGATTGTGAGCACATAGGCTCGGTTAATTTGAATTAGGGACTTATGGCCGACTTGGGATCAGTCCACTCAGTTCTGAATAAAGTGTTTGAACACTTGTTTGGACTCAGTCCACTCATTTTGGATAAAATGTTGAACATTTGTTTGGGCTCAGCCCCTTTTTATTCAATAATGCTGAGCATTGATTTGGGTTCTGACACCCTCTTTTTGTCTTTTATTGAGTGTTGAACACTTTTTATGGCACTGGGGCCTTATGTACAGTGCGCTTTGTAGAATCCTTAGCGCCCATGTGAAGAGCACGTGGAGCGCCTGGCGCTGAACGCCAGATTGGGAGCGCTACGATACTTCTTATAAAAGGGCGCCACGTGAAGAGCGCGTGGAGCGTTGGGCGCTGAGCTTGGAGTGCTAATGCGCTTCTTATAAATTGGAGCGCTAAGGCGCCTCTTTGGCAGTTCTGATCAGTTCGGTGCTCTTAGAATTAAATTCTCGTTGATGAAAGACTTTGTCTTATGGATCTAAGGACTAAGTTCTTCTTTATGAAGAGATGCTACAATCTCTTTTTCTTTTGTGAAAGACTCCATCTTATAAATCTGTGATCTAGAGAAAGAACTGAGTTCTTCTGACGTAAGAGTTAAACTCTCAAATATGGAGGAGATGCTGTGATCTCCCTTCTTCTTATTTACCTTGAGAAATTGCTCTCGTCTTTGAAGTTTCTTGAAGTTTATGGGGGGATTCCTCTGTTCTTCTTCTTTTGATTTGAGAACTTATGGGGAGGTTTTTCTCTCCAAGACTTGAAGTCTTGGGTCTTTTATATAGGGAAGGCTGATTTGTTGAATCAGTTAAGGAAATCTCTCATTGAGAGATCTCTTGTTGATTTGGGGAATGTTTCCCACTGTTGGATCTTTGATCCAAGTGCTTCTGTTTTATAGAAGATAGTTTTCTTGTTATTAACAAGATTGGGAAAATATTTTCCCATACAAAATTTATTCTGTATTTGGATGATTTTTAATCACCATTGGGTCTTGGATCCAATGGTGCTCTGATTTACAGAGCACAATCTTTCCTGTTTGGAAAGATTTTGAGGAGTATTTTCTCAATAGAATTTTATTCTGGTAATTTGATGATTTATCCTCTTCGTTGGATTTTTGATCCAAAGGTGGAGAACATTTAGTTCTAGCGCTGGCGCTCTCGTGCTTTGCACGTGAGGCGCTGCCTCAGAGTCTTTAGCGCCGGCTCTCGTGCTTTGCACGTGAACGCTGCCTTAGAGTCTTTAGCGCTGTCGCTCTTGGCGCTAGTGCTCTCGTTCTTTTCACGTGAGCGCTGCCTCAGAGTCTTTTAGCGCCGTCGCTCTTGGTGCTAGCACTCTCGTGCTTTGCACGTGAGCACTGCCTCAGAGTCTTTTAGCGATGTCGCTCTTGGCGCTAGTGCTCTCATACTTTGTACGTAAGCACTGCCTTAAAGTCTTTGACTCTTAGTGCTGGCGCTCTTGGCGCTAGTGCTTTTATGAGGTGCTACCTCATTTCAAATTTCAAATTTTGAATGGAGCTTTGCTCTCTGATTGGGGAAAACAAATGCCCCCCACCGTTGCGCTCACGTGGCTTACACGTGAGTGCAGTGGTGGCAACTTTTCCACCGTTGGATCAACTTGGAAGTTGAACCGACTTCCAGCGCCTATAAATAGGGCCTTTCGCCCTTGAGATGACTGCTTGTTCATCTTCCTGTTTTCTTGTTTTCTCTGAGAATTGAATTCTCTCTTCAGAGTATAGCTCTCTGCCTTAAGAACTTCTTAGAGTCAAAACTCTGCCCAAATTTGGTAAGGCTTGAACTTTTTAACATAGCTCTACGCTTCTCAGATCGTAGATCTAAAAAAATGTTTTAGGGTTTTACCCATTAACAGAGCCGTGCTCATTTTTAGATCATAGATCTTCAAGATATAATCTTTTTTTAGGGTGATTTTAACCCATGAACTGGAACACTGTTCATTTTCCATGAAGAACTCTTAGAGTTCGTTCACGGGTCTTAAGGATCTTGAAGTTTTTATTCTGCAAAAGCTTTGCTTTTTTAAGGTTTTGATGGATGATTCCATCGTCGTCACAGAGCATAGCTCTTGAAATTTTTAGGGAATTTTATTTCTCTCATGATTAGAGTTGACAGATGTCACTCCTGTTCTGCAGAGCGTTGCTCTCGAGAGAGTTTTAACTCTTTGGCCCGAGGGGCCTCTCATTAAATGAGAATCCTTTTAGGATTCCCTATTTAATGATTGACTGTCTAATCAATGATGAGCCATCACCTTGATTTGGTAGGTCCCTTTTGGTCCCTTTCCACTGCATTGCAGTGTGGTACAAATTTTAAGTGCCAAGTGTTAGAATTTGGACTGTAGCATTGACAGCTAACCCTTGTTCCTTTTCGTGCAGGTACTATGTCTTTCGACACTTCTTTCCCATCCGTTCGTCCGGAGAGCGCATTTGCTGACGTGCCCGTAGACCAGGAAGTTTTCGCACTGATCAAAGATCACGACCCGGAGCAAAAGTCTTTTCATTTATGGGGGGCGTGGTACAATCAAATCATCCAGGGTCGACGCAGCTTCTCTTGTGCGGTGCCTTCGGAGCCCATTTCGGTGATCCACTACGCCGACTCTCCCCCAGTGAACTATGCCGTAGAGGAGGTCAACTAGACCTCAGAGGGTTACCTTCAGCCTTCTATGGCTTCGATACCCGTACAGCCGTCGATGGCTTTGGATATTCTGGGGTGGCGTATATATCAAGGCGAATCGCACCCTTGAGGACAACCGTATATGATTGGCTTGACTCCTCGCCATTCAGCTGGGTATCTGCAGTAGGCTCGGTATATCTTATCAGCGAAGAAATCACTGCTGCTGAAGCTCGGGTTATACCCCGTAGTTTATGTATCTCTTTTCCAGTATTCTACGCCCTCTGTATGGTGGGTCAAAGCTTTTTTGGAGCAATGGAATATTCCAACTCACACCTTCCTTCTGTCAGACCGGGAAGTTTCCATCTCTTTGGAGCAATTCGTGGAGATCTCTGGCTTACCTGTCAGGGGAGAACATTACGAGGTGCTACTTCCTCCGGACGAGTACATCTTTGCCACTAAATCAGTGGTAATGGGCCTTACCCCGGAGAACGCCATTCAACACCGATTCTCGAGTTTGATCAAGGAGTTGAATATCTAGGAAGGTTTACTTATAGAGTCCGGAAGGTATGGAATCAGCTCGCAGACTTCATCGCTCGCTTTCTTCATCCGGAGGTCTTATCAAAGAAAGCTCCGATGTTCGCCAAGCTTGAATATCCGTTTGGTTTTGGTTTGGATAACCAGCCGACGGCGGAAGCAGATTTGAAAAGCTTCTTTATTCTGGATAACCTAGTCGTTCCCTTCGCAGAGTTTGCTGCTTTAGACGTCGATGAAGAGACGTTCTTGATGGGGTTTATTAGCTTGTGGTTGAACTGGTTCGTGCTTCCGATGCACTCTTGTTATATGAGGCCGTCAGTCTTCTACCCAAGTAACCGCATGGTTGCGGGAACACGAGTGGCCGTCGGGATTGCTAGGCTGGCTGACTTATATCATGGTCTCAGCTTAGCAACAGACACTACTCAGCCAGAGGTACAGCCCGTAACTCTCCCGCTGCACTATTTCACATCCTGGATCAAGTTGCACGTGCTCGGCGCTTTTAGAGTTCACAAAAGGCCCCGCTTCTTCGACAGTTATAATTTCCCTCGAATTATGCACTTAGTTGACACTTCCTCTTTAAATCCATCACAGCGGGAGGCTCGGGGGCTGGTCCTTCGCCCGCGTATAGTTGGAGATAGCATGACCTTCGTCGATAAAGTTTTAACTATCAGCAAGGAGTCTACTAAGACAGTGAAGACGCTGCGCGACACCTTCAAAGACGGGGCTCCTACCATGACGGCTCGGGAGATTCTGCATCTGTACTCGATCAGGCCAGGTTTTTTAGTCTTCAGACAGAACGACTCGGCTCTGTTCATGATGTTCAACCTGCACTGTTTCGCTCAACAATCTAGTTACAATTTAGGTGTCCCGTTAGAAGCTTTTTTAGCCAAGCTCGTCGCTATGGAGAAGGGTATCCGCAACGCGTTACACCATTTCATGCGGCTGAACACCAGGTCCAACTTCTTTATCAGTGACCCAAGCTGTGTTCCAAGAATCTCGAACGCATACGTGGCTTGGTACTCGCATGCGACGAGTGCTATCATTAGGGAAGAACGGCGATTACTACTTGATCGTAAGGGTGCAGCCCCTGCTGGTAATCCTATTGTTCCCTTGAAAGAACGGACCATTGTTCATCCTTCCATAAGAAAAGCTAGTACGGTCCTGGTCCCGTGCACCTTCCATGATAAGTCTCTACCTCGTGTGCCTGTAGAAGCGGTGGCTGCAGCGTCTTCTGAGTCTGACGTAGGTACGGAGATCGGGACCCGTCGCCCAAAGTTGCCTGCCAAGTAGAAGCTCCTGTCGTCGGCTGCTTGCACTCGCTCACAGAAAAAGAAAAAGTCACTCTTTTCTGCTGACATTGTACTCGGCCAGGAGCCACATGCCTCTTATAGCGAGGGTTTGTGCGAGTATGGGACCAATGAGGGTCTATTTATCGAGCCTGTAGACAATACCGATCTTCAAGCTGCCCTTACAGCTTCCGAGCGATTAGCTCGCGATGAAGCAGCACTGATTACTATAGTGAAATCAGGTATATTTCAATCGCATCTTTCTGCAATTATTATTTTTTTATTATGCTTTTACTGACGCTTCTTCTTCAACAGGCATCTCTGCCGAAGAGGCTCTTGCGGCTTCCCTCAAAACATTTAAAGAGGAAGAGAGGTTCCGCGCTTCTTTGGGTCTTGGTATACTTCATCTCATTGTGCCTTCATTCCCTTTTTCTTTATTCGTGGTTTGACCCTCTTTTTTATTTTATTGCAGGGACTACCTTGACTCGGGTTATTCCAATTGCGGTACCAATCCCAAGCGGTGATGTAGTGACGTTGCCAGAGCCAACTATTGTGGCCCCATCTCCCTCGACGGTACCGCAGGAGGCTTCACTTAAGCAGCCGATGACGGACGCCGTAATGTCTCCAGAGGCAGCTCTTAGATCGTACGATGACGTCCCTTTGACATAAGTCTTGAGGAGATCTCCTCACTGCTCAGACCGAAAAGAAATGCAGGAAGCGCACAGCGAAGGAGCGTGATGCCGCTCTGGCTGTAGGTGCAGGCTCAACCATCACTCCATCTACCGCTATCCTCCCAGAGGGTGCTCCAGTCATCCTGTCTACCGCCCATAGACAGGTTGCGCACGCGGTTCGGGAGGCGGTCGTGAATCTTTCATAAGATAACATAATGCCTGGTCTTTTTATTAGAAGTCGATCTGCAAATTCTCATACATCATATTCCGCTGGGCCAAGTCCAGGCGATGAGATGGCAGGCGAGATGACGGCGACCATAGAGCCCGAAGCGGCTACTCCCTTTCGGGAGTCTGGGACTGGCCAGACCGCCACTCTTTCCCCTTGTGATCCCTTGCTATCAGCGGGCATCACGAGTATCACGACGGTCCTCGTCGAATCAAGGGACGAAGCCATAGGCACAGAGACTACTCCTCTGAATGGGAGCGAAGAAGTTGCAACGCCCGATGATGCTTCCTTTGCGGTTTTGGTTGGTGACTCGTCAGGTAAGTCCTGAATCACTGCTCTTTTTTATTTCACAACCTCGCTCAGCTTATTCTGACAATGTTTTGTTTATAGCTGCAGCGAATGTTGAGATCGTGCCATCTGAAGCACCTCTGGCCGCCGCCATGACGGTTGTTGTTCCCTTACCTTCTCTTGTGTCCTCTCAAATGCTGGAAGGTATAGATTCGCGATTTATTTAGTTGAACTATGAACACCATCTTCCTTGTACTAAACATGTATCGTCGCTACTCTGCAGGAGTCCTCTTTGATCATCTGTATCAGGTGCTGAACCCGCATTTCTCCTTCCAGTCGAAAGTCACTCCACCCACTGGTGTTGATTAGTATATCCTTTAGCTATTGTTTCTTTCTTTCTTTTATGAATAACCGTGCTGTTATAAGCCTTCCATGTATTGATCGCAGTGCCATGGATCATAGGAGGGGACAAGAGAATAGGCTTGCCTCCGGTACACCTAACTCTGCCATCAGTTGCAGCCGGTATAGTAGACTCCATCGCTCGTGTATTTTCTTTATCTCTTGAGCTGACATTTGATCATAACTTGTTTTACAGCAATCGCACCAGCTACAGCTCCCTTTGAGTCTCGCATCTTAATGCCGGCAGAGCCCTTTTCTAGACGGCCATCTTCCAGGGGCGCTGCGAAGAGCCTGCGAATGTTGAGCGAGTTCGTCGAGGATCTTGACGCCGAGGCCCTCGCATTTGCTGTAGACTTTGTTGCTGAAGTTAATCCCATGCTGGCGACGCTCGTAAACTTTCATGATGAAGTCATCGTCGAGTCTTGGGTCAATTACTGCAGGAAGATCGAGGCCTGCCTGCATGAGATTGAGCTCAAGCGTCCCGCTCCTGAAGTATCGCTTTAAACTCCCAGCGGGCTGCGTGGGTTGAGCAAAGTGTTCCTTTCATCCGCCATTTTGAACGAGAGATGGCCTTGAGGCGAAAGGATCATGAAGTAGCTCTAAGCGAATCTGCCCGGTTGCGCACCCAGGTTGTAGCTAACGCTGCGCTGTTGAAAGCTGTCTTTGACAATCTTCAGCGGTGCATTTCGGATAGGTTGACTCTGAGACGGGCGCTTGTCTCTGCGGAGCGGGTTGTGCAGGACTGCGAAGCTGTCATGCTGGGAACTAACTAAAAGCTTTCGTCCTATTTGCAAGAGCGGGCCCAAGTCGATGCGGAGCTGGCCGCGGCAGCTGACCATGAAAAGGAGTTGAAAGGAGTGCACGAGCGGCATACTGATTTGTTAAAAACGCCTCCTTCTGAGTAGCCATCTTTGTATCGATCGAACATTTGTAATCTATGAATAACATGTATTCATTGATTCATTCATTCATTTTTTATGATGTATGTATTCAATTGAATTTATGAATAAAAGACACATTTTTTATATTTATCTCCTACTATTACCTTTTTTCTTTGCTATGTTGTTGGCATGTTACTTTAGCAAACGTGGCCTGTAGATGATAAATAACGGTTCATTTTGAACTCTTTGTGGGGTAGCGATGGCTTAGGAAACAGGTTCAGGTCTGCCGCCTAAGACTTTTCAACTTTATGAGCCGTGGGGGTCTCATAAAGACTTCTCCCTACGAGTCGAGAGGATCTCGTAGGTGTATTTTCTCCTTAGGAATCGTGAGGATTCCTAAGTGCATTTTCTCTTGAGAGTCGTAAGGATCTCACAAGAGAATTTTCTCCCTTACAAGTCGAGAGGACTCGTAAGTGGTTGGTGAGTTAACTTGTTTCCGAGTCGAAGCATTGTTCCGACGGGGAGGTCGTTAGCTGACGTGTTTCCGAGACGGGGTCATTGAATGGCGTATTTCCGAGACGGGGTCATTTGCTGACGTATTTCCGCGACGGGGTCATTTGGATGACGTGTTTCCAAGACGGGGTCATTTGGATGATGTGTTTCCGCGACGGGGTCATTGGATGACGTTTTTTCGAGACGGGATCATTGGATGACGTATTTCCTTGATGGGGTCATTGGATGACGTATTTCCGCGACGGGGTCATTTGGATGACGTATTTCTGAGACGGGGTCATTTGCTGACGTGTTTCCGAGACGGGGTCATTTGATGATGTATTTCCGCGACAGGGTCATTTGCTGACGTATTTCTGCGACGGGGTTAATTGGATGACGTGTTTCCGCGACGAGGTCATTGGATGACGTGTTTCCGAGATGGGGTCATTTGGATGACGTGTTTCCGCGACGGGGTCATTGGATGACGTGTGTAGGGTGTTTTTCGTCACCCCATTGAGATGGGAATACGTGCGCGCTTGTCAGGCATACTACAGATTCCCCCTGCCAAGGGTAGGCCGGGGTTTATTGATTGTAAGGATCCGAATCTCCGGCAGCCGCGGACTAAGCTGCCGTTAATTACCCCTCGCCTTTGGAGCGAGGGAACCTCCGATTGATGGGTTAAACTGGCCATGCGGACTCATTGTGTAATGTACATGTATTGTGTTTTGAAAGGGGAGTTTGGATATATCGGGAGCCACGCAGAGTTGAAAGGGGGTTTAGGTGCTGTGCGCTTAGGCGCAAGCACCCCACATGTCGGCACGTGGGCGCTTTGCGCTCGAGCGCCGGACGCTAGCGAGAAAAAGGGGCTTTTAGTCCCAAAAATAAGGTTTAGAGTGGAGTTAAACTCCTAAAAATATCTTGGTTGATGAAATGGGTTCTTCTTCTTCCTCCTCTGTTGGCTGGATCAAGAAATGTGAGATCTAAAAATCTCTTCATTTTGAGATCTAATGACAGATCCAAGTTCCCCTTTGTGGGTTTTGTGGTGAAAAACTATTTAGTTTTGGAAAAAGGAGAGTAAAACTCTTGATTTAATTCTTAAAAAAAGAAGAAGGTTTGAAACCTTCAGAAAGGGGAAAGAGGCACAAACCCTAGGTTTTTGAGAGAATGAAAAGTTATTTTTTATTCATCATCATGTTGCCTTATATAGGCTTACATATTTACATATACCCCCTTGGGCTTTACAAAATGGCGTTTTGCCCATCCCATAACTCATGTGCCATTTCTTTTTGCACATAAGCCATGGGCTTACAAAAATTTGGCTTTATGCCCATTTTTCATACATTCATGTATAAAAAATTACATAACAATTATTTATTACATGATTTTGTTGTTGGAATGGGGAGGCTGGCCGCGGGCTCGACTTGGGTATGTGCCCGCTTGACCTGGGCTTGGGCCCACCTGGCTTGGGGTTGACCTTGACTTTGACTCGATCAACCGGGGTGCAAATTTTTACCCTAACAAATTGCCCCCCATCAATAAATGCACACAGCATATGTGGGTCGTGTGCATGAGATTGATGGATCTTCTTTTGCGTGGAGGCGATTTACTTTGGTTCCCACTTTTTGGGATGCACTTCCCTTTTTACGACATGGACGGTCGACGCTTGACGCGTCTCCGAGACGGAGTATCCATGGTAGACGTTTCCCTGACCCGGAGTGATCTGGTTCCCGCTTTGTAGGAAGCCCGCACTGCCCTTTTTGCGATATGGACGGTCGACGCTTGACGCATCTCCGAGATGGAGTGTCTTTGGTAGACGTTTCTCTGGCCCATAGTGATTTGGTAGACGTACCCCCGGCATGGAGTGTCGCTGGTCGACGTTTTACCGAGGTGGGGTGTCTGTTGGTTGACGTGTCCCCGGCAAGGAGTGTCTGTAGTCGACGTGCCCCCGGCACGGAGTGTCTGCTTGACGTTTCCCCGAGGCGGAGTGTCGGCTGGTTGACATGTCCCCGAGACGGAGTGTCTGCTTGACGTTTCCCCATTACGGAGTGTCTGCTTGACGTTTCCCCGTTACGGAGTGTCGGCTTGACGTTTCCCCGTTACGGAGTGTCGTTGTTGGACGTTTCCCTGATGCGGAGTATCTGTGTTGGACGTTTCCCCGATGCAGAGTGTTGCTAGTTGACGTGTCCCCGAGACGGAGTGTCTGCTTGACGTTTCCCCGTTACGGACTGTCGTTGTTGGACGTTTCCCTGATGCGGAGTGTCTATGTTGGACGTTTCCCCGATGCAGAGTGTCGCTGGTTGACGTGTCCCCGAGACAGAGTGTCTGCTTGACGTTTCCCCATTAGGGAGTGTCGTTGTTGGACGTTTCCCTGATGCGGAGTGTCTGTGTTAGACGTTTCCCCGATGCAGAGTGTCGCTGGTTGACGTGTCCCCGAGACGGAGTGTCTGCTTGACGTTTCCCCGTTACGGAGTGTCGTTGTTGATGTGCCCCCGGCACGGAGTGTCTGCTTGACGTTTCCCCGAGGCGGAGTATCAGCTGGTTGACGTATCCCCGAGATGGAGTGCCTGTTGGTTGACGTGTCCCCGGCACGGAGTGTCTGCTTGACGTTTCCCCGAGGCGGAGTATCGGCTAGTTGACGTATCCCCGAGACGGAGTGTCGTTGGTGGATGTTTCCCTGATGCGGAGTGTCTGTGTTGGACGTTTCCCCGATGCAGAGTGTCGCTAGTTGACGTGTCCCCGAGACGGAGTGTCGTTGGTGGACGTTTCCCTGATGTGGAGTGTCTGTGTTGGACGTTTTCCCGATGCAGAGTGTCACCGGTTGACGTGTCCCCGAGATGGAGTGTCTGTTGTTCGACGCAGAGGTCGATGTTGGAATTAGTTGGTTTGATTTGTTTGATTTGAGTTGACATTAGCATCGCTATACTGGAATATGGTACCAGGAGCGAATCATCATCTATCTTGAGAGGATTTGGGAATTGGTTTTTTTTTGTTTGGCATCTGCATTGCTGCACTGGAATAATGCTAGGAGCAACTCATCATTTGCCCCAAGAGGATTTGGGAATTGGTTTTTGTTTGGCATCTGCATTGCTGCACTGGAATAATGCCAGGAGCAACTCATCATTTGCCCCGTGAGGATTTGGGAATTGGTTTTTGTTTGGCATCTGCATTGCTGCACTGGAATAATGCCAGGAGCAACGCATCATTTGCCCCAAGAGGATTTGGGAATTGGTTTTTGTTTGGCATTTGCATTGCTGCACTGGAATAATGCCAGGAGCAACTCATCATTTGCCCCGGGAGGATTTGGGAATTGGTGGCTTAGGAGATAGGTTTAGATCCCTATCACCTAAGGCTTTTCAATTTTATGGACCGTAAGGGTCCCATAAAAGCATTTTCTCCCTACGAGTCGTAAGGATCCCGTAGGTGTATTTTCTCCTTAGGAGTCGTGGGGACTCCTAAGTGTGTTACTCCTTTGTGAGTCGTAAGGATCTCATGCGGGAATTTTCTCCTTACAAAGTCGAGAGGACTTTGTGAGTGTGTTTCATCTTTTTTTCACGAGTTTGCGCCCTTTCGGGTTTTCACAAACTCGCCGGCAGTCCTGTTGTTTTTACTCACGGAGCCCTTTCGGGTTTTCATCCGTATCCATTTTGCTTGTGGACATACCATTTTTTTTTGAATCTTCCCCGCCGGTAGGACTTTGAATGTGGTCTCTCCGGTAGGACTTGGGAGAGATTGGGATCGTTTTACGCCCGTGGATTGTATACGGTTTTGCACGATGTATGATCCAGACCGTAGGGCCGAACAAATTTCGGGACTTTGTTGGCATCTGCATCGCTGCACTGGAATACGGTACCAGGAGCGACTCATCATTCGCCGTTTTGGGGTTTGGAATTTGGTTGGCGTCTGCATCGCTGCACTGGAATATGGTACCAGGAGCGACTCATCATTCGCCATTTGAGGTATGGGATTTGGAATTTGACTGGCGTCTGCATCGCTGCACTGGAATATGGTACCAGGAGCGACTCATCATTCGCAACTTAGGGATTGGGATTTGGAATTTGGTTGGCATCTGCATCGCTACACTGGAATATGGTACCAGGAGCGACTCATCATTCGCCGTTTTTTTTGTTTTTTTTTCTTTTTTCTTTTTTTTGCATTTTTTGTTTTACCGCGATTGCTCTATCATTTCAGCTTTTCTTATCGCGAAGATCGCGATTGCCCTATCATTTCGGCTTTTATTCGCGGTTGCCCCATCATTTCGGCCTTACTTTTCACCTTTATTTTACTCGCTGATTTTTATTGCGAGTTGCCCCATCATTTCGGCTTTTCTTTATTTTTCTTTTATTTACACATTTTTTGTTTATTTACATATATATTTTTTTACATTCCCAGTTTAACGACTTAGAGGTCGATTGTTCCCAGTTTAATGACGTGGTGGTCGACTGTTTTCAGAGAAAGGCAGATGTCTGAGAGAATGAGTTTCACGAAGAACTTCGGTCTCCGTTTGTATGAAATTGGCGGTCGCAGCTTGATCATTTGTTAACTCGCAAGGGGACAACGATATTTCTCCCGCCTTATATTGTTTCTCGACCCAATCCTTAAAGATGCAACAGTCTTCAATAGTGTGTCCCAGCACTCGGTGGTATGGGCAGAAGTTTGGATGATCAGTCTTGTTCGCTTCACTTAGCCTTTTTGGTTCTGGTAGCCGCAAGCTATTCTTCAGAGCATCTTTAAAAATTTTGTGGACTTTGTCCCTTCGGAATGAGTAGACCTTATTTCTTCTTTCCTCCAAAGTTGGCTCTCGAGTTTTGTTAGTTTTGGCTCCGCCCACTCTCTGCTTATTTAGAGAATCGGTGCTGTTAGAACTTCCGCCTTTTCGGTTGTCGTCCCTCCAAGGTTTCGGTCTGTTTGTGAACTGAAGATCATGAACGGACTCAGGCTTTGAGCGTTCCAACGTTTGGACCTTTTTGGTCAGCTCTTGGAATGTTTTAAGGCCTGCGGTGCACAGGAAAGGTTTTATCCAGTCCTTTAGATTTTCTATAAGAAGACTGACAGATTGGTCTTGCTCCAACGGTGGTTCACATTTGACAGAGAGATTGCGCAATCGGACTATAAAATCCATGTTGCATTCATTGTCCTTTGGCTCTGTTCTTACGAGGTCGGCAATGGTGATTTTATCGCTGACACTCATGAACCTTTGCTTGAACAAGGATTCTATTTGAGCAAACATCGTGATCGAGTCATCCGGTATGCTTGCATACCAATCGAAAGCAATATTCGTCAAGCTATTAACGAACTGACGGAGAAGGAGCGCATCATTGCCCCCGGTATTTGCGCATGATGCTTTAAATTGGGCAATGTGCCGGTTCGCATTTCCCGTCCCATCGAACCTTTCAAATTTGGGGACGACATAGCCAGTGGGAAACTCCACAAGATCGTACCGAGCAGGATATGGTCACCCGCTACTGCTGGCATCCTTTTGCTCTCCGGCTTCGGCTACCAATGTTTTGACTTTGTTGGCAACCAAATCCATGATTTGATCTTGAGTTAGCGGGTTGCTGTCATCGGTCGCCAAGACATTTCCCAAGATAGGATGCAACTGGCTTTCGTACAGTCCGCCCACCTTTGGATTTGAGGGGATAGGTGTCGGCTGTCTCGGGACACCGTTTCCCGGTTCATGAGCAGAGCCCCGCGCTTGATTGGGCGGCTGAGAGGCAAGTTGGGCCGTAAGACGACATTTGTCAAGTCGTCGATCTTTGAGTAGAGCTTGGCCATCTCCTTGTCTTTGCTTCTGAGCTGTTTTCGGAGCTCTTAGAGAAGTTTCTGCTCTGCGGTCTTAGGATGGAAAGTTGGCTCATCTTCGCTTTCCGAGCCCGACCCCTCATGAACTGAGGGCTCTCTCTGACTATCAGCCTCACTGGGAGGATTTTCATCACCTTGCGGAAGCGGTTGTTCTCTGGAAGCGGCAACCACATTCAAGCCAGATTGGATTTGAGATGTGGTGGCCCCGTCCTTGCTCTTGCTGCGCGTGCCCACCATGTAGACAGTGTGGACCACATATCCACTCACTTCCTCGTCTTTGGCGGGGTAACCTTGTTCCTCGAACCTCATGAGGTTCAGCCTAGCAGGAGCCCTAGCCCTTTTGTTGGCTCTATATCTAAGCCTTTTCTGCTTTAGCTTCTCAATTTCAAGGTCTTGGCGGGCATCTGTTTCCTGGGAAGCCACCGTGAGTCGATTAGCGGGGAGCTTAGAGAAGACACCCGATCGAACAGTTGTCAGGGGCACCGCCGGAGCTTGCTCGAGATGCCTTGTTGCTTTGTTGGTGTTGATGGTCTTGCCCCCAACTGGGGCCAAGGAATGTTGTTCAAACACCGACTTGCGTTTAGGTTGGGGCACCCTCGAGGTCACCACATTTGGTCTCCTGCCTTTCAAGACTGGTTTGTCTGTTACCAGAGCTTGAGGAGCTGGGACGGCGTTAGCTAACATGAACAGGATAGAGCCGAATGGTAGCGGCGGCTCTTCCCACTGTCGTCTGAGAATGGCCGGGAGGACCGTCCTGGTGTCCGTCTTCATCGTGTAGGAGATGGGAGCTGTGCTGAGAGCCGAGATTATCTTTGGAGACATTGTTGAAAAATGGTTGCTTGAAAACCTGCATGAAAGAACATTAATATAGATATGTATATTGATTGAGTTCGCATGAACGTTTAACCCGAAATATGGGAGGAGAGATTAGTCCCACCGGGCGTGCCAGAATCTGTAGGGTGTTTTTCGTCACCCCATTAAGATGGGAATACGCGCGCGCTTGTCAGGCGTACTACAGATTCCCCCTGCCTAGGGTAGGCCGGGGTTTATTGATTGTGAGGATCCGAATCTCCGGCAGCCGCGGACTAAGCTGCCGTTAATTACCCCTCTCCTTTGGAGCAAGGGAACCTCCGATTGACGGGTTAAACTGGCCATGCGGACTCAATGTGCAGTATACATGTGTTGTGTTTTGAAAGGGGGCTTTGGATATATCGGGAGCCACGCAGAGTTTTTACGAAGGACAGTGTCGTGGAGTGTGTGTGTGTGTATATATGTATGCATGTGTGTGTGTGTGTGTGTATATATGTATATATATAAAAAAAGAGGGGGGAAAGGCATCCAAGGGATGCGTGGGGCCAGCGCCTTGAGCACTGTGCGCTTAGGCGCAAGCGCGCCACGTGTCGGCACGTGGGCGCTTTGCGCTCGAGCGCCGGGTGCTTGAGCGCAAGCACGCCACGTGTCGGCACGTGGGCACTTTGCGCTCGAGCGACGGGCGCTGGCGAGAAAAAGGGGCTTTTAGTCCCAAAAATAGGGTTTAGAGTGGAGTTAAACTCCTAAAAATGTCTTGGTTGAGAAAATGGGTTCTTCTTCTTCCTCCTCTGTTGGCTGGATCAAGAAATGTGAGATCTAAAAATCTCTTCTTTTTGAAATCTAATGACAGATCCAAGTTCCCCTTTGTGGGTTTTGTGGTGAAAAACTATTTAGTTTTGGAAAAGAGAGAGTAAAACTCTTGATTTAACTCTCAAAAAAAGAAGAAGGTTTGAAACCTTCAGAAAGGGGAAAGAGGCACAAACCCTAGGTTTTTGAGAGAATGAAAAGTTATTTTTTATTCATCATCATGTTGCCTTATATAGGCTTACATATTTACATATAGCCCCTTGGGCTTTACAAAATGGCGTTTTGCCCATCCCATGACTCATGTGCCATTTCTTTTTGCACATAAGCCATGGGCTTACAAAAATTTGGCTTTATGCCCATTTTGCATACATTCATGTATAAAAAATTACATAACAATTATTTATTACATGATTTTGTTGTTGGCATGGGGAGGCTGGCCGCGGGCTCGACTTGGGCATGGGCCCGCTTGACCTGGGCTTGGGCCCACCTGGCTTGGGGTTGACCTTGACTTTGACTCGGTCAACCAGGGTGCAAATTTTTACCCCAACAACGTGTTTCCGAGACGGGGTCATTTGCTGACATATTTCCGCGACGGGGTCATTTGGATGACGTGTTTCCGAGACGGGGTCATTTGGATGACGTGTTTTCGCGACGGGGTTATTGGATGACGTGTTTCCGCGACGGGGTCATTGGATGACGTGTTTCCGAGACGGGGTCATTTGCTGACGTGTTTCTACGATGGGGTCATTTGGATGACGTGTTTCCGATACGGGGACATTTGAATGACGTGTTTCCATAACAGGGTCATTGGATGACGTGTTTCCGCAACGGAGGTCATTGGCTGACGTATTTTCGCGACGGCGTCACTGGCTGACGTATTTCCGAGACGGGGTCATTCGCTGACGTATTTTCGAGACGGGGTCACTGGCTGACGTATTTCCCGACGGAGGTCATTGGCTGATGTATTTCCGAGACGGGGTCATTCGCTGACGTATTTCCGAGACGGGGTCACTGGTTGACGTATTTCCGAGACGGAGGTCATTGGCAGATGTATTTCCGCGACAGGGTCACTGGCTGATGTATTTCCGAGTTCACAGACGTATTTCCGAGACGAGGTTACTGGCTGACGTATTTCCGCGATGGGGTCATTTGGATGACGTATTTCCGAGATGGGGTCACTGGCTGACGTATTTCCGCGACGGAGGTCATTTGCTGACGTATTTCCGCAACGGGGTCATTTGCTGACTTTAGGTTGTCTGTGAACCGTAGAGTCTTGGAACTGGGGACTTTGCCGTGGCTCCGATTGGTGGTGTCGCGTCCGTGCGCCGCTAGAATGAGGAGGAACGTCATTGTTGGTCTCTAGGCTGTAGAGGCGGCCGTCGAGATTTAGAACTAAGGACTTTGCCATGGCTCCGCTTAGTGGTGTCACGTCCGGGCCCTGCTGGCATGAGGAGGAACGCCGTTGTTAGTTTCTAGGCTGTAGAGGTGGCCGTCGAAATTTGGAACTAGGGACTTTGCCATGGCTCCGCTTGGTGGTGTTACGTCCGTGCACTGTTGGCATGAGGAGGAACGCCGTGTTGATCTTCTGAGATGCAAATGTTACCGTCGAGATCTGACTCTCCCTTTAACAAGGTCTAGTGGGGAAATGTGGTCCTCTTTTTTTTTATGCCCATGGATTGTATATAGGAGTCAGTATGGACTTATCTGCAGGGCAAAAGTTTAATTCTTTCATTTTTTTATTTCTTTCCGCGATACTCTATCATTTCAGCTTTTATATCGCGAAAGTCGCGATTGCCCAATTATTTCAGCTATTTTTCTTTTTACTCGCTGCTTTTTATTGCGAGTTGCCCTATCATTTCGGCTATTTCTTATGCATATATTTTACTCGCTGATTTTTATTGCGAGTTGCCTAAACATTTCGGCTATTTCATATGCATTTTTTTGCGAGTATGGAACTTGGGATCTGATACCAATCTTAGCATCAGTATCGCTGCAACTAGAATATTGCCAGGAGCGAATCATCACTTGCCGTGAAAGAACTTGGAATTTGTTGCCGATTTAGGCATCAGCATCGCTACTACTGGAACATTGCCAGGAGCGAATCATCATTTGCCGTGAAAGGACTTGGAATTTGCTACCGATTTAGGCATCAGCATCGCTACAACTAGGATATTACCAGGAGCGAATCATCATTTGCCTTTGTCGATTTAAACAAAGATGGCTTAGCAAACAGGGTTAGAATCCTGTCGACTAAGGCTTTTGACTTCATGAGCCGTAAGGGTCTCATAAAGGTGTTCCTCCCTACGAGTCGTGAGGATCTCGTAGGTGCGTTTTCTCCTTAAGAATCGTGAGGATTCTTAAGTGTGTGTTCTCTTACAAGTCGTAAGGATCTTACAAGAGTGTTTTCTCCTTATAAGTCGAGAGGACTTACAAGTGTCATTCACCACATGAGGAAATTTCGCGCCATTGGTGGAACTGGGTGGGGGAAACGTTTATTTGTGCCTATGGATTGTATACAAGGGTCAACATTGAACCGTTTGTAGGGCAGTCTGGGAAATGTGATGGCTTAAGAACAGGTTCAGATCCCTGTAGCTTAAGGCTTTCGAATCTTATGAGTCGTGAGGGTCTCATAAGAGGGTTTTCCTTACGAGTCGTGAGGATCTCGTAAGTGTAACTTCTCCTCAGGAATTGTGGAGATCCTTAAGTGTGTTGCTCCCTTGTGAGTCGTAAGGATCTCACGCAGGTATTTTCTTCTTACAAGATCGAGAGGACCTTGCCGGTGTGCATGAATTTTTTATGAGTCTGCGCCCTTTCGGGTTTTCACAGACTCGCCGGTAGCCCTGTTATTTTTATTCACGGAGCCCTTTCGTGTTTTCATCTGTTCCCATCTTGCTTATGGACGTACCGTTTTTTTTCCGAGTCTGCGCCCTTTCGGGTTTTCACAAACATCGCCGATAGCCTTGCTGTTTTTACTCACGGAGCCCTTTCGGGTTTTCATCTGTGCCTATCTTACTTATGGACGTACCATTTTTTTGGGTCAGCCTTAGGATGCTGCGGTTTGCAGTAGTTTAAAAACGTTTCGGTCTGTAATTAGTTTCAGGACATTGCGGTCCATTGTTAGTTTAGGGATATTTCAGTCCGTTGTTAGTTTTAGGACATTACGTTCCATCGTTTGTTTAGGGACGTTTCGGTCCGTTGTTAGTTTTAGGACATTACGGTCCATCGTTAGTTTAGGGACGTTTCGGTCCGTTGTTAGTTTTAGGACATTACGGTCCATCGTTAGTTTAGGGACGTTTCGGTCCATTATTGCCATTTTGGAGACAACGGTTTTGTTGGATACTACTTATAGAGTTTGGGCTTGGGAAGACAGCGAGCGGACATAGGCGTCGTCATCTATCGTTAACCTAGGCCGTGACTCGTCAGGCATAGTATTTCTTCAGGAACCGGCCGTTTATTAGCCTGAAGGGTCTTTCGCTATGCATATCCATGAGCAAGTAAGCCCCACCTTGGTAGACTTTGTCTATGATGTACGGACCCTCATAGTTCGGCTCGAATTTCCCCCGTTTGGCACAATTAGGGATCATAGGTCTCTTGACCACTAGCACGAGTTCGCCTTGTCGAAATGTTCTCGGCCTAGTCAATCTCTCGTATGAGCGCGTCGTCCTTGCTTTGTAAGCTTCTAGGGTTTGCTGCGCCATGAGACGAGTTTCATCGAAGGCGTCGAGCTCCTCAAGCCGAAGATGAGCATTCTCTTCGTCTGTTAGCTCGTAATGAACCGCCACTCGTAGAGAGGGCAGTCCTATCTCCAAAGGGAGTACTGCTTTAGCGCCGAATACCAATGCATACGGTGTTGTGTTTGTGGCCGTTTTGAACGTGGTCCGATAAGCCTTCTCTGCTCCCGATGAGTTTTGCGCTTCATCCGCTTGAACTATTGTCGGTGGGCAACATACCCCTGCCATCAGTTTTTAAAGACCGTGCACTCTTCGGTAGGGTGTGTAGTCCTCTGATGTTATAAGCAGTAGTTAGGGTGTGCATCTGCTTCGTCAAGGTGTATACTGCCAGGAGTATTTACTTTGAGAGATGGCAGCTTCATTCCCATTGACAGGGCTTTAGCAAACCGTTTCCTTGCCTTAAGCTTGCTTTTGTCTACCGCGGGTGTGTTTCGATCTGGTTGGAACGCTCTGCGACTCATCCCTACCATGACTTCTTTAGCTTGATGCTGACGCCTGGCTCTTTCGAATCTGGCCATTTCACGCTCTCGATCAGCTTTGCTCCTCTGACGGGCTTCGTTCAGCAACATGTCAATCATCTCGTCAGACGGTTCTAAGGGTTTTGGCTCCGATCCTGCCACCAGCTCCTCTATGTTGTCTTCTAATGCCGAATGAGCTTCTTCTACATTTAGTGATGAGTGAGAGATCATGTGACAGCTTGCCATATAATCCTTAGATTCTTCTGACGAGTCAACTCCGTCGTTATTGTCGTTATCTCCACTCACAAGGATATTGTTGAGAAATTCTTGGAATGTGACCGGGGTCACGCCTTTTGGTTATATTCCTCCAGTGCGTCAATATGTTTTTGCAGGTTCGTGCGCGTGTCATCAGGCTTCACGGGCTTTTTGGTCTTCTTCTTCTTCTTCGAAGACTTTGACGGTTGGACCTGAACGTTTTGACCATCGCTGCCAATTCTTGGCGTCGGGCACGGTTTCAGCATTCCCTCAATGATCTCAGGTTCCAATGGGCTTCTCCACCTAATCGTCAGGCATGCCAGAATCTGTTCTTCGCCGAAAGCCGGGCATGTTTGAAGATCTTTCAGCATTCGTTTTGTTTTGGCTGATAGAGCGACCTCCCATGGAGCTTCTTCTATAAAAGAGCACAATGCCCCCGATGTGTCCACTTTTTTAAGAGCGTACGGCTAGAGCGGGCTTACTTTCCAATTCTCGGACAGTGCGAATTTGCCCTGTTGGTATTGGTCCTCAATCCAGCCTTTGAAGACGAAGCAACCTTCAATTGAATGGCCTACTACTCGGTGGTAGGGGCAGTAATTGGGATTGTTGACGTCACCGGGCTGCAATGGACGTTGTTGAAGTCAAAATTTGCACCCCGGTTGACCAAGTCAAAGTCAAGGCCAACCCCAAGCCAGGTGGGCCCAAGCCCAAACAAGTGGGCCAATGCCCAGGTCGAGCCCGAACACGAAGCGTCCGGCCTTCCGCCATGCCAACAAAAAAATCATGTAATAAATAATTTTTATGTAATTGTTTATGCATGAATGTAAACGAAATGGGCATAAAGCCAATATTTTGTAAGCCCGTGGCTTATGTGCAAAAATGAAATGGCACATGAGCCATGGGATGGGCAAAATGCCATTTTTGTAAAGCCCAAGGGGCTATATGTAAATATGTAAGCCTATAAAGGCAAGGATAATGAAATATCCCAACAACTTTTTCTCTCTCTAAAAAAAAAGTTTCCAGATCTGAGATCTATTCTTCTTCTTCAAGGTTCCAAAACCTTCTTCTTTCTCTTGAATTAAATCAAGAGTTTTACTCTTCTTTTTATAAAACAAATTAGTTTTTCACCACAAAACCCACAAAGGGGAACTTGGATCTGTCATCAGATCTTAAAAAGGAGAGATTTTGAGATTTCACATCTCTTGATCTTCAAGATCCAGCAAGCAACAGGAGGAAGAAGAAGAACCACTTCCATTAAACCCAAAACACATTCAGGAGCCCGACTCCTCTCTGATTTCTCTTTTGAGAAATCTTTTTTAAGGCTAAAAGCCTCTTGTCCTCTCCGGCGCGAAGCGCAAGTGCGCAAAGCGCCCACGTGCCGACACGTGGCGCGCGCGCTTGCGCACGTGCGCAAATCGTCTGCGTGCCGACACGTGGCGCGCGCGCTTGCGCTCCAACGCGCATTGCGCAAAGCGCCTACGTGCCGACACGTGGCGTGCGCGCGCGCTTGCGCACCTTTGCGCAACGTGCATTGCGCAAAGCGCCCACGTGCCGACACGTGGCGCGCGCGCTTACGCACCTGCGTGCAGCGCTTATGCGCAAAGCGCCCACGTGCCGACACGTGGCGCGCTTGCGCCTGAGCGCACAGCACCTAAGCGCACAGCGCTCAAGGCGCTGGCCCCCACGCATCCCTTGGATGCCTTTTTCCCCTCTTTTTATGTACATACATATACATATACATATGTATACAAATTCACACATATACATACTCCGCCACATTCTCCCCCTCCAAAAAATTTTCGGGCCGGGGCGCTGCCCCAAACCCCGCAAGGGGGCTGCTAGCCCCCTTGACCCCCAGCCCGCTATCCGGGTAGCGGGACCCCCGTAAAAACTATGCGTGGCTCCCGATATATCCAAAACCACCCTTTCAAAACACACGCACACTGCACATTGAGTTCGCATGACCAATTTAACCCGTTAATCGGAGGTTCCCTCGCCCCAAAGGCGAGGGGTAATTAACGGCAGCTTAGTCCGCGGCTGCCGGAGATTCGGATCCCAACAATCATTAAACCCCGGCCTACCCTAGGCAGGGAGAATCTGTAGTACGCCTGACAAGCGCGCGCGTACTCCCATCTCAATGGGGTGACGAAAAACACCCTACAGACGTCTCGAATCCGGCAGATTGATGAGCCTGTTGCGTATCGCCAGTTCGAACAGTCTCTTTGTTTTCTCCCGCGGAAACGAGTAAGGAAGTCTTAACTTTTCATTAAGGAATCGTTGTTTATCATTTTGGCGATCATCTGATTTTGGACCACTCGGCTGTTGCTGAGCATTGGCGACGAAGGTCGCTTTCCCTTTCCCCTTTTCATTCCGAGGCTCTGTCTTTGAAGAGGAAGGCCTATGGCCCATTTGGTCCATTTGGGCCAGCTTGTCAATCAAAGCCTGGAAGGTGGTCGGCTTGAAAAACATCATGAATTGGGATATGGTCGCCTGCGGATCGAGGGTTCCCACAAACATGCCTACTGCAGGAGCCTCTTTTATGCGTTGTTCACACTTCGACCATAGGTTGCACCACCGAATTGCATACTGAACCCATGTCTCCCCTGGCTTCACTCGGGCATTGATCAACGTCGTGATTGGGGTGCGTTCGCTAGCGCTTGCGAAATGCTGAGTGAATAGAAACTCCATCTCTGTAAACGTTTTGACGGAGTCATTCGGAAGCTCCGAATACCATTCAAAGGCCGTCTCCACTAGGCTACCGACGAATTGGCGAAGCAGTAGCTTATCGTCACCTCCAGTATTGCCGCACAGAGCCCTGAATTGAGCAACATGTTGATGGGGATTGCATGTCCCCTTGTACACGTGGAACTTAGGAATTGTGTATCCTGGCGGGTACTTGATTTGATCGTACCAGCTGGGATATGGTCGCCCCGTTCTGACGAATTGGCCAGCAGCTTCATTCGCTTGATGGGCTCATATCTGTTGAGCTATATAATCATCGAGCGCAGTTTTCGAGATTGTTTCCTTTTTTGCTGCTGAAAAGGCCGGAAGAGGGTTTGATGTCTCCCCTCTGTCGTCTTCAATGATCACCAGAGGCTCCTTCGCTGGAGGGTCCGGCTAGATCTTCATGCCCACCATGTGCTGGAACAATAGCGCCATTTGTTTTATTTTGGCCACTTATTCCGCGGCTTCTTTATCTTTCTTCTCAAGCATTCTGCAAAGGAACTCGGCATCGGTTTCTTACTCCTGGCGTTGCTCTGACGATGTCTCTGAGCTTTCTTTTGGCCCAGCGAATGCGGCCATCTTTGTTAACATTTCCTGGAGCTTCTGTTGTTGCTCTTAGGCCTTTGTTACAGATCGGGTGAGTGGTCAGTAACCCCCGGAAGCGCGGCTCTCCTCTTTCCCGGAAGCCATATAAACAGTATGCACCACCATGCCTCCAAACTTGGAGCGGCTGGGTTCAGTGCCCTTGAGATTCGTCGCAGGTATAGGGATCTTCTCCGCCCTCCTCTTTTTATGGACGGTTGAAGTTGAGGGGGCTGTTGATGTAAGCACCCGTGCAGACGACACCTTTTGTGGTATGACGGGGTGGTCCTTATCTTGCCGAACTTTCACTTTCTTCTGTTGACGGGAGTACTCTTTGTCGATTACGGAGTCTTGGACTCTCCGCCAGACCTTATGAATTTTAGAGGACAGCCGCTGAGGGGGCTGCTCCAGCTCCGCCTTTGTAACATTTTCAACAGGTGAAGGATACATTTTCAATACGGCAGTCGGAGAGTTCTTGTGCACCCTTCTGAGCGGCTCAAAATTGTTCCCAGTTGGAACAACAGCATCGACCTCCACCGTCGGAGCTGGTGGAGTCAATCCAGAAGGGGAACTGCCCCCAGCTTTCCTTACCCGGTGCCAGTGGCGACGTCGAGCATGTTTTGCAGACGGTACTGGCTCAGTTACGGGGGTGGCTTCATCATTCCCCCTGTTCTGGTGAACGGTTGCTGTTGGTGCCAGCCTATCAAAGACTGACGTCCGCTGAGAAGAAACGTCCAACCTGTCAAAGACTGACCTTTAGGCAGGGGAAGTAGTTTGGATGACCTGACCCGAAGCAGGAATTAGGGTGGCCAGTCTCGCAAAGACCGATCCCTTAGCAGGAGAAACCCCTTTGACGACTTCGTCCGTCGGAGTTGGTATAGTTATCCACTTCGGGATAACTCCTTTGGGTATCGCAGGCTTCTTCATGGCCCACTTGAGATTTGGCCTAGTCTGTTAAAGACCGAGGCGTTAGACTTGGACGACCCGTTGGGAGGGGCCGTGGTAGTGGTGAGCCGATCAAATACCGACTTCTTTGGAGCTCCCTGCGACGGCACTGGAGCGTTGAAGCTTGTCGGTGGGATCATGGTCCCAAAGAACAGTCCAGTGGTGGCCTGAGTCACCTGTTCCACTGGCATGGCGAAGATGGAGGCCTCTTGGGGACCATAGGTCACTTCTCCAGCGAGGACGGAGTGGGAGTTGTTGTTGCAGTTGTTGCAGTTGGAAGCCATTTTCCCTGCATGGGAGCAAAACACCAAATCTTAGTACCTCGAATCCAAAGGCAACCATATTAAACCGAGATTTGTTCGCGAACACGACACACGAAATGTAGAGTGGAAAGAGGAAAAGGACCGGGCGTGCCAGAATCTGTTCTCCATCGAAAGCCGGGAAGACAAACGTCTTGCCTGAATTTGGGGGCAAATACTATTGGGTTTATCCGTCCATCTCTCCGAAGATGCCAAGTTGATTTATGGCACCGTATATCGGAGGTTTGGACAGATTCGGCAGTTGTAGCAGACTTCGTCAGATTCCCCCTCGTTTACGAGGGGTTTTTGATTGTGGGGACGCTCTTCCCTACAGACGCAAACCCCTGCAGGCGCAAGCCCCTACAGTTAATTACGCTACCGCATCGCGGTAACCACTTTCTCCTTCTCCAGATGGTCACTTCGTGTCATATGTGTTTGTTTTGCTTTTGGTTGCCCGTGGATTGTATACGGAGACTAATTTATGTTGTCGCCCGTAAGGCGTGGATTAGTCCAAATCTGTATTTTCTTAGATTTGGGTTTGAGTTGGTTTAAGAATCATTAATCTTGTTTTAGATTAAGATCAACTTAAATACTTGTTAAGGATACGTTAGCCTAATTTTAGACTAAGATCTACTTAACGGGGGTTTAGGATCATTTTTTATCCAATGAAAGAGCATTTGGGCTCTATCATTTTGGTTTAGGGACATTGCGGTCCATTGGGTTTAAGGACATCATAGTCCATGAGTTTAAGGACCTCATAGTCCATAGTTTAAAGACAGCATAGTCTAGTTTAAAGACGTCATAGTCTGTGAGGGTTAAAGACATCATAGTCTGTATGGTTTAAAGACATCATAGTCTGTAGGGTTTTGGTTTAACCGTTTGGGGATGCACCAAAAGTTATTGGTTATTGGGACCCTCCATCTCTCTGAAGACGTTGAAGAATTACAATGACATGTATCAGAGTTATGAAGAGATGTACCCTTGAACCAATGTTGGTTGGGAGATCTATAGTCAAGTTTGGGACTAAGACCAATTAAAATGATTGTGAGCACATGGGCTCGGTTAATTTGAATTAGGGACTTATGGCCGACTTGGGCTCAATCCACTCAGTTCCGAATAAAGTGTTTGAACACTTGTTTAGACTCAGTCCACTCATTTTGAATAAAATGTTGAACATTTGTTTGGGCTCAACCCCTTTTTATTCAATAATGCTGAGTATTGATTTGGGTTCTGACACCCCTTTTTTGTCTTTTATTGAGTGTTGAGTACTTTTTATGAACCTGGGGCCTTATTTACAGTGCACTTTGTAGAATCCTTAGCGCCCACATGAGGAGCACGTGGACCGCCTGGCGCTGAGCGCCAGACTGGGAGTGCTACGATACTTCTTATAAAAGGGCGCCCACGTGAGGAGCGCGTGGAGCGTTGGGCACTGAGCTTGGAGCGCTAAAGCGCTTCTTATAAATTGGAGCGCTAAGGCGCCTCTTTGGCAGCTCTGATCAGTTCGGTGCTCTGAGAATTAAATTCTCGTTGATGAGAGACTTTGTCTCATGGATCTAAGAACTAAGTTCTTCTTTATGAAGAGATGCTACGATCTCTTTTTCTTTTGTGAAAGACTTCGTCTTATAGATCTGTGATCTAGAGAAAGAACTGAGTTCTTCTGACATAAGAGTTAAACTCTCAAATATGGAGGAGATGCTGTGATCTCTCTTCTTCTTATTTACCTTAAGAAATTTCTCTCGTCTTTGAAGTTTCTTGAAGTTTATGGGGGGATTCATCTGTTCTTCTTCTTTTGATTTGAGAACTTATGGGGAGGTTTTTCTCTCCGAGACTTAAAATCTTGGGTCCTTTATATAGGGGAGGCTGATTTGTTGAATCAGTTAAGGAAATCTCTCATTGAGAGATCTCTTGTTGATTTGGGGAATATTTCCCACCGTTGGATCTTTGATCCAAGGGCTTCTGTTTTACAGAAGATAGTTTTTTGGTTATTAACAAGATTGGGGAAATATTTTCATATACGGAATTTATTCTGTATTTGGATGGTTTTTAATCACCATTGGGTCTTGGATCCAATGGTGCTCTGATTTACAGAGCACAATCTTTCTTGTTTGGAAAGATTTTGAGGAGTATTTCCTCAACAGAATTTTATTCTGGTAATTTGATGATTTATCCTCTTCATTGGATATTTGATCCAAGGGTGGAGAACATTTAGTTCTAGCACTGGCGCTCTCGTGCTTTGCACGTGAGGCGCTGCCTCAGAGTCTTTAGCGCTGGCGCTCTTGGCGCGGGCACTCTCGTGCTTTGCACGTGAGCGCTGCCTCAGAGTCTTTAGCACTGGCGCTCTTGGCGCGAGTGCTATCGTGCTTTGCACGTGAGCGTGCTGTCGCTCTTGGCGCTAGCGCTCTCGTGCTTTGCACGTGAGCGCTGTATCAGAGTCTTTGACTATTGGTGCAGGCGCTCTTGGCGCTAGCGCTTTTATGAGGCGCTACCTCATTTCAAATTTCAAATTTTTGAATGGAGCTTTTCTCTCTGATAGGGGGAAACAAACATGTACCCATGTCAACTGAGAACTACTATCTGACAATAGGTATAGTACCATCTAGAAGTTCTCGGCGAATCCTTCCGGTGTACTCACCTCTAGTGAGCACATATATACAATCTTAGGTGCAACACACCAATGACTATGAGACCTGCCACCGTCCCTCCTCGGCATCCACAAACGTATACACTAGTCTACTCTAGAATATCAATGCCCAGGCTTGATACTCTCACGACTACCAAGCTCTCACAGGTATGATCGCCATCATAACTCTGGTAGTCAAGCAAAGATCGTATGGGCTTTATCATTATGTATTCGCGACACGTAATAAAATGTATATTTACCATCAATGATAAAGAGAAACCAGATAGTATACTATCATATAGAGCAAGACGATTCTATCTCTATAGGTCCTCCTTCAATTATCATGATCGCATACTTTCGATTACAACAATTGCCTTGAGGGCACTATAGCCAACACTTCTGATACGCACTTGGACTTGCGCTACGTGCAAAGTACGCGTGCTATGTACGCATGCACAAGCGATGTGCTACACGTCCAAAGCACGCCCGCTACGTGCGCATGCATAAGCGCTGAGCTACACGTGCAAAGCACGGTGCACAAACGCACTTCTAAGACATGCGCTCCTGTCAAAACCTCTGCTCTTTTGAAGAAAAAATCTTCCTTGTTAACCATCTTAACAAATAAATTCTGAAATCAACGATCCAACGGTGCGCGCGCACCCTGAATTGATATAAATTAATTCAAATCTTATAGTTAGGAATAAACCCTAACTACTTCCCTCCTATAAATAAGAGCTCCTGAGAAGAAAAATCTCCATCTTAAAATCTCCATATTAAAAATCTGGTGTAATACCCAGCCCCTTGGTATTTATTATCCGTACTTCAAAAATAATTCTATATATTTTCTATCTAATTTATTCTATATATATATATATATATATATATATATATATATAATTATTCACCAAAAATATTTTCCCCTAACAAATTTTTCTAACTCTTTTGCTACCTAACTTAAAGCTTAAAACCCTAAACCCAGGTCCATATTTAATCCCACTTTTTTCCTTCTAAATTTTCTTGAGCCCAAGCCCAATAACCCAAAACCTTCCTTTTAACCAACAGATACCTTCTCCCCTTTTCAAATTCAAAATTTTTTTCATTTAAATCCAAATCCTACCCCCAATCAATCCCCAATTAAACCTAATTATTATATATTGACTTTAGCCATTACACCTCTCCATCTCCTCTTTATTTTTCCATTATTTTTTTTAAAGCCCACGTTCACTCTCCCCCCCCCCCACGTTCTCTCTCTCTCTCTCTCCCCCCCCCCCCTCTCGATCATTCTCTCTCTCTCCCCCCTCCTCTTCTCTACGAGAACCCATGCCCAAATGCCCCCGAGCTCGCCTCCACCATCAAGCTCCATCCATGAAACTCACCGCCGACGGCGACCCCTTCCACTTTCCCCTGAGCTTCCCTCGCCTTCACCTTCAACGCCCATCTCACAACCGAACTCGACCCCTACATCCAGCCCCCGACGAACCCATCACCGAACACCCATGAACCCAACTCCTCTATCACCACCGGCCAACTCGTCAGTCTCCCCTCGTCACTATCACCGTTTCCTCACCTCCCTCTCCCTTCAACACCCGACACCAAGACCCCGACACCACTGCAAGTATTGACCCGACACAGGCCCACTTTCGCCCGAGCTCCCCACCTTGTCGGAGCCGTCACTGGACCGCTGACGACCTTGCCAACGGCACACCGTGCTCATTGTCACCGCCACCGTCCCATCACCCGACCCCTAGTCGCTGCCTCGCCGTCGAACCCAAGTTTGAGCCGAGGTAGAGTTTGCCGTGTCGTGCCTAGCCGCGCTTGCATCGTGACCGTGTCGTGCCATTGTCGTAGATCACCGCTGTTGCCGCATCACTACCGTATCGTCATCGATAAGTCATCAGGCAAGTTCAAATACTTGCTACATGCTATAGTATATTCATTTCGGTTGCGAATCAAATATTCATTATAGGTACTCGATGCAAACCCTAAGCTAAAAACCTTCATAAAATGACGGAACTTAGGTGTAACGGATTACCTTAGTTATAATGAATACTGTGTAAAGAGTTGGCTCGAAAATACGGATCCTGACACCGTGAAATGCCATCCCCATTTAGATCCGTCAAATCTGAAACTTTCCGTACCTGAAATTTGTGAAAATTATATTAAATTGGATACACACCGGAATATTGTGTTAGAGGGATCGTATCGAATCCAACTCGACAACCTATAACCCCATATAATTTATATTTTGTTTCTATTTTATAGCGGTGATGGAAACTGTTCGGGGGTGCGGCTCTGGACTGCAGTCCAGAGCAACACTGTTTGTCGATACTTGATTTGAAATGCTTTTACATATCTGTGTGAAAATCTTATTATGAGTAAACCTATACCGTAGCAAATATAAATCTGTTAGATAACTATGGGATGTGATTTCATTCATTTTTACCATCATTTTCTATTTTAATCATATTTTAAATCATCAGAACATACTGCAGTCCCAAGCAGGGACAGAATGTATATCCCGACCTTGAATAATTCATAACTCCCAGCACAGAGGATATTATTACTCCGTCTAGTGCGTTGGAAACCTAACTGATAAACCTAAATATTATCCAACTGTAGTGTCACCTGATTTTGATCCCAACAGGATGAAAATTGTGTTACGAAATGGACTTTCAGTTCAGGAACTGAACTTCCAGCAGAGAACACTTACAAAGAAACGACTGTAATTTGCGAACCCGAAACCCGATTGACTTGAAACTAATTTCGTTGAATTGCTGAATAAGTTTACTTTTTGTCCCTTTTTACCATTTTTCTTTATTCTGATCATACGATTTAATGTAATTTTTCTAAGTTCATAAGGCGCGTAATGACTTGTATTGCATATGATTTGTTTAGTGGCATAATTCACATATTTACCCGACTGCAATACCTCTAGCGATAGTAAGCGTCCTCATTAATTTTCAGTGTACAATGCATTGTCGAACGTGAATGGTATCGATTTAGTTGTGTCGAGTACGCCGGTAAAAAGTGAATGATTCGTGAGAGTGAACAATACAGTGAATAGTGAATAAAAGCAGTGTTATTAGTGCGTACTTGCACACAACTAACCAATACTTATAGAAAGTGAAACCTGGGAAAAAAGGAAATCGAAGCGGAAAGGAACTTGTATTTAGAGAGGTTAGCGATTTATAGGATGATCATTCGAACATCAACTCTTACATATATTAGGTTTGGACCTAGTGGTCCGGCTGACAGGGTTATGTCCCGGGCGACAGTGGACCGTAGTCTCGGATACGTACGAGACCCTCGTTAAACATGATAACTCCTTTCCGCAACTCGATTTCAAAAGTGACTTAGAGACTAATAGGGACACAAATCACTACATTGCATTGTTTATTGTCGTTTACCTGCATTTATTATCTCCACCTTTATTACTTTATTTTCTTGCCTCAATGTTATTATCATAATATTGCTATTGCGTCACCCTGACGACCTGAGTATGCATGCCCAGAAATTGGAGAGGACCCGGTTCAATAGTCGAACCTGTCATTCGAGCTCGTAGAGATCTAGACGGTCGTGTTTTCAGTGCTTTTACCGCTTTCCATAAATCAACCTTGTATTCGCACTTGGTTAGTAGTTTCTTTTTCTTTCGAACTATTGTAAACTGTGAACAATGAAAGTTGGTGTAATAAACTAGTAATGTGTTTGCTTTACTTATGTGCTGTGTTTACTGATTACCATGTAATACTAGAAGCCGAAGTGTGACTACGGCGGGATTGTTCCTTGACTGTAGGAGCATGGCTGGCCTAGTCGCCTCCCGTATTCCATATTTTGGGAAGCGGTGCGTGACATAGTTTTGTTGGTATCAAAGCCAGATTTTAGTATTAAGGGATAACATTAACTACACGTTATTATATTATTTTCACTTCACTATCTTTCACTTTCATCCTTGTATCTCATATCCGTTCATCTATTTTTCCAGCACATGACTTCCCCGAACGACCTCTCCTCGGGCTCTAGTTCTAAGGATTGCACAGAGAGGATTCTGAATGCACTGGCAACCCTCGCGGAAGCCCAATAGAGAAAGATGGGCCTATTTACCGAGGGACTCAGGGCTATTACCGCATTAGGGGGAACCTCTGCTCTCATTACCGCCCCCGAGGGCACCGCTACACCAGCTACTTCTGCCAGGACTGGTACTGTGTCGGATTTCCGGAGGTTACACCCAGTTGTGTTTACGGGACTAGCCGAACCGCTCGAGGCCGAACAATGACTGGTCAATATGGAGAATCTACTGACGGCCGCACGGATCCCCGATGAAGAGAAGGTGAGTGTGATAAAGATCCAGGTGGAGGACGAAGCCCGTACTTGGTGGTCTGTCGAAAAGAGCAGACTTGATGGGCCGATCGAGTGGAGTAAGTTCAAGGAATGCTTCTTGGACCACTATATCCCCCGGACCGCTAAGGCAGAGATGGAAGAAAGATTTATTTTACTAAAGCAGAAATGCCGTCCCGTTGACGTGTATGCGGCAGAATTCAACCATCTGAGCTAATTCGCTTCATATATGGTCGCTTCAGAGGCCACCAGGCCAGACGTTTCTTGCAGGGACTGGACTTTGAGTTGCAACAGTTGATTGCGTCACTTGAGTTGCAGACTTTCGTGCTGGTGCTCAACGCTGCACGAATTCAGGAAAAGCTAATTAATAAATTTAGGGGCTCCAGCTCGAGTGATAGGAGGCCCTTAGTGGTTCCGTCGCATGCTCACACATCGTCCCGAGGGGTCATACCAATTCATAGGCCAGGGACGACGCAGATGAAGCATCCCTTCGTGCCCTAGCAGCATCCACAGAGAAAAGCCGTAGTCTGCGACTACTGTCACAGGGATGGGCATACCCAAAAAGACTGTCGTCGTGCCAAGGGACGGTGTTTGATTTACGGATCCAACCAGCACCGGGTTAGTGGTTGCCCTCAGCGAACAGAGTTACAGGGAGGGTCTAGACCGCAGCAGCAGAGGTCACTAAAGCAGAGGCAAACCAACACAGGCCGCGGTCAAGGGCGGGCTGTCGCCCTGACTGCTGAGCAGGCAGATGCCTCAGGTGAAGTTGTTACAGGTATTCTACCCGTTCATTCTATGCCAGCTAGAGTGCTGTTTGATTCTGGAGCATCACATTATTTCTTATCTACACATTTTGTCGATACACACTTCATACCACATGAACCATTGACTAAAGGATGGGAAATACATATGGGTAATGGCGTTATAGTATCTAGTCGGGAATGTAGATCTTGTCCAGTTGTAGTGTGTGGCAGGGAATTCTATACGAATTTTCTTTTAATCGGAACAGGCAGCTATGACGCAATTCTCAGGATGGATTGGATGAGTACATTCCATGCAATTATTGATTGCCGAGCTAGAAATGTGACTTTCCATATTCCCAATTACCCTGAGTTTGTTTTTGAAGGCGGAGCAAGTCTTTAGATCCAGCTAAGTATAGAGCCAAACCGAAGGTATTGACGGCTATGAAGGTTGATGAAAACCCCGCACCAGAAATCATTCGGGATTTTCTTGACGTCATCCCTGATGATTTACCAGGCCTACCACCTCCATGCATCTTAGGATTCTCGATAGATTTGATTCCAGGTACATCACCAGTTTCTAAGGCACCATACAGAATGGCACCAGTTGAGTTGGCAGAATTGAAGAAGCAGATTGGAGAACTTCTAGAGAAGGAATTTATTCGCCCAAGTGTTTCTCCGTGGGGTGCACCAGTCTTATTGGTAAAGAAAAAGGATGGATCGCTACGGATGTGCATAGACTACTGTGAGCTGAACCGAGTAACGATAAAGAACAAATACCCATTCCACGTATCGACGACTTATTTGATCAATTGGGGGGTGCCAAGGTATTTTCGAAGCTGGATCTTCATTCGGGCTATCACCAAATCAGAGTAACGGCCGAAGATATATGCAAGACGGCTTTCACGACCCGATACAGGCATTATGAGTTTCTTGTGATGTCGTTCGGTGTTACCAATGCTCCAGCTATATTTATTGATCTGATGAATAGAGTGTTTGCAAAATACTTGGACACATTTATCATTGTATTCATTGACGACATAGTAGTCTACTCTAAGACTCGAGAGGAGCACGCCGAACACTTGCGAACGGTACTAAAAATTCTTCGGGAAGAGTAGCTATAAGCAAAATTGAGCAAGTGTGAGTTCTGGCTCGACAAAGTGCAGTTCTTGGGACACATTGTTTCGGGCGAAGGCATCTCAGTGGACCCAGCGAAGATAGAATATGTTAGGGATTGGCCGACACCGAAGTCAGTGGTGGAGATCGGAAGCTTTCTGGGATTGGCAGGATATTATCGGTGCTTCGTTGAAGACTTTGCACGAGTCGATGAACATTTGACAAAGCTGACACGGAAGGAAGTGCCTTACGTATGGACAGGGGATTGTACTCAGGATTTTGAGGTACTGAAACAAAAGTTGACCAGGGCCCCTATTCTTACAGTGCCAGATAATTCAGGTGGCTTGGTGATACACAGCGATGCTTTAGGGAAAGGTTTAGGCTGCGTTCTGATGCAGCACGGTCGAGTAGTTGCTTATGCCTCATAGCAGCTGAAGAATCACGAGAGGAACTACCCAACACACGACTTGGAGTTAGCTGCAGTAGTTTTCGCATTGAAGATCTGGAGACATTACCTAGGCGAAAAGGTAGAAGTGTACACGGATCACAAGAGTCTGGAATACGTGTTCACTCAAAGAGAATTGAATATGAGACAACGCCGATGGCTAGAACAAATGGCGAACTATGACCTGGACTTACAATACCATCCGGGAAAAGTAAATGTCATACCCGATGCTCTCAGTCGCAAGCCAGCGGTCATGATGTTGACCAGTCAGAAGAGCATCATTGAGGACTTTCAGAAGCTCAAACTAGAGGTTGTTATACCGAGTGCAACCGAGCAGTTTTGGCAGTTACAAGTGCAATCTTCACTTGTAGATCGCATTAAGGCCGTACAAGCTGATGATCCTCGATTGTAGAAGTTCAGAGAGCAGGTGGAAGATGGACGAAGGACAGACTTACTCATACATCGAGACGGTTCTTTGAGATTCGGTAGCAGACTCTGCGTTCCCAAAAGGGATGTTCGAGAAGAAGTACTAGCTGAGGCTCATAGTTCAGCTTATTCTGTACATCCAGGAGGCACGAAAATGTATCGAGATCTGAGGCAGCACTATTGGTGGAACGGGATGAAGCGAGAGATTGCACGGTTTGTATCCAAGTGCTTAGTATGCCAGCAAGTAAAGGCTGAACACCAGAGAACAGCTGGACTGTTGCAATCGCTTCCGATACCCGAATGGAAATAGGAGCACATCACTATGGATTTTATGACTGCTTTACCACGGAGTCCAAGAAGCAACAACGCCGTTTGGGTTATCGTTGACCGTCTTACGAAAGCAGCACACTTTATACCCTTCCGAGTGGGACAGTCGATAGAGTTGCTTGCGGAGAAATACATGCAAGAAGTAGTGCGACTTCACGGAGTTCCAGTCAGTATAGTACCAGATCGAGACACTAGGTTCGTTTCGCATTTTTGGAAGAGCTTACAAGAGCGTCTGGGTACACGTCTAAAGTTCAGCACGGCTTACCATCCACAGACGGCGTACTATTCAGACGCACGAGGACATGTTGAGGGCATGAATGCTAGACTTTCAAGGTTCTTGGGAGGATCGCCTCCATCTAGTGGAGTTTTCTTGTAACAACCCAAACTTTTTGTACGATTTTTTTCAAAATACAGAAAGGGACACCTAAGCCTGAACACGAGTTATAAGCTTGTTTTGCTTTTGAACGGTAAGAAGGGGCTTGTAGCTCATTGGTTTAGCCTTGCACTGCTGAGACATAACACCAGAGTTCGAATCCCCCCAGCCACATTATCTTTTTAGTTATTTTTCTTTTATTCTTTTTAGAAGCCCACGAGTCTACACATGCACAACACATAAAACCAAGAGTCATACTTAAAACAAACAGATACAAATTAGTATTCAGACAGTCAGGGACACGTGGCCCCGATCCAAGCCGCCACCTCCATGATCGGACCGGCGAGATTTGATCTGTGGCCGGCGCCGCCGGTTTTCTTTGGCCCAAACCCAAAATTTTTCTTTTACCCTAGACCTTTAGACTCCGCCCATAACTCCTGTATTGCTTATTTACTCTGCACATTTTCCAGAGGCAATAAATCACCCATTAAATTCATTTTTAATACATATTTTAATTCACTCATTCATCACCCCTAAACCCTAATATTTCATATAAATACCACTCCATTTCACACCCCTCCTCACTTACAAATCTCTTCCAAAACTCTCAAGAATTCCCAAGTCTTTATATTGTGCAGGTGAAGTTAGCAAAGGGCGAATCTCCGACGAAGTTCCGGCGACGAAACAAGGAGTTTCCGGCAACGAAACGAAGCACCGACGAATCCTAGACCTTCTTCTACCTCCCCCCTCTCATCAAAGCCAGTAGGTCCCAATTCCTTCTCTCATTTTTTACTTTAAAAATTTCCATTTCTAAAACCCGACGAAAGCGGAGTTAGTCCGACTTCCGATTCGATTTTCTTTAAAAACTACACTTTTCTTTAACAAGATAAAACCATATTCTCATATGTTGATTAATAAATATTAACAAACTTAATAAAACAATTTTCACGTCAAAATAATCATTTTTGTGACATTTGTCGCATTTTTACATAAAAATACCACAAACTATTCATTTCGACATTATAACATTTATTCCTTGCTATACCTTTAGATAGTTTACGAGGTAATGACCTATCTCATCACAACACACATCTCTATCATAACACGATTGATTTTGGGACAATAGAATACGGGAAATACGATCTTACAAATAAATACCCTAAACTTATAAACCGTTTTCTATAAAAAGATGTATTAACGATTTCCATGCAATTGCGCCTCTACAACCCATTTTGGGGACCCAGTTCGGGATAGTGCAGGTTTATCGCACATTCTAGGGCTTAGTAGAGCGAGATGCAGACCTCCGCAAGAAGCATTTGATCTCGATGGAATTTTTATGCATTTTTATTTAGAAAATTGAGATTTCTACAAGAAAATAAATAAAATATTTTCATTAAATATATATATGTATATATTATCAAAATATCTATTTTAATTATATAAATATTCCAAGTTTTCTAAATCAAAGAAATCACTATTACATGAAAAATACCATCCAAATACAACACAAGTACAACATTTCAAGAAAATATCATATACTATCAAACTAGGTTCTATTCACTAGAAATTTCACATCTATAAAATATACATCTATGAAAACCCTAAAGACGATAATTAAATACTTGAGAAGTATTTTGAAATTATATCAAAACTATTTTTACATAAAACCCCCTCAAGATATATTAAATAATAAGGACCCTAGTAAACATGGGTCTAAGTAGGACCAGTCTCTTGAGCCTCAGAGAGCCGGAGATATGGGTGCTTGCCTATCTAAGGTAGACAATCTAACAAACGGTGTTATCATCACGGTAATTGTCTTAGAAAAAGATACAAATCCTGCCATCCATGTGCAGCAGTTACCGGTAATATCAAAACAATCAGGATTTTAAGTTCTTTTAAAAGTGTCTGACTCAAACTATGTCTCAATCTAATCAATCTGACTTGAATACGATTCAAGTACAATACAACCATTCAATATGAATCCGTCTGTACAATCTATTTCAATATATAACTTGACCGAACCGAACCATGGATATACATCCATCTACATGATTCTCCAGTTACATCCATTTACTAATATCATAGTTTCGGCAAGTCATCCATCTATATAACAGATACAATCAATACATAAACACTATGGGGTTATAAGGGGTATGCTGGTACGGAACATGTTAAAAGTGGCACAAGGTGGTCACTTAAGAGGTAATTACATCCATGTCGTTATTCCATGGTATTATCGACGGAGCCTTGTACTACGGGTTACCAAAGTCTCCGGTGCAAGTGGGACTCCTCTCGTATACATTGGCATTTTCTGTACCAAGTTACAAACAACTGCGCTAATATTATAATAAAACATTATAAAACTACTCTCTCTGTCTATTCTACGTCTCCCTCATCTTTAGGACTTACCGAGCGATTGTTCGCTGACGACATTCCTATTTCTTTCCTTCTTTGAAATGTTGTCAGGAGGACCCGACGCTAAGGAGTACGAGACCAATCAGGAGTATTTGGAGCAGGCCTCTGAACAGTACACCGAAGACCCAGAGCTGTAGCCACTTGTACTTATTCCATTTTCATTTCTGTTATACCATTGTTTAGGCATTGCTTTCAGTACATGTATTTTCATTTCAGTTGTATTGTAAAAGGAATGTTAATAAATAAAGTTGTTCATTTACATCTTATCTCTTGTGTACTTTTACCTTATATTACTTAGATACGCTTAGCGTGTTTACTTTGGAGTAAATATGTAGCGGGCATATCGCGTCCACTGCCCGTACAATGGGAAGCGGGGCGTGACAGGTTTTGTTGGTGGCCCATGCAGGTCCGTTCTGTGTGGATATACAGGTCAGCTCTGTATGGACATGCAGGTCTGCTCTGCGTGGACAACCTAAGAAATATAACATAAGAACCAGAAACTAAAAATATTCTTTACAATTCAAATTCCTTGAATCTTCCACTTTCATATATTTTGAATCTGTCCTAACCCAAATTTTTCTTTCAAGGTTATGGATTCCCCAAACAAGACCGGCACCAACTTCAACAACACTCCACCACCTCTACCAATTACACCGGCCGTAGCTGCTCCGATTAATGAGCAGACGATACTGCTTGAGGTGATCCACAGCCTTCTGGAGGGACAACAGTAGCAGACGGCTATATTGTTGAACCGTCCCGAGGCAGAAGCATCTGGGGTGAAGCAATCCAGGGCCTTGCACCCCAAGCAGTTCTCAGGGAAAGAGAGCCCTCTAGAAGCTGAGGAATGGGCTCAGAGTATTGAAGATGACCTGGCACCAGCACAAGTGCCAGAGGTCACTTGGGTTCGGGTTGCGAAGCTGCAACTCACGGACAATGCACGGGTCTGGTGGAAGGCGGAAGAAAGCCGTCTTGACCAACCAATCGAATGGAAGACTTTCCGCGATATGTTCGACGCAAAGTACTTTCCCGAGACTGCCAGATTCAACATGGAACAACAGTTCATCCACCTACAACAGGGTTCGATTTGGACCAAATACCATGCTCGGTCGGTAAGATATGTCTCAATATTTCGATTTGAAAATATCACATACCACATAGCTAACACAAGACCGTAACAGATTCGCGGCACGCTTGATACCGACTGCTGAGATCAGGTCTAGACGATTTCAGTAAGGGTTAGATCCGGAGATCCAAGCTGCCTTAGCTACAAGGGATTTCTCAACCCATGATTTGGCTTTGATGGCTGTCCGAAGATACGAGGCGGTGGTGAAGAGGAAGGGCAGACCTCAATCTTCCGGAGTGAAGCGCCATGCCACTCAGATGGCAGGAAGAGCCTCTTCAAAGCCAACTGTTGAACCCAAGAGATCGGAAGAAATAATTAACCAGCCAAGTCCAGATTTTTGCTTCTATTGCAAGAGGGAAGGACACTTGTGGAAGGACTGTAGGCACGCAAAAGGCATGTGCTTAGTTTGTAGCGCATCCAATCACGGAATTGGAAACTGTCATTATAGACGCAGCCCATCTCACACACCTACCAACTACCCACAGCGGCCAGCTATCCAGGCTCCTGCACCTCGTATGGCACTCCTAGCTCCACCTCCCACACAGCCTAATCGCCAATTCCATCAGGCACTGGGGAACATGCCTCGAGGGCAGAGGAACATGCCTTAGGGACAGAGGAATGTGCCTCTGCTGGGAGAAATGTACCACGGCGTCAGGCTTTCCTGTTAGTGGCCAAAGAAGCTGCAGGGTTTCCTAGCGTGGCAGCAAGTTTTCGGGAGGCATCGTCCATGCCATATTTAAATTTTTGCCATTCTAGCTAACCCTAACCCTAGAATCGATACTAGAAAACCCGACGAAACATAATGTGAACACTTTACATCTAAAGTGAACAAGAAATACAACCTTTGTAGACCGGTGCTTCACTTCAATAGCTCCGTGTAGTAGTCCCTTCGCAGCGATCACGAACTCCCGGACTCTAGAGAGGCTCCCATGAAGAAACGAACAAGCTTGCATCGAAGTCTTCAAGGCCGAAGATGATCTACGTCGAGGAGACACTAACCAAAGCTATCTCTTCACTAATGGTGAGATTAGTGAAGCAAACACCCTAAACTAAATGGCAAGTAGTAGAGGATGATGAAGTAGGAAGTGGGCTCACTTTAGTTTTATTTTTCTCACACTAACTCTTCACTTGGAAAAAACCTAGCAAGCTTTTTCTTTTGTTGAAGAAGAAGAAGAAATGAAACTCATGAGAGAGTGAGGTTAGAATTGCAACCATAGGTGAGTAAGTATCATGCCTAACTCATATAGAGAATAAACCAAGGTCAAGGGTTAAGATTGGGTTAACAAATATCTTAAGGAATGACAAAAGAGTGGACTTGGTCAATGTTCTACAAGCTTCATCCAAGCTTGAAATATTGACTAAGTCTTCACTATTTTGTGATAACTTAAGTGATAAATATCAAACCCTAGCTTTAACCCTAGCATGGTATAAGTCTCATACATTCATGTTGCAAGTGTAACCTAGCATGATACAACAATATATATCGCATATATACTTTGTGTGCAAATAGAAAACAATACATATATCACATATATGTAAAGTGTATCAAATGTGAGAAAAGAAATCTTAAATAAGCTAATACTAGTTAATATAATGTAATATATCAAATATATAATTATACATTAAATTATCAAATCAACACTTGATTTAATAATCCGGCTATATCACATATAACCGACTAATATTAACGTAACATCTTATCGAATCAACACTTGATCCGATAACCCGGCTATATCACATATAACCAATCATGTCACACATCGGGAGAATAAAATACGGTATCACATACACGCATTAATTTCGGTCCCGCACATATTACATATGTGCACCTACTCCGTTTCGCTTGAGCCAAGAAACCTCTGTGTAGGACTCTAAAGACTCGTCAATACGCCGGCAGTAGGTGATGATCATTGTAACACCCGAGTCCAATACTACTAATTTCTGTTACTGTTTGAGCATTAAATAGTACTCATTTCATTTAGCTTGCCTGTTTGTCACTTATTGTAAAATTTTATCTGGAAAAGTCATTTCTGCATATAACAAATTTTAGCATCTAAAATAAAATTAAAAATATCTATCTTGGCCTACTCGACACCCCTAACCGCGTGGTAGCGTCCGTGCATCGAGTCCTCGTCCCGTTCGGTGAAACGGGCGAGTTTGGACGGCTACGTGCGCGTACAGGTGTCCGTCTTGGGGGCATACTTTTTAATTATAAAACACTTAATTTCAAAATTTGGAACCAGCTTAAAATCCTATTATTTAAATTTCGAATTTTTGGACCCAATCCGGGCGCGATTTGAAAATGTTGTATTTAGCGCCAAAATCCCAAATTAATATAATATTTAAACCCATATAACATTTCTTTAACCATACAATCTTTGCTGTTAATATAATTTCCTAAAATCTTTTAATGATTCTTTTAAAACTTTGCAAATCTTTCAGCTAATCTCGTAGGCACATAAACCCCGTGGGCCCCCTCCATTAACTCCTCTCTCTTTCTCTGTCTCTCTCGCTCTACCTTTCTCTATCTCGCTCTCTCTCTAACCTTCTCTCTCTTCTATATATAAATAATCTTCCTCTCCTCTCTTTCTTTAACCACGAGCAGAAAACCCCACGCGAGAACCCATCGCGAACCTGAACCCTAGCCGTCTCGTCACCGTCGCCGCCGCAGCCCCGACGCCGGCGTCCACGTCACCGTCGCCCTCGCCTCCGCCTCCTCCTCTCAACCTCAACCTTCCTCCTTCCCCCGCGCACCCTGCGCAGCCCCTGCAGTGTTCGCTGCAGCCGCCTGCTCGCCGGCGGCCCTCGTCGTCGCCATCCGCGCCATCACCGGCGCCCTCCTCACCACCTGCGCACTCCAGCACCTCGACCATCTCCTCTCCCTCTCCGTTTTCCTTTCACCGAACTTCCATACCCGAGCTCTAACCCTCACCGCTGCAACCTCCTCGCCGGCGCCTCAACGCCGTCGATCTCATCGCCGTCGCACTCTCTGCAACACCAGTAAGCCTTCTCTCCTCTTCCTCCTTCCATTTCCCTCCGGTTTATCCTTTGGCTGTGCACTAACTTTCAGGATTTTTGTTGTCGCTGTTCGTCGGAATCCGGCCGTGCCGGTGACGTGTCCCGACGATCCAGCGGAGTGCTCTGACCCGTGAGGTCCCTTGGTTCGTTGTTTGGGTTCAATCCGTGAACCGTGCGTCCGTCGCGTGTTTCCCCGCTGACGTTACGTTCCGTTTCTCCCAGTTCGCGACCCGTCGAGGCAAGTATCACTTGCTACATGCTATACTATATATTTATATATGTTTGACACATTAAACCTGTAAAACTTAACTTGGTATAGTCGTTTCTCATTTGGTTGCAATATGACATATATCATTTTACAGTTAACATAAAATTTACAGTTTGCCAATTTAACCCTTATAACTAAGTTTACCTCTTAATCACATTTTACTGTTTAATAGATGATAGCCCTTACCCATGTAGTTCTATTACATTCGGACATTCGTATTCAAAGGCTTGATATAACTGTATTGCATCATCATTTAAACTATTGCACCGTTAAGGGTGCTCAAAACCTGTTAATATAATAAAACGGCTGCACTGTATTACTGCACTCTTGTGATTGAATGAAACTGCTATTGTTGTTTAACTCATTGCTTATTTCCTGCTGTTAATACCCTGTTCGATTATATATCTATTTGTGAGCACACCCACGATATTGTTACATCTTGACTTGACTTTGTTACACATGGTATATATTGATACACCTGATATGGTACCGTTTACTGTTGACTTGACCTGATGTACCATGACCTGAACTGTTACCTGATCTCGTGCCTAATGCCAACAAACCTGACACGCAGTCCTCATGAATCGTTCCTGTTGTCTATCCAGACAAATCTGCTTTTACCTGATCATGTGTTGGCATTAGTTCTTGATTACTGAATACCTGACCTGACATATATAACTTGGGGGTATGGGAAAATCAAAGGTGAAACCTGACTTGTAACTCGACAGTTCACTACCTGTTCTGGTGTACACATTCCTGTTTTGTGCCTAGCGGCATGTCTTGGTTTCGGCCGAGAATATTGTGGCCGTGGTCCCGGATATGTACGGGATACTATCGAGTGTACACATTACTGTTTTGTGCCTAGCGGCATGTCTCGGCTGCAGCCGAGAATATTGTGGCCGTGGTCCCGGGTATGTACGGGATACTATTGAGTTACATCGACGATTCATCAATTGATTTCAAAGACTTTAGACTAGAAAACCTGATAGAACAGTTTAGTTACCCACTGCACACCTGCACTGCTTGTTTCGCATTATTGCTTTATTCATGCTTATTTTGCATTGCCTGTTACATTTTTCATATTATATTACTGGTTGACATGACACGCTGACGTCTGGGTTTTGCATGGCCCAGATTCTATACCACTGTCGCAGTCCGAGCAGGAGTACTTCAGCCAGCAGGCTGAGTTGTGAGTTCTGTAGTGGTTAGTTTTATTTCCTGCATTTATTTTCTGATGTGAGCCCGCATTATGGGACATACTTTTCAGTATTGTATTGGATCATTTGCTTCCGCATTTATTTATCATTGACTCTTGTTATTCTGGATTATGGACATGTTTTTAGATAGTTTTGTCTTGTTCTTGATATCTCTACAGCCGTAATGTAACTGTGGACGGATACTTCCTACCCACAGGTAGCATGGTTGGCTATGTCACGTGCCCAATCTAGCGTAATCTGGGAAGCGGGGCGTGACAATCATATCAAACACCCACAAGCCGCAAGCGGTCTGCTAAATGTAACGGCCAACCGGGTATTGAGCGATCAGAAGATCAACAAGCAAGCCTGCTCGTACTCCTGTGAATCCACTCAGTAACACTACCGTACAGTCCGGTCTCTTCGTCTGGTATGTCGCATATCACAGCCTGGGGTGGTATAACATCAGACCCCAAAAGCCTGATAAGTCATGCCGATGCAAGGTCCATAACGGTTCGAGAAACTACTAGTAACACTTACCAGTAAATCTTCGCAACCCTGGCCAGGGATTTCCTGTTATAGCCAATCGAACATAGCACAACATCAATTCTCAATACCGGAAGAGACGAAACCCCTCCTATCGCTCATTGCCTCCAAGCGACTCAGGACTGTACCCAAAAATCACCTTTTTGCACGATCTCTTGACCGTGGTATGGTGGAAATCAAAGAACGGTAGGAATCACACAAGACTCTATGATGATCTCGGGTCTACAGACTAACATGTACCAGTGTCACCAGAGAACTGCTATCCGACGATAGGTATAATACCAGTTAGGAGTTCTCGGCGAGTCTGTCCAGTGTACCCAGTCTCCATTGAGCACCCGTATACCCTCTCTGATGTCAAACACCAATGATATGGGATCATCCATCGCCCATCACATGGGTCGAGAAGCGTATACGCTAGTCTACTATGGAGTATCGATGCCCTGTCTCGATACTCCCTCGACTAGGAACAATTATAGGTTGTACTTGTAGACTACCCTTGGCCCCACTAGTATGATCAACATCATAGTCATAGTAGTCAAGTACACTTCCTAAGGGCATTGTCAACATGTGAGAGTAAGACAACATCACGTATACAAGTCAACATGTTAAGACAAAGAGAAACCAGATAGCATACTATCATATCAAGCAAGAAAGTCCTCCTTATATATGTCTAAGTATCCACTACAATATACATCCCATGTACAGTAATGGCCTCTAGGGCATACATATAACTAACAGAAGCAGAGGCTGTAGACTAAGGTAACACTGATAATTCTCTTCAATCTTTTCAAACCCTTGTATCATCCTGTTACTTTTCATGCAATACCGGTATTCCTTTCACACTCACGATCACTAAATTGTTTTGAATCTGTTACACTTTCCTTTTATAAATTTCGAAGACGAAATTTTTATAAGGAGGGTAAAATGTAACAACCCAAACTTTCTGTACGAATTTTTTCAAAATACAAAAAGGGACACTTAAGCCTGAACACGAGTTATAAGTTTGTTTTGCTTTTGAGCAACAAGAAGAAGCTTGTAGCTCTTTGGTAAAGCCTTGCACTGCTGAGACATAACACCACAGTTCGAATCCCCTCAGCTACATTATCTTTTTAGTTATTTTTCTTTTATTCTTTTTAGAAGCCCAAGTCTACGCGTGCACAACACGTAAAACAAAGAGTCACACTTAAAATAAACAGATACAAATTAGTATTCAGACCGTCAGGGACACGTGGCCCTAATCTAAGCCCCCACCTCCATGATCGGACCGACGAGATTTGATCTGGGGCCAGCGCCACCGGTTTTCTTGGCCCAAACTTTTCGGTCGAAAATCTTGCACATTTGTTATAAAATTTTCCTTACTTTTCTTAAATATTTAAAAGTGTTTATTATAAATAGAGAACATATTTGGATTTATCTGCAAAATACTATTTACCATATATTTATATATTATAATTAACATAATGAAGGAAAATATATGCATTTTATATTTATATAATATTTTGGTAATTGAAAATATTCATATCATATCAAATATTCTAATCATAATTCTTAAATGAAATAATATCATACAAATGGTTAGAATAATGTTTCAAAATATATGTATAAAATTTTGGTAATTAAAATATGCATAGCATATCAAATGTTCTTAATCAAGTTGCTTAAAGATTTATTACCATATAAAGTGATTAAGATACTCTCTCTAAATTAATAATAGTACTAATATTATTCATGGAGATATTGTGCAAAATTTAGCTCAGGTCAGGAGATCAGGATTTTCAAGATGTCAGGATCAAAAATCTGCCAAAATCATAAAATCAATACAGGCAGAGACTCAGAATCCAGGCATGGAAATCACCATATTAGGAAATCACCATATTAGGTAACTTGGTTTTCTGATTTGAGAGCTATATAAAGGACAGAGGGCTAAAATTAGAGGGCGTCACCTTTACCACAAAGCAAATCACCGTCAAAGAATAAGAGATCCATGACAGGTCCACGATTCGACGTGATAGGACGACGTGAATATCGACGGAGCATCTACTTCCTACGGGGCAATGATCGAGAGCAACTTCTTCCTCTTGTAATCTAGATTCGTAGGATTTGTACTTGTGAAGTTGATTGATAAAAGTAGATCATTTTGTTTAATTATTTATTTTCTGTATTTTTCTGCATTATGATTTCTTTAACTATCCTTTCTTCTTCTTCTAAAAATATGCGCGAGTAATTCTCCAGTTGTTAGGGTTCGTAGGATTATGGTAGAATAATGGATGAGAAAATATTTTAACTTCTTTTAAGTCTTATGAAGTTTATAAACCTTAACAAAAGAATCGTAAACATCCTTATCGGATGCGCTACCAATCTATTGCTAGTCTCGACCACAATTTGAGATCAGATTAACAATTGTTTTGTTAAGGGCTAGACATGAATAGAGATCAATAAAGGGATAAGGGTCAATAGTAGAGAAACCCTAGTTTCTTTCAAGAATCTTAATCCTTATTCATCTCTATCAATTTAGTTTTAAATCTATCAATAAATAAAAGAAGCCATCTTTATTAGTCATCTATGACTAATAAATCCTAACGAACCCTACAAGGCTTTTTATATAAAATCTACATCCGTAATTAATTTAGATCTTAAATAAACTATTCTTCTTTCTTCTTTTATTTTATTCAACTCGTGTAAAGTAAGATTAAAAGTTCCATGTATCCCTGCGGACGACCCGTACTCATCTCGGCTAGCTACAAGCGACAATTATTGATTGCGGTTATTCTACAAACACTTTTTCACGGTCAATCACAAACCCAAAATTTTTCTTTTACCCTAGACCTTTGGAACCCCCCCCCATAACTCATGTATTGCTTATTTACTCTGCACATTTTCCAGAGACAATAAATCACCCATTTAATTCATTTTTAATACATATTTTAATTCACCCATTCATCACCCCTAAACCCTAATGTTTCCTATAAATACCACTCCATTTCACACCCCTCCTCACTCACAAATCCCTGCCAAAACTCTTAAGAATTCCCAAGTCTTTATATTGTGCAAGTGGAGTTAGCAAAGGGCGAATCTCCGACGAAGTTCCGGCGACGATACGAGGAGTTTCCGGCAATGAAACGAAGCACCGAAGAATCCTAGACCTTCTTCTACCTCCCCCCTCTCATCAAAGACAGTAAGTCCCAATTACCTCTCTCTTTTTTAACTTTAAAAATTTCCATTTCTAAAACCCGACGAAAGCGGAGTTAGTCTGACTTCCGATTCGGTTTTCTTTAAAAACTACACTTTTCTTTAACAAGATAAAACCATATTCTCATATGTTGATTAATAAATATTAACAAACTCAATAAAATAAGTTTCACATCAAAATAATCATTTTTGTGACATTTATCGCATTTTTACATAAAAATACCACAAACTATTCATTTCGACATTATAACCTTTATTCCTTGCTATATCTTTAGATAGTTCACGAGGTAACGACCTACCTCATCACAACACATATCTCTATCATAGCATGATTGATTTTGGGACAATAGAATACGGGAAATACAATCTTACTAATAAATACCTTAAACTTATAAAACCGTTTTCTATAAAAAGATGTATTAACGATTTCCATGCAATTGCGCCTCTACAACCCATTTTGGGGATCCCGTTCGGGATAATACGGGTTATCGCACATTCTCGGGCTTAGTAGAGCGAGATGCGGACCTCCTCAAGGAGCATTCGATCTCGATGGAATTTTTATGCATTTTTATTTAGAAAAATGAGATTTCTACAAGAAAATAAATAAATTGTTTTAATTAAATATATATACGTATCTATTACAAAAATATCTATTTTAATTATATAAATATTCCAAGTTTTCTAAATCAAAGGAATCACTATTACATGAAAAATACCATCCAAATACAACACAAGTACAACATTTTAAGAAAATACCATATACTATCAAACTAGGTTCTATTCACTAGAAATTTCACATCTATAAAATAGACATCTATGAAAACCCTAAATACGATAATTAAATGCTTGAGGAGTATTTTTAAATTATGCCAAAACTATTTTTACATAAAACCTCCTCAAGATATATTAAATTACGATAAGGACCCTAGTAAACATAGGTTTAAGTGGAACCGGTCTCTTAAGCCTCAGGGAGCCAGAGATATGGGTGCTTGCCTATCTAAGATAGACAATCTAACAAACGGTGTTATCAACACGGTAATTGTCTTGAAAAAAGACACAAATCCTGCCGTCCATGTGCAGCAGTTACCGAAAATATCAAAACAATCAGGATTTTAAGTTCTTTTAAAAGTGTCTGACTCAGACTGAGTCTCAATCTAATAAATATGACTTGAATACAATTCAAGTACAATACAACCATTCAATATGAATCCGTCTGTACAATTTATTTCAATATATAACTTGGCTGAACCAAACCATGGATATACATCCATCTACATGATTCTCCAGTTACATCCATTTACTGATATCATGGTTTCAGCAAGTCATCCATCTATATAACAGATAATACAATCCATACAATCAATACATAAACACTATAGGGTTATAAAGTGGTAGACTGGTACGGAACATGTTAAAGGTGGCACGAGGTGGTCACTTAAGACGTAATTACATCCATGTCATTGTTCCGTGGTATTATCGACGGAGCCTTGTACTACGGGTTACCAAAGTCTTCGGTGCAAGTGGGACTCCTCTCGTATACACTGGAATTTTCTGTATCAAGCTACAAACAACTGCACTAACATTATAATAAAACATTATAAAACTACTCTCTCTCTATCTATTTTACTTCTTCATCATCTTTGGAACTTACCGAGCGATTGTTCGCTGACGACAATCCGATTTCTCTCCTTCTTTGGAATGTTGTCAGGAGGACTCGACGCTAAAGAGTACGAGACCAGTCAGGAGCATTTGGAGCAGGCCCCTGAACAGTACACCGAAGACCCAAAGCTGTAGCCACTTGTACTTATTCTATTTTCATTTCTGTTATGCCATTATTTAGGCATTGCTTTCAATACATGTATTTTCATTTCAGTTGTATTGTAAAAAAATGTTAATAAATAAAGTTATTGTTCATTTATATCTTGTCTCTTGTGTACTTTTACCTTATATTGCTTAGATACGCTTAGCATGTTTACTTCGGAGTAAATACGTAGCGGGCCCGTCGCGTCCTCTGCCCGTACAATGGGAAGCGGGGCATGACATTTCTTATAACAACAGTTTCCAAGCTACCATCCAGATGGCTCTATTCGAAGCACTTTACGGACGGAAATGTTGTTCCCCTGTTTGTTGGGATGACGTGGGTGAGCGAAGATTACTGGGCCCCGAACTCATAGTTCATACGGTAGACAAGGTTCAAATGATCAGACAGCGCATTAAGACGGCTTAGGACCGACAGAAGAGTTGGACGGATGCCAGCAGGAGAGCGCTAGAATTCGAGGTCGGTGATCATGTGTTTCTGAAGATTTCACCTACCCGTGGTGTTATCAGGTTCGGAAGTCACGGGAAACTCAGTCCCCGATTCATCGGACCATTCGAGATATTGGAGAGAATAGGAGAAGTGGCTTACCATCTTTCCTTACCCCCATCATTAGCGGGCATACACAACACATTTCATGTGTCACAGTTGCAGCGCTACGTTCAAGACGACAGTCATGTGCTCGAACATTTTGAATTGACTTTGGGTACCAATCTAACTTATGTGGAGCAGCCTACTACTATACTCGACCGTAGAGAGATGGTGCTAAAGAATAAAGTCAATCCGTTAGTCTGAGTGTCTTGGGGCGGTCGTTCACCTGGGGAATCTACCTGGGAACATTAGGAGGATATCCGCTCACGGTTCCCACATCTTTTCGAGTAGACATTTGTATCGCCGTTTTCTTTTTTCGCCCTTTTAATTTCGAGGACGAAATTTTTGTAAGTGCGGTATGATGTAATACCCAGCCCCTTTGTATTTATTATCCGTACTTCAAAAATAATTCTATATATTTTCTATATAATTTATTATATATATATATATATATATAATTCACCAAAAATATTTTCCCCTAACAAATTTTTCTAACTCTTTTGCTACCTAGCTTAAAGCTTAAAACCCTAAATCCGGATCCATAATTAATCCCATTCTTTTCCTCCTAAATTTTCTTGAGCCCAAGCCCAACAACCCAAAACCTTCCTTTTAACCAACAGATACCTTCTCCCCTTTTCAAATTCAAAATTTTTCTCATTTAAATCCAAATCCTACCCCCAATCAATCCCCAATTAAACCTAATTATTATATATTGATTTTAGCCATTACACCTCTTTGTCTCCTCTTTATTTTTCCATTATTTTTTTTAAAGCCCACGTTCACTCTCTCTCCCCCCACGTTCTCTCTCCTCTCGAATCACACACACACACACTCTCTCTTCTCCCTTCCTCTTCCCTACGAGAACCCACGCCCAAATGCCCCCGAGCTCGCCTCCACCTTCAAGCTCCGTCCACGAAACTCACCGCCGTCGGTGACCCCTTCCACTCTCCCCCAAGCTTCCCTTGCCTTCACCTCCAGCGCACATCTCACCACCGAGCTTGACCCCTGCACCCAGCCCTCGACGAACTCCTCACCGAACACCCATGCACCCATTTCCTCTGTCGCCGGCGCCCCACGCTGTCGGCCACCTCGTCGGTCTTCCCTCGTCACCGTCCATGTCTCCTCACCTCCCTCTCCCTTCAACACCCGACACCAAGACCCTGACACCACTGCAAGCCCCGACCCGACATAGCCCCACTTTCACCCAAGCTCCCCACCTCGTTGGAGCCGTCTCTAGACCGCCGACGACCTTGCCAATGGCACACCGTGCTCATCATCACCGCCACCGTCTCATCACCCGACCCTTAGTCGCTGCCGAGCCGTCGAACCTAAGTTCGAGCCGAGGTCGAGTTTACCGTGTCGTGCCTAGACGCGCTTGCATCGTGACCATGCCGTGCCATTACCGTAGATCACCGCTGTTGCCGCGTCACTGCCGTATCGTCATCGATAAGTCGTCAGGCAAGTTCAAATACTTGCTACATACTATAGTATATTCATTTCGGTTGCGAATCAAATGTTCATTATAGGTGCTCGATGCAAACCCTAAGCTAAAAACCCTCTTAAAATGACGAAACTTAGGTGTAATGGATTACCTTAGTGATAATGAATACCGTGTAAAGAGTTGGCTCGAAAATATGGACCCTAACACCGTGAAATGCAATCCCCTTTTAGATCCGTCAAATCTGAAACTTTCCGTACCTGAAATTTGTGAAAATCCTATTAAATTAGATACACGCCGGAATGTTGTGTTCGAGGGCTCATATCGAAGCCAACTCGACAACCTAGAACCCCATATAATTTATATTTTGTTTCTATTTTATAGCAATGATGGAAACTGTTCGGTAGTGCGGCTATGGACTACAGTCCAAAGCAGCACTGCTTGTCGATACTTGATTTGAAATACTTTTACATCTCTGTGTGAAAATGGTATTATGCGGAACACTATATCGTAGTGAAGATAAATCTGTTAGATAACTATGGGAAGTGATTTCATTCATTTTTACCATCGTTTGCTATTTTAATCATATTTTAAATCATCAGTACATATTGCAGTCCCAAGCTGGGACAGAACGTATATCCCAACCTTGAATAATGCATAACTCCCAGCACACAGCGGATATTATCATTTCTTCTAGTGAGTTGGAAACCTAACTAATAAATCTAAATATTATCCAACTGTAGGGTCGCCTAATTTTGATCCCAATAGGGTGAAAACTGTGTTACAAAATTGGCTTTCAGTTCAGGAACTGAACTTCCAACAAAGAACACTTAAAAAGAAACGACTGTAATTTGCGAATCCGAAACCCGATTGACTTGAAACCAATTTCGTTGAATTGATGAATAAGTTTAGTTTTTGTTTCTTCTTATCATTTTGATTAATTCGTACGATTTAATGTGATTTTTCTAAGTTCATAAGACGCGTAATGACTTGTATTGCATTTGATTTGTTTAGTGGCATAATTCACATATTTACCCGACTGCATTATCTCTAGCGATAGTGAGTGTCCTCATTAATTTTTAGTGTACAATGCTTGTCGAATGTGAATGGTATCGGTTTAGTTGTGTCGAGTACGCCGGTAAAAAATGAATGATTCGTGATAGTGAACAACACAGTGAATAGTGAATAAAGCAGTGTTATTGGTGTGTACTTGTACACAACTAGCCAATACTTATAAAAAGTGAAATCTGGAGAAAACGGGGAAATCGAAGCGGAAAGGAACTTGTATTTAGCGAAATTAGCGATTTTAGAGGATGATCATTCGAACAGCGACTCCTACATATATTAGGTTTGGCCTAGCAGTCCGGCTGACAAGGTTATGTCCCGGGCAATAGTGGGCCGTAGTCTCGGGTATGTACAAGATGTTCCCGCCAAAAAATTTCTGTGCAAAAGAGCCCAAGGTATCAAATGGCAGCGATACGTTTAAGAAAATGTGAACCAGTATTTTCCGGTCTGTATTTTAACAAACTCTCGAATGTAAAACAGCTAAATTCTGATGGTATCGAAAGCGTATCGAAAAATAATTCGATTTGATATATTCTGGACTTCATAATTCATCCGGGATCAAAAGTTATGAGCAAATATGCTATGCACGTGTAATCTAAGGAAGAAAATGCGAACCAGTATTTTCCGGGCTGTATTTTGACAAACTCCTGAATGAGAAATAGCTAAATTCTGATAGTATCGAAAGTGTCTCGAGAAATCCTTCGATTTGATATATTATAGGCCTCATAATTCATCCGGGATCAAAATTTATGAGGCATCACGTGCTCACACGTGACCGGGCATCACGTGCCCACACGTAACCGGGCATCACGTGCAGACACGACCATTTACAGGCTATGCCTATAGGCACTGAATAAAATAAATAATTGAAAATAATTAATCAGTGAGGTCGCGTGCTAACACATGATGGACCTTAAACCCACTGAAAATAATTAAAGGTATAATAAAATAATAAGGAAAAATCCCAATGGGGCATCACGTGCCAACACGTGGCCAAGGGTCACGTGCTGACACGTGATAATTTCTGAGTTCTTTAAAACAACAGAATTAAATTCTGGTCAAATGCTTAATCAGGGGGTCATGTGCCAACACGTGATGGGTTCCTAAAAATCAATGAATTAATAGAATTTTAAGAGGGAATCAAAAACCCTAACTAGAAAAATATTTCTCTAAATCTTTCCAAACAAAAAGATGGTGCTCTGTAAAATGGAGCACCGTTGGATTAAAAATCCAATGGTGATTAAAAATCATCAATTTATGGAAAGATTTTATACAAGGAAAGATTTCCCCGAAATTTGCCAGGAATAACAGATAAAATATGTTTTTGATTAAAAATTCAATGGTGAATAAAATTCACTGGATGATCTAAAAGATCATGTTGGTTACAAAAAACAACTAAAATCTTTCAATGAAAGATTGACAAAACAAATTGATTCTTTTCTATCTCCTATAAATAGGAGCAAAGAAGATAAGAGAGGAAGGTCTTTTTTTTTTGGGAAATATACAACAACGGAGAGAGAAAAGAGAGGAGAATTTAATTCTCAAGAGAGAAAAAGAAGATCTCTTCAGAAAAAGAAAACCCTAGGTGAAAAGGGGAAAGAGATCTAAGCTCCATAAAACAAAAAAAGAATTTAATTCTCAATTTAAGAGTTTAACTCTTCTAAATAAGAACTTAGTTCTTCCTTTGGTTGAAGATCTACAAAAGTAGATCTCTCCACAAGTTGAGAATTTAATTCTCATCGGGGAGATTCTGCCATGCAGATCCAAAACTTAGAGGGAGAATTGAGTTTTGAGAATTTAATTCTCCCAAATTCATAGGAATTTAATTCCTCCAAATGAAACTAGGGTTTAACCCTATATGAGAATTTAATTCTCCCAAATTCATAGGAATTTAATTCCTCCAAATGAAACTAGGGTTTAACCCTATATAAGAATTTAATTCTTCCAAATACACAGGAATTTAATTCCTCTAAACAGAATTAGGGTTTAACACTATAAAAGAATTTAATTCTTAAAAACAAGAGACTTAAAGCTCTCCATGCACATAAAGATCAAAGTATCCAACGTGACCACGTGGTAACACGTGACCCTCATCCTCAATGAATAAAAAAAGAATGAACAAGACTAGGTCACGTATCCCCACGTGACCCTTAAATAGACCCCTCAAAATGAGAAAGAAAAAGCATGAAGGCAATACCTCACGTGCTCACACGTGACTCTCAAAACAAAAGGGAACAAATCTAAGAGCAGAATCAATTTTGGGCACCCTCACGTGTCCCCACGTGACCCCTAATAAACACTTTAATAATCAATGTATGGGTACCCATCACGTGCCCACACGTGATGGTCTGAAGACTAAAAGTGTTTAACACTTATCTGAATATTCTGAGAACAAAATAAAGGAAGTCTAGCTCCATCTTCAGACGCTTCACGTGACCCCACGTGTCCAATTCAATTTTAGTGTTTAACACTACTTTAAGCGCTTTGTCCTTAGTGTTTAAAACTATTTTCAGCACATCACGTGGGAGCACGTGATCACTAAATATCCTTCAGTGTTTAACACTATTTTAAAGCCAAGCTTAACCCAAATTGGTTAAGTTTTCCAGAGGCAAGTCTCCCCTTCAACTGAACCTTAAAATCCAGAATTATAATGAATGGTTAGTGCTCAGCCAAAGACAAAATGTTGTCAGAGCCCCAAACCCATGTTTAGCATTGCTAAGTAATGGAAGGCTGAACCCAGACAAATGTTCAACAGTCCAACAAAGGGCCAACATTTCAAATCTAATTGGACTTAGCCCAAGGTGGCCATAAGTCCTCAATTCAGATTTAACTGAGCCAATGTGCTCATAATCTAATTAATTGATCCTAGTTCCAAATTGGACTACAGATTTCCCAATCAACTTTGGTTCAAGGGTACATCTCTCCACTCCTCTGATATTTGTCGTTGTAATCCTTCAACGTCTTCAGAGAGGTGACGAGTCCCGACAACCAGACATTCCACGGACTGTGGGGTCCTTAAACTCATGGACTGTGATGTCCTTAAACTTTACGGACTGTGGGGTCCTTAAACTTTACGGACTGTGGGGTCCTTAAACTCATGGACTATGATGTCCTTAAACTTGACAGACTATGATGTCTCTAAACTACCATGGACTGTGAGGTCCTTAAACTCATAGACTATGATGTCTTTAAACTTTACAGACTATGACGTCTTTAAACTAGACTATGATGTCTTTAAACTTCATAGGCTGTGGGGTCCTTAAACCCATGGACTATGATGTCTTTAACCTTGGACTGTGGGATCCTTACACCCATGGACTATGATGTCCTTATCCTTAGACTGTGGGGTCCTTAAACTCATGGACCGTGATGTCCTTAAACTAACAATGGACCGTAATGTCCTTAAACTAATGGACCGCAATGTTCCTAAACTAAACAATAGAGCCCAAATGCTTTCTTGTTGGATCTAAATGATCCCGTTAAGTTGATCTTAGTCTAAAATTAGACTAACGTATTCTTAACAAACTTTTAAGTTGATCTTAGTCTTAAATGAGACAAACGTATCCTTAAACCCAACTCCAAACCCAAACCTAAGAAAATACGGATTTGGACTAATCCACGCCCTACGGGCGACAACATAAATTAGTCTCCGTATGTCATGCCCCGCTTCCCGGCATACGGCGAAGGGGACGCGACCGGTCCGCTGCGTATTTACTCTGAAGTAAATACGCTAAGCGTATCTAAGCAATATAAAGTAAATACACAAGAGACAAGATATATAAATGAACAACAACTTTATTTATTAACATTCTTTCTGTACAATACATGGAAAGTAAATACAACTGAATAAAAAGCAATGCTTAAACAATGGCATAACAGAAATGAAAAAGTACGGAAATGGAAAGTGTACAATGAACTAGAGCTCGGGGTCTTCACTGAATTGGTCCAAGTCTTCAGCAGTTGACTCGATCTCTAACGGGTCCAAATCACCTGACGACATTCAAAGAAGAAGGAATAGAATGCCGTCAGCGAACAGGTCGCTCGGTAAGTCCCAAAGATAAGAGAAGAAATAAAATAGACAGAGAGTAAGAGAGAGAGAGAGAAAGTAGGCTTTACAGTTGTATTATATTGTTATATTGTTGTATTTAGTGTTAACGCTGTTGTTTGTAGCTTAGTACAGAAGGATGCCAGTGTATACGAGAGGAGTCTCACTTGCCCCGGAGACTAAGGTAAATGTAAGTACAAGGATCCGTTGGAAGGCCCGGAACAACGACAATTGGATTCATGTTAGGTGTCTTAAGTCTGACCGTCTCGTGCCACTTTTAACACCTTCCGTACCAATGTACCCCTTAAACCCCATAGTGTTTTGATTGTATTATATTGTAAACTGTATAGATTGTATAGTTGAATGACTGACCAAAACCATGATATCAGTAAACGAATATAACTGAAGAATCATGTAAATGGATGTAAACTGGAGATCATGTAAATGGAATGTATATCCATGGTTCGCTTCAGTCAAGTTGTATAGATTGATAATTGGATTCATGGATTCATGTGTTCATATTGAATTGGAATATTGTAGATTGTTGATTGTACTTGAATCATATTCAAGTCAGATATAATCAGACTCAAACCCGAGTCAGGAAATTAGCAAGGTAAATTGAAGTCCTGATCGTTTTTATTAATTTGTCTACCTTAGATAGACAAGCACCCACTTCTCCGGCTCCCTGGGGCTCAAAAGATTGGTTCTGCTTAAACCTATGTTTACTAGGGTCCTTAGGGTAATTTATAGAACTTGAGCGGGTTTTATGTAAAAATACTTTATATACTTTTTTTCAAAATGCACCCCAAGTATTTATTATTCGTCTTTAGAGTTGTAATGAATGTTGATTTTATATTGTGATATTTCTAGTGAAAATATCCTAGTTTTATAAATAAAGGTATTTATTTGTAATATTGATTTATGTGGAATTTATTGTATTTAGTGTAAAATTGATTCTTGTGATTTCTAGAAAAAGGTGGAATATTTATATAATAACAAAATAGGTATTTTAATGATAAATATACATATATTTAAACAAAAATAATTTTAATAAATATTTATATTCTAAAAATCTTATTTTCTTAACATGTCGTATTTTAAATCTTTCGAGACCGAATGCTCCTTGCGGAGGTCTGAATCTCGCGCTACTAAGCCCGAGGATGTGCGATAATCCGCACCATCCCGAACGGGATCCCCACAATGGGTTGTAGCAGCGCTTTGCAAAGATTGTAAAATACTAAATCCTTTAGAAAACGGTTTTACGAAGTAAGTGGTATTTATTTGTAAAGATGTCAATTTTCCGTATTCTATGTTCTAGGGTGTCCTAAGTCAACTAAACTATTCCTAACTGGTCCAAACGACAAATTGTGATATGCCTCAAATCGCCTCTTCACCGTCAATTGTGGCCGGGTAAGTACAAGTGAAGAAAGGAGGGATCCGCTCACGAATCATCGTGAGATGGGCCTTTTAAAGTTACCTTTCTCACTTGCCTAGCCTAGACACCACAAAGTCAGGTTTAGATAAACGGCTGATGTCCACAACTTATCGTATTTTTCCTAATAAGTGGTATTTATGTATCAACGCTAAATCCTTTATAAATGGTTTTATTTAGTATAGGGTATTTAAGTGAAAATGTTCGTTTTCCCGTATTCTAAGTTTTCGATGGTATCGTGTTAGGTTGTTTGTAAGTGTGTGAGGAGGTAGGTCATTATCTCGTGATCTACTTTAAATGTATAGCAAGTTTGATGGAGTTAAATGAAAGATTGAAACAATGTGGTATTTAAGTGAAAAATACAATAAATTGAGATAGCTATCATTTCATGTGATGAAACTTGATCAAATTGTTTGATTAGTGTTTAATAGTCAACATGAGAAAGTTTAAGTATGATTGTATTAGTGAGAAGTGGAATTTTATAGAAAACCGAATCGGAAATCGGATTTGTTCCGATTCCGTCGGGTTTTGTAATTTCGTATTTTTAGAATAGGAAAGAGAGATAGAAAAGAAACTTACGGGTTTGAGATCACACAAGAGAGTGAGAGGGAAGTAGAGGAATCGCCGATGTGTTGCGTCGTCGCCGGTAGTTCCTAAAACGATCGTCGAAAGTTCCGCCGGGAATTCGTCGGAGCTTCGCCTCGTGCTCACTTCGATTGCACACTAGGGTTCTAAGGATTTTTCTTGAGAGTTGGCTCAGAGATATGAGTGATAGGGTAGAGGGTAGGGTGGTATTTATAGGGTTAGGCTAGGGTTAGGGTAGATGAAGGGTTTTTAAATAAAAAAATGTAAAAATGTATAAAATCATTAAAAATTGGAGTAAATAGGGTATTTCAAAGGTTTCTGGAACCGATCTAGGAAAATGAAGTGTACAGGGGGGTTTAGAATATGAAGAGACACATTTCATCTTCAGGGGACTCGATCGTCCGGCCGAGTCCGGCCGCCGGCGCCGGCCCGAGTCAGCCGGTCCGCCGGCCCGACTCGGCCGAATCGGGCCGAGTTAGGGGCTGGGTAGGTAGGGGGACTCCTGGGGTAGGCTCTGGTCAACTCAGGTGGACTGTTGGGCTTCCAAAGAATTTAAAATAAAATAATATTAAAAATAATGTGGGGCATGGGATTTGAACTCTGGTGGCTTGGTTCAGCAGTGCAAGGTATTACCAATGAGCTACAAGCTCTTTCTTGTAATTAAATTGCTAATTGATTACTTAAGTCTTGTGCTCAGGCAATAAATACCTCTTTATGGATTTTGAAAAAATATTTGAAAAAAATTTGTATAGGAAATTTGGGGTTGTTACACCGTATACAATCCACGGGCAACCAAAAACAAAACAAACACACACGACACGAAGTGACCATCTGGAGAAGAAGAAAGTGGTTACCGCGATGCGTTAACGTAATTAACTGCAGAGGCTTGCGCCTGCAGGGAAGAGCGTCCCTACAATCAAAAACCCCTCAACGAGAGGGGATCTGACGAAGTCTACTATATCGGCTGCATCCATTTAAACCTTCGATACATGGTGCCATAAATCAACTTGGCATTTTTGGAGAGGTGGACGGATAGCACCAAATAGCATCTGCCCTCGAATTTCAGGCCTGACGTCCCAACGTCCCGGTCATGTCTTTCGGCGGAGAACACAAGACTCTCGTTAAACATGATCACTCATTTCCGCAACTCGATTTCAAAAGTGACTTAGAGACCGATAGGGACACGGATCACTACATTGCATTGTTTATTGACATATCGATTACCTGCATTTATTGTCTCCACCTTTATTACTCTATTTTCTTGCCTCAATGTTATTATCATAATATTGCTATTGCGTCGTCCTGACAACCTGAGTATTCATGCTCAGAGATTGGAGAGGACCCGGTTCAGGAGTCGGACCTGTCATTCGAGCTCGCAGAGATCTAGACGGTCGTGCTTTCAGTGTTTTTACCGCTTTCCATAAATCAACCTTGTATTCGCACTTGGTTAGTAGTTTCTTTTTCTTTCGAACTATTGTAAACTGTGAACAATGAAAGTTGGTGTAATAAACTAGTGATGTGTTTGCTTTACTTCTGTGATGTGTTTACCGATTACCATGTAATACTAGAAGCCGAAGTGTGACTACGGCGGGATTGTTCCCTGACCGTAGGAGCATGGCTGGCCTAGTCGCCTCCCGTATTCCATATTTTAGGAAGCAGGGCGTGACATCTGGATCGGAGAATATTGAATCCATCTTAAAAAATCTTAGATCTCCATCTTCTTCATCGACCGACAAATAGTTCTTAAGGCCTGCGCCTCCACATCTTCTCAAAGAAACTCTAGTCCCAATTAGGTAAAACTAATAATAAGAGAAAAGTGTCTTCTTTTAGAAGTATAGGCTTCCTTAGGATTTTGACTCATCATATGCAAGATCAAAAGATCTTAAGGTTTAAACCCTCTTTACGAAAGTATAGGCTTTCATGAAGGATTGATTCTAAAATCCAAGATCTTGGGAAGAAAGCTCCTATTAAAATAAGTTTTAAAACATGTAAAATCGAAGCATGGGCTTCATAAACATGGACAAAGATCCAAGAACCGAAGCATAGGCTGCTTTAAGGATAATGTATTTTTCTTGAAAAATATTAACTTTCATAAAACTAGGGTTTGCCCTAAAATTAAGACGTATCCCATATAAGTGCACACACAAGGGAGCGAAAGCACACCCAAAAGATCATGAACAGAAGTTTCGACCTCATTGAAATCCAAGTTTTCTCAAAAGAAAAACACATTTCTCAAAATTGATGCGCACCATGCACTGCGCCACGTGCGAAACACGTGATCCAATATTAGGAGCGCGCCCCATGAAGACATGCGCACCGCATGCAAAACATGTGCTCCAATACCCGGAGCGCACCCCATAAGAAAACGGTGCTGAGCACACGAGCAAACACGTGCGCAAGCGCTAGGCATAAGTGTCAATTTCAAACGAAGTTAGGTTCCACTGCGCGCCATGTAAAGGTATGCGCACCATGTGCCATGCACGTGGGGCTGATACCTTGCACAAGCGCACCTGATTACTAAGCTAAATCTTGAAATTTTGCCCATTGGCTAAGTCTGGAAACCTATACTTTATATATTATCAAATGATCAACGGAGAAAAATATTCTCAAGATATGACTAAATTATCTAAGTTGATCTTAGTTCTCAAATAAGACTAACGATCCTTAGATAGAGCTTCTGCTCTCATCTGAACTGACGGACTTCACAAATGTTGTGAGAAATGCGTCCTAAGTTCACCCCCATTAGCAAATCAAAACACCAATGTGGACCCCATCAAGCAAATGCTTGACCCAAATCTAAAATATATACAGACTTGGTCTAGTTCGCACCCTACATGCGACGACATAAATTAGTCTCCGTGTACAATCTAAGAGCAACCCTAAATAAATAAAACCAAAGACACAACACACGATACAAAACTTGGAGAACTAGGAAGTTGTTATCGTTCGCGATAATGTAATTAACTCTAGGAGCTAACGTCTACAGGAAAAATGCGTCCCCACAATCAATAAACCCCTCACCCTGAAAAGGAATCTGAAAGTCAACTATATTGGTCGTATCTATCCGAACCTCTGATATATGGGCTATAAATCAACTTAGTGTTTTCGGAGAGGTGGATGGTTCATACCTATGCATATGCCCCCAAATTCAGGAAAGATGTTCGACACCAGTTCGTCTCCGATTTTCGACGGTAAACAAGGGTATCTTTGACAAATCGGGTATGTTGGAGCTAAGCGCTAAAGTAGTGAGAAAAGAAAATAGTCAGTCTAGCCGGGTTACTATATGTAATTTACAAACAATGGATGAACGCGACTTAACATAGCAGGCGATATTGGTTTGAATTTCACGCGCTATATTTAAAATTAACTACCTTACTACTTGCATATAATCCGTTTTCTTACCGGTGTCCTCTCAAGTTGGCTGGTTACACCTTAGTCTTTTTCTTGACTATCATTTTATCATTACCACAACCAATATTTCTTGCAGCATTTGCAGAATATGAACCATCAATACCGGTGACAAGAGCAGATTGTTCAACAGAAACTCTAGGGGTTAAATACTAAAGCTCCCAAAGTGACCTTTTCCTGGCCTTCTCCTTCAACTACGATGGTGACACCTATTGTACCCAATGAACCGTACTCTCAATACAGGCTGGTGAGAGCAGGATTGAATGCACCTGTCTCGTATGCTATACCTACCGCCCTATAACCTTCCCCACCTTCTTTCCAAGCCATAAATAATTGACAGTCTTTCAATAGGTCCTATCAAGTCCCTCCTTTTTCTTAACCTGCATCCTTCATCCATCTGCCTTCTGAACATTTATTCATAGCCTTATCTCATTTCTATCATACATGATCAAAGATGATTGCTCTGCTCTTTTCTCTCTGTCTTGGATTTAGTCTATGGTGGTGCTTGCTATGGAACACCTGTTCACATACCCACTTGCATTTCTGGTTACTGTGCCCAACCACTCAAGGAAGTTCCCCTTACAATGTTCCTTCAATCAAGCAACATTATTCCTTTTCTTACCATCAAGATTTTCAAATAAATAAGGCGGTTCATACGAAGATTCGAATCAATTCCATCCCGTACGTCGTTTTCTGCTTCGTATCCCATCGATCAACTCAGCACCATCTTCGAAAAGATCTAGTGAGTCGCCTCCTTCATCAGTAGTTGCATCCAATCAAGCCGTGTCCTAACCTTGCTGACTGAGTGAGTTGGAAGGGAGGAGTTTTAGGGGAGCTGCCTCTCAAGCAAGTAAGAAATCGTTATTGCCTTGTTTGAGTTTCCCGTTCCGTTCCCTCCCTGGCTTGGGTAAAGAATCCCTTATTGCTCTAAATTTCTCTTCCTTTCGGTAAGCCGAGTACTCGAGAGAGGATAAGAGAATCCACTAATACCGTTACGGCTAGCCGTATCTGTTTCTGTATCATCTTTATCTAGCCAGTGGGGTCCGTTGTAAGTCGTCAACTGAGAGTCTCATCCCTGATCCTGTGATGTAGAATTCTTTGGGTTATAGAAAAGCAAAAAAAGAGATGAAAATCCAATGATGGGATTAAGGATAATGGTAAGGGAGAAGGCGGCCTATTGAAGTCACTTTCCTAGGCTAAGGTAAGAGAGGTTTTTACCGGGTTCCCAAGATGAGAAGAAACGGTAATTGTTAGACTACCTCTGGCTTTCTAAATGAGTGAGTTCGGATTACGAGCGAATCACCCTTCCCCTATAGCTTCACCTCAAAGTTGGACCTGACTAAGCTTATTGAAAGAATTAAAAACCCTGTTTTGTCCTCTTGCTTAGTAAGACCTTATTTCTGAGCCTTCCTTTTGAGTCGTCTTAGATGAGAAGACAGAAATATACTTCATCGACTTTCAATGTCCGTGTACAATGTTTACTGAAGTGGGGCAGATCATTTTTGTGAGAACGAGGGCCGATTCAAACCAGGGTCTCTCTAAGGAAGACGACTAGCTAAAGAACCGACACCTGGTGGAGTCTTCCAGGGCCGAGCCATACTATAGGCCAAGGGAGTTCCGAAGATTTCTTAGGGCTAACGCATTAGGGCTACTGCATTTTTGCATTAAAAAAATCCGTCTTTGGCAATTTCCAACAAGACGTTATATGATATGCTACACAAGAAGGTACCAGATGTTGGGCACTCACTTGCGTCTATTTGGCTGTCTGTTATGTTCACCTGCAAAGTATAAAGGCAGAGAAAGACAAGCAATACTCGACCGTAGTTAGAAGCATCCACATCAAAAGGTAGTTACTTGTCGTTAGGCAGAAAATATATAAAGATGGTGCGAAGATCTGGCACAGGCTAGGCTGACTTGCTGCTACAAAGCCAAAAGCATAAGCAAATTAGGATTGAAAGTGAGTTTGGAATGCCGGGTAATACTCCAGCCCCACAAGACAAGCAAAAAGAAAGAGCAATAGGACAACAAGCAATGTTGCTTTCATTTTCGTTTTTTCTTTCTTTGTTGAGATTGAAATCAATGTTCTTTTGAAAAGGGGTGGATAGTTTGCACGCAGGTAAAACTTCTTCATGAAAGTGCAGGTGATGGAATCCCTGTAACCAATGCGATGAGCAGTAGCTGGTCCGAAAGGATGATCAGCCACACTGGGACCGAGACACGGCCCACACTCTTATGGGATGCAATAGTAGGGAATTTTCCGCAATGGACGAAAGCCTGATGGAGCAATGCCCCGGACATGGCATAGCCCCCAACAACTGAGAGCTAGCCTCCCCGGCATACAAGGGGTCCGCCCTTCGATTGTAAAGAAAGAGTTGTTTGAGTTCGATTGCTGTTTGAGTTGACCATTCCGTTGCCTCTCTGCCTTTCGGATAAGAATCCCTTGATCATTGGTGAGGAAGGGCCTAGGGCATTAATAGGGAAATCCTTCCGTCAATAGGATCATCATCAGTTTTGAGTGAAGCCCTTTATTCATTTCCCATCTCAGAAGGGCTCTCACTTCACTCGTTTCCATGGTCTAACAAGCGATTAGGAACAGATTTTTTTTTTTTATAAAAGAACACACAAATTTATTTTATTTTTTTAAAAATTCTAATCTAAAGGACACCAGAAACTTAGATCATAGAAATACATGCTGCAGACAATCAATCCCAACATCAACCACATAGTTCCCATTTTCTCTCAAGTTCTCTAAAGAACCCAATTTACGAACACAGTGCACAATCGATCGCAGTGCCCGGTCAATTTTTACATATGGGGAAATAAATGCAAAATTACAGATATCATCCAAAACATGCACAATAATACTGATTCAATATTCGACGCTGCTTTCAATTGGATAATAACTTATACACAAACTTAAATAATGGATCCCAAATGGGCAGCTCTCTGTACACAGACTGCAAATTACACGGGATATTCGAAACTTTAGAACGCGCTGTACTCATCTTCATTGCCCATTTGTAAGAAGCATAGGATCGCCACGCCAAAAATGAAAAAGGATGAGAGCTCCATAGTGAGAGCTCCCCATCCGATGACATCTGCATGCTTTAAGATGGAAGGGATCGCGATGCTTCCTACTACAGAAGCTCCGGTCAAGAACTTTGTAAAGTTTCCCCAACTGTTGGCCATTTTTTTGAATCACAAAGTAAGGAAAAGATATGAGAGTAATTGAATTATTGGAAATGTGTAAAAGCTACTGACCTATTACTTTCATTGTACATGACCGATGAAGAGTTGGATCCGGCAAAAAATAACATAGGCATTGGGAGCATTACATACATCAATACTGCACCAAGATCGCTTTGATATTACTAAACTTGTTATCGCCTTTTCGAGAAAAGCATTAATAACATTTGGCTCTTATTGATGAAGGAAAAAAACTAATGGTGAAATGAAGACAAGTATTGATAAGTAGATGAAGGTATCTTAGGGACAACAAGAGGACCAATCCACTTCATGTAGATACAAAGGTCTCTAAATTTAAATATTGTTTTTCATCTTCAAGCTCTGATATTAAATTTTAGCCTTTCTCGCAACTTTTAAATTTTACCATGGGCGTTCAAATTAATCAGAGGAAACCAATAAATTCACAACGTTTATATACATATCAATGTTATCTTTTGCTTTCTCATATGTACATGATTTCTACCTAGAAAAGGATAATCCCATTATCTAACGGGACACCAACAAGTCTTACTAATTTCCGCTTGTAGATTATGCCATGTTTACTACTTTTGCCAAAGTCCTTTTACTTCTCTTGTATATGATGCCATGTATATTGTTATCAGCTTTTTTGGAAGGGTCCAATAAGATTTGATGTGTCTGATTAGGTTTTTCAAGTTAATCTTGGAGCAAACTCTGTAAATGTAAGAACTGCCGGATTAGGTTATTGGGTATCACGTGTGACACGTATTCGTATCACTTACAGCCTGCTAGTCCAAATATATGGATGACCACTTAACTACCTTGTTTTCACTTTGGAATATGTAAAAAAATAACACAACTGACAATAAACATCAGCACATTTTCCGCTAACGTAAGTCAACATAGTACTAGTTTCTATAGAAACAAGCCTCAATAGTGTATCTCTTTTTTTTTTCTTGAACATCACCAATTTTTTCCCTCCTAGACCTAACAATGGAGACTGTGTCATCTTCTGGATTGCCTTGAGCCTAAGCTTCGCTTTCCAGGCCGCATCACTTGAACATTCTAGAAAATGTACTGCAATTTTTCCAAAAAATGCAGGAGAGGAATTTATCTGTTCTTATTCAGAAATGGCAAGTTTCATTGGAGTTGAGATGAACTATAAAAGACAACTGATAATGTATTTGATAGGACGCAACTATCTTCATCAATGCCAACTTCAAACAAGTTTTAGAGTATCACATGGACTCATATTTGTGTATCTTGTGCCATGTATCTTTCATTTTTCTAATCCTTCTACTACCATATAAAATAAATTATAATTTTTTTCCTGTTTGATTTGATCCTACCCGAGTGTTACAAGCCATGATTTAATATTTGTACCATTTCAAATGTTGCAATTATGACCAAGGACGACCCTCAGTTTGGAAGACATAATATACATTAAACCTTAGTTTATCGCATTTGGATGTTAGCTCGATTTATGGAGCATCTTCAAGGCTTAAGTGTATCTTACCTGTTAGCATAGGCCACCAATTATTGTATAAAGCACATGCCTGCATCATCAAGTGAGGCATATAAGAAACTATCAAATTTAACAAGTTTCTTTTAAAGCATTAAATGCAGAATATTCCAAGCATTACTCACCAGAACTTGTAATACAATTCCACAAGAAACCATTATAGCCAAAAAAGCAAGTCGTCCGGTTTGCAGGCACGCGATTAGATAGCGTGGCAAGCCTGCCATTGTTTTAAATAGGCTCCAGTCTATAGGAGGCTGCAACCTACAATAACGAAACAAGCGAAAGCCATCAACAGTTGGTCACACATGTGGACTTTAGAAAATAGCAACAGCTAAGATTTAAACACTGTTGGATGTACATTTTCAGAAACCAAGAGTTTAGGATAAAACATAGAGCACCTCTGTAAATGGTAACAGAACATAACGAAACATGAATACAACTTTATCAGAACAAATCATCACCAACTCAAATGAACAGAACCAATTAATAAAATACTCAACACGAAAATGGACAGGGACACAGCTTGGTGCCTCTATTGAGATGCCGGCCTCAGTAGGAGAAAGCAACCCAAGAAAATAAGATAACAATGTTATGAGGTTCACATTCAGAACTAAGTATACAATGGTAATCAATACAAAACATATAAATCCATTTACTTATTTTCAGATAATTATATATTATCAGTCTTTGTCAAGAATATTGTATGGAAAAAATTTGCATGGGATCTCTCCTAAATTCTAATAAACTGCTGCTACTGATGGAATATGCATGTGCATAAGATAACTCTCTTTGGTTATCTTTATATGCGACTCCTTGAGGTGTCTTAATAACAAAAAAATACGAAAGATGGTCATCTGAAAGGGAAAAAATAATCCATACTGTAGTTGAAAACATAATCATGATCGAGTATATGAATCAAGAGAATGTAGTGTATACCTAGTCAGCAGATCAATACCATTCTAGTATTATTTTTTTAAGAAGATGTTTGTGAAAGTTACCATCGGTACATAGTCTGGTCTTGCTCATACAAAGGAAATGATAGTCGTTAGCTATGTTAAATGGATCCGTTGTCGAGGAAATGAATCCACATCCGAATCAGATTCATTGTCGAGGAGACGTATATCAGATTCTTATCCATTTCGAATTCATTGCAGATATTTGTCAACTCTTTTTGGCACGTCCTAAAATTTATGTTATGATTTAGATGTATCAAACATGTATGAATCGCTAACATATCAACTGTCCATGCATCACCGCTAATAAATTTTGTGTACTTTTAGTACAGATGTGCTAATATGATAATCTTTTTTTTGTTGTTGTCCATCGACTACGCCTTTCGGCTTGATAGTCCTGAATCACCCTCCATTATGTATATATATTTATATAGCAAAAACTTGGATATCCCAACAAATCATATCCTAATCTTTTGGAAAAATGTGAATCCGCGAATCTGACTCGTATCATCTCCCGTATTCATAACTGAATCTGTGCTACTCAGACGGTAAGTAGCTAGTGATTTACTCTCTTACTGTCATCTGATTGCAAGACACTATAGTCAACAAAAGGAGGCTTTTTTGCATCAAAGAAGAAACTGAGTTTTAGAGTATGATACCCGAGTAATCTGGGAATGGTGCACAGTCAAAGTGAATAAACACAATAAAGATGGCATACATGTCCAAGAACTGAACACGGATACTGGTATAAAGCCAAAAGGGATAGGTATATGTTGGAATCATCCCGATTTAATTTTGATTATAGCCAAATTATTGTTCCTTGTTTTTTCTAACCATTCTAGTAGGTTTAATTTATCATGGAACGTTTGATGGAAGTTGGAGGCATACAGCTAAATTGTCATATTTGTCTACGGGAGGATGGAGGAACAAGTTGGGACTTCACAAAGCTATTGATCAAGATCAAGATTGATGCCCACAAAGTACAAGACAAAACATCATAAATTGTCAGGAAAAATTTTAGTAGCCAAAGTCTTGTATTTTATTTTATTTTGATAAGATTACATTTATAAAAGCTAGTGAGCTTGCACCATGCATACGCATTATTTTTTCATATGCCTATATTTCATACATTGGTTTTCTTAACATAGATTTGGAAATATATATATTTTTTTATTCATGATATGTTAGATATTTTCAAATTATATACTATCACATTCATTACATTTTTATTAGTTAGAAAATATTTTTCCTTTATTTTTTGAGTCATGGATTACTTTTTTCCATATTTATTGTAACCTCACTATGAGATATTGATATTAAATGGATCTATTTATTTTATCTCATAGTAAAATAACTTAGTGCTGAATTTTTTTATGTAATTCTCCTACGCTAGATAATATATTTCCATATTGTTCCTTAGTTGTTTTCCATTTTTAGTGAATTATTTAAATGGGAAAATAGATTATTTTATTAATTTATTTGGATCAACCCAATGAGATATAGAGGGGTTTTGTGCATAAGATTCTAGAGAGAAAAATATTTGAATTTGGAGCTAAAATGAGAAAGGTGCTAAAACCCAAAATTCAAAAATAAGTTGATAGTTTGTAAATAAAGCCCACGACCAAGAACCAGCGGTTCTTTTATATTGGCTCATCAAATTGCTGATGTCATCAGTAGACCATGAGGTCCTTGCAAAAACATATATAGAGAGAGAGAAAGAGAGAGGAAAAGGGGTATGAGACGGCGGTCCTTTTTTAAAAATGAGCCGCCTCCCGAAAACACATACCTCTGTGTTTTTCACCGATCCAAACCGGCCATCTTGATCTATTTATCATGAAACCCTAATTTACAAACAATCTCGGGATTTAAAGACCTCTAACGTATTCATCAAACAGATAGAAAAATTAACGGTTTATCGATATAGGAAAATTTCGGTCGCTTGATAAACGCGTTAGAGGTCTTTAATCCCGAGATTTTTTGTACAAAAGAATTTCATGATATGTAGATCAAAACGGCCGGTTTGGATCTGTGAAAACCATGACTTATGTGTGTTTTTGGGCTCATTTTTAAAAAAAAGGTCGTCCGCTCATGCCTCTCTCTCTCTATATATATATATATATACATAGGAGTAATCCATTGCAAACCGGTCTGCGTTTTTTAAAAATGGAAACTCTCGGTCTGCGGTATATTTGAACGATCTAATCCGATCAAGTTGATCACTCTGCCTTCAAATATACGTGTATGAAAAATCAAAAGATTTGAAAATCTCGAACCAATACAACATATGCATCGGATGAAGTTAATATTGCATTATCGAATGACGTTCATTTTTGGACACATCGATGTATTGGTTAGAGATCTTCAAATCCTTTGATTTTTCATACACGTATATTTGAGGGTAGGGTGATCAACTTGAATGGTTCGAATCGTTCAAATATGTCGTAGACCAAGAGTTCCGATTTTTTAAAAACGTAGACCGGTTTGCAATTGATCGCTCCTTTATATATATATATATATATATATATATATATATATATATATATATATATATATCAAACCAATAATTAATATAGTTTGTGGCTTCAAAATAGATGAGCTATTAAATCATTTACTCATAAGAAAGCAATAAAATGATACATGTAAATCAGGCTCATCAAAGGCAAACAACTTGCACTTGACTCGAGGCTTTTCTGCTCAGTCCTTCATGCGAAGAATCGGCTAAGTGCTAGCAGCGAGCCAAGAAACAACTACTGAGCATTTTATCCCCTAACCATATAGGGTAGGCTACACGAACCAACAGAAGAATCACGCTGGGTCCAGCACATGAATCCTCCGCCTTCACTCACTCCTGTCAAACAATTTACTTTCATTGAGGCCTTTGGCAACCATATCTTTTTGTATCACCTCCATCCATGTTTTTCTCGGTCTCCCTTACGCCCTTTTGACATTATCTATATCGATAGTATCCATTCGTCGAACCGGTGCTTCCATAGGTCTGTGTCGCATATGACCAAACCATCTTAACCAGTTTTCCTGCATCTTCTCCATGGGTGCTACACCAACTTTTGCATGAATATCCTCATTTCGCACTTTATCTTTCTAGTGTTACTACACATCCAACGAAACATACGCATCTCCGCTACGTGCATCTTCTATGTATGATGCTTCTTAAGAGACCAGCATTCTGTACCATATAATAGGCAGGCCGAATAGCGCTCCGATAAAACTTCTCATTCAATCTTAACGAAAAGTTATGATCGCACAAAATCCATATTGCACTCCTTCATTTCAACCAACCAGCTTGGATCCTTTGATTAAAATCGCTATCGATCTCCCCATCCTTTTGGATGATGGAACCTAGATATCTAAACCGATCGCTCAGTGATATCTCTTATCCTTCCAGTGTTAAACCAATGTGGTCTCGACTTCTCTGTTTGTTAAATTTACAATGCATATATGTTGTCTTGGACCTGCTCAATCTGAACCCCCGTGATTCCAACGTTTGCCTCCATAACTTCAATTTGGCATTAAGCCCTGCTTTCGTCTCATTTACTAGAACAATATCAGTGAATAGCATACAACAAGATACCTCATCTTGGTTAGTTCTAGTAAGCCAATCCATCACGATAGTAAACAGAAATGGACTTAATACAGATCCTTAATGTAAGCCAATTGTAATCGGAAAATCACTCGTTAGACCGCCGCAAGTTCTGACATTTGTCACTACTCTATCGTTCATATCCTTGAATATGTCAATGTACTTGACGGAGACCCCCTTCTTCATCATTGCCCCCCATAATACCTCTCTGGATAGCATGTCGTACACTTTCTCTAAATCAATAAATATCATATGCAAATTTCTTCTTCTCTATCAAAAACGCTCGACAAGTGAAGCAAATGAATAGCCTCTGTCGTCGATCGTTCAGGCATGAATCCAAACTGGTTCTCTGTTATCTTAATATCCTTCCTTAGCCTGTGTTCAATCACTCTTTCCCAAAACTTCATGGTGTGACATGAGTTTTATTCCACGGTAATTTGAGCAACTTTGAATGTCATCATTGTTTTTGTAGATAGGTACAGAGGTACTTTTCCTCCACTCATTTGGTATCTTTTTGGTCTGCCAAATTTTATTAAACAGATTTCTCTACCATTTAACGCTTATTTCTTCTAAATATCTCCAAATCTCGATAGGAATCCGTCTGGACCAACCGCTTTTCTTGATCTCATTTTCTTCAAAGGCTCTTTAACCTCTTGTATTCTTATTTTACGTATGAAAACACGGTTTATATTTTGAGATTGAATGACAGGTCCATCCAAATTCTTAGTAAATGCCTCGTTGAACAATTTATCAAAATAATCTCTCTACCTTTTCTTGATATCCTCATCTCGAAATAAAACCTTCGGGTTTTTATCTTTGACACACTTCACTACACATAAGTCTCTGGTCTTCTTTTTCCGCATCCGAGCAATCCAGTATATATCATTTTCAACCTCCTTAGCGTCCAACTTCTCGTATACCTTCTTATAGACCTTAGTTTTAGCTTCCCGAACAGCTTTCTTAACTTCCTTTTTAGCATTTTATACTTCTCAAATCTCTCTGCATCTCTGCTTTACTTTAAATTTTTTTAAGAATCCCTCTTGATTTTAATAGCAGCTTTTACTTCTTCGTTCCACCATGATGTGTTCTTAAATGGTGAAGCACCACTTTTCGACTCACCAAGTAGATCTCTAACTACTCTCTTGATACAATTAGCCATCTTATTCCATATTCTGTCTAGATCATCTTCAGACTGTCAATCCGTCTCTTGAACTATACGATCTATAAAAACCGTTTGCTTATCTTCTTTCAGTCGCCACCACTTAATTCTAGGTTCTTCCTTACGTCTAATCTTCCCGAGTCATTTTCTAAATCGAAAATCTAGAACTAAAAGTTTATGTTGAGTGGTTACACTCTCACCTGGCACTACTTTACAGTCGATACAACAAGATCTATCTATCCTTCTCGTCGGAAAAGGTCTATTTGACTTGCCCTTGATCCGCTTCTAAAGGTGATAAGGTGAGACTTTCTTTTCCTAAAGCAAGTGTTTGCTAAGATCAAGCTATAAGATAAGGCAAAATCTAGAATCGAGCTACCTGCTTCATTCCTTTGTCTAAAACCAAAACCTCCATGGATAGTATCAAACCCACTACGACTAGTACCTACATGTCCATTGATATCACCACCAATAAATAGCTTCTCTCCGCTAGGTATCATTTGCACCATCTCGTCTAAATCCCCTTAGAATAGACGCTTATTAGCGTCATCAAGACCTATCTGTGGTGCATAAGCATTAATAATATTAAGGATATTCCTACCCAGAATAAACTTAAAAGTAAAATTTTATCACATTTTCTTCTAATCTCAAATACATCCTCAAGCAACTGTCTATCTATGATTACACCTACCCATTATGATTTTTATCTATACCCATATACTAAAGCTTATAACCCAAGGCTCTATAACTCTACTCTTTTCATCTACCCACTTAGTTTCTTGCAAACACATAATACCAACTATTCTCCTAATTATCACCTTCATTAATTCTATTAGTCTACCCGTAAGGGAATCTATATTCCAAGAAGTTAGATGGATCCTATGAAAGCTTTGCTTATTTGTCACTACATCCGGAGTCCAATGTAGCGCGCCGCTTCCAGACGATGACCTAAAAGTCCTTGCATACTTAAGACTACACCTGGGATCTGATGTAGCGCGTCGCTGAGTAGGGGACGTCCTAACGATATTCTTATTATGATTCATGTCATAGAATGTGACAAAGTTTTACGTTGGCTGTCACAAGCCTACCACAACTCTCACCCTTTCTCATCCGGACTTGGGACCGGAAACAGTAGGTTTCAGCGAGCCAAGAAACATATCAAGTAAATTAATTTTTACTTTTTGTTTCTATACCTGGACCCATAAGTTTTAGCCGTCAGACATGCTCCATCCAAGTTGATGTATTTTATACAAGAGACCAGCCAGGCTTCGGGGTGGATCTATATGTACTATTTACACAAAGTTGTTATATCAAGACAAGTGTTGTGTATTGTTTTACATGTTTATCACATCATGTATCACATCCAATTGTATCTTGTAAGATTAATTATAATGTGATCAAGTATAAAACTGCATTTCATAGAAATCTGAACAAATTCATAACATAAAACATTCATCTAATTAACAAGTTTCCACTTCTAAATTCTCTAAAAGTGGGTATAGAAGAGGAGGGGATGTTCGACTTTAAGGTACAATAAAGCCAAGAGAAAAAGAAAAACAAATCTTTCTAATTTTCCTTTCTCTCAGGTTTCACTTCGCCTATAGCATGATATCACCTGTATGTATCTTCAATATATGAAAGAAAGTGACTGGTCTTGCTGATAATTAAACCACAAGTATCAGTTAAAGACTAAGAAGATGGCAACAGGAGGCAAGGAGTATCAAGGTGTGATATGCCCCCTAAAGGGAAAGATAGGATATACCTCATATGAGCTACTGTAAATAAATAAATAAAAGAACTCATCTGGTGAGGGAAACAGTTGACCACCAGAAAATGGATTATTAGCAGGTAGCTACAAGCCTACAACAGTTAAGAGCTTTTGCAGACTAAAAGTTGCAGAAAAAGTCAGACTCTTGAATCAGTTCAACAATGATACACATGCTCATGTTGCTCAATCTTAGAAACCAAGAACCACAGTGTACGGCTGCAAGGATACTGCTACAAACCGTCATCTGGATAAAGATTTGCGTTAGTTGGTTAACTATGTAGTTGTACACACACCACATTCTCCACAATCCACCACCATGATAAAAGATCTATCATGAAAAACGAAGATGATCCCTCACACATATTTCTTGGCCAAAAATCTGCATTATATGCTTATTTATCTCTCGGTTCTGCAAAAATTACATTTCTTCCACCAAGTCTTAATCCAAGGAGATCCAATGCATAAGTCGGACTTATACTGTAGATAAGAATGTGAGTATTGGTCCTCTCCGCTCCCCAAGGAAAATCCAGTTTTCACCTCAACGGGGACCATTAATTTATGGAGATATCGATCACATTTTTTTATTAAACAACATAGTTCTTGAAAAGCAGCAATATACAACTATCCTTTTATCCCTAACTTTTGGGATGAGAACATGAATCCTCTTCCATTTTTCTTTATTAAGGCTCGTCTCCTCAATGAAATTGACTACCACCATATTTCCAATGACAGCTTATATCAATGTTCATTTAGACCTATATCTAGCCTTGATTCAACCAATAACAACAATTTCACTCCTAACTTGTGTATTTATCGGCCTCTGGTTCCCATACCTATACCATCTCCATTTGTTTCTCCTCATTTTAATTTCTAAGGGAGCTACCTCAACTTCTTACAAATGCACTCATATTTATCCGACCTTTCAAATTGTTTCCACTTATCCATAGCACCATTAACATTTAGCTACTCATGTTCTGGATATGTTTTTTAATTGCCAACATTCCAAAGTCCAAACCATATATCACTTATAGCATTATAGGTTTATACCCCTTTTCTAAAAAAATTCCTACCTAATTTTATTGACAGGCTAGATCACATAGTACTCTTAAAGCATTTTGCAACTGCAACCTTCCTACTTTGGCTTTATGAACTCATCATCCTCGATCTCATCATCATGAGGGGATTCCAATCCCCTCAAAGCATCAAGCTCACAAAGATGGAAAACACAATTCATATGACGAAGAAATAGCACACCAAACACCTCCACCCGCTCCACAGGGAAAACATCTCAAATTGAATTTCATTATAAGAGGCTAACTGGCTAACATACAAGAGATTGCACACTCTTGTAATTCACATATCTCTCTCATTTATCATCCCTCTCTTGTTCTCTCCACATAAGAGAGGAAGGCCACGCCAAAATCAAAAAGAGACTGCATCTTCGGTCTTACAACCCCACTCCTCACATAATAGGAGTATATATAGTATTACAAGAAATCCTAACACTACCATCATTTATTGGTAGCCCACATTAATAGAAGGCATGGCCCAAAAGGCCTAAGTCCAATCCGGACTCCTCGCGATCCAACTCAATCGCTCTAGGTTGGCAAATGAATACAAGACACAACCCTAACAGTTTGGTCATTTCTATAAAAAAAATGTTCATATACATTTCATGACGGTTAATTTGTACTCGAAGTACATATTTCTCAAAATTTTGCAAAAGTTATACTCTGTATATTTTGCTTCCTTTTTTATATCTAATTCATACGATTCTAAAGTTCTCTCTACCATTCTGCTTTAGAAATCATCAGTTCTATTGATCCATTCATTCAATATCAATAGAAAACAATGTGGATCATAAAACATTGTCCAAAATATATTTACTAAGTTATTCATATCAAATTTAATGCTAACTGTTGATGTAAACCTATAATGATTGGAAATAGCTTCATCTCCCACCCACAAATTACTCCGCCATACATATATTTAGTCACATCAATTATGACTAATGAGACAGTTTTTCCGTAAATCCATCAAATTAATCCGTAAGTTTCTTAATCATCAAAGAAACAAAGTGAAATTAGAAAATCTAATAATTTTCCATGGTGGATAGACTTTCCAAGAAATGGCATAAAACGCATATAATCCGTTAAGCTACTTATGTGGTACGTGTATTGTTTCACTTCTTATATTCCTGCTTGTATTTGTTGAGACTGTTGAATATGAGAAAAGGACCTACACATCTTCCAATTCATAGTGAAGAAGATTGTATACATGGCTTAATCCATGCAACACATGTAAAACTCACCCTCTTAGTTTTCACCGTTCCATGTATCCCGAAAGAACAATTTTATGTAAATACTTAATAGATCTTTCTTCTAAGATCATACACACTGCCTTCTTGGTAAATTTTATTCTTCTTTTAAACTTTTAGTTACAATATCATCTGGAAGACAGGATTAAACTTCTATCACATGCAAAGGCAAAATGTGTAGCTAAAACAATCATTAAACCTAAAAACCAATCGGGTATCCCTCATGTGGTAAGAATTTCCTCTCCAAAGTGAGAGGTCGCTGCTTCAATCCCCGAAGGGGGTCGCATCCCAAAACAAATCCTTAACCCTGAAAGGGGGGTGAGAGAGATCTTACTCAACAAACTAAAGTCATAGCCATACATAACATGTTGACAATCACTTATACATGTGAATCACTGAATGTGCAAAGGATATATGTGACTACAAACATTATCGCCTTTTATAACAGCATGAACTCATTAGGTTTCTTTAATATTTGATGAATCAATATTCTTCATGTTGTGATGTTCGTATAAAGGGCGGAGCCAGGCGCGGGTAACCGCCCTAAAAGTTTCCAAATAACCCTATATGTATCAGTATATCGGCTTTTGTTTACTATAGTGTTTAGTAGAAAAGTAAAGATTAATATACCATCTCCCAGTTGCAACTAGTCTATTGGCAAGTGCTTTGCACTCTAGGCTTGGAATGCCTAGGTTCGTCTTGGTAGCAGCTTGTTTCTTAAGGCAACATACTATCTTAATAATTTATAATCCCTAAGAAAATCTTAAGTCTTTTAACAATTAAATATGAAATGCAAATTTATTAGGGTCATATAGATGCAATATTTTTGTTTCAACTAAAATTATAATAATAAATTATACAAGTAAACACACAAAATTAAATAATCATGCTGATTATATATGATAAGCTATTAAATTATAATATATTACTTCAAGTTAGTGTATAATTTAGACCGATTAAATCCTTATTTATAAAAGTGTCTTATATCAACATATATAGCTCTTATAAAATTAAACCTTATTGTACAAATTAAAAAAGAGATGTACATTAATGTATTATGACATTTAGAAAAAATTAGTACTGTTCCTCAATAGACGAGCATATTTTTATATACGGATTATGTTTTACCTTCCCCCTCCAAAACAGATTTTTTTTGGCTCCGCCCCGTATATAAGAGCTTATTGGAAAAGGCTGCAATGGTATGTTAAAAATAACTACTACTAAAGCATAAGGCCTTGAGTTAAGCTCACACCACACAAAGGATCACCAAAGATTGCATTCACCTCTATTGCATAGTCCTAATTGATTTCAACTAAGTGTGCTCCAATTAAAAGTTACCCGAATTGGTGTCCACAGCATCCTCACACACTAAACCCTAAGAAACAGAGATGTGGCAAATAAACCTTCACCATCTTCCACAATCATACTCTTGTTCAATCACCACAACAACATCAGATATTTCTCGATAAATTCATGCAGCAAAAGCAACAGATTCCAGTATAAGCTCCAAAATCACATCTAACGTCACCAGAGGGAAGAAATTCAATCATGGTGACACACAAATAATTATGATGTAAAATTGGTAACAGAGAAAGTAAACCTAGATCCTGAGATTGCCACAGAATTTTCAGATCAAAAAATTGAAGCAGTGAAAGTAAAGCATACCAGATCCAGAAGTTCTGTGAGATCTCCTTCTTCTATTTTTCTTTTTTCTTTTTTTCTTTTGGGACCCAAAACTTTGGGAAGTTTCTTCTCTCTTCTGACTTCGGCCTACCGAAGCAACAAGAGAGAAAACAAAGAAGAATAAAACAGAGGATCTATTTCTATTTTATTTAGGGCACCTAAGATTTGGTTTTTCTTTTATTTACTGCTGAGGGATTATGGGTCCCCACCATTCATCATGGATATTAATAAAAAACAATTTTTTCATCTGCTATGAAGATTTGGATTACATGCTATATAATATTTTAGATGTAATAAAACTATGAAAAAAGAAATATTTGAGGGTAATCCATAAATTGTTCAAATTCATCGGGTATTTGATTTTTCTTTTATTTTTCTATAGAGAAATAAATGTGTGTGTGTGAGAGAGAGAGGGTCCATGGTAATAATTGCTCGTTTTGGCATTTCAATGAAAAAGGTAAAAAACTAATAATATTTATTTGAAAGTATGAGGCGGCGTTACGTGAATTTAGAGTTTGCTAAAGTATTTTTCTTTTTTTTTCCTTATTACTTGACAAGAAAAAAGAGAAACTTTTTGGTTTACCCCTATATCTTTTAGTTATAATAGCAGGGATAACATGTAATTGTTTTTTTCCTAAAATCATAACACACCGGTATTTTCAATTTATCGAAAATTCAGAAGTAAATTGTCAAAAAGCCCCCAGCCTACTTCAAACCTGTGCAAAAACCTCGGCCACATTATATCTAATATCTAAAAAGTTGCATGTAATATCTAAGCAGATATATGTAATATGTAAGCAGTGGGAAGGAAATAAAGGCCTAAAATTTACCTAAATTTTAAACCGTGGGTATTTCCCAGTAATTTTTAAAATATCAAGGGTTTTTAGACAACTCCTGAGCGGGCCAGGGGCTTTTTGAAAATTTACCCAAATTAAGAGATTTGGATTTTTTAAATTTACACATGTATATATATGATTTGTTAATTTGATTTGTTATTAATTTATTGTCATAAAATATTTTGGAAGATTTAATAAGTTAGATGTGATTTTGGCGAAACTTTTTTTTGCCATGTGAATCAAATTCTCAATTTCAATTTTGGATGCGTTCAACAAGAAAAGCTAGCATAGATCTTTCTATCTTTGACATTAAAACAGTAAAGATAATAGCCCAATGATGTGGCGTATCAAGTAAGGAAGAAAATAAATAAAATATACAATTCTTTATCATTTCACAGGATCTATTTCCAAACAGATCGTTACATATGTATGCCTTGATTTAAATTCAAATTTTATATGTCATCAAAGTACTGCTAATTAGAAAAGGGGTTTGCATAATATGTCTGCAGGGCCAAAAAAAATGGGTCAATTAATTTTAAAATTGGTTGCTACTTGGCTTTTTATTTATTCAGTTAAATAAAAAAAATCAATTTATGTGCAATGCACGTAATTAAATACCGCGTCATTGTTATTTTACAAGTGTGATGGACGTAATTAAATCGTCACTTCATTGGTATCATAAAAGTGCGATGCACGTAGTGAAAGTAGTGAAATTAATAAAGAAATTCATCAACAAAATTTCTATGACCAGTAGCAATACACATGTCAAAAACGCCGGTAAAAGTGGAGATAGGCTAAAATGCACCCCTCGTTTTTACATGAAAAACAGGAAACCCCTTAAAAAATATGCACTTTATCCCAAAAACCACAATGGTGTTGATTTTTCCATCCGTAAGATCTTTTATACCAAAAATACCCCTCTAATAAATTTAATTAACTACCTACCATTTTCTTTTTCATTTTTTCCTTTTTTGTGTTGCTGCAGAGAGGCCGTAAGCCATGGATTGCAACCAACGCAAAATCTCAAATTTCCAATGTTCTTTAATTTTTTGAAATCTCTATTTTATGCTAAATTAAAATTACAATAACTAGACGCATTATGTTGATTGATTGGTAGCAAATTGATGGTTTTGATTTTTTAACCAAATCCTTTTAGCTCTTTATTTCACTCCAAAGTCCCAAGACTTCATCTTCAACTTTAGTAAAGTGAGTGTCCTTTTAAAGTGGTAAAACCTTTTTGTAGTTGAGCATAAAGTCTGGGTTCAAACCTGGATTTCATTTCATCAGGAATGAACTATTAATAAAATAAAATCAAAATAAAAAATATCTCGGGAAAATTATAAAGATCTCCACAAGAATGAAGTTTTTCGGCTGATGTATGTAATCTTAGAGCCATCTTAACCATGTGATCAGCTGGGTCAAGTTTCATGGAGCAGCTTTAGGAAAGCAGAGGAAGGTGAAGCCAAAGGCCCTTGAAGCATAGGCATTAAAGGGTATATTTATCATTTTAACCCTTTAGCGGCTAGATTTACTGTAAGGATAAATGAAACCTAACCATGGCTGTGCTTAATCTAGTTAGACGTTTTAGAGATTGATTTTAGGATCATTAAGGGTTAGAGATTGTATTTATCCCCACTATTATAATTAGAACTCAATGGATGACATATGACATTTTGTCATTTTTCAAGAAAGAACTGAAAAAAATCTTAAAATTTCTGCTTTTATTTCTAAACTCTATATTTTCTACATCATTCTCATTCCCCCGCGCTCCCTCTCTCTCGTCTTCTTAAAAAGGTACTCATGCATGCTGGAACCCGAGAGAAAACTACATATGCCCCTCTCAATATTTATTAAATTTTATTATGGTTTTCTCTTTGATTTTTCGCATGCATCACCCGTGCATAGTTAAATAACTAGGTTAAACCAAATAAAATTCTCCTTCTCACTCTCACCCAACCTCTTCCCTCTCTTTCTAATCCAATTAGAATTCAAACAAAAAAATGAAGTAAAGAAGAGAAGATGTTAAAAATAGGAAGTAAGATAACACCATAGATATATAATTTTCGTACAAATTCCAACAAAAAAAACCTAGGGCAATTGAAAAGGAGATCTAAGCTGTTTTCCAGCATTCTGCTTGCCAGTTTCTTAATGACGACTTTCGACTTATTTTTCTTGCCGGTTCGTTTCTCCTCCTTCAACCTCATTTTCTCAACTAACACGTAAAAATTGTTATTTTTCTCTACAGCTGTATTCCGAGTTCTCTCAAGCTGAATCCAAGAATAATAACCTTGGCTTGAATAGAGAAGCGGCGGTCTATCCACACAAAATGCCGACATTTCTCCTCCGCCGTGGATCTAAAACCATCACAAGCATAATATCTGCAGCCATGGTTTTTGTAAGATTAAGCAATCTTCATACAAGTTTTCAGTTTGCAATCGCAGATTTCATGATCCTATTTATTGTAGGAGGATGTCCTAAAGGATTTTGAGAAAAAGCAGCCTATGAATTGTTGGAATATTGGTGAGAAAAACCAAGCACAACAAAGGACCTGAGTCCTGCATTAGGTGAGAGGGTTGGTTTCGTTAAAATTACCTGCTCCTTACTCTCTCTAGCATTTGTTTTCTGGCCCATTTATTACATTGTTTATTTTTAAGTCTATTTGTGCATGTTTGTGAACAGCTCTAGCAAGTATGTTTACCTTTAATTCTTTCCCATTAACTCCATCCATGCATACGTTTTTAAAATGTTTAAACGCATACTAATCTTTTTGGCCCGTTAAATAATTAATTGGGTGATATAAGGTCGGGTTTACAATATTTTTGACCCTGTAAATAGGTATGCCCTCTCATGTATCGCTCTTGTTTTCTTCAACGATTTCTACACGATGTTCTGCAATATTTGCAGGCATTTGAAGCATCAATCGGGATTTACTCCTGCCCGTCGATTGCGCCATCGGGGCCAAAGAATGAGGGGTTTTGTACCGCTGGAAAGATCGACATCTTGACGGCCTGCGCGGAGGCGGGCTCTTTATTCTTAGGGTAAGTTCTCGCCTATCTCTACATACAGAGATTTATTTGCTTTTTCAATTATTTATTCCAATTTATTTTAATTATATTGGTGTTGAGTTTATCAAAAATAATATATTTGTGCTAACTTCTTAAAACATGAATAAGCAAAAATTAAAGGCTACATATGTCTTATGAGATAGCATGAGACTCTCCTATGGAATATTCTAACCATGTTAGTCACCAATTGCCAAATAGAAACTTGGATAAATTGTCAAAAAACCCCGAGCAACGTCAAAAATCCCCTAGCATCAAAGCAGTAGCCAAAACCCCTAAAAAAAAATCATGCGGTGTCTACACAGTAACATGCTGTATCTAACCAATTCATATAAACTATTTAGATACCGCATGAAACGGTTTAGATATCATATGCAACCGTTTAGATATTGCAAGCTAATACTTAGATATCGCAGAAAATTGGGTATAGCAGGAAACCACTAAATACGACAGATAAGTTTTTTTTTACACCTTAAAACATTTTAGGAGGGATGACTATAGTTTCGAGACCGGGGTTTTTTGACAACGGAAAAAGCACTTGGTTTTTTTCTGATAATTTTCCCTAGAAACTTTGGGTGCGCTCATAAGAGGCGATCTAGATGGTAATTCTAAATAATTATAAAATATTACCATACTTGTTTAGGTGTAAAATATATTCTCGGGAATATAGGATTACATGGTAATTATAGAATTCTCATGGTAATTAAATGACCATATTTCATGGCAATCATATTTCCTGAATCATGTCTATTCCGGATTAGCACGAAATATTCCCGCATAACATGAATGAGCCATGACCATCCGCCGCCGGCCTTCCTCGCCGGCCGGCTGGCCGCCCCCGCCGTCCATTATCGGTCATTCGCCGATCGTCCACCGGCCGGCCCGCCGCCGATCAGACGTTGGCCGCCGGCCGGACACCGGATATCGCTGATCGTTCACCGGTTAGCTAGCCGCTGATCAGACGTTGGCCGCAGGCCGATCGTAGTTCGTCGCCGGCCCGCCGTTGATCGTTCGTCGCCGGCCCACCGCCGTCCTCCAGCCTCGCCGCCGGTTTTGCGTGCGCGCGCACACATAATATCGGAAATGATTAAAATATACCAAGCACGATAATACAAGAATAAGAGAATTCCGGGCATTCTTCCGTTCCGTGTTCCAATCGCAACCTTTGGGTGTTTATTACTTAATCATGTGCGGGTTCTGGACTTTAGGTGTTTATTTGGGTAATTTTAATGGCATTTAGCCCAAGTTTAGGAATCCTGCGTCTTCGTCTCTGTCTTCAGCGAGAAAGCGCCCAAAGCCCAAGCTTCGAGGCTCATCGTCTCCCTCATATTTCCCCATCCTGAGGGAGCCATTCTCCCAATCTCTTCCCTTCAAAGCACGAGATCCTCAACCTCGACGCCGTGGTCGCCATTGCCGCTTCCGTCGCCTTCGCGTGCAACTACGCCGCCGTCTTCTTCAATCGCCAGCCCAAGCCTTTCTGCGACACCGGCGATCTCTCCCAAGATCAAGGTTCAGCTCAAAATCCTAACTTTTAAAAAAAAAATGTTTTGTAGTGATGAATGATGAACTGAAGATTTGATTGAGGTTTTGTAGATTAGGGTTTTGTTTTGTTGCAATTGAGATGAGTTTAAATTGAAAATATAGGGATTGATAAGTACGGCACCAATCTAAGATAATCCCTATTTTGATGTTTAAAATTCTGAAATCTAACCTCACCTTGATATCTACACAAGAAAAACCTTTCTTTTATGGCCTGTTTATCTCGAGGCTTAAAACGGATATTCATGATGTTGTGTCCCTGGGTTACATCAAGGGTGGTGGCTTGGTTGTGGCCATATGTGTCGTCAAGATATGGATGTCATATTGAGGTCCTGCAAGTTTATTGGTATGAGTATATGGATATGGCCATTTGGGTCGTTAATATGAGTACATGACATAATCTAGCATAAGATCTAAGAGTGTTGTAGTAACAGAACCGCTGGCAACAGATTTATGATTTTTTATGCATACGGTTCTAGTAAGCATACCATATTATTTATGATTAGGATAGAAATGAAATCACAGTTTTTTTTGTAGAAATAAGGGAATTATACATATGAAACTGAAATCCTTAGATATATGCATGTCGGCTAAAGCATGATCATATATCATTAGCCACAATAACATGAGCTTTAAAATGAAAAGTCTTGCAAGTCTATTGGTATGGAATGGACGGCTATGGATATAGGATTAGGGATGTAAACGAACCCGGATAAACCGATCCGGATCCGTTTTCGAATCCGCAGCCTGCTGATATGGATACTAAAAATCCACATCCAAACGGATTTGTTTAGTATCTGGATTCGAATCTGGATTCGATTTGATCCGACTTGGATACAAATTTCCTATCCGGATCCGGATCTGAATATCCGAACTAATGGTTCCTACTATCCAACTACTAATTACTTTTAGTTATAGCTAGACTTATGGATGGGCTGTGGATATAGTGTTACATGAAAAAAATCCTAATTTGAAACTATTGAGACTTGTGTACTTGATACGAGTGTTTGAATCCAAAAAAAATTGGTTAACCTATTTAATATTTTATTAGTTGAAGTTATGAATCATGACTTTTTATATTTACTCGAATAGTATCCGAATCCGATTTTAGCGGATATGGTTTTTACAATATCCGATTTGTATCCGTATTCGATTTGTAGCGGATATGGATAGTAAATCATTGTTACCGACAAGGCGACAACTATCTGTATCCGCATTCATCTCCGTAAATAGGTGCCGGATACGAATACGGTAATGCCTATATCCGATCCGTTTACATCCTATATAGGACGATTTAAGGCCGACATGTTCATTGAATTGAAATATGAGAAGGGGGAACCATAATTTAGACAGAAATAAATTTAAGGATTATTTGACAATTGGGTATGGTGTTTGGTAGTTTAGTGAAATTAAGTCTTTCACAGTTGACAAGCAGCTAAACAAAAATTAATTTTATTTAAGAAATATTATTCCCCAATCTTCTAATACCGATCAGGCATCACTTCGTCTCTAGGAAATTCTGATTCATATCTAAGTTCAACTCTATTTGCTTTTTACCTTTTCTTCCTTAGTGAAATAATTTCAACTCAATAAAACAATGGTAAACAGAATTTTACCCAATCGACAAAGGGGATAATTATTGCTTTTCTCTAATGCAAGACAAGGGAAATTAGAAGTTCTGGTAGTGGGGAGAGAAGCCCCTTTCTAGATGTTTACTATATCCTGCAACGCCTTTATAATAGTTGCTAAACTTCTTTCCTGTTAGGACTTCTAGATGCATGCTTAACTTGTAACGGCTGTTATCTTGTTATCATCATTAATTTTGGAATCCATGCATCCATTTTCTTCTTGTTCTCCTTGTTTGTTTTGTAGACCATGTTAATTGGCAGAAATCTCATTGCAGATTTTTGTGAACCCTGTCCTGACACGGGACATTGTTCTGATGGTGAGTTGGTCTGTTTGCATGGCTATAGAAAGCAAGGGAGAAAATGCATTGAGGATGGAGAAATTACCCAAACAGCTAAAAAAAACTTGTGAGCCCTTGGCATTTTATATATTTTCTGCGTTTCTACTCATTGATGGGATGGATCAATTGATTCAGTTTATACCTATTGACAAATATTTTTGTTAAATGCAGTCAGAGTGGGTAGAAGACTATGTATGTAATGCATATGCTCAACACTTATGCGATGAAGCTGGTAAAATCTGGGTCTGTTTCTAGGCCTTGTGCTTTTTATGCAAGTTATTGTTGGACACTTCATGTATCAATTTATGTTAAAAAAATTGCAATTTGTTAAAGCACATAATTATACTAAACTAATTTGAGTGCTTTGACTTTTTAGTTTCACGAGGCAGATGTTATGAAGTTACTTGATGAACCCAAGTCATGGGACAATGTTGGCTTCAAAGGTGTCAGCGACACTCAAATGTTCGCAAAGCAAAAGGTTATTGAAATATTAGAAAGATCCATGGAGAAAAGGGATATTCTCAATGGGTAACCTTCCTTGCCCAAACCCCTACCCAACCTATCATCGGCTGCTCCTCTTTTGGGTTTACACAAAACTCTCCTAAAGATCACCCCAATAGTGCTTTAACCCTATGAAGAGACTTATTAGCAAACACCTCTTATCATCGAGCAAACCCTAAAAAACACTCAAATCTATCCTGAACTACACATACAAGCTCTAGCGTTAAATTCAGACAAATCATCTCCTTAAGTCTCTATAACAATATAAAATGGTTAGCCCCACAGAAAAAATAACAGACAACTTAATGAATTTTAAAAGTTTATGGGAAGGGGTGGAGACAGAAATGTTCCTTGGGGTAGGGTGGGAAGTATATACGTGTTTGCTATAAGGAAGCATTGAAAAAATTAATTGTCATTTTCTAAGCAACACATTGATATATTCATATTTCTTTAATTTCAAGTTATAGTGCCAATCAAAATTAAAGTCGAACTCTTAAGAAAGAATTGTGTCTATTTAATTTATAGATTTTAAAAACTAAACGTATATTTCGAAATAGATGTGCTTTAGTGGAATTTAAACCAAAGTTTAAAAGAGGGTCGTTTTTAGGACATGAATCGACAATCTCGGCCGTCTCAAATTATATATTGTTTGCGATTTTTTTTAAGAATCAGGAAATTTTTTAAATAAACATTTGAACCAACAACAAGCAATTTGTCAAATTCTTTTATAATTAATAATGTCTAAATTCATATGAATGATATCGAACTAACCATAATAACCCGATAACCTATAATAAACCATTAAATCATTAATGAACCAATTAACGTATTAGAAAACCTCAACAATTAATAAACTTAATACGAATACCCTATTATAAAACGGCAAACACAATATTAGTTAGTACCGAATGGTATCGGTCTCGGAACATGGATGTTCATTTTTGTATGAATTGGCCATCTCTGATCGAGATTGGCCGAGATTCCAAACCATGATTGAAACAATGCCAATTATTAAGATTTATATGTTGTGCCTATTAATTAGGATTTATGAATTGTTATAGCTCTTATTATATGTAAGAAAGGTTATTAAAGTTTACCGGTATAAATGACAAATTGAGAAAGAAAAATGTATGTAAAAAAAATAAGATACCTGTTAGTGCTAAATATTGAAAAATATGCCAACTTTCATATATTGAAAGAGCAAAACTTTACAATAGATATCAACCTTTTCATATAGACTTTCTTCACGTTTTGGCAAGGATATTATTATTTGAGAGGAAAACTATGGAACACCAACAAAAGGATCGCGCCTAGGATCATGAGCTCAAGAAACTTGCGTTCCATCAACTGAGCTAGAGAGGGCTTATGTCATATAGCAAGTATATTTTCTTTGACACAAAATATAGCAAGTATATTACTCCTTTTGTGTCACTATATTAGTTTTCCCCCCTCTTGCATACTTATTAAGAGGTATATAACTTTTCTACTATCTAAAATGTCATAATGTGAACTTCTCAATTTACCCCTATGATAACATTCATTAATGCTCTTGAGATTTGAATAAGCATTAATATCAAGGGATAGTTTTTGTACTCCATTTAAAGTACTTTGATTTTAGAATAATGGAGGAAAACATCTACCTTGAAATCCTAAAGGGACAAGTAATTTGATAAAAAATAAGTGAAAAGACTAGTAATATGCACCGACGGGAGTAATCTAATTATAATGAGCACAGTAAATTATATAGAAATATTCAGAGCTTTAGGGCGCCCGGGTCCCTATCTGCCCCTAGCTCCGCCCCTGTTTATTTGGCGTGTGTGCGTGTGGGCTATAAGTCGCTTGAGGGGGTACAAGTGTTAATATACGGTATAAACTACATGGGAATTTTGTGCAATTAACCAATATCTTTTTGATAAATAAATAAATACAGATGTTAGTATGTGCATGCATACAATCATACAAACATTTACACATACACTGATACACATACATATACACATGTATGCATCATGCGTGTTGTGTGTGTATTGGATGCAACCCCTTTGGGAATCAAACCGGCAACCTCTCACTTTGGAAAGGAAAGTTATACCAACTAAGCCAGGCCCTGATTGGCATGTATGGTATATGTGCTATGTGCATGTGTCCTTTGGACTTGGAGGTAGTAAGCACTACTGTAGTTCAAACCATACCCCTTATCTCTATTGAATCTTACGGATAGGAAATTACATTCGAACTGGGTGCAAACTTTATTTTTTACTCTTATTCTAACCAAATTGATTGCAGATCTGGATAAAAAATTATTCTTGGTTTCTCGAAGTTTGAGTAATTGTCATATTTTTTATAATCTATATTATGCAGAAAGGAGTATAAATGTCCAGACATGCGTGCGGAACTTCATAAGCCTCTCCTTTGCATCATTCGTCAATGCATCTATCAGCATTCTTTTCTTGTAGCGACACTTTCTGTATCAGTAAGTTATAATTATTGAGTTATCTCTATATCATTATCTTGTGGAACTATGTTGATGCTTTTGGAGATTTGCAGCTTCTTGGCTTTATAAGGTTCCTATGGATTCTTTGCCAAAAAAGAAATCTCTCGACCAGGGCAGAACAACTTTATGAGCAAGTATGTATAAATGAAACCCGACATCGCCAAGAGATTCTCTCTTCAATTTTCATAATACCTTGTTGGCTTTATCTTATTACTTTATCATATATTCATCAGCAGAACCATTGGAAGCATTAGCTTCTGCTGTCTAATATTTACGTGTGAAATAAGTTCTAATGTGTATATTTTATTTACCTTGGAACAGAATTTATAGGGAATACCCTAATTATAACATTGCACTTAGTACTATAAACGCTAAATTAGGTAACGTATCCGTATAGTTCTAAATTAGATATCTTATCTGTTTCAGTGAAATGTGAACCATTAATACATAACATCTAGCTTAGGAATTCTCCTCTGATGGATATGGGTTAAATTTTTTCTTTCTATCTCACTGTGTACTTAATAAACTCATCCTCATCTCAGTGAGAGAGAATAAGAGAGTAGTTAAAAAAAAGTTAACAAGGGAACCATGCCTTCCTCAGAAGTTAAATGAAAGACGACAAAGTTTCTTGGAAGCTGAGGAGTCATGTTTAATAAGTCAGGGAAGTAGAGTAGCATACCCAAGGTAGAGGATCTGACAGAATTTTAGATCAATGGCATATGGAGAATTTGACTTCTTCTGATGTTGGAGCACAAGATGAATATTTACAACAAATGTTGATGCTGACACTACTACAAAGCAAGTATATTGGGACGGCCTAAGCCGACCCAAATATGTGATTTTGTATTTTTTTTTGAAAAAAGGTTAATTGCACATAGACCCCCTAAACTATTTGGGGTTGGGCATCTATACCCCTGAACTATAATAATAAGCACTTACACCCCCTATGGTTAATAGATATTTTACTAATTTCCATTTAACACTTTCTTCTTCTCTTCTACTCTAAAAAAACCAATCTATATCCTAAAATACCAATATTTTATCCCTAATCTAAAAGCTTTATGTTGTTTTTTCTTCCATTACATCTCCAAACTTTTTTCCATTATCTCATAGGTACTTAAGTTCTTAACCCTAATCTAAAAGCTTGATGTTTAACATATTCTTTCCATTAATTTCAAGAAGGGGAAAAAGAAGTTCAACATGAATGTTTTTCAATTTTATTTTTATTTTCTTTAGTTGATTTTGCAAAGATTTTCTTTTCATTGGATTATTAGGGTTATGAGTTCTTCATGTTTGAAGAGAAAGGAAAAAGGGATATAATGAGAATTAGAAAAACATTTTTAACTCAGAGGGGGTAAAAATGCTTATTATTATACTTCAGAGGTATAAGTGCTCGACTCCTCATAGTACAAGGGATGTATTTGCAATTAACCCTAAAAAAATACACATAAATTTACAATCACACATACAGTCATATTACAAATATAAATATAAATGTACATTCTCCAAATATTTATATCATTCACATTTACACATACAATATGTAAAACTTGATTCAAATATTTAGACCATCAGACACATTAGTTTATATACAAGGAATACAACAAATATAAATGTACATTTTCCAAAGAAATACATTGTTATCCTTACATTTTGGAGTTTATCTTTCTAATTAACTCTGGATACTTACTCATCCATGTTATTGTCATCCTCCTCCCTTCGGTGATGAACGCATGCAGCCGGTTATTAACGGACATAGAATCTACATCAAAAAGCTTAGTTGTATAAGTTAGGCCGAATAGAAAGATATAGTAATACAACACACTGCACTCACTCACACACACACATGTAGACAGACTCGTTATCTCAATATTTTCATTTTTCCGATAGTCTGTAGCGTGTGTAGTGTATGTGTGTGAATGTATGTAGCGTGCGTGCGTGCAGGTATATATGTATGTATGTATAGTGTATGTAGGTATATATGCATGTTTAGTGTGTGCAGGTATATATGTATAGCGTGTCTGTATATGTATCTATGTGTAGTGTGTGTGTGTGTTTGATTGTATGTATGTGTAGTGTGTTTAGGTGTGTGTCTGTGTGTGTGTTTTACTTTAATTCATACACGCACACACACGCGCACACACAAATATACACATATACACAAACACAGAGACACATATATACATAATTACACACAGACACGCTCATACATACTATCAACCCACTTGCTACCTCTATCTTTCGATTAGCCTCATTTCAACATTAACAATGATTTGGTCTTCAATAGACATCCCAACCTTCAATTTCACTTCCAAATCGCTAAAAAAACACCCTAACCCTCAATTTGACCCCTAATTATATATTCATCACAATTTTTAGCTCGAAACACAATCGAGCTCAAAATTCAAGCAACCTTTTCGAACATCTATTCAAATCAACCAACTCATACACACATATGTATAACTATTCACACACACACGCTACATACACGCGCGCACTACACACACACTATACATACACAGATACGTGCGCGTGCACTACATGTTAGCTATAGTGCCCTCAAGTCAACTATTGAATCGTAGACACACGATTGTGATGATTGAGGGATGACCTATATTGGTAGAACAATCTTACTTGAGATGATAGTATGCTATCTGGTTTGTCTTTTATCATCATGTACATGTATTAGGTGACATTACAGATCACTATTACATGTTGATATAGCTCATAAGATTCTTGCTTGACTATCAACATTATGATGGCGATCATATACGTGGGAGTTGGGTGGTCTATAAACACATCCTTAAATGTCTCTAGTCGTGGTAATATCGAGACTGGGCATTGATACCCTAGAGTAGACTGGTATATACTTATCGAGACCCCGACGAGGGGCAGTGACCGGTCTCATAAGCCATTGGTGTCAGTTAGTCACCTAAGATAGTATACATGTGCTCATTGGGTTATGAGTACACTGGACGGACTCGTCAGGAACATGTTAGTTGGTATTATACCTATTGTCAGATAGCAGTTTCCAGGTGACATGAGTACAGGTTAGTCTGTCGACCTGAGATCGTCATTTATCTCGTGTGAGTTCCCACTGTGCTTTGATTACTACCCTACCACGGTTCAAAGGAGTCGTGCAAACAAGTTTTAGTTAGGTACAGTCCCGAGCCACATGAATGCAATGAGCGGATCGTCGGGGATAAGTCTCTTCCGGTATTAGGGGTTGATGTCGCGTTGTGCACGGGTGGCCATCACCAGAAATCCGTGGCCACGGTGGACGAGAATCATTGATTTGGATCAGTAGTTTCTCAGTGGGTGATGAGCTTCATACCGACACGAAATATCGCGTTATTAGGGGTCTGACTTTATCCACCCCCTATGACCCGATGTGCGATACTCTTTAGATGAACATGCCGGACTGTACGGAGATTGTTACGGACAGGCTCAGCAGGGGTTTGGATGAGCTTGCTCGTCGACCTTTCTTTCATTCAATATCTGGGTAGCGTTACGTACAGCCAGTATCGCTGACGTGCTTGTGGTTAAACCCACTGCCAGCGTATTGACGAGTCTTTAGAGTCCCACACAGAGGGTTTTTCTGGTTCTGGCGAAATGATATAGTAGCCGTATTGGATACGTGCAGGGTTCTGATCGATCGATTGTACTTTGTACCCGAACTTTCAATCGGACAATTGATGATACTAGCCGGCTCGAGTTTGAGCCGGATTATTAAATCAGGTATTGATTTAATAATTTACATATATATTTCGATATGTATATTCCAGTATTATGTTCTTTATGTTATTCTATCTCTTCGGGTATTTGTATTTGGTACGAATACAGGTATGCATATACTATAGAATGTAATCCGTATTTTTTCCGGAAAATGGACACCTCATTTTAGGGTTTGACCATTTATTATAAATGGATAAATGAGATGGTATTGACTTAGATGGGAGTATGGTGAGGACCATGCTTGCATAGTGTGCACAAATGGATTTTTAATTCATTTGTGCATACTATACAAGTATGGGTTGTATATTTTAATTGGAAAAATGTTTTACAAAACCTAGCCATGTGATTTTCTCTCTCCATGGATGCTTGATTATTTTTTGGAGATGGTTCTTTTTCTTAAGCTCTCTTCTCCTCACCATTAGCATCACCCATCTTGGTTCTCTTGGGTTTCCTCCACCTTCATCTTCCACCTCATCTCAACCCTCTCATGTATTGAGAATCATGAGAGGGGGTGGGATGAGATAGATAAACACTTAGATCACTACATCTTAGGCTTTCTAGATTAGCAATCTAGAAACCCTAGTTGCTTCATTTGCTTTTGATGTGGAGCTTGAGCCATGAGCTACATCTCTTGGGTGGATCATCTTCGACGGAGGAAGATCGGCGGCCAAGCTTGTTCGAGCACGTCTCAAGGAGCTAAGGAAGTTGATGGAAGACCGAAGGACTTGGTTCATTCGGTATAACACCTCTAACCCTTTAGTTTAGCTCTTTGTTATATGTTAGTATAGATTTATGGTTCGATCTTGAGCGGGTTTTGTTTGCGCCAAATTTTTAAACGCCAGTTTTTGTTCCGTATCGGTCACGGTAGATGGCCAGGGTGCAGGCCCATAACCCAGCATGGTATCAGAGCCACCCATAAACCAATACTAGCTAGTTTGCACGAAGTTAGAATATTGATCGACCAATTTTTCCGAATCAAAATTCCGTTTTGCCATGCTTGCTGTCGATTTTGAAAAGTGTTCAAAAAATCTTTCTGAGGGTCTTAAAAATTCGTGCAGGCAATTCTAGGGCACCTCAAGAAATTGTCATGTGAACCCACTAAACGGCCGTGGAACCGCCGCATTATATCCTCATTGGCCGCGGTTCCGCAGCGGATTTATGGTCACGCTGCGCCAAATTTCTTCTGGCACTCTCTGATATAGAATTTTGATTTTTGGGATATTTAGTTTTAGCCCAGATTTGTTTAAAGTGCTGGTTTGCATTTGGGGCCAATTTGGAAAAGTTTAGTTGATCGAAATTTTAACTGTGTTTATCAGTACATGTGATGATATCTGCGACCGTGAATATTATTGAGCGGTACAACCCGACTAGTTGCTATATGTCCAACTAGACGGGTTTGCGAACATAATATTCACATTGATGTTCTGTGTTGTGCTGATATTGGGGTTGGATTGTCGTGGTGGATAGCCTGTAGTGCAATGGTAATAGTACAGTTCAGATTCATTTGTATATTCAGTATTGCGGGGCGAGCGTCCGACATGTGGACTGCCGTCTCTGCCAGTTTGTATATTCTTTTATTAGGGCACGACCGGGTTGAGGTCGATGTCGCCATTGTATATATTTTTCTTTTCTGTACTAGGATTACTCTGCGGTAGAGTGCACCAATAGCCGGGTTCTAGAAGGCAACGAGTCCGCATCTCATGGTGTTGAGACGGAGAGGACCTTACTCTAGAATTGGCGGGCTATTCGCCGCACTTGTAGGGGTATAGGATGACCAACATAGGGGTGCACAAGTTACTGGATTCCGTGAAGTGCTGGTTGGCCTATTCATTTTGTTAATTGGGGTTGCCTCACTTCTGGGATTGGCGGATAACTTGCCGCACTCGTAGAGGTCCAGGGTTTACATTGCACAGGCTATCCACACGACTGGGGAACGTCGGGTTTCATTTGCGGCTCAAAGGAAATCCGGGGCTCCAAGATTATCCACCACTCTGTGTTGCTGGCTGAGATTCTGTGATGTTGCTTATATCATGCCTGAGACGAATATTATATATATTTATATATACTAGTAGATGTATATGTTTTGCATCCGCGCTAGTCCAGCCCCCGCTTTGTCGTTAGTTAAGTAACCTAATGGGTGATGACGGGGCCCGATGACGAATGCAGATGGCATATAAGTACATTTTATTTTTGTTCCTTTTCCGTGGTGTGATATGGATTAATTGATGGGACTGCGTTGATTCTGATCAATGCAAGAAAAGATAAACTCAAATGAATGTTGGAACCAAATTTTCAAAAACTGTTATTACAAGACGTTTCCTTTTGCTTTGCACAGTGGTATTCGGTTCAGAATATCCAGGACTTCATTCGATGAGGCAAGAGCCGAGATCCCTTCATCGGGAGTGACCTCTTGGGCAAAAGTTTGTGTCATCGTAATAACTTGACTATAGTCGACTCTTTTGCTTTGCATCGTGGTATTCAGTTTGGAATATCCTGCACCTCATTCGACGAGGAAAGAGCCGAGATCCCTTCATAGGGAGTGGCGTCTTTAGCAAAAGTTTTCACCATTATATATTTGTAAAACCACTCGGTTCCTTAAACGATATCAAGTTCATTACGTTAAAGGTTTTTCGCCTAAAACCTGTTGTAGCCCTCCATCATTTCAGATTAGTATTACTTAGTATTCATGCTACGTATGTTGACTGTGTCAAGGGTGGTGGGTTTAATGCAATCAAGATAATGACGGGTTAAACTTGACTAGAGCTCTTTGATATGTTGACTGTGTCAAGGTCACTTGGGTCCTAGGGTAAAAATCACATCGGTGTTGGGGTCGAAAATTGCACCCCGGTTGACCAAGTCATAGTCAAGGTCAACCCCAAGCCAAGTGGGCCCAAGCCCGGATCAAGTGGGCCCAAGCCCGGATCAAGTGAGCCCATGCCCAGGTCGAGTCTGAACATGAAGCGGCCGGCCCTCCTCCATGCCCAAAATGAAATCATGTAATAAATAATTTTTATGTAATTTTTTATGCATGAATGGGTATAAAGCCAAATTTTTGTAAAGCCCATGGCTTGTGCAAAAAGAAATGGCACATGAGCCATGGGATGGGCAAAATGCCATTTTTGTAAAGCCCAAGGGGCTATATGTAAAGTGTATAACTTATAAAGGTAAGGATAATGAAATATCTTAACAACTTTTTCTCTCTCCAAAAGAATCAAGATCTGTGATCTTCTCATTCCTCAAGGTTCTAAAAACCTTCTTCTCCTTTTGAATTAAATCAAGAGTTTTACTCTTCCTTTTCCAAAACTAAATAGTTTTTTACCACGAAACCCACATAGGGGAACTCAGATCTCCTATCAGATCTTAAAAATAAGAGATTTTTAAAATCTCATATTTCTTGTTCTTCAAGATCCAGCCAAAAGAGGAGGAAGAAGAAGGCCAATCTCCTAAAAATCCCACTTTGGGAAGATCCAGAGCTCAAAGGAGAAGCCCGTTTCAGCATCCCAAAAAATATCTTAGGAGTTTAACTCCCATCAAATTTCTCTTTCGGGAGTTTAAATCCCATTACTGGGGCTAAAAGCCCCTTTTCCTCGCCGGCGCCCCAAGCGCTCAAGTGCCCAGCGCCCACGTGCCGGGCACGTGGTGCGCTAGCGTTCGAGCGCCCAGTGCCGGGCACGTGGTGCGCTAGCGCTCGAGTGCCTAGCGCTCAGCGTTCACGTGTCGGACACGTTGTGCGTTAGCGCTTAAGCGCACAACGCCCACGTGGTGCGTTAGCGCTTAAGCGCACAACGCTCAAGCGCCTACGTGTCGGACACGTGGTGCGCTAGCGCTTAAGCACGTGAGGCGCTGTCCCCCGTAAAAAACTCCGTGCCCCCATATATCCCAAACCCCTTCAAAACACAACACTACATATTGAGTTCGCATGATCAGTTTAACCCGTCAATCAGAGGTTCTCTCGCTCCAAATGCGAGGGGTAATTAACGGCAGCTTAGTCCGCGGCTGCCGGAGATTCGGATCCCCACAATCAATAAACCCCAGCCTAACCTAGGCAAGGGGAATCTGTAATGCGCCTGACAAGCGCGTGCGTATTCCCATCTCAATGGGCTGACGAAAAACACCCTACAAATTCTGGCACGCCCGGTGGGACCAATCTCTCCTCCCATATTTCGAGTTAAACGTTCATGCGAACTCAATCAATATACATATCTATATTTATACTAAAATAATGCTCTTTCATGCAGGTTTTCAAGCAATCACTTCTCAACAATGTCTCCAAAGATGAACTCAGCCCCCATCTCATACACGATGAAGATAGATTCCAGGACGGTCCTCCCGGCAAGTCTCGGACGACAGTGGGAAGAACCGCTGCTACAATTTGGGTATATTCTGTTTGTCTCGGCTAATGCCATCCCTGCACCTCAAGCCCCGGTGACAGATAAACCGATCTTGAAAGGCAATAGGCCAAATGTGGTGGTCTCGAAAACGCCCCAACTCAAACGCAAGTCGGTGTTTGAACGACTCTCCTTGGCCCCAGCTGGGGGCAAGGCCATCAATACCAACAAAGCGACAAGGCCTCTTGAGCAAGCTCCGGCGGTCCTCCTGACAACTGCTCGATTGGGTGTCTTCTCTAAGCTCCCCGCTAATCGACTCACGGTGGCTTCACGGAAAACGGATGCCCGCCAAGCCCTCAAAATCAAGAAGCTAAAGCAGGAAAGGCTCAGATATAGAGCCAACAAAAGTGCTAGGGCTCCTGCTAGGCTGAACCTCATGAGGTTCGAAGAACAGGGTTACCCCGCCAAAGATGAGGAAATGGCTGGATATGTGGTCCACACTGTCTACATGGTGGGCACACGCAGCAAGAGCAAGGACGGGGTCACCACATCTCAAATCCAATCCGGCTTGAATGTGGTTGCCGTTTCCCAAGAACAGCCGTCTCCGCTGAATGATGAAAACCCTCTCGATGAGGATGATAGGCAGAAAGACCTCTCAGTCCATGTAGAGTCGAGCTCGGAAAGCGAAGATGAGCTAACTTTCCATCCTAAGACCGCAGAGCAGCAACTTCTCCAGGAGCTCCGAAAGCAGCTCAGAAACAAAGGCAAGGAGATGGCCAAGCTCTACTCAAAAATTGACGACTTGACAAATATCGTCTTACAGCTCACGGCCCAACTTGCCTCTCAGCCGCCCAATCAAGCACTTGGTTCTACTCATGGACCGGGAAACGGTGTCCCGAGACAGCCGACGCCTATTTCCTCAAATCCAAAGGTGTGCAGACCGCATGAAGGCCAGCCGCATCCTATCTCGGGAAATGTCTTGGCGGCCGGTGACAGCAACCCGCTAACTCAAGATCAAATCATGGATTTGGTTGCCAACAAAGTCAAAACATTGGTAGCCGAAGCCGGAGAGCAAAAAGATTCCAGCAGTAGCGGGAGACCATATCCTGCTCGGTACGATCTTGTGGAGTTTCCCACTGGCTATGTCGTCCCCAAATTTGAAAGGTTCGATGGGACGGGAAATGCGAACCGGCACATTGCCCAATTTAAAGTATCATGCGCAAATACTGGGGGCAATGATGCGCTCCTTCTCCGTCAGTTTGTTAATAGCTTGACGGATATTGCTTTCGATTGGTATGCAAGCATACCAGATGACTCGATCACGACGTTCGCTCAAATAGAATCCATGTTCAAGCAAAGGTTCATGAGTGTCAGCGATAAAATCACTATTGCCGACCTCGTAAGGACAGAGCCAAAGAACAACGAAAGCAACATAGATTTTATAGTCCGATGGCGCAATCTCTCTGTCAAATATGAACCGCCATTGGAGCAAGACCAAACCGTCAGTCTTCTTATAGAAAATCTGAAGGACTGGATGAAACCTTTCCTGTGCACCGCAGACCTTAAAACATTCCAAGAGTTGACCTAAAAGGTCCAAACGTTGGAACGCTCAAAGCCCGAGTCCGCTCAAAGCCCGAGTCTGCTCAGGATCTTCAGTTCACAATCAGACTGAAACCTTGGAGGGACGACAACCGAAAAGGCGGAAGTTCTAACAGCACCGATTCTCTAAATAAGCAGAGAGCGGGCGGAGCAAAAACTAACAAATCTCGAGAGCCAACTTTGGAGGAAAGAAGAAATAAGATCTACTCATTCCGAAAGGACAAGGTCCACAAAATTTTTAAAGATGCTCTGAAGAATGGCTTGCGGCTACCAGAACCAAAAAGGCTTAGTGAATCGAACAGGACCGATCATCCCAACTTTTGCCCATACCGCCGAGTGCTGGGACACACTATTGAAGACTGTTGCATCTTCAAGGATTGGGTCGAGAAACAATACAAGGCGGGAGAAATATCATTGTCCCCTGGCGTGTTAACAAACAATCAAGCTGCGACCGCCAATTTCATACAAACGGAGACCGAAGTCTTTCAGGGACCTGATTCTCTCAGACATCTGCCTTTCTCTAAAAAGAGCGGACCAAGGCAACAAGCTAAGAGCCAAGCGAGCAACATTGCCAATGAAGAAGCAATAGACGGGTACACAACCCATACGGTCTATATGATGGAGCTCAGAGGAACAAGTCCTCCTGCGCCTTATAACCATGACAATGACGCGGTTGTAGTCATCCAACATCGGCCCGATCCAAATGATGAAGAGCTCGCTCAGGCCATTGAGCCAAAGGAACCCGTGGTTCATGCTGAATCAAGTTTAGGCGGTAGGGATGACCCCGTTGTCATGCCCGGAACTATAGAACAAGCTTTATTCCAATGGCTTCAAAGGCAACTTCAGGACAGGGATGAGAAGATGGCCAAGGTCAATTCTAAAGTCGACGAGCTGGCAAATGTCGTGGCGGATCTCACGACCCAAGTCGCCCGATTGCAATTACAGCAAAATCAAATTTTGGTTCGTGAGCTGGGGATTGATATCCGAAAGCAGCTGACCGATACTCCCTCTAGCCCGAGAGCGGAACACCTTTGTGAAAAACGGACGCGATCAGCCTCCAGTCCCTCCGATACGTACACTGAACGTGGTAAGCGGACAGTAGACGAACCAAAGACCGATCGTCCTCAGGGTCCAGCATCAGTAAGGGCACCTACTCTAATGGAGAGAAAGAAGAAAGTATACTCCTTCAGGAGGGATAAAGTCCGCGAAATATTCGTGGACGCCTTGAACAACGGTCTTCAACTGCCTATTCCAAAGAGGCCACATGAGATAGACATGACCGACAATCCCATATACTGCCCATATCATAGAATGGTGAGTCATACCATTGAAAACTGCTATGTTTTTAAAGATTGGGTGGAGAACCAATACAAACTCGGGAAAGCCTCACAGTCGTCAGATGTACCGACAAGCCACAGAGCTACGGTCATCAATACAGCCCCGCCAAGATCAAAGTTCGAGGAGCTGGGATAAGCAAACCACTGACCACCACGTCGTTAAACTGGGAACAATCGACCACCACGTCGTTAAACTGGGAATGTAAAAATGTGTAAATAAAACAAAAATAATAAAATGCCGAAATGATAAGGCAACTCGCAATAAAAATCAGCGAGTAAAAATAAAGATGAAAATAAACAGCCGAAATGATGGGGCAACCGCGAATAAATAACCGAAATGGTAGGGCAATCGCGACCTTCGCGATAAGAAAAGCTGAAATGATAGAGCAATCGCGGTGATAAAAAAAGGCGAATGATGAGTCGCTCCTGGTACCATATTCCAGTGCAACAATGCAGACGCCAACCAAAATCCAATTTTCCAAAAATTCTTCCAGCCCTACGGGTGGTCCCTCAAATTGACTACCGTATACAATCCACGGGCTCAAATAATTCTCGTCGTACCCATGTCCCACCGCAACCACCAGTTACGCGGCTGGTCTCTGCCTTTGGAATTATGGTCCATTGGAAAGACCCACTCATGTGTCCTCACGATACATGAGGAGAACAAACCTTCGTGGGATCCTTACGACTCACGAAGGACAAACACACTTGGGAGTCCCCACGACTCCTAAGGAGAAAGTACACCTACGAGATCCTTATGACTCGCGGGGAGAAATGCTTTTATGGGACTCTTACGGCCCATAAAATTGAAAAGCCTTAGGTGATAGGGATCTAAACCTGTTTCTTAAGCCATCGCTTCCTAACAGGCAATGGCGAATGATGAGTCGCTCCTGGTACCATATTCCAGTGCAGCGATGCAGACGCCGGCCAAAATCCAAATCCCCATGTGGCGAATGATGAGTCGCTCCTGGTACCATATTCCAGTGCAGCGATACAGACGCCAACCAAATTCTAAATCCTATACCCTAATGGCGAATGATGAGTCGCTCCTGGTACCATATTCGAGTGCAGCGATGCAGACGCCAACCAAATTCCAAATCCCATACCCCAACGGCGAATGATGAGTCGCTCCTGGTACTATATTCCAGTGCAGCGATGCAGACGCCAACCAAATTCCAAATCCCATACCCTAACGGCGAATGATGAGTCGCTCCTGGTACCATATTCCAGTGCAGCGATGCAGACGCCAATAAAGTCCCGAAATTTTTCCGGCCCTACGGTTTGGATCATACATCCTGCAAAACCGTATACAATCCACGGGCGTAAAACGATCATAATCTCTCTCAAGTCCTATCGACGTGACCACATTCAAAGTCCCACCGGCGGTGAAGATTCAAAAAAACAAGAAAAAAAGAAGGTATGTCCACAAGCAAAATGGGCACGGATGAAAACCCGAAAGGGCTTCGTGAGTAAAAACAGCAGGACTGCCGGCGAGTTTGTGAAAACCCGAAAGGGCGCAAACTCGTGAAAAAGAGATGAAATGCACTCGCAAAGTCCTCTCGACTTTGTGAGGACAAAATTCCCGCGTGAGATCCTTACGACTCACAAAGAAGCAACACGCTCAGGAGTCCCCACGACTCCTAAGGAGAAAGAACACCTACAAGATCATTTCGACTCGTAGGGAGAAAATGCTTTTATGGGACCCTTATGGCCCATAAAATTGAAAAGCCTTAGGTGATAAGGATCTAAACCTGTCTCCTAAGCCACCAATTCCCAAATCCTCCCGGGGCAAATGATGAGTTGCTCCTGGCATTATTCCAGTGCAGTAATGCAGATGCCGACAGAAAACCAATTCCTAAATCCTCTCATGACAGATGATGATTCGCTCCCGGTACCATATTCCAGTGTAGCGATGCTGATGTCAACTCAAATCAAACCAACCAATTCCAACATCGACCTTTGCGTCAAACAACGACGCTCCGTAACGGGGAAACGTCAAGTAGACACTCTGTACCGGGGATACGTCAACCAACCGACACTCTGCCTCGGGGAAACGTCGACCAGCGACACTCCGTACCGGGAAAACGTCACAGACAGACACTCCGTCTCGGGGAAACGTCCAACACAGACACTCCGTACCGGGGAAACGTCCAACAGCGACACTCCGTCTCGGGGAAACGTCCAACGCAGACACTCAGTGCCGGGGACACGTCAGCCAGCAGACATTCCGTGCCATAGACACGTCAACCAGTCGACACTCTGCATCGGGGAAACGTCCAACACGGACATTCTGCATCGGGGAAACGTCCAACAACGACACTCCGTAACGGGAAAATGTCAAGCAGACACTCCGTCTCGGGGACACGTCAACCAGCGACACTCCGTCTCGGGAAAACGTCCAACACAGACACTCCGTGCCGGGGACACATCGACCAACGACACTCTGCATCGGGGAAACGTCCAACACAGACACTCCACATCGGGGAAACGTCCAACAACGACACTCCGTAACGGGGAAACGTCAAACAGACACTCCGTCTCGGGGACACGTCAACCAGCCGATACTCCGTCTTGGGGAAACGTCAAGCAGACACTCCGTGCCGGGGGCACGTCGGCTACAGACACTTCGCCTCGAGGAAACGTCGACCAGCGACACTCCGTGCCGGGGGCACGTCGACTACAGACACTCCGCCTCGAGGAAACGTCGACCAGCGACGCTCCGTGCCGGGGGCACGTCTACTAAATCACTCCGGGCCAGGGAAACGTCTACCACGGACACTCCGTCTCGGAGACGTGTTAAGCATCGAACGTCCATGTCGTAAAAAGGGCAGTGCATCCCAAAAAGTGGGAACCAGAGCAAGTCGCCTCCACGCGAAAGAAGATCCATCAATTTCATGCACACGACCCACATATGTGGTATATATTTATTGATGGGGGGCATTTTGTTGGGGTCGAAAATTGCACCCCGGTTGACCAAGTCAAAGTCAAGGTTAACCCCAAGCCAAGTGGGCCCAAGCCCGGATCAAGTGGGCCCATGCCCAGGTCGAGTCCGAACATGAAGCGGTCGGCCCTCCTCCATGCCCAAAATGAAATCATGTAATAAATAATTTCTATGTAATTTTTTATGCATGAATGAGCATAAAGCCAAATTTTTGTAAAGCCCATGGCTTATGTGCAAAAAGAAATGGCACATGACCCATGGAATGGGCAAAATGCCATTTTTGTAAAGCCCAAAGGGCTATATGTAAAATGTATAGCCTATAAAGGCAAGGATAATGAAATATCTCAACAACTTTCTCTCTCTCCAAAAGAATCAAGATCTGTGATCTTCTCCTTCCTCAAGGTTCTAAAAACCTTTTTCTCCTTTTGAATTAAATCAAGAGTTTCTCTTCTTTTTCCAAAACTACATAGTTTTTTACCATGAAACCCACAAAGGGGAACTCAGATCTCCTATCAGATCTTAAAAATAAGAGATTTTTAAAATCTCATACTTGTTCTTCAAGATCCAGCCAAAAGAGGAGGAAGAAGGAGACCCATCTCCTAAAAATCCCACTTTGGGAAGATCCAGAGCACAAGGGAGAAGCACGTTTCAGCATCCCAAAAACATCTTAAGAGTTTAACTCCCCTCCAATTTCTCTTTCGGGAGTTTAAATCCCATTTCTGGGGCTAAAAGCCCATTTTCCTCGCCGGCGCCCAAGCGCCTAGCGCCCCAAGTGCTCAAGCGCCCAAGTGCCGGGCACGTGGTGCGCTAGCGCTCGAGCGCCTAGCGCCCACATGCCGGACACGTGCGCTAGCGCTTAAGCGCTCAAGCGCCCAGCGCTCGCGTGCTAGGCACGTGAGGCGTTGGCCCCGCGTGTCCTTTGGGCGCTTTTCCCCTTTATATATATATATATATATATATATATATATATATACTCACACACTCCACAACACCGTCCCTGTTAGAAAAAGAATTTCTAATGGGGTGCTGCCCCGCAGCCCGCAAGGGGGCTGTTAGCCCTCTTGACCCCCAGCCCGCTATCCAGGTAGCGGGACCCCCGTAAAAAACTCTGCGGGGCTCCCGATATTTCCTAAACCCCTTCAAAACACAACACTGCTCGCATGACAGTTTAACCCGTCAATCGGAGGTTCTCTCGCTCCAAATGCGAGGGTAATTAACGACAGCTTAGTCCGCGGCTGCCGGAGATTCGGATCCCCACAATCAATAAACCTCAGCCTAACCTAGACAGAGGGAATCTGTAATGCGCCTGACAAGCGCGTGCGTATTCCCATCTCAATGGGGTGACGAGAAACACCCTACAATCAGGAGTTTCAAACATACAGGAAACTTGCCAGGCACGCGTATACCTTCTGGAGTGTAGTGACTTGAGTGGCTTCCATCAAGTTATCATGCGATAATAGTTGGATCTCGATTCCCACTGATGAGTAGGTGTTACTCTTCCGGTGATTTTAGATGATCTCGACTAATTCTCCTTTTAGGGTTTGAATGAGAATTCGAGGAAACAGTGGGAGACATCGTGATTAGATAAATTGTTTAACCAATCTAATCTAGATTAGAGTGCACGTTGTGTGTTTCCTTTCTCTCCCTCTTTGGCAGCGACCATGGCCCGACCTAAACTAAAACTCATGAACCAAGATAACCGAACCTTCTCAAAACACTTTGGCTTTTGGATTGTCAGAGTTCCATAACTCATTGCCTCTCCTTCTTTTCCTTTGTATTTCTCCTAAACATTCTGTATCACTACGAAAATCCACATTTATTGGATACGCCATTGTATAATTACATACGAACTCGAAGGAACTTGTTTCAGTTTGAGGATGGTTTTCTGTTCAGGAGAAATCGAATATGATTATTCGGGTTGTCTTTTATCTTTACCTTTTTTCAGGTTGCGAGAGCTCCTAGGATTAGGAGGGTACACTTATTATGCTTATTGGATAGTCTTCTTCCAAACCTTAGGTTGGTGCCGAAAGATAGGGAAGAAAAAAACCATTTAGGCTGAGAGTGGTGTATAGAAGGTAATAAGTAAAGACAAATAAAGGAATTATAATAAGAGCAAAGGAAGTTGCGACTGCTATCATTCACGACAAAGCCGCGTATATCTCTGCCACTCCTACTTCGCTTTTTCATTTCTCCGGAACACTCCGTATCACTACGAAAATCCACATTTATTGGATATGTCATCGTATAGTTACATACGAACTCGAATGAACTTGTTTCAGTTCGAGAATGGTTTCCGGTTCTGGAGAAATTGAACATGATTATTCAGTTGTCTTTTCTCTTTACCTTCTCTCAGGTTGCGAGAGCTCCTAATATTAGGACAGTATACCTATTACGCTTATTGGATAGTCTTCTTCCAAACCATATGCAGGTGCCGAAAGGTAGGGAAGGAAGAAAACCATTTAGCTTAAGGTGTACAAAAGGTAATAAGTAAAGACATATAAAGAGATTGGAGTGAGGGCAAGGAAATATACGGTTGCTGTCTTGAATCTGGATAGTGGAAGAGGCATTACTTGGGATACCCGGCTACCCCTTCGAAACATTTTCATGTTTCAGTTTTACTGTGCAATGTTAATTGAAATCTGTTTTCCCAATTAGATTCTGACTCCACGGTATGTATTTACCAGATTTGATTTTCACATCTGTATGGCGTTACGGATGCCGAGTGGGAGTAAGATATTAAGAATTGAGTGATTATATCCTCATTATATCGGAATTCTTTGTAATTGGTGATATTTGAGGAAATCACATGAGTTATGTCTGACGACAAATATTTGGTTTTGAATATCCGTTATGCACCGATTTCAAACTGATATATCTGTATGTTTATTTATAAAGTGAGATATAATTTTTTGAAATTATGTCTATGCCATTTACCTATATCAGTTGATGGTTAGGTAAGGAGCATTCAATAGCGGTGTAATTCTTCTTAACCATAACACAGTTTTCAACCTACGACGCGCATGGTTTGAGTTATTAAACTTAGATGACTTATACAAAGCATTGTATGTTGTCGAGTGTCCATTAGGACAAAGGTGTTGGTTCTCGTACTATATTCTGTTTACTCATGACTTCTCTAGTTTTAGACAAATATTTCGTTGAAATATAAGGTCCAGATTTTGAGAAGTTATAGATATAAGAATAAAGTAGAGAACCATATGTTGCAAAGTATCAGGATTATTTAGGGTGATCGAAGATGTAGATACTTATGTTAGGTATTCCGTTGTAAGTAATAGTTTTAAGAACTTACTTCTCTTTCAGGTTCCTTATATGTGGATGCATTCCTTGATGGGTAATGCTGATGGGCCTCCTTCCATTTAGATGATATGCACTGGAAACAGCTGCATGTAGTTTGAATCTGGTTCCAATTAAATTAGTACTTTTGTTTCTATAGTGGATATAGAATAGATTCATATCTTAACGATGTTAAGGTATACAGAGTTGCCCGGCTTATACTTAAAGCCAGAATCTGGATAAACTCAAGGCACGTTTCAGTAATGGCAGCTTGTGGGTTATTCCGGGCATTGACGAGGGTTAATATTCTACCATCTGGAGGATCAATAGTTATATTGTTCTTGACTCGCCACCAGTTTTAATAAAATGGGTTCTTTTAAGAAAACATTAGTGGGAGTATGGTAGAACTGGAAGTTATATTCCAGAACCACAAACTATTACTGAAGATTTAATAAAACCTAAAGATTCAAATTGGATTCGACAATCCATTAGCCACTCCGCAGATTTGGTGGGTAACCTCAGCCACCCGAGAGGTATTTCGGTCTCCTCAAAGACGGTGACATGGAAGTTTTTGTTTACCCAAAATTTGCCACTACTGATGTTCTAGACTATGAGATCTGGTGGGAGGATGAGTATAACGTCGTTCTAAATTAGCTTTAGAAATGCACGTGTACATGACTCTGCTAGATAGTTGTAGTCAGCGGGAGCAGTAGAAGCATAGTGGGTAAGTTGCTTATGTCTATTTATAGACTAAAGCAGGAATAACGGAAATAGATCATCTATTTTTGATGTGACAGTTATTGAGTTTGACTTCGTCAGGATAACAGATGGATCCGGTAAGAAAGCAGGAGGGAGTGATGTCCTATATTTGGATGACATGCTCTTGATAGGAAGTGATATTCCTATACTACGATCGGTTATACTGTGGTTGTCACACAGTGTTTCTCCGCATAGGATCTGGATAAAATATCAGGGATTCTAGTTACTAGATCTATGGTTTTAGATCTAGATTTGGGAAGTGTCCCAATTTGGGTACTTCGACACCGTTCTAAAGTGTTTTACAATGGACGATTCCTAGCGTGGTGGTGTACCCGCAGGTGACAGAGTCACCCTCTCTAAAGAGATGTCTTCCAGACTGATGAGGAGAGGGATTTGCATGATTGACATATCACTTGCTTAAGCAATTGAGTTAATCATGAAATTTCAAGTACCACACCAGATATTGCTTTTGCACTGGCTGCAATAAACATATATTAATCCAATCCCGAAGAAACGTTGGGAAGCAGTTATGAACATAAGTGGATGTTCTTGGTATATGGTAACGACAGTCTCTTTCGAGAGGCGGTTATTATTTGAGGCTAACAAGGTGACTTGGATGACAGATTGGCTGTCAGAGTTATAGTTTTCCCTCTTTTTGAGGGGCAGCATGTTGGAGAGGTGGTCCAAGCGGATACTGAGGAAGGCATGACGCGGCACACTGATTAAATTCAGTGGATGATACAGTCTAAGAAGTTTGTTGGATTTGGAGTTCATTTGTGAACTGGGTCCCATCAGATATCCAGAAAAATTCTAAGACAGGTATCACTCATTTCGGGAAAGTATTTCTTCGCGAAGTTGAGATATAGAAAGATACAGAAAGAAACACTGGAATGGATCCATTCACTGAAGCTATTTCTCGAACGCAATAGTTTCACAAACAGGCTTTGCGAAACCGATTAGTAGAGAAGTTGGGTGTTCGGTATCACACGGGCTGTGGGTATGTAACACCGCAATAATTAGCCTTAAGTGAAAGTGAGAGATTGTTGGCTATAGTGTCCTCAAGTCAATTATTGAATCGCATGCCCGTGATTGTGATGATTGAGGAATGACCTATACTGGTTTGTTTTTATCATCATGTACATGCATTAGGTGGCATTCAGATCACTATTACATGTTGATAGAGCACATATGATTCTTGCTTGACTACCAGCATTATGATGACGATCATATACGTGGGAGCTGGGTGGTCTATAAGCACATCCTTGAATGTCCCTAGTCTTGAGAGTACCAGAGTAGACTGGTGTATACTTATCGAGACCCGACGAGGGGCAGTGACCGGTCTCACAACCCATTGGTGTTAGTCACCTAAGATAGTATACAGGTGCTCATTGGGTTATAAGTACACTGGACAGACTCGCCGAGAACATGCTAGTTAGTATTATACCTATTGTCAGATAGCAGTTCCCAGGTGACATGAGTACATGTTAGTCTGTCGACCTGAGATCGTCATTTGTCTCCTGTGAGTTCTCACTGTGCTTTGATTACTATCCTACCACGGTTCAAAGGAGTCGTGCAAACATGTTTTAGCTGGGTATAGTCCCGAGCCACATGGAGGCAGTAAGCGGATCGTCAGGGATTCGTCTCTTCCGGTATTAGGGGTTGATGTCGCGTTGTGCATGGGTGGCCATCACCAGAAATCCGTGGCCACGGTGGATGAGAATTACTGATTTGGATCAGTAGTTTCTCAGTGGGTGATGGGCTTCATACTGACACGAAATATCGCGTTATTAGGGGTCTGATTTTATCCACCCCTAGACCCGATATGCGATACTCTTAGACAAACATACCGGACTATACGGAGATTGTCACGGATATGCTCAGCAGGGGTTTGGATGAGCTTGCTCATCGGCCTTTCTTTCGCTCAATATCTGGGTAGCCGTTACGTACCGCTAGTACCGCTGACATGCTTATGGTTAAACCCACTGCCAGCGTATTAACGAGTTTTTAGAGTCCCACACAGACGGTTTCCCTGGTTCTGGCGAAATGATGTAGTAGCCGTATTGGATACGTACACGGTTCCGATCGATCGATTGTACTTTGTACCCGGACTTTTGATCGGACAGTTAATGATACTAGCCAGCTCGGGTTTGAGCCGGATTATTAAATCAGGTATTGATTTAATAATTTACATATATATATTTCGATAAGTATATTCTAGTATTATGTTCTTTGTGTTCTATCTCTTCGGGTATTTGTATTTCGGTACGAATACAAGTATGTATATACTGTAGAATGTAATCCGTATTTTTTCCAAAAAACATTCTAGAATGTGGACACCTCGTTTTAGGATTTGACCATTTATTATAAATGGATTAATGAGGTGGCATTGACTTGATGGGAGTATGGGAGGACCATGCTTGCATAGTGTGCACAAATGATTTTTTAATTCATTTGTGCATACTATTCAAGTATGTGTTGTATATTTTAATTGGAAAAATATTTTACAAAACCTAGCCATGTGATTTTCTCTCTCCATGGATGCTTGATTATTTTTTGGAGATGGTTCTTTTTCTTGAGCTCTCTTCTCCTCACCGTTAGCATCACTCATCTTGGTTCTCTTGGGTTTCCTCCATCTTCATCTTCCACCTTCTCTCAACCCCCTCATGTATTGAGAATCATGAGAGGATGTGAGATGAGATAGATAAACATTTAGATCACTACATCCTAGACTTTCTAGAATAGCAACCTAGAAACCCTAGTTGCTTCACTTGCTTTTGATGTGGAGCTAGAGCCATGAACTACATCGCTCGGATGGATCATCTTCGACGGAGGAAGACCGGCGGCCAAGCTTGTTCGAGCACGCCTCAAGTAGCTAAGGAAGTTGATGGAAGATCGAATGACTTAGTTCATTCAGTATAACACCTCTAACCCTTTAGTTTAGCTCTTTGTTATATGTTAGTATAGGTTTATGGTTCGATCTTGAGCGGGTTTTGTTTGTGCCAAATTTTTAAACGCCAGTTTTTGTTTCGCATCGGTCACGGTAGATGGCTAGGACACAGGCCCATAACCCAGCACTACACACGAACATACACTAACACACATCACACACATACACTATACATACACACAAATACAAACACACACTATACACACAAAACACGAACACAAACAACACAACCACGCTAACACATACATGACACACGGACATACACCATACATGCGCGCACACACACAGATACACACATACACACACACATGTACACACCCACCCACCCACATTTACACATACACACATATTATCAACCCACTTGTTACATGTACCCTCCGATTAGCCTCATTTCAATATTAACAATGATTTGGCCTTCAATTTCACCTTCAAATCATAAAAAAGAAAACACCCTATACACACAAAACACAAACACAAATACACACACACAACCATGCTAACACATACATGACATACGCAGACACACTACACACACACACACACTGAGATACACATACACACATGTACACATACACATGTACCCACCCACCCACCCACATTTACACATACACACATATTATCAACCCACTTGCTACATGTATCTCCAATTAGCCTCATTTCAATATTAACATTGATTTGGCCTTCAATTTCACCTTCCAATCATAAAAAAGAAAACATCCTATACATCCCCCCCCCCCCCCCCCCCGATTTGGCCTCTCACATCTTTGAGTGGTAGAGATGTGGGTGAGTTTTCCTCATCCTCTCCTAATACTCATTCACCATGTTTAAGAATTTATAAGAAGATATAGTTTATGGGGGATTTTAGAACCATATATTGATAGATAAGGTTTTAATGAGATCCCAAAACTCAATACAATGAAGATGCAAATGAAGATGAAAGAGTATAATCTTAATTTCAGCTCAATTTTCCTAAGCCTATTCATCTGCCACTTATAGAAACTGAAATGGGGAATTTTCTACATTAGCCCCCCCAATTTCTATATTTACAATTAAGCCCCAAACCAATAAACTTGCATCAATACTCCCTCTTTAAAAATTGATCTTGTCCTCAAGGTCAAAAAACACAAAGCAACTTCGTCTATGTTTCATAAGATATTAGCATTAAAAGCAAGTTAACCTCCAATAGTTGTGCCTTTTTCACAATATAGCACCAAGCCGTGGACCTTTCCATGCTATAAGCCATTCTAGCATTTGTGCCTCTCCACAACCTAGCTATAAGCCATTGATCCATCCATGTGTTAAGCCATGCCATTAGAACCCATTCATTAGTGTTTTCACCACATAGTGATGCATTGGCATGCCTGAATTCTTCCAAAGTGAGAATCCCATCTTGACAATTTAGATCTAGAGAGATCCAAAAAGAGAGATCTCTACAGAGATCCAAAAGTCGTCGTCACTGTTCCTTTGGTCGTCGCTGTCTCCACCGCAGCCATAGTTGACGAAGAGAGCGAGAGGGTGGAGTCGAATTAGGGTTTCTGTTTATGGGTGGGGTCACTATAACGAAAGAGAGGTCTTGGGTCCGTCGCCGTCGCCGTCAATGAAGAGCGAGGGAAGTCGAGCTAGGGTTTTGATCAGTTTGGGGGTGGAGTCTTGGCAGAGACACACGGAGAGAGTCTCGGTAACGAGATATTTTTGTTTTGATTTTGGGTTGATATCGATTTTTTTTTATGTTGGACCCAACAAGTTGGGGCAAACTTTGGGACGGCCTCGGCCGTCCCAAAGTGGTTTGGGACCCCGACGTCCCAATTTGAATGGTTTGTAGTAGTGTGACTCAAGTGACTAATTTATCGAGGAAACATAATTATCTTTGTAACTGTTTAATAATGTGATAAATGTGGCAATAATTGTCTCATCCGCTCATACTCCTTCCCTGCTAGTTAAATTAATCCATCTAGGCAATTTTGATGTGAACCTGCACCGAAGCTATTGGGTTTGAGTAAAATGTAGTCGGGTTCATGTCACAATTGGGTTGCCTGAATGCCCCTCTATGTTACTCGAATTCATTGATGAGAATATGTACCATATCAAATTCGTATCTATATTGGATTTTTTTGATTCATCGAGGATGCTTGTTGAACTCTTTTTGGCACATCCTATAACTTAGATTATGCTCTAGATGTATAGAACATGTATAAATGACTAAACACCAGCTATCTCCGCATCGAAACTAACAAATGTTTGTAGTTTTAAATCATATTTTCTAACATGTCAATATTTTGTTGTTATGTATATATATGTTAAGAGTCTTAAGACAACAAAAACTTAGTGTATCCGAAAGAATTGCATCCTCAATTTCGAATCCAAAAATTCGTGTCCCGTATATGTATCCGAATCCTTGTTACTTAGATGACCCATCTATTGTATGGGTTTAGAAAATGGCCCAAATGACCTGATTAGGAGAAGTATGAATTATCATAGAACTATTCCAAAGAAGATGGGCGGGATTTTTGGTTGTAGGCTTTTAGCATAGTACACTATGTTCTGTAGGACAGTGGTCTGAATCATATGGCTTGCATGGTTGTAACTTGGTTCCTACTATGCTAAATGTTTACCTCACTTAATATAAAATAGAATGACACATCATAAGATTGAACCCAACCCAACTATTCACAAACCGGTTAAATTGGAGTAACATGCATCATGACATATCTAGTTCAGTTCGATATTATTTACTAATTAAATAAACAGTCCTAGGTAGGGTCAAAATCCCTATTTGACCTGATCCAACTCGTTTGCCACCCCTGTGGGAATGAGATCCATCCCTTGTAACCTTGTTTGAGGGGTTTTGCTAATTCCATCATGGTATGAAAAAATGGCGTATTCCTTCCATAGACATCAAAAAGTGAGCCCATCCAATCTGTTTCGCTATCCAAACACCAAAGAGGGTGGCATATAATAGATTAGCCTTTTCCAAATCTCTCGTCTTTTAGTTCTACTATTTTCTCTATACCTTCTTAGCTATACTAGCATTGTACCCGCGCTACATGCGCGGGAAAAATATGAATCAAGAATAATGAGATGCTGAAGCAGTTTTCAGGTTAAAATTTAAATTTTATTTAGTTTCAATGCTCGCACTCTCAACTTATGTTGATTATACTCAATAATTAATAGATACTTAAGAGACTAAATGTTATATTTTTATTTTAAATTAGAATTAAGTATGTGTTTCTCTGGATTGAAAAGACATGCAAAATACTAATGGATGATAGCATAATATGATACATGATATCTATTTAACCTAAACATATAAAATATGAAAGCACAAAGATATTTTAAGGAAAATGCATATTATTAGTCATCCATTCATTGAAACAGATGTATAATAGAAGCAAAAAATCATGTCCTAAGTATAGACAAAGTACATCACTATAGCCGTATTACATCAGAAAATAAAACACTATATAACAAACTGAAAAATTAAACAAAACCTTATAATCCCCACAGTAGCCTAATATGAAGATATTCTGCATCACCGCAGGAATAAAACCATATCATATAATATTTGCCACAGCCCAACCTGATATGAAACAATATGTTCCATCACCACAGCCTAACCTAATAATGAAACAATGCCCTAAACATTATCACGGCCCAGCCTGGAAATCAAACAACATTCTGTAACATCATCACAGCCCAATACCTAAAAAATAAAACAGCGCCCTACATCATATTTTCAGATTATTTATTGCTATCATTGATCTCAATATTGTTACCACTATCATTATCGTCGTCGTCAGGTTCAAGAGGATCAATATGACGTCAAACTTTTGATATAATATATACATGTGTTTGTAGTGAACTAAAGTTCTTAATGGTCACATTGGTCTGCATTACAAATGGAGACCATTCACACGTCGACACATATTCATTGAATATATTTCTCTCATTGTACTACATGATTAGTTTTAAAAATCAATAAACATGTGTGTATTAATTGTAGAAACGCGAGTTTGCAACCTGATTGTAAACAAACTACATATATGCGATGGGCTGGAAAGGCATGGTTTCTGTTTATCATTATAAAAAATAACATGCATCTCACATGTATGATCAACAACCCCGCCACTAATTTTATAATTGGGAGGAAAAGATAATTTGAATCGAAATTTTCTAAATTTGGTTGTTTTAATATGATTATTGCAACCATATCAGTATTGCTTTTGTCATAGCTTGTTAACAATTTTGCAATCGGATGCTGACATTAATTGCATGAATTTGAATTGTAAAATACATGAATTGTCTTTTATTGCAATGCGAGCAGATACTACACTAAACGACAGAATTGTTGTATAGTTATGTAATGTAGCCTTTATTTTAAACCTCAATTTCTATACAACCATATATATGGATAAGCTTATATTTTCATAATATGATATAATTTTTATTAAATAAATTTAAATCATGCTTCCCAAAGAAAAATTCTTGTCTTCGTTACTGATCGTAACATATGAAATGACTTTTATTTACTCGACTATTTAGCATATTTTATTGTTATTCATGGCAACAACTGATTGATTGATGGTCATTTCTTTTGATAAATGAATGCCTACAATAATAAGGTATGCAAAGGACAAAGGCGGCCTAAACCTAGCATGTAAACATTAAGGCTTAAAAATTTATCTCATCCGACTTTTACATAATCTTAGATAGATAGATAATAAGTGAGAAATCATAAATTACCATCGACAAATTTATCATAACCAAATGTTCTTCAAGTATTTCTGTCGAGCATAGGAATATAACTGCAATTTACAAACTGTAGCCGATCGAAAAAAATTTCTTGTTAGTGGACTTTTGTATATCATCATTATGTGTGAGCTGTTACTTCACGGATGAGTTTATATATATATATATATATATATATATATATATATATATATATATATATGAGCTTTTGTCATTTATACAAACTCTTTTGTTTCATATGTATTTTTTTCTTATTTGCATTAATTACTTTTACTATGCTTTACTTAGATCATGCATGCACCTTCACTCTCTTTGTGTATACATTGATATTTTTTTAAAATCATATGGCTCTATCCACCATATCAATAAAAAGAGGGTATAATGGGCATAGCTGTCAAAATAGCCTACAGTAATAAGGGAACAAAGGGGCACAATCATACAAAGATATGTGTTATATATAAGAATAAAAAAGTAGGTGTTTCTAAAGGATAAGTAATGCCGTCAAAATTTTTAATGCAGCACGGAAACTTACCTAACTATATGTGCATTGAGGAGGAGCCTTGTAGACAGTTGCTACGACACATGTGGAGTTGAGCCTAGCTATTAAATTATACCCTCAATAATTAATGCTACGGCATAGGCTACTTTAAAATTAAACCTAGTTATAGAATCATGCCCCTGTTAATTAATGCTATGCTACTTCAAAATTGACGGAAGGATCTTATTAGTATGTTTTGGGGGAAAAGACAACCTATGAATAGAAAGAAATAATAAATATTTAATATATATTCTAATGTACTTAGTTTGGACATCGTCTTATTGACAAACAATCATATCTTTTGGCAAATAGGTATCCATAATTATTATGAAAAATGCTTAACCAATCGGCGTGAAATCCTACCACAGTTTACCCAAGAGACAAACACCAAGTATCCATTTGTTTGACACTAATATCTAGGTGTTGTGGATCCCATCATTTTATCTCTTAGGTAAATTGTGGCAGGATTTCAACCCGCAGGTAAAGTATTACTCGTAATTATTGACATGATGGATTATTTTCAGTTCCACTGCGTGTCTATATTTTGCTATTATTGAAGTGCACCTTGTGTTATACTTTTGACGATACTACGAAAATATTTAACATCATATTTTAAAATGAATGATGTCTTGTTTTATCAAATAGTGAATGCTTGTGAAGAGAAATTAATGTGATGCCATTTTCATGAGGATAGTGAAAGAGTGCAACATTGTTTTAGGTAGAAAACTGTTTTTTTGAAAAGATTGCCATGACTTGGGTGGTTTTTTAATCAATAACAGCATTGCTCAGTCATTTTCTAATGTACAGGTTGAAATGATGATCTCTTTAATTCTATGCTTGCTTCACTGTATATATTAATTTCATTTGTTTGCTTGCAATGTTCTTTCTCTTCACTACACATAGTTTGCTATAAATTATTGTTCTTATTCATGACTATGGTGGTTGAAATATGAAAAGAAGCATATATAGATTGAATTATTATAGATAAAATATGCGCTTTCACATGTGTATATAATAGTCATGAATAATTTGGGGGCAAAGTTGACATCTTGAGAAAATTCTGCCACTAATGTGTATGACTTTTCATTAGAGAGAATGAGTTCTTTGCAAGCATGCAAATGCATGTGACTGATGACCTACTGATATATATTAATTAACTCTCAAATAGTGTTAGAGACGTAAGGTAACATACGATATTCCATAAATTTATCAGAATTAAATGGTTTGCAGACTTATGGTTGCCCAGTCCATTGTATAACATTCTTAACTTCTGTATATTTATATTTCTATATATTTTGAGAGGATTATTGAAAAAAATTCATCAAAACTTGTCCCAAACCGATTTGATAAGTCTTAACATTATGAGCTTAATATTTATTTGAGAAAAGAAGTCATTAGCTAACATAGAAAGAGATTTTTTTAGGAAAATCCCTTGTTCATGGGGATTTTAAGGCAAGTGGGGCTCTTGCAAAATATATATAAAGTATGAAGAAATAGACCTTTTGAACTAAGCTCTTTGTTCACATGAGCTTGGTTGTATAAGTAATATGAATAAAAAAAAATTCAAATAAGCACTTCGTTTATGGGACTTAAGAGGTAGTTGTAGATATTTATAATATTTAATAAAAGTGAAAACAATTAGTATATTTGTAAGAATGCATAAGATGCACACTGCTTGAGCGCTCCTACTTTATTTCCAACATTTTCCTTTTTATATAAATGGGTCTTATTGATTTTTTATTGATGGAACAAAGTGTGTTCAACACCGATTTAACTCAATAAAGCACATCATTCAAGATGATATTTTTAATGTTAGTCTTTTTTTAATAATATCAAAAGAAAATACAAAATTCCTGCAACACGCTTGTGTATAGAATTCACAATCCACAGTTCTTTCTTGAATAACAAAACAGACACGATATATATCCTCATCTAACCAACCCTTAAACATCATCATCCGATTTATCATTGAAATATCATCTCAAGGGTATGGGCTTCCGAAAACCAAGCGTTGATAAAAAGTACGTTCAAGCTTCATAGAATCAATTGTGTCAAACTCCCAACCAAAGTTAGGCATTGTAGTATCTTATTCTCGTTGCGTAAACTTTCAACCTAAGAACTAATTACGTCCATCATTCGACCGAAAGCTCATATGTTATAATCTAATTCTCAATACGCAAACACTCCACTTTTTTCTGATACTCTCAAGAAGCTGCAATGGAGGCTCGTCAGTCATAAAAAAATATTGGCAAGTTTCATATGGATATAAAGCTTGAATATTTTCCACAAGATTTTGAGAAAATCAAAATATTTTTATAAGCACATATTGTTTTAAATGTAAAATGCACATCACACATACATCTTAAAGGTATAAACCGCTTAAGTTGCTCACATGAAAAGCAATAGCAAATTTCATAGTACAAATCATCAAGGTAAGCATTCGTGAAACTATCTATATCAATAATAAACTTCGCAAACAATTGATGAACTAAATTAAAATTGGCAAAGCAGTTGTTAACCATCACTTGTTCACTACGTCCATCCATCTTGCAAAAGATTACGGCTGAGAAAATCGACAACTCATCCTATAGTTATTAATAGGTAAAATATTGTTAGAATTTTAAAACATAAATAATTGTGCTTTTGTCGATATAGAGCAATGAATATAGAGAAACAATAAAACATACCTTACAATCTAGTTTTTCCTTGACACCTTCCCAAGCAGATTGTTGTTGTAGCATATGCAATAAGTAATTGGCTATATATATGTGGGGGGATGAAAAAGGAGTTGGTTGTAGAGTTTGGTGAGTTCACCATCCAATGTATTAAATTTCGATAACGACCTTTCAAGTATGTCCATTATTAAAGGTAGTTGGCTATTAAAGGTAGTAGGTCTGAATTGAATGATCTCCCTGGAATTAGACTAACTTATTATTCACTTCATTTATTGTTGATACATAGTCGAAGGAGGGCAAAATAGGGATATCGCAAAAGTCTGCCACCTTCCTATAGGTTTACATTATGTATATAGACTCTTTTTGCTCTATCCTTCCTAGAGAACGATCAGAAACGTAAACTAAAGATGTGGAGGAATGAGTCTGATTTTGGTGAAATCTTATGAGGTCCACACTGTAATTCAACTTACTTTGTGAAATCCAACACCTGGGTGTGACTTCATTTAGAAGTTAGTCACACTAGATTCCGTGGAGCATGGGACATTCTTGATCATGGGACATGTGCCTATTTAGATAAAGTACATGTCTTGAAACCGTATTAAAGCATGTTACCTATTTGTATAAAGTACATGTCTTGCAACTGTATTAAAGCATGATGTCAAACAAACAACAACTGAGCCTTTTATCCCAAGCATATGGGGTAGGCTACATGAACCAACATGAGAATCACGCCGGGTCCAGCACATGAATCCTCTGTCTCCACTCACTTCTATCGAACAATATACTTTCATTGAGTCCTTTGGCAACCATATCGTTTCGTATCACCTCCATCCATGTTTTCTTCGGTCTCCTTTTTGCCCTTTTGCCATTACCCATATCGAGAGTATCTATTCGTCGAACCGGTGCTTCCATAGGTCTGCGTCGCACATGACCAAACCATCTAAGCCGGATTTCCCGCATCTTCTCCTCCACGGGTGCTACACCAACTTTTGCACGAATATCCTCATTCCGCACCTTGTCTTTTCTAGTGTTACCGCACATCCAACGAAGCATGCGCATCTCCGCTACGTGCATCTTCTGTGTATGATGCTTCTTAGGAGCCCAGCATTCTGTACCATATAATAAGGCAGGCCGAATAGCGCTCCGATAAAACTTCCCTTTCAATTTTAACGGAAAGTTACGATCACACAAAATCCCTGTTGCACTCCTCCATTTCAACCAACCAGCTTGGATCCTTTGATTAACATCACTATCGATCTCCCCATTCCTTTGGATGATGGAACCTAGATATCTAAACTGGTCGCTCGGTGATATCTCTTGCCCTTCCAATGTTATACCAATATAGTTTTGACTTCTCTGGCTACTAAATTTGCAGTGCATATATGCTGTCTTGGACCTGCTCAATCTGAATCCCCAAGATTCCAATGTTTGTCTCCATAATTCCAATTTGGCATTAACCCCTGCTTTCGTCTCATTTACTAGAACAATATTATCAGCGAATAGCATACACCAAGGGACCTCATCTTGGATAGTTCTAGTAAGCTCATCCATCACGATGGTAAACAGGAAAGGACTTAATGCAGATCCTTGATGTAAACCAATAGTAATCGGAAAATCACTTGTTAAGCCACCGCAAGTTCTGACATTTGCCACTACTCCGTCGTACATAGCCTTGATTATGTCAATATACTTGACGGGGACCCCCTTTTTCATCATTGTCCCCCATAATACCTCTCTAGGTACCTTGTCGTACGCTTTTTCTAAATCAATAAATATCATATGCAAATCTCTTCTCCTCTCTCGAAAGCGCTCGACAAGTTGACGAAGCAAATGAATCGCCTCTGTCGTCGATCGTCCAGGCATGAACCCAAATTGGTTCTCTGTTATCTTAATATCCTTCCTTAGCCTGTGTTAAATCACTCTCTCCCAAAGTTTCATTGTGTGACACATTAGTTTTATTCCACGGTAGTTTGAGCAACTTTGAATGTCACCCTTATTCTTGTAGATAGGTACAAGGATACTTTTCCTCCATTCATTTGGCATCTTTTTTGTCTGCCAAATCTTATTAAACAGATTTGTCAGCCATTTAACGCCTATTTCCCCTAAGCATCTCCAAATCTCGATAGGAATCCCGTCAGGACCAACCGCTTTTCTTAAACCCATTCAGTTCAAAGCTTCTTTAACCTCAGTAAGTCTTATTTTACGCATGAAATCACGATTTATATCTTGAGATTGAATGACAAGTCCATCCAAATTCTTAGTAAAGCTCTCATTGAACAATTTGTCAAAATAATCTCTCCATCTTTCCTTGATATCCTCATCTCGAACTAAAACCTTCTGATTTTCATTTTTGACACACTTCACCGCACATAAGTCTCTAGTCTTCCTTTCCCGCATTCGAGCAATCCGGTATATATCATTTGCAGCCTCTTTAGTGTCTAATTTCTCGTACACCTCCTTGTAGACCTTAGATTTAGCTTCCCGAACAGCTTTCTTAACTTCCTTTTTAGCCATTTTGTACTTCTCAAATCTCTCCACATCTTTACTTTTCTTCAAATCTTTATAAGAATCCCTTTTAATTTTAATAGCAGCCTTTACATCTTCATTCCACCATGATATGTCCTTAGATGGTGGAGCACCACCTCTCGACTCACCAAGTAGATCTCTAGCTATTTTCTTGATACAACTAGCCATTTTGTTCCATGTTTTGTCTGGATCATCTTCCGACTGCCAATCCGCTTCTTGTACTACACGATCTATAAAAGCCTTTTGATTACCTTCTTTCAATCGCCACCATTTAATTTTAGGCTCTACCTTACATCTAATCTTCCTAGGTTCTCTTCTAAATCGAAAATCTAGAACTAAAAGTCTATGTTGAGTAGTTACACTCTCATCTGGCACTACCTTACAGTCGATACAACAACCTCTATCTATTCTTCTCGTCAGAAAAAAAGTCTATTTGACTAGCATTTGATCCGCTCCTAAAAGTGATAAGGTGGGACTCTCTTTTCCTAAACCAGGTGTTTGCTAAGATCAAGTCATAAGATAAAGCAAAATCTAGAATCGAGTCACCTACTTCATTCCTTTGTCCGAAACCAAAACCTCCATGGATAGTATCAAACCCACTACGACTAGTACCTACATGTCCATTAAGATCACCATCAATAAATAACTTCTCTCCACTAGGTATACTTTGCACCACCTCGTCTAAATCCTTCCAGAATAGACGCTTACTAGCGTCATCAAGACCTATCTGTGGTGCATAAGCACTAATAACATTAAAGATCTCTCCACCTAAAATAAGCTTAACCAGTAAAATTCTATCACCTTTTCTCCTAATCTCAACTACATCCTCAAGCAACCGTCTATCTATAATTATACCTACCCCATTACGATTTTTATCTCTACCCGTATACCAAAGCTTATAACCCCAAGGCTCTATGACTCTACTCTTTTCACCTACCCACTTAGTTTCTTGCAAACACATAATACCAACTCTCCTCCTAATCATCACCTCCACTAATTCTATTAGTCTACCCGTAAGGGAACCTATGTTCCAGGAAGCTAGACGGATCCTATGAAACCCTTGCTTATTTGTCACTACACCCGGGGTCCGATGTAGCGCGCCGTCTCTGGACGACGACCCTTGCTTATTTGTCACTACACCCGGGGTCCGATGTAGCGCGCCGTCTGTAGACGACGACCCTTGCTTATTTGTCACTACACCCGGGGTCCGATGTAGCGCGCCGTCTCTGGACGACGACCCTTGCTTATTTGTCACTACATCCGGGGTCCGATGTAGCGCGCCGCATCTGGACGACGACCAAGCCCTTGCATATTTAACACTACACCCGGGATCCGATGTAGCGCGTCGCTGAGTAGGGGACGCCCCAACGATATTAAAGCATGATGTCATGTGACTATAATATACTTTTTCCATTAATGCTCTTACGGAGTAAACTGCAAATAAAGAAGTTCAGGGAATTTGAGACATAATAAAAAAAGTCGAGGCAGTTTAAAAAACAAAGTCCTGAAAGTTCAGGGCACTTTCGTGGAATTAACCCATTGTAGTAAACCAAAAAATTAATGATGCTTTATGTAATTTTATTTTTCCCTAAGAAGGCATCCAAGTATGTCTCTTCTTTTTTCTAAAATTGTTTACATTTCCTATTTATTATCTTCTCTCATTGAGTGGAAACCAAAGGGTATGATGCATGGATTCTTTGTTAAAGAGATGTATCCTGATTGGATTTTTATCAATATCAGATTCTTTTGGATTCATTGAAGATACCTGTAGAACTCTTTTTGACACAACTTAAATTTTTATTTCTATTCTAGATTTGTCAATCATGTATCAATGGTCAGACACCTACAAATCTATGCACCATACTAGCGGATATTTTATACTTTTACTTCAGATTTGCTGAAATGGTAACTTTTTGTTATTTTACACACACACACACACACACACACAGTGTATCCTAATCCTAGAATTTTAGGAATTATGGTACCTCCAATCCTGCTCTGATCATGGATTTGGACGCGGATATAGATATTTGACCAAAGGTAGATTAAGCATTTGTGTATAGTCCAATATTCCTTTGTTTAACCTTTGGCCCCTTGTAAATATTTTCACGCAGCTAATAGAAACTTTCGCAGTCGGAAGCTTAGATTCAGGATTTTGTAATCGTTTAGCTAACTGTAGGCACATCTTTCTTCACTAATGTAAATCTCATGTAGCTACATGTTAACATAAGAGAGATGAAAACAATACTCAAACAAAAAAAATGCTCAGTTAAACACATTTTAATGCATAAATTTCTGAGAGTGTGTTACTTGCTTCACCAGTGAAATCATGCTTGGTAAACAGCCAATGATTTGATTTCTTTTACATCACTTATGCAACATATATTTAACACTGAAGCTAATTAACTGTTGATAGGTATGTGAGATACTCGAAGATAGTGCTATGATCGCGAAGAACATGAACAATGCCGGTGAAACTTGGGTGGTTGCGTCTTGGTTAAGAGACCATCTACTTCTTCCAAGGGAACGGAGGGATGCCAAGTTATGGAAGAAGGTACTCTCTTGTCTTCTTTAGTTTACATGGACTATATTAAGTATGCCACAATGACAACAATCCCAAAGTTTAGTTTACATACTGCTCTTTCTTATCTTGTAAGAGGCTAGAATTTAATTGAGAGTAGTGTTAGGTGTTTCTTGGTGGTTTTGTATTTGTACATCTTTGATGTCAAGCAATTGCAGGGGCATCAGGTTACCAGATTCTGTGGTTGGCATATTCGTGTTAGATAAGACCTACATTCAGCAATTATTCCAAGATACAAATCTTATGAATCTATTTGAAGAATGCATCGACACTTGTTCAAATATAAAATGAACAAAATTTTTAAATCTGTGTTTCTCACAGGGTGAGAGAAGAAATATTTAGTAAAATGAATCTGATAATAGTATATAATCATGAAATGGAACAAAAGGGTTGGCCACTCTATTGGTCCCAACATGAAAACAAAAGGAAACAGGGAAAGAATGATCTGTGTTAAATGTGGTACATAAGGCATGTATTTGTTCTCTGCTAGTATTGCTGGCTCATAAGGCATAAACAGAAACATCATATATTCGAATTATGCAGCAATACACAAAAATAGATGCTAATATGTCTGTGTTTAAAGAAAAGGGAAAAGAAAAGAACAAATATGTTGACAGGGAGAGGAAGACAAAACCGGGTTTTCGTTAGTGCATAATGAGTTTACGCATTTAAAAAAAAATTTGGTAGGCTATGCATGGTGTATGTGTTAGTCAAATGAACTTTTTCTTGCATATTTTACAAAGGACAATCCAGATATTCAGTTACCCTCTCACTTTTAAAAGGCCACAACTCCAGATAGGACCGTATCAATCAGTAGTAGAAGAACACCTTCCAGAGCTGGAACTCAATATGGACTTTCTAGATGATTAAGTGTGGTCATTCAACCTTTAAATACCATTCAATGCGGTTTTTAGCTGAAAACATTTAACCGCTGATCAATCGGACTTTTAAACTTTGTTTTACAACAGTGCTTGTTTGTGCAAATGAAAGGCATGACAGTTGATAACTTAACTAATCATGTCTCCGAACTTTTTTTTCAGTATTCCCATGGAACTCTTAATGGTATTGTAGAAGTGTAGATTTTTAATTGTCAAATTGTAAAATCGATATTTCTCCTTCTCATTTGAATTAACAGAGGAAGCTTGCTAATATAAGAAATTTACTAAAGAAGATTGTCTTTGATTATCAAATATTTTTGTATCTATAATTTTTGTTCTCATTTCCCTATTTACCTTAGGTTGAAGAACTGCTACTAGAGGATTCTCGAATAGATCAGTACCCAAAGTTGGTCAAGGGAGAATCGAAGATTGTGTTGGAATGGCAAGGCATGCATTCCTTTCCAGTCTCTTTTAATCTAACATGCATAGTGACTAATATTATTTAGTTACTAATTTGATGCTAAAAGGGAAATTGTCCATCGTGTGTAAGCTCTTAAAATGTGAAGTATACCATTTCTTGCTTTCTTGTCACCTTCTTGGATAGGCTTGGCCAATGTTTATTCCTTCTTATATGAGTTCTAACCTACAAGTGCATGGCTATCGGAGGGAGGATATACTTATTTAAACTCCAGCTGAGGAAGTTTTCTTAAAAAGTACACAATGGACTACAAGCTAATCATCCACATTTTCCTCACCGTCGTTTCATGCCCTAAGGCATAAGTGTCAAGCCTATTTTATCAGAACGATTATAACCTATGTATACAATAGCCCTATTTATTTCATTAATGAAAACCCATTAAATTTGTGACCACACATTACAAGCATGAGTGGTCAGTAAAATATGCATGGTTGTGCCCACAGACGTGCATGCTTATGAGCTTGACCATACAGTTCATGCTAAATTTCTCAGTAGTGGTCTTGTTTTTGTTTGCTTTAAAAGTGGAGTCCAAGTTGTAGATATTAGATAAAAGCATTTACAAGTTGGTTCAAGTGGACCAGAGTGTACTACTAAAAAATGAAAGCTTTTATATATAATTAGAGGAATCGGAAGAAATACGAATTTGAAATTTGGACTTCCACAGTTCCACCAAGAATAAAATTATCCAACAGATCTATGAGGCTATCCCCTAGATCATACAACTTACCTTTAAAATTGCTTTGCTAGTAGTATTCAGCTATTATATCAAGGACTTGAATCTATTAAATGAAAATTTGCATAATATTACATATTAACAGCTTGATAGTTCATTTAGATCCTACAACTTCTATGCAAGAAGAATTGTTGCATCTTTTATATTATTGATATGTGCTATGGCAAATTTTATTTGCAAGTATTGTCGTCTACTTTATCAAACATATTCCATGCAGCAAAAGCGTATGTTATATGAGAGTTTTCTTTCTGAGAATTAAGCATATATTATTATATACTTCTTTGATACACAAATTTACAGAATAAATTAGAAAAATCCCAAGAAATCTGAGGCCAGAAAGTAGATAAATTCTGTTTTTTCATTGAGAAGGTGAGATAGTGGAAGTAGGCAAGAGGCTTGAGGGAAGATATGAAATAACTGCGTTTACAAGATAGGCTTAGCCCTGTGCTTCTTCCAGCTATTCGGTGCTGGTTTGTGGTCTTGGTTTTTATTAACATGTGAGGTTCTCTTTGGCTAGAAACCACACTGTTTCTTGGCGCATTTGTAATATGTAGGGATGATGAACTATATGATGCACTTGTATGGATACAGGGTACAGGTAGGACTTGCAATTAATGCAAGACAAGCGTTGTTATGAAATAATAAAATTGCATTGAATATTATAAATTTTTCCATAACATGAATATGCTAAGTTTATAATGTTAAGGGGAAAAACAATTGTTTGGATATTCCAAAATATTTGAAGTTACTCTTTTCAAATCGATTGTTATCCAAACAATTACTAGGAAAGGGATGCATAAATTCATCTAAAAAGTCAAGTGGATTGTGAATTCTACTTTCGTTCAATCTTGTTTGAACCTCTTAGTCTATATTGCATTTTTTTATGTCTTGAAATGTTTCAATTTATTTGGTATATGCTGTAAATTTCAGAGAGTGTCAAAGGCAGTATTTTAGACATATCGATCTATCAAAGCATCAGATATATATGCTATTTGAATTTATCTTCTTTCTATAAGTTTCTAATGCAGCATTGGGTGCTAAGATGAAAGCTACCCTCTTGACTATGTATTCTCTTCAAAGCATCTCTTAATTAATTAAAATTCACTCTAGCATTGTTAATTATCTTGTTATAAATTTATACCAAACTATTGAGATGGTATGAATTCCTATCAGAATGAGATAAAACTGACATGGACTAAAAGGAAATGGGTGAAAACCAATTAAGATGGTTTGGACATGTACAATATATGGTCAATAAATGAGCTGGTTAGGAGAAGTGACAACATTGTGGTTAATGGTGAGCTAGAGGCAAAAGGACTTGGTTGGAGGCGGTCAAAAAATTTACGTCAGTTGCCCAATGTAATCGAGACGTCTCTAACAGATCAAAAGGGAAGAGAGAAATTCATGTACCTGATTCTTTATTGCGCGCGCGCACAAGCTGTTTTGTGTCTGTTATGTCCAACATACATGTCCATGTCTATTCTTTACCAACTCAGCTGGTTATATAATTATAATTTGATTGTTGTTATTATTACTATCTGGTACATGCCACCACTTAAACATCATAAATTCTTGGTTTTTTTTAATCTATATATAAACAGATGAGTAATATGCTTTGCAGTAATTGTGAGGCGCATTATGTGATAGATCTGGCTAGTGGCGACATATAAAAAGAACACTATTTATTAAGTCGATTAAAACATCTGTATCCATTGATTTTCTTTTCCTACATATCTAAGTTAATTTAGTGATCCCCGTGTTTTTCAGTTGATGGTTCTCTGAGTTCAAAGATGAGGGCAAAACGAGCCATAAGCAAGATCAAACCTGGCAGCCACACTGATATGTCTTCGACCTATCAGCAAAGAGAAGCCAACGCGACTTTAAATTAGAACTTGGACATCGTTTGTATTTTTGCATGTAAATGTATAGCCAGGCCTCATTGTTTTTATCCAGAAAGTATTATAGTATTATGTAACATAGAAAACTTAAGATGCATCGGCCGACAAGAGTTAATCTGTTCGTTTGAAATTACAATGCATGTAATATGATAATGAATCTGAATCAAATATTGCAAGTGAGATAATTTTTAATGAGATTGCAAATTCAGTTCTACATGAAGGCATTATGTGTTATTAAGGATATTTAAGTCTTGATATAGCAAAATTGAATGGTTAACTACTGGCAAGATATTTGTAATAATTTATAAAGTAATTGTGTAATAATGTAATTTTATGGTTTTTCATTTACGACCAAAATTTTAAGGTCGATATATGAATCCTTCTCTTTTCTTAGGATTCAGTTAATGGAGATCCAACTATATCTTATGTTGGCTGTCGGCTAGCTAGTGAATACAACACTCTTTTTTTAATATGTTTTAGAGTAGACAGTGAAAGAATAAGATATTTTTCTGCAGCACTGATTAAGTTCTCTTTGAATTTTGAACACTACATAATTGAAATGCACAGGGTCAAAAACATAGTCCAAAATTGCATGTCTGTTGGTTGCAGAGAGGGGATAAAATGAACAGAAAGTCATTAAAGTTGGGCACATGGAATTTGAATTAAGGAGGGAACATGATGAAGTGCCTGGGCACATAAAACACCTACCATATATATCCATCAACTTGATTGAAATATTGGTGGGGGATTGAGATGAAAGCAAGCTTGTCCTAATCCTTTGTTTTCAAGCCTTAATTTCCACTCCTTTGTGTATCTTTGTGAATGACTGGTTGCATCAACCTTAGATGAATGTAGCGATTTAACAAACCACCAAAAAACACCTGATGTGGCTCAGTTTCCTTCACAACCTTGCTTTTACTTTTGATTATGATGATAACTACATATACCCGGTGTCAAGCACGTGCAATGCACGTATGTATATGTTATCATTTTCATACAGTAGCATTTTACATAAGAATAAAGATTATAGAGATTTTTAAAGATTTAAAAAGTTAGTTATCGTTATGAATATCTTTCTTGTGACTAGTTATCTTTAGAATTAATTATATTTCCTTTCGCATTAGTAGCACAAAAGATATATTGCTCATTGTGTTTTTAGAGGAAAACCACTGTAATCTTCTTTTATTAATCATATTTCCTTGACAAAAAGCGTCATTTCCACATATTAATGCTATGTAGGCCATATGATTAAATTCCAAAATTCTTGAACCAGAGGAGATTATAAGGTGAAAAAGTGAAGCAATCAATAATTTAAAAGCTGGGTTAAAACAAAAAAGGAGCAGAAGAAGGAGAGCAGCCAATATAGCAGAAAGTCTTGCTGCTTATACCAATAGTGTCATTTAAGTCCAGATTCAGTGTCAGATACAAATAATTCAAGCTTCATGCTTTCTCGTGAGCTGAGAAGTCCTCCAACAACCCAAAAAAAAAAGGGTTGCAGTACATGATTTTCTCAGCTTCGTCTATGTGGCATCTCCTGTACCATAATCATCACAAAACTTTTCCTTGCTATCTATCAACAAGCAGGAAATATGTTTTCAGCAACCCTTTTAGCTTTACACTCCATTTTGTCTCCACCATTATCCAATTATAGTGCCTTCTCTTTAAAATATGTCTTTTTTCTTGAGCCGGGTAAAGTTCTTGTAGAAATAGAAACTGGTTATGCACCATCCATAATGTAATATCAGACAGTTGAGATTTGATGCGAGAAGATGAGTAACCTTGAAAATAGAGTTGGTTTTTCTTTCAGTCTAACCTGCCTTCGTATCCCATTATATATGGACGGTGAGCTGGTGAATAACCGGCTCCTATTTTGTCATTCCAAATAAGGTATAGTCATGATGTCTAGTATCCACTAAGAACTTGTTGAGGGTCATAATCTAAATGAAGTAACTTGAATAATGTTAGCATTTTTATTTTCTTTTTTTGCACCATTTTAGGTTTATTTTTAAGTAACACGGGTGGAGTCAGTATGACTCTAGCTAGGTAAAATATTTCACTGAAAATATAAAATAAGACAAGTTATAAATTACAACCTAGAATTATATAAAAACTATTTTCAGCAAGTTCTCCTCTTTTTGCAACTTCTTTCAACTTTGTAGGTTACTTTTTTAAGTAACATGGATCAGGTCAGGGTGACTTGCTAGGTAAAATATTTCATTGAAGATATGAAATAAAAAAAGCTACAAATTACAACTTATTATATAGAAACTTCCTTTCAAAAAAAAATTATATGGAAACTATTGTCAGCAAGTTCTCCTCCTTTTAAAAAGACAAGAAAAAGAACAAAGACAAGAAAGAGAACAAAGAATAACAAAATAGATTGCAGTTCAGATTTGATCACAATGGCTTCTTTCAACACACACACACACACACACAGAGAGAGAGAGAGAGAGAGAGAGAGAGTTGTACTCTTTGCAACTTTTAGGTGTTGAGACAAATTATAAAGAGTGAAAAAGAATGATAAATTGTACTATTTGTAGTTTTTTTCTTAAAGCAAATTCTTGAAACAATTCATGCTTGTTATGTTGTCCAATCAAACAATGATGGTGAACTCATGTGCATTGCTTAAAATGTTTGTATAAGTATTAATTTAATTTGTAATGAACTGATTTTGTATCAAAATGTTGTGGCATGCATTTCCCCTAAAGTCGGTGGCAAAATTATTATGCCTAAAGGATGAAGATTTTGTGCAGATTGGAGAAGAAGAAAAATGCCCAGTCACCAAAATATGGCTACCTTATCACTCTTTTAACAGTTTTCATAAAATAATTACACCAAAATCCTAAGCTAGACAAGATATATAGCCTTAACAAGGTCCAAACCATGGAGGATCTGTCCCCACACCAGGCCCCTAGGCCATAGGATTCAAACTCGGCCAATTCCTGCTGGTCCCAGTCCTCGGTCCACGACAACGGTTCATCCTACAAGCTTGATTAACTTCATAGGCTTGACCATAGAACTTGGTGAGAGCTTGGCGAGTAAACCTATATGGCTTGATCATAGGTGATGGAGCTTCGGATCTCCTTCAGATGCCGTCCTCCGTCGATTCTGCGATGGTGGTCTTGGACGGCCGAGATTTGGTTTTGGAGTTGTTGAGTGTGGATCTTAATGGGTTGGTGTTGGGCGCCGAGCTACCAGCAAAGAAGTCCCAGGGTGGGTGACCACCGTAGAACCCTCCGACGATCAAGTTAGAGCTGAGGAATAGGAGCAGAGTAGCGGCGTATTGAGATAAAATTCCGATACCTGAGTCGTCTGAGAGGGGTTTTTATATAGGGGTCGCTTGGAGCGAGCGGGCGCGAGATCATCGCTGTTAGTTACGTCCCCGCATTATCCTCGTCTTTAATGACGGGATGCGCTCATTAATGGAGGGATACACCCATTAATGGAGGGATGCGCTAGCATGGGACGCGGATCGTGGGGAGGCGGATATCTCGCCTTGGCGATATACGCGGAGCTGTTGCGGGGCACATGGGATCCGTGCTCCTGGTTGATCGGGGAGGCCGAGGAAGCTCGGCACGTCAGGGCTCGGAGATGAGCCGGGAGGCCGAGAAAGCTCGGCGTGTCAGAGGCTCGGAGACAAACCGGGAGGCTGGAAACGAGCTGTTGGTAGTTTCATAGGTGAAGGTGGAATATATTCAGGGAGGTCTTCTAGAAGGCCGGATACATTCTTTGAGACGAAGTCCCGAGGAACTCTTATAATACACCTCATTTATTTCGCTTCCATAGCCTTCGGAACACGTCATCCGCCACGTGTCGTAATCTTGAGGAGATACCACTTGTGAGCATCATCATTAGCCCTCCACTCTCGTTCCGACCTATCCAAGGGTCGGGTCGAGAGTGGTCTACTCGGTTTTTCTTCTGTTCAATTTGTCGCCAAGAATCATAATGCGGATCCCCCGGGAAAAACACGGCATTTGGTGGTTGCGTTGTTTCGATCTTTGAGCCCACGTGTCGCCTCGTCGTGCGCCTGAATCTTCGCGTGTATCCCCGATGGCGTCAACAGATCAAATGAAATGATCGCGCTTTAAAGAGGGGGCGCCGTTTCAGTCGATCGCCAGTTGGGATACGGGCCATGTGTTGGACGTCGGTTGGCGGAAGTGACAGGCTATCTCTGACTCCTGCAGTCGAAAAGACGTCCCCAATGGCCGATCGCCACGTGGAGCCCTGTCGGTCGTTGGGTGCGACGTTTCGTTTTGGCGGGAATCAATCAGGACCGTTGGATGCTTTCTTTGGAGTGTATAAATAGGAGGGGGCCATCCTAGGGCTAACACTTTTACCCTAATTCACTCTCGTTGTCAAAAATTGCCCGGCGCTCCTTCCTTTTAGATCGGATCATCTATGATTTTTCCTCGGCGAGCCCGTTCCCTTGAATCAGGTTAGATGTCTTCATCTGAGGAGTTTGTAGAGGTAGTTAGGGTAGAGTCGGACGTTGAGGCTCCAGTTGTTGGAGCCGAGTCCAGCGGGTCCTCCTCCCCTCCAGTTTTAGATAGCCGAGAGGGTTCTTCTGCTGCGTCATCTGTGTCGGGCTCGCCCCTAGAGCCAGGGCTGCCCGGGTCATTTGTTGTCGGGTGGTGAAAAGGGATTCTAAGGTGCGTATCGGGAACGCCCGCGGTGCGCCTTCTATCTTAAGAGATGTGGACGAGCTTACCGAGATTCGGGCTCGATTCCATGTTCCTTCCAACTATTCGTTTCGTTTAGCTAGAGAGGGTGAGCGAGCGGACCAGGTGCAGGGCAAGGAGATTGCTCTGTATTTGGAAGCATTCCGGGCTGGAATGCATCTGCCCTTCTCAACCGAGGTATGTAGGGCGCTTTGTTGCTTCTATCTCACCCCGGGCCAGCTAGCGCCGAACTCGTGGAGAATCCTTCTCGGATTTCTGGTTTGGTTGAAACTTGAAAATATCCCTTTCAGTTTGACCCTCCTCGTTTCCTTCCTCTGTTATAAGAATCACCCTGGCACCAGCAAGGATGAGCCGAGCTGGGTGTATTTTTCGTTCAAAAAGCGTAGGGGCGGGGTGGCCGGGTCAGGTGTAGTAGTCGTCCTTTCTTCCATCCATGAATGGAAGGAGAAGTTTGTATTCGTCGAGCCATCCGAGGGCGAGGATTGGCTTGTGCCTACACAGTGGTACATGGCTGACTGCCCGAGGGCGAAACTGTCATCCTCATCTGAGGCAAGGGTGGTGTCTTTGTGGGAGCCGATCCAGCGGGCCTACATCCTGCTTTCTGAGCAGGCCCTGAGCTGGGCTGGGCTCAGCCCTGCGCGTTTTCTGGGTAAGTTAGGGCCGTGGACGATCTATTTAGATTTTGATGAATTTTCTTTGCCCATTTCAGCATCACTAACACTTTTTGTGTATTCTCCTTTTTGCAGAGCAAATGGACCGATCCAAGTTCTTAGCTGCCATGGCCGCGAAGGCCTAAAAAAGACCGGGGGTGGAAGCTCGTTCCGACCTGATCCGAGCTCGGCCCCGAGGCCTACCCCACCGAGCAAACCTTCAGCTGTATCACCCCGAGTCCCTAAAGAGCTCCGTGGAGGGGGGGGGCAGAAGCATGCGTGGGATCCGGCGCCCCGGGTGAGGGGGGAGGAGGAAGAGGCCGAGCCCACCGACGTCCCCTAAAAAGGCACAAAATGACAGTTTCTCGGGCGCCTTCTACCAGGATCCCAGTGCAAGAGGAGGACTGCTGCTCGGTGCCCTCGGGGCCCTCCGTCGCTGACAGCTTGCTCTTCGACATGGAACAAGCAGCTGGGGGCAAGATTCTCCGCGGGACCCTGAAGGCCCAGGTGGCCGCTATCGCTCAGGAGGCAGTTCAGGTCGGTATCCGTTTTCTTTTAAGAATCTTCTCAAGTATATATTTTTTAGTTTGAATATTTCTAACTCCTTTTGCTGCTTTTCTCTGGTCCTCCACCACTACTCCTTCATTATCAATATGGAATCCGAGGAGATAGCCCCGGCCATGAGGAAGGCGGGCGAATCGTCCTCGCGGGAGGAAGATCAGCGCCTTCGTCTGCAGCAGGCGGAGGAGAAGATAGACGCCCTCGAAGCTCGAGTGGTCACCGAGGAGCTGATGAATTCTAAGTACAAGGAGTCTCACCGACTTCTGAGTGAATCCAACCGGGCTATCCAGGCCAATTTGGAGGAGATTGGTAACCTCTATAACACAATGAAAAAGTCGAGGGACGTCAGCAGGAAGGACGCCCGGGTGGCGTTCAAGACCGTGAAGCTTGCCAAGGTCTGAGCGGTGAAGTCCGTGGAGAGGTATAAAGCGTCGGACCAGTTCTACGCTGACCTCGCCGAAGCCTCGACCATCGTTTGGCACCAGGCTCTCGATGTCGTCAAGGCGTTGATGCCAACAACAAGCTCTGGGTCCAGTACCTTCTCTCTGAGGATGTGCCGCAGGTGCAAGTTGCCGGGGAGGCCGCCGAAGGTGAGGCTGCCGGTGGAAGCGCCGACCAAGAGGTCGCCGTTTTGGTCCCTGACGCTGGCGTCGAGCAGGGTGAGATGATCCCGAGCTTACGGCTTGAGCTTTCCTGCCTTAGGGATTTTTTTCTTTTTTCAAAATTTTGTAAGCCTCTGGGTGTTTTTGTAAGGCTGAGGAGCCCAGAATACCTTGTATTTATTTTCGGATCATAAATAAAGTGCACCATTTTCTTCATTGTCCAAATGTTTTGCTCGTATACTTTTGCTTGTATTTTCATTCTGCAAGTATATTTAGTTCGTCAATAGTCTCATCTCGCGAGTGTTAGGTCATGAGTTGGTGTCCGGCCTTTTTATGTGACGATCGCGCATCGAGTGTAAATCAAGTAACAGCCAAGTGTAGGAAGGTCGGTACCCTCCCGTTTTCTGGAGTCAAGGTGGCGACCGTTCATTTAGCATGAATCGAAAAATAGCTAAATTAGAATAGGTTGGCGTTGACTGATTCTTCCTTGACGAGGGCGTTGGATCCATCTTTTCTTAAGACTGGAACCTACCCCACATGGACGAGCCGAACAGGAGTATGTTTGGAGGAGGGGCCTCTTGGTGAGGGCTTTAGATCCTTAGCGTTGATGGATAGGAAGCTACCCGCTAGGGATGAACCGGGCAAGAAACTGTTCGGTGGCCTCTCTATGAGGGCTTTTAAATTCACAGCATTTGTTGGGTAGGAATCTACCCGCTGCAGATGGGCCAGCAGGAAATTGCTCGGCGGCCTCACGATGATGGCTTTAGATCCTTAGCGTTGTTGGGTAGGAAGCTACCCGCTAGAGATGGGCCGGGCAGGAAGCTGCTCGGCGGCCTCACGATGAGGGCTTTAGATCCTTTGCGTTGTTGGGTAGGAAGCTACCCGCTAAGGATGGACCGAGCAGGAAACTGCTCGGCGGCCTCACGATGAGGGCTTTAGATTCTTAGCGTTGTTGGGTAGGAAGCTACTTGCTAGGGATGGATCGGGCAGGAAACTGCTCGATGGCCTCGTGATGATCGCTTTAGATACTTAGCGTGGATGGGTAGGAAGTTACCCGCTAGGGATGGACCGGGCAGCGAAGCTGCTCAGTGGCCTCGAGAGGAGGGCATTAGATCCTTTGGGCTCTCGTGGGGCGTCGTTCCAACTTCCGTCGGCCGCATTGGCGGGAGTGAGGGCGTCATTCAACCTTTCGTGGGTCGCATTGGCGGGCGACAACTGGCATGGCCAACACGTGGCAATTCTTTATCGGGAAATTGAGATATCCCGTGATTCGCGTTGCTGTGTGAGTAAGTTTTGGCAGCTGAAGCTATAAATAGCGAAGGTATGTTGGCTTCTTCTCCATCCTGCATTCCCTTGAAGATGTCTGGACGTATATTTCTTATCGGGGAGATCATCTCTCATGATGATTTGTACCTCTACTGTCTTGATCGCTCCGAGCACACGTACGAGGCGGTGATAGACCGCGTAGAAGGCCACTTTAGGCTCCTGCTTCCCCGGCGATCCACCCTCCTCCAAGTGCTCATGTACGCGATCTGGAGGATGTCCCCGGGTCTGCACAACGCCCTGTCTCCGCAGCTGAGGGACGAGGCGCTTGACAAGGTGTATACTCTCTACCACCTTGGCCTGATCTCGCAGAGCAGGCGGGAGCGGTCGGTGGGTCTTCTTCTGGAGTGTTTCCAAAAAAGGCAGATCTTTGCCTCCTGCCTGTCGGATCAGGCCCCCGGCACTTCCGTGGCATCCAGTGTCCACGGGCACCGCCAGAGGAAGAAGGCTGAGGAAGCTCGGCTCAGCTGCAGGAGATTTCCTCGAAGTACCATCAGCAGTGCTTTCTTGATCCCCGCCCCCTTCTATTGTAATTATTATAAGGCCGGGGAGCCTATAATACCTTTTAATCAATAAAGTTTGTTTTTGGCAGTAGTGTGTTGTCTCCTTTTTGATGTGTATTATCTCTTTTTATCCCCTCAGTATATTTTACACAAATTTTAAAACAAACCTAAGGGTCTCGGAACCGAGAAAAGAAACAAAAGTTGTGCAAAAGGTGTCCTTTATGAGAGGACCTAGCTTAGGAGATTTAAATCAACGTCAATAATAATTACATTGTTTCAAAAGAAGAAGACATGCCTATTTGTACAATTTGAGTTTTTCGGCGTTGTAGGGCCAAAGAAAATTACGCCCCCCGATGTCTTGTAAGCGATACGCTCCACCGGGCGATGCTTCTGCTACGAGCAATAGTCCGTCCCATTTCGGGGAGAATTTATGCAGCCTTGCTTGGTCCATAAACTCGTTCTTTCGTAGGACCAGATCTCCCGTCTTGAAGGCCCTATATTTAACTCGGGCGTTGTAATAGCGAGCGGTTTGCTCTTGATAGGCGGCTGCTCTGATTTGCGCTCGATCCTGCTTTTCCAATAATACGTCCAAGTTAGTCCGGAATGCTGAGGTGTTTGCTTCATCGTCGAAGTGTTCGACTCTATAACTGGGCAGTCCGATCTTAGCCGGGACCATCGTCTCGGTACCGTAGCAGAGGCTGAACGGGGTTTCTCCCGTCGGTGTTTTCTTCGAGGTCCGCAATGCCCATATCACCCGCGGCAATTCCTCAACCCAGCTGCCATGTCTTCCTTCTAAGCGAGCCCTGAGTTCGTGTATGACCTCGGTTTGCTACCTCGGCTTGTCCGTTGCATTGCGGATGCGCGACCGCGGTAAACTTCATTAGTATGTGGTAGTCATTGCAAAATTCTTTGACTTTGTCGTTTTCAAAGTTGGTCTCGTGGTCGGTAACGATGCACTTCGGGATTCCAAATCGAGTGATGATATTGTTTTGCAGGAACTTTATAGTAGAGGCGGCATTTGGTTTTCTGATGGGCACGGTCTTTATCCACTTCGTGAAGTAGTCTACCGCGACAAGAATGTATTTGTGTCCGTCTGTGCCGGTGGGGAGTTGGCCCACCATATCCATCCTCCATTATGCAAACGGCCAAGGGGAACTGAGGCGCGTTAGCTCGGTAGCGGGGAGACGAGGTATGCTGCCGTGGAGTTGGCTGTTCATGCATCTTCTGACGAGCTTCCCAGTATCTTGGTGTATCCTCGGCCAATAATATCCTTAGAGCAACATCTTCTGGACCAGGGTGCGGGCCCCTTGATGCGCTCCCCCGACCCCTTCATGTATCTCTCATAGAATGTAGTCGGCCTCGTGGGGGTCGACGCATCGGAGCAGGGGCTGAGTGTACGACTTCTTGTAGAGGTTTCCATTGCTCCAGATGAAATTACGAGCTTTTGCCCGAAGATGACGAGCCTCCCCCGGGTCCTCTGGAAGTATACCATCTCTTAGGAAGTCCATGAAGGGCTTCCTCCAATCTTTGCCTTCTTCCCGGACAACATATACCTGGAGCGTTACCTCCCCGTCTTCCACGCTGGGCTGTGGCAAGACTTCGAAGAGGATGTTTCTTTTATGGTCGGCAGTATAGGAAGAAGCGAGCTTGCTCAAAGTGTCTGCCCGGGTGTTCAGGTTCCTGGGGATCTTTTCCACTTGGACTTCATCAAAAATTTTCCGAAGCCTTTTTACCTCGGCAAGGTACTTTATCATGAGCGGTTCCCGGGCTTTGAAGTGCCCGGTCACTTGGCCGACGACCGGTGCGAAGTCGCTGCGAATTCTTATGGTCTTCAGTCCTACCCCAGAGGCGATTCCCAAACCTGCCAACGGGGCCTCGTATTCCGCGGTGTTGTTCGATGCTCTAAACCCGAGCTTCAGGGAGTATTCCATTTCCGTTTCGTCTGGGCCGCAGATGATCAGACCAGCCCCGCTCCCTTCCTCGGTAGAGGATCCATCCACGTAAAGCACCCAATCAGGAATGGGGTTGGGCACTTCCTCAACCGAAGGACGTGGTTTGAGGCCCCGTGTCGGCGTTCCTTCCTTAGTCGGGATGGTGCATTCGACAACGAAATCCGCCAAGACCTGCGCTTTGATGGCTTACCTGGGGCGGTACTTAATGTCGAACTGGGATAATTCCCACCTCTATTTCTCCAGATGCCCCGATGATTCAGAGGAAGTAAGGATAGCACCTATAGGTCGCTACGAGGATTGTGTGCGCCTGGAAATAGTGACGTAGTTTTCTTGAGGCGATGACAAGTGCAAAGACTATCTTTTCTATGGCCGGGTATCTTGTTCCCGCGTCTTTGAAGACATGGCTCACGTAGTAGACTTGTTTCTGTATACCTTCGGATTCCCTGACGAGCACCGAGTCTGCAGCTTGATCGGAGACCACAAGGTATAGTAATAGCTCGTCGCCCTCGAGTGGTCGGGTGAGTAGTGGTGGAGTTGCTAGGTGCATCTTGAGTTGTTCGAAGGCGTTCTGACACTCCTCCGACCATTCGAACTTAGGGATTTTTCTCAAGGCCTTGAAGAACGGGAGGCACTTCTTTCCCGATCTTGACATAAAGCAGCTCAGAGCGGATACTCTCCCTATGAGACGCATGATTTCTACGTTGCTCCTCGGTGTGGCCATGTTGAGAATGGCGCTGATCTTTTCTGAGTTCACTTCGATTCCTCGGTGAATAACCATGAACACGAGAAATTTACCGTTGGTGACCCCGAATGCGCACTTAGCTGGGTTCAGCTTCATTTTGTACTTACGCAGGACGTCGAATGTCTCGCCGAGATCTTTGGTGTGCCCGTCCGATGAGGATGATTTTACGAGCATGTCGTCGGTATAGACCTCCATGTTCTTGCCGATTTGTGGTTTGAACAGTTTGTTGACGAGGCGTTGATATGTAGCCCCAGCATTCTTAAGACCGAAAGGCATCACTTTGTAACAGTATAACCCCGACCCGTGGTGAACTCGGTAAGTTCTTCATCTTCCGGGTTCATCCGGATCTGATTGTAACCGGAGAAAGCGTCCATGAAGCTTAGTAATTCATGGCCGGTCGAGCTATCTACTAGTTGGTCTATTCGAGAGAGGGGATAGTTGTCTTTACAGCAGGCCTTGTTCAGATCCGTGAAATCGACGCACATGCGCCACTTCCCGTTCGCCTTTTTGACCTTGACCACGTTTGCCAGCCAATCCGAGTAGTCAATATTTCTAATGAATTCGGCTGCGAGCAGTCGATCCACTTCGTCTTCTATTGCCTTTTGCTCGGCTGACGCAAAACTTCTCTTCTTTTGTCGAACGAGTTTTGCTTTTGGATCGACCCCGAGCTTATGGGATATCACTTTGGGGTCGATCCTGGGCATATCCGCGGGGGTCCAAGCGAACACGTTCGAGTTATCTCGGAGGAACCGTATCAAGTCCTCGCGGTGGTCCTCTGTTAAGAGAGAGACGATTTGGACGGTCCGGCCGTCGACCCCTTCGACGAGGAGGACTTCCGTCAATGCTTCCACCGGGGATCCTTGGAGTTTCTTTTGGTCGTCGTGTGTATCCAAAGACCCATGGAAATCACATGCATCTTCAAAATCGTTGCCCGGCTCTCCGGCGGGTGACGCGCTGGCGAGACAGACCTTAGCGATTTGCTGGTTCCCGTAGGCCCGGCCATACCCCTTGATCCAAAGGGAATTTGATCGCGAGGTGGTAAGTCGAGATTTGAGCCCAGAAGGCGTTTAATGTTGGTCAACCCAAGAGGATATTGTAGGACGAAGGGATCTTAGCGACGATGAATTTCACTAGCATGGTCCTCGTACGGCCTGCTTCTCTACTGTTGAGGAGAAGGGTGACCACTCCTACGGCCAGGATGGAGTGGTTGGTAAACCCAGAGAGAGCATGGAAGGTCAGTTGTAGGTCGGATGGTCCTAACCCCATATGCTGGAAACAGTCGTAGGAGAGGATGTCTACCGAGCTCCCGGAATCGACCAATATTCTCTGTACTTCGTAACGATGGACCCGGGCCGTTATCACGAGAGGGTCGTTGCGAGGCAAGGATATACCGTGGAGATCTTCGTTGGTGAAAATGATGTGCTTGTCCTTTCTGCACTTCTTCTGTGGTGGATCGCCTACACCCTCGACCGAGAGGAGGCGGTGGTTTCCGCCAGCTTCCCGAGCAAGATCCTAAGTAACGACCATGATTTGCCCGATCGTTAACTCCCCGGGAGGGGGCTGGTTCTCTTGCTCCTGCTCTGCTGGCCGCTTGTCTCACAAGTACTTCGCTAGGTGGCCGAAGCGGATCAACTCCTTGATGTAGTCATGGAGTTGTTTGCAGTTTTTGGACGGGTGGCCCTGTGACCTGTGGAAGGCGCACTACAGGCATCGGAGATGCTTTCCCTCCCTTTGGGTCACTGGTGGGATCTTGAAGAACCTCTCGCCCTTTGCCTCCTCCAGCAGCTCGGTCTGGGAGATGTTAAGAGGAGTGTACTCCTGGAACTTCGGAGAGTAAGGTTTTGGTCGATCGACTCTCTTTTTCTTTTATCTTCCCCATTTCTTTTGGTCGGTTTGGTCGCCTCTAAATAGATTTGAGTTCACCTCGGACTCGATTTGGATCTCCCGCTCGGTCCAGGCTTTTATCTCGGCCATGGTCTTAGGTTGCGCTAATGCAAAAGAGCAGAGCCACTCTTTATACCTAAGACCCGACCTCAGCACGGTGATAAGAGTTTCATCGCAGTCCTCGGGGACCTCGAGGAGCGAGTTGTAGAAGCGGGTGACATATCCTTTGAAGGATTCTTTGTCTCCATTCTTGATGGTGAACAGATAGTCGACCGTCCTCTTCTGCCGTCGATTCCTGACGAAATGACCGAGGAATTAGGAGGCTAGCTCATCGAAGGTCGAGATGGAGCATGGCGTAAGTCCTCGAAACCAGTCCCGTCCAGCCCAGATGAGGGTGGTGGGAAAGGCTCGGCATTGGGCCGCGTCGGAGTTATCCTGGAAGCTCATACCCACCGTAAATGCATCTAGGTGGTCCTTTGGGTCGGATTTCCCGTTGAAGAGGGCCACCTTGGACGATTTGTTCCTGGACGAGACGTGTTCGTCCAGCAGTTCTTCCGTAAAGTGCTTCGTCGGCGAATCGGCGGAGTATCAGGCCCCTTCACCGAACGCTTGGCCATCCCGGCGTATACCTCGATTTTCTTCTCGAGGGCCTCGAGTCGGTGGTGGTAACCCGAGGATTCTCCATAGTCGGAGTGGTGGCTATCCCTGCTCCGGGTCTGCGCCAGGGTGTGGCTTCGATTCCGCTCTATCAGGTGTCTCAGATCCTCGGGCGAGGCCCTTCTCGAGTGGTCCCTGCGTTCATCGTTTGCGTGCCCCGGCAAGAGTGAGGGCGTCGGTCATGCCTGGAAGTAGGCGAGTTGATCGACACCTCCTCAGGAGGAGAGAACGCGCAACGGGCATTGGGGTGACGACCCAGTCTTTCCTGGGACCGTGGCGTGGAGCTGTCCGGTGCCCAGCGGGTCATGGAATCAATCGCCGCGTATGGATTATGGTGGCCGGAGTCGGCCCGCCGGCGCTCAGTGGCGCTGTGATGAGGGTGAGGTAGATCGAGGGCTTGAGTGTGCCCGTCCGTCCTTCGATGGACGTCGTTATCCTGGGGAGGGGGAGCCGCGCTTTAGTGGGTTGGGTCCGCCGCTGGAACGCGGATGAGGACATCTACCAGCGTCGTAAGTCAGTCTATCAGGGCGAACAAGACGTGGATGGCATTAGGAGGGGGAGGCGAGCCGCTCCCGACTCCATTGTGGCGTCTCGTATTTGGATCGTTACAGTCGTCGCTCGCCATTAGATCGAGGGTAGAAGATCAAATTTTTGGGTGGAACAAAATAAGTCTTTCGTTCCCACGGATGGCGCCAACTGATGGAGTTTCGGATCTCCTTCAAATGCTGTCCTCCGTCGATCCTGCGATGGTGGTCTTGGACGGCTGATATTTGGTTTTGGAGTTGTTGAGTGTGGATCTCAATGGGTTGGTGTTGGACGCCGAGGTACCTGCAAAGAAGTCCCGGGATGGGTGACCACCGCAGGACCCTCCGACGATTAAGTTAGAGCCGAGAAATAAGAGCAGATTAGCGGAGTATTGAGATAAAATTTCGATACCTGAGTCGTCTGAGATGGGGGTTTATATAGGGGTCGCTTAGAGCGAGCGGGCGCGAGATCATCGCCGTTACTTACGCCCCCGCGTTATCTTAGTCTTTAATGGCGGGATGCGCCCATTAATGGAAGGATACGTCCATTAATAGAGGGAGGCGCCGACATGGTACGCGGATCGTGGGGAGGCAGATATCTCGTCTTGGCGGTATACGCGGAGTTGTTGCGGGACGTATGGGATCCGTGCTCCTGGTTGATCGGGGAGGCCGGGAAAGCTCGGCACGTCAGGCCTCGGAGACGGGCCGGGAGGCCGAGGAAGCTCGGCGTGTCAGAGGCTCAGAGACGAGCCAGGAGGCCGAGGAAGCTCGGCGTGTCAGAGGCTCGGAGATGAGCCGGGAGGCTGGAGACGAGCTGTTGGTAGTTTTCTAGAAGAAGGTGGAATATATTCTGGGAGGTCTCTTGGAAGGCCGGATACATTTCTCGAGACGAAGTCCTGAGAAACTCTTATAATGCACCTCATTTATTCCACCTCCGTAGCTTTCGGGACACGTTATCCGCCGCGTGTCGTAATCTTGAGAAGATATCACTTGTGAGCATCATCAATAGGTAATACAGATACTAGTTATATAATTTAAGACACACATAACATAAAGTAGGTGCGTACCATTGTCATGCTCTACAGACATATTTTTGATACTGCTAGCTCATTTTTGTGGAAATGAAGGAGACAGTGCTCTATTATAAGCTTACAAGACAACAACCTGATGTGATTTCCTATCTATGAAGGCTGAGCGGTGGATGCAATTCTTAATTTTGACATTGATTCCAAAAATAAAGGTAGAGAAATTTCCCACATTTTGATGATGATGCTCCTACATGAGTCTTGACTCATTAGTTTATTAGTGATTATCCTCCCTCGCCGTCCCCCCCCCCCCACCCCCCAAATTTCGTTTTGCATTCAATTTAAATTAGTATATGATTAGTAACAAATTTGCGATTCGGGAATAATTCGGCGAGGTCGAAAATTCGTATTCGGAGAACTATTCGGAAAAAATCGGCAGGTATTCGGGAAAGATTCAGCAAGTATTCGGGAAATGTTCTGAAAGGATTTCGAGTAAGAAATTAATATATGAGGCGCTGGTATTCGCTGTTTTTGTGAATTATTCGCTGTTTATTTGAATAATTCGTGAATAATTCACGAATTATTGAATTATTCGAAGCGTTCGTCAGCACCGATTAAATCGGAGATTTACTCGCCCGATTAAAAATTCGCGAATTATTCGCTCATTCGTCGAATAATTCACGAATTATGTGACTATGAGTATATGAGCACCTCTTTGTACGGTCAGCCGCACACAGACATAAGATTATGTACCCGCACCCGCCGCATGAGCGGAAAAACAAGTGGTTCCATCCGCTTGGTTTTTAAATTATTTTTGGCTCATTTCCCTGCGGCTATAGTAGCCTTAGGTAATGTGAATGGGCATGCGCCTGACCATAGGCATACTTTTGTCGCCTTTTAATCCAAAACTACTTATAGTTTTATCACATATATATTTTCTCTGCGGCGACCATCACTATCGCTAGTCACCAAGGATGAATGATTAGGACATATGGTTCGTTTTCACACCCCGATGCGAGGTCATCAGATTGATTGATTCCAGCTTGAGAAAACTGTTGGAGATAGTGCCCTCAGAGTCAATTATTGGATCACAGGCACGTGATTGCAATGATTGAGGGATGACCTGTCTCAGTAGGACAGTCTTATTCGAGATGATAGTATGCTATCTGGTTTATCTTTATCATCGTGTACTGTTTTAGGTGACCTGACATGTCTCTATTACACGTTGATAGAACCCCTAGGATTCTTGCTTGACTGCTGGCAGTATGAGGGCGATCATATACGTGGGAGCTGGTAGTCTATAAGCACATTCTTAAATGGTCCCTAGTCGTGGGAGTTTCGAGACAGGGCATCGATACTCCAGAGTAGACTAGTGTATACAGTCGAGACCCCGACGAGGGGCGGTGGCCGGTCTCACAAGCCTTTGGTGTCAGTTGGATCACCTAAGATGTATACAGGTGCTCATTGGGTTATGAGTACACCGGACATGACTCGCAGGGAACCTGCTAGTTGGGATTATACCAGACGTCAGATAGCAGTTCCCAGATGACATAAGTACAGGTTAGTTCATCGACCTGAGGATCGTCATTTGTCTCGTATGAGTTCCTACTGTACTTTGATTACTACCCTACCACGCTCAAAGGAGACGTGCAAACAGGTTTTAGTTGGGTACAGTCCCGAGCCACATGGAGGCAGTGAGCGGATCTTCAGGGGTTCGTCTCTCTCGGTATTGGGGGTGAGATCGCGCTGTGTCTAGGAGAGCCATTACACGAAGCCCTCGGCCGAAGCAGGAGATTTACTGGTAGGTATTCCAGTAGTATCTCAGGGTATTCTGGGCTACACTCCGACACGACTTGTACCGCTTTTGGGGGTCTGACTTTTACCAACCCCCTAGGTCCGCCATGCGATGCTCATAGACGAACGGACCGGACTGTACGGATATTGTCACTGACAGGCTCAGTAGGGTATCAGAACGAGTTCGCTCATCGACGTCCCTTTTGGTCAATAGCTGGTGGCCCGTCACGTATTGGCTTATACCTCTGACGTGCTAGTGGTTAAATCCACAACCAAGGTATTGACGAGTCTTTAGAGTCCCCCACATTCAGTTGCTCAAGTTTTCGGGAGAAACGCTGTAGAGGCCGTATGGAGATATGGCAGGGTTCGATCAGATACGTGCGGTATTGCACGGGTCAGGATCAGACGGATATTACTAGCCGGCTTTGGTTTAAGCCGGATCCTAGTATAGTACAGTGTAGATGTTGTCTCATTGCATTTGTATTTCGGTCGGAATACAGATGCGGGTGTGTATACACAATATCGGGGTTTTCCTGTAATTTATTACGGGACCAGTTTTCTGGAGTTACCAGTTTGCTTTCCGTTTCGGCCATATTTCTTTGTATCCTTCATTGGCCGAAGATTGGTGGAGGAGGGCCTATTTGCAAGCATGCAAATTTGGTTAGTGGAGGGTGTTATTTGCATATTCTTGTATCATGATAATTCCTCCACCATTTGACTTCTTCTTCTTTTTCTCATCTGGCTTGACTTTTGAGTCATCATGGTTGTTGATGATTAGCTTGTTTGGAGTGTGGATTTGTTTGTGATCATTGCTTGACTTTGGAGTCATCATGCTTTTGATGATGGTTGAATATGATAACCATTTTTCCTTTCACTTGATTATTCTTGTGGCTATCATTTTTCACTCACTCACTCTCCTCTCATACTCTCTCCCCCTCCCTCTTATGGCCGGCCAAGTGAGGGCTGCCCAATTGGTGTGGGTATGGGAATTTTGCTCTTTTCATGCTACAAAATTCCTAAAGTTTCATCTCCAAAACTTGATTCCTCCACCATCTCAAATGGCAACATCCACTACCCCAATGAGACATAGATCTCTACACTATTCTATAGCAAACCTTGGGCACGTCGGCTCGCCAACTTCGTGCCCGAATTGCCTCGGTAAAGAGGTGGGAGCCCGTAAAAGAAGCAGGCGACGTGGTGCCCTTCCGGCGACGAGGTGGAGACCGGAGATTCCGCGGGAGATCGGGACGACGACGAGAAGACCGGAGGACACGGATCGCTCGGTATATCTCTCTTCCCCATCTTGTAGTTAGCTAGAACTAGTTAATGGCCCGATCCGAGTTTTAGTGCGCGGTGGTGCCGGTTCAAGAAAAATCAAAGTTAACCATCGCTTCCGCATTTGGCCTCGGGATGGAGGCCGGGGCGCCGCCGTGCACTTACATTGGTATCAGAGCCTCGCCATTAACATATTCTAGTTTTGTCTAATGTGTTTTACATTTCCGATCGAACAAAATTCCAAAAACCCCCGTTTTCTTCACATCAGTTTCTGTCGAAATTTTTTGAAGTTCAAAAATTTTTCAGGTTGTTACAGAATGATGTGTAGGACATTCTAAGAGTTCTGGGAAAATTTGGTCTCGTGAACAGTCTAAACGACCGCGGAACCGTGGCCAAACCCATGCTTGGGCCGCGGTTCCGCCGCGACTTGAACTGTTCAGTGCACCAAAATTTTGCAGAAAGCTCCTGACTTGGAAATAGGGGTTTTGGAATATTATTTTTGGGCCCATAATTTCTTGATGTGCTACAGTAGTACTTAGGGGCCTACTTGGTAAAATTTGATCGATCGGAAAATTTTAAACACACTTGTTCACAGTATTTACATTATATCTGCGACCGTGAATGTCACTTGATCGGTAAATCCTGTCTAACTGCTATTGCCCGGTTAGACGGATTTGCGAACGTGACTTTCACGTTGATGTTCTGTGTATTGCTGTGATGTTGCGGATCGGTCGTGGGGGATAGCCTGGATGCAATTCTAGTACAGTTTTGTTGTATTATGTACATTTGATATTGCGGGACGAGCGTCCGACATGTGGATTGCCGTCACTGCCTGTTTATATTATTATTTTGGGGTACGACCATGTTGCGGTCGATGTACCCGTTGTATGTATATTTTACTTTCTATACTAGGGTTACCCCAAGATGGGGTGCATGGATAGCCGGGTTCTAGAGGGCAACAAGCCCGCATCTCATGGCATTGAGACGGAGGGGGCTTTATGTAACACCCAGCCCTTTTTATACCAATATATGTACTTCTCGTTAACTTATAAAATTTTACTTTATTTATAATTATTAGTTTATTTATTTTAAAACTCCATTAAACCCTAAAGTCTCTACCCTTTTTCCACAAATTCCACAGCCAATCCAATCCCTCAGCCCTTTTCTTTTATTAAAATTTAACCCAGCCACTCCCTATTTAATAAATTTAATTTTCTTTATTATTCTCAAATCCCAAGCCCACTCCACTATTTTTCCCATTCGATTTTTACCTCTAAAACCAAGGTCCGGCTCTTTTCTTTTTATCCATTTTTATCTTATTCCCTCGGCCCATCTCCCAAATCCTTCTCCCACTTTAGTTTAATTCCTTTTAATCTCTGCCAGCCCAGGCCCACTATTATTTCCCTCAGTATATAAAAGAAATTCATTTTATTTTGCGGCCCAGCCCATTTCCTTCGGCCCGTGTCGCGCACTCCAACCCGACCCGGCCCACCACTTCTTCTTCTTCCCGTTGCGCATTTCCCGCGCGCGTTTCCTTCGCGACCGCGTCGCCCGCGCTTCTCGCCTCCGCCTCCGCCGACACTCGCGCGCGTTACTCCCACTACGCGCGCCTCTCTCCTCTCTCTCTTCTCTCGCCTCCATGTTCTCCTTCTTCTTCCCCCACGTTCTCCTCTCTCTCTCTTTTTCCGCTCCCCTCTCGAACCCACGCCCACGGCCGCACACACCCCGCCACCTCTGCCGGCACCCATCTCTAGCCTCCTCTTTCTTCCTCAACCCTCCTTGACTCAAACTCCCGTCTCCCTCTCTTTCTTTCCTCCTCCCCCCCGACCAAACTCCCCTGCACCCCGAGCACGAGCCCCTCTACGTCTCGTCGACTCCCCCGCACCATCGTCGTCGTCATCATCATCGTCGTCGTCGTCATCATCATCATCGCCGTCTCTACCCAACCTCATCATCTACAGCCCCCAACCCCGACCTCCGATCACTCTCTTCTCTCTCCCTCTCTCTCTCGCTCTCACTCTCTGTTTTCAATTTCTCACTCAATCTCTCAGCTCTCTCTCTCTCTCTCTCTCTCTCTTTCTCACTCAATCTCTCAACTCTCTCTCTCTCTCTCTCTCTCGCTGCAGTCTCTCTCTCTCCCTGCTCCCAATCTCTCTGTTTCTCTTTCTTTCTCAGTCTTCTCTCTCTCTCACTCATCTCTCTTTCTGCCTACACACACACACACACTCTCTCTCTGCCTATACACACACTCTCTCTCTCTGCCTCTTACTCTCTCTCTCTCTAACTCTCTCTAGTTCTCTAAATCTCCCCCGGTTCTCAGAAAATTTCTCTCTCTTCCTCTCGCAAATCAACACCAAAAGCAACTCGGGCGGTGATGATAACGGTCGCACGGAGAGTAACTAGAGTGGATACGATTGTCTGATTCCAAAAGGCTGAACTGTGCTGCGCCGTGCCGCGCGTGTGTCGCGCGTTCGTGCCATTACCACTGCCGTGCATCGCCTAGACGCCTCCAGGCAAGTTCCCTACTTGCTACATGCTATCTTTTGTTAATTACAAATCAATATCGTATATATTTCATGCTTTACCTTTCCGTTAGATTATTCGACACAACTGTTCGATGCTTGTTCTTATAGGAAATCATTATTTAATTTGACGGAACACAATTGTATATGCTGGCCCGAAGGGTTATGAATCTAATGGGTGAATTTCGTTGGAAAATATAACCGTTAACGACTAAAACAACTACCCTCAAGTTTACTCGTAAAACTGGAATTTCCCTGTACCTGAAAACCGTTAAAATCGTTATAAATTATATACATATTATAATGATGCGTTCGAGGGCTCAAATCGAAGCCGACTCGATGAACTTTAACCCTATACTAGTTTCCAGATATTCCTGTACTCAAACTGTGTTAATATTTGGATCGGAGTGCGACTCTGGACTGCAGTCCAGAGCGACTCCAGTTGTTGCTTGCTGTTCCGTAATGGGTACCACAGGATTTCCTCAACTCTTAGGTTGCGGAACTCTGCTGTTTATTGTAGGTAAACCTGTTAGCTAGACAACACAAGTGGTTTCATTCTGTTTCATCATCATTTGATATTTAATCTGTAATTTAAAAGATCGGGACGCATAACAGTCCCAACAGAATCAGAATTGACATACTAGTATTAGACAGTGTATAACTCTTGACGTACAGATGCGATTGAAGATCCGTCTATTGTGTTAAAAACCTTACCGAAAACCCTAGATTTCATCCAACTGTAGCATCACTAAAATCTGATCCCAACTGGGATTAAAATGCGTTGCGAAACGGACTTCTGATTCTGAAACCGGATTTCCAGCCGCGAGCGCTTAAAATGAAATGGTTATAATTAATGATCCTGGAACCCGATTTGCTTGAAACTAAATTCGATGGATGGACAACTGAACATACTAATTATTACCTGTTTATCGTTTCGCTAAACTACACACGTACGTTTCATGATAAATCGTGCAAGTGATAGAACACTATTTTTATGACACCTTAACCATGCTTCATATACTGTTTACGTATCATATCATACCCATATCATTGCAGTGATAACCTAGTGATATCGTGCATTTACCCAGTGTTAGTTTTTAGTGATGATTGTGGCAAGTACGTCAGTGTTCGTGTATCCGTGAATAAGTGAAAGTGATACGTACTTGTACACAATCAGTGACCCTATTATTCTATTGCATTGTCGACGTCTGTGGGATGCGTGTACGTGTGACTATAAGAGGTATGAGACACTTATGGAAGCGCTTGCACGAGTGTCACAGATAAGGCACCAGACACTGCCATTTATCTTAGGTATTAGTCGGGACGTGCTTGATGGAGGTCCTGCCTCCAGTTCTCGCGCAGACTTGTCACGGATCGATTAGTATTTAGGGTTATGGTTAGCGTTTGATGTAGACCACGGGGTGTGGGGTAGTTTAAGTGTGAGTTCAACAGAATCTCGGGAGTCCCATGCCGGCTTATATATTTAGGGAGTTATATGGAGATTTACAGGGTATGTGATATTCACCATGATATACATGTTGGGCCCGTGGTCCCTTGCCCTTGGGTTCTACCCTTGGGTGGAGGACACTCACGAGTGGTTGACTCTCACACTTAGACTGACGATAGGCTTAGTGATCTGTACAGTGAGACTTAGAGACTGGTAGGAATACTGGCATTGATATATCTTATTACTGTGTTGACATACGTGACATATCGTTCTACTGCTTTTACTGTTCCGCTGCATTGATTTCTGCACATTCATATTCATGCTGTCATTGATTTACTGTTTCACATATCTATTACCACTGTTAGAATTGTCACATGATTTTATATATATTATATTGCTATTGTGTCGCTTTGATGACCTGAGTATGCATGCTCAGTGTGAGGAGAAGATTTAGCCTGGACCAGAATTAGGCGTGTATCACAGACACCCTGACTTGCTTTTCAGAGTTACATTCGTTTGTTCCACTTCAGGTCAGTTCTTTACATTGTTTCTTTCAGTTACTGCATTTCTCATTACCTGCGCATTATTTACTGTTTACCATGAAAAACTAGAAGCCGAAGTGTGACTACGGCAGAACATTTCCTTGACCGTAGGAGCATGGCTGGCCTTGTCTACCCCTCGTATTCCGTATTTTGGGAAGCGGGGCGTGACATGGTTTAGTTGGTATCAGAGCCAGGTTTTGCTTCGATTGGGATTGCAGTTTTCCGTGTAAAGCTTGACAATCCAAGACATCCCTCAGTCAGGATTGTAAACTTCATATCCTTGATCCATATTCATGTTGATTGATCAGCTATCCATTCGCTAGGGTTTCGGGTGACTTGGCAAGGTTACGTGGTTGCAATTGCATTACCGTACTCTGTTTAAGTGACTTAAAGTCATACAGTTGATTCTCCACTTGTAATAAATTCATCACCTCTGATATTCTTGAATCTTTGTCCTATCCATATTATATTTTGATTCGTTTAGCGTGTGACTTATATCATTCTCGAAATTGTTGTTTCAAGATCATGTCTTCCAACAACTCTTCATCCATCTCCGCTCCCCAGAATCAGACCATTGAGATTCTGAGTGTACTGCAAGGTTTGAAGGAAGCCCAGGAGCGAACAAACGACTTGTTAGCTGAAGGACTGAGAAGACAGGTGAATCAGGCACCAGCGGGAGTCTCCAATCATAAAGAGATCCCCGTTAGACGAGGAAAATAGAAGAAGATGAAGTGCCAATTTGTTTCTCCGCGACAGAAGCAGCAGAAGATCCCATATTGTGGGTACTGTAAGAGGCCAGGACATCTTCAAAGGGATTGTCGCCGCGCCCAAGGGAAATGTCTGATTTGCGGATCCAACAAACATCTCATCAATGGTTTCCCAGAAAGAAAGGAACTACAGGGTGGAGACTCGTCCACACTCCCTACTTCTGCTAAGTGAGGATTACTGCGTAGTTCGAATGTCGAGGATAAAGCGGACCCGACACAGGTTTCAACTCGCGTGACGAGGATAAAGCGGACCCGACACAGGATGCAGCGGCCTAGCGATCAAAGAAGAATTTTCCTATTTTCTAATTTCAGCATTATGTTGTCATTCCTTCATGAATATTTCTTTCAGTTTGAAATCTTGTATCTGTTGAACTTTTAGTTGAAAGCAATAAAACTTGAATAGTAATATATGTATTCTTCTCTTGTCCTTCCCTTATTTATACTATTCATTATCACAGCATTGTTATCCTGATTTTTTCGGTTTCTGCCACCGCATATTTTCCTATACTTCGTACTCTGAGCTATTTTCTTGATGTATTCCACTGTCTAATCATGACTTTTTCTTTTCAGGCCATGGCCCACCCCGGAGCAGCGCCGCATCTAGACAAGGATGCACAGTCATGTGTTTCCTTAGACCACACGCCGATGAGTTCTGACGATGAGATCAACGGTCCCCAAGTCAATTTCGGAAACCACGATCCAGAGGGCGAAGGAGCAGCCGCCCCAGAGTTTGACATGATAGCTGATTCCGACGAAGAAGAAGGAGATCTTGAAGAGAACCCTATAGAGGAAGACCCGATAGAGGAAGATCCCGATAGAAGAAAATCCAGTTGAGGAAAATCCCGTGGAAGAAAATCCAGAAGAAGAGAATCACATGGAATTGGACCTCGATGAAGAATCTCCATCCGAGGAAGAAGGGCCAGAAGATCAAGACCCTGCTGTGGAAGAACTTCCAATGGCGATGCCCGCGAGGAGATATGGAAATGGACGCCCCTACCTGAGTGCGCGAGCCTACCGCAACCTACTGAATCTCCATAACCGCGACTGACGGAATTTCTTTTGATGTTGTCTTTCTGGCCAAATAAAATGTGTATAGTTTTGGGCCACTTTTCGCCTTTGGGAATGCCTTGTTTCAAATTTTCTTGAATGAAATAAATCTTCTGAATTCGTAAACCTTTTGATTATTGGTTCGCTTGATGCTTGTTTATTGCCCATGTCCCATTTATTTTCTGCTGAGATTCCTGACTGTCCACCCCTGCTCATTGTATAGTTTTCACCCTCGTTTCGATTAGAAAGTGCCGCACCCTGATCCTTGGAATGAGCCACCATTCATCCTTCGTCTGTACCCCGTTTGAGATCCTTCTGGGAGGAGGACCTTTCTTATGAATTACCGAGTTCATTAACTTTTCAAATTCTTGATTCATAGGATTTACCGATCGTTATTTCTCCCCCATACTTTACCCTTGTAGTCCTTTGTTGCTCACCCTTACTTCCTGTGCTGACCCGATCCCAATCCCCTTGATCCTCAACCTAAAGCCGCCATACTCCGACTTTCTGAATGAGCCACCTTCCCTTATAATCGTTACTCTAGCTAGCCCTATTGTGTTTTTCCTGTTACCCTAACTATATTTAGGGACACGGTTATTCGAAAATTTAGTTTTCATTACTTTGTATTTATCAAAGAGTGCGTGTTATTGATTACTCCGCTTTATGTATTTTAAGTACACTATTATTATTCTCATTTTCAGTAGCGCAACCTTACACCGCGCATATTTTTATTCCATGTTTCTTATTTTCACGAAATGAGTTTTCTAAGTTATTTTAAAACTATTTGATCGATATATAGTCCTAAAATGTTTTAACCTACCGACAAATCTTTCACTATTTTATCGTCGTTACTTTATTTTTCGAGTAGGGTGCCTTATACTTACTATTTCTGATGTGCTACTTTTGATATATGTATATGTGCATATATTTGAGTTTCGATTTTATCGAGTACGCCTCGAATATCATTGTTCATTATTGTTGTTATTGCTATTCTCATATGTTGCCTTTGTAGTTGTTCTTGTCTTATACTTATTTAAACCTATATTTTTGTATGATGTTCTTACATATATAAACCTTCAAATTTCTTCATCCGCCTATTTCAAGTAAAACTTTATGTGCTAGTTGCAATATAATAGCTTTCGCCAATATTTGTATTATTTGTCGTTTATTTTAAATTTCGAGGACGAATTTTTTTTATAAGGGTGGTATGATGTAACACCCAGCCCTTTTTATACCAATATATGTACTTCTCGTTAACTTATAAGATTTTACTTTATTTATAATTATTAGTTTATTTATTTTAAAACTCCATTAAACCCTAAAGTCTCTACCCTTTTTCCACAAATTCCACAGCCAATCCAATCCCTCAGCCTTTTCTTTTATTAAAATTTAACCCAGCCACTCCCTATTTAATAAATTTAATTTTCTTTATTATTCTCAAATCCCAAGCCCACTCCACTATTTTTCCCATTCGATTTTTACATCTAAAACCCAGCCACTCCCTTTACTTTTTATCCATTTTTATCTTATTCCCTCGGCCCATCTCCCAAATCCTTCTCCCACTTTAGTTTAATTCCTTTTAATCTCTGCCAGCCCAGGCCCACTATTATTTCCCTCAGTATATAAAAGAAATTCATTTTATTTTGCGGCCCAGCCCATTTCCTTCGGCCCGCGTCGCGCACTCCAACCCGACCCGGCCCACCACTTCTTCTTCTTCTTCCCGTTGCGCTTTTCCCACGCGCGTTTCCTTCGCGACCGCGTCGCTCGCGCTTCTCGCCTCCGCCTCCGCCGACGCTCGCGTGCGTTACTCCCACTACGCGCGCCTCTCTCCTCTCTCTCTTCTCTCGCCTCCATGTTCTCCTTCTTCTTCCCTCACGTTCTCCTCTCTCTCTCTCTTTTTCCGCTCCCCTCTCGAACCCACGCCCACGGCCGCACACATCCCGCCACCTCTGCCGGCACCCATCTCTAGCCTCCTCCTTCTTCCTCAACCCTCCTCGACCCAAACTCCCGTCTCCCTCTCTTTCTTTCCTCCTCTCCCCCACCGACCAAACTTCCCTGCACCCCGAGCACGAGCCCCTCTACGTCTCGTCGACTCCCCCGCACCATCGTCGTCGTCATCATCATCATCATCGCCGTCTCTACCCAACTTCATCATCTACAGCCCCCAACCCCGACCTCCGATCACTCTCTTCTCTCTCCCTCTCTCTCTCGCTCTAACTCTCTGTTTTCATTTTCTCACTCAATCTCTCAGCTCTCTCTCTCTCTTTCTCACTCAATCTCTCAGCTCTCTCTCTCTCTCTTTCTCACTCTGCTCTCTCTCTCTCGCTGCAGTCTCTCTCTCTCCCTGCTCCCAATCTTTCTGTTTCTCTTTCTCTCTCAGTCTTCTCTCTCTCTGCCTACACACACTCTCTATGCCTACACACACACTCTCTCTCTGCCTCTTACTCTCTCTCTCTCTAACTCTCTCTAGTTCTCTAAATCTCCCCCGGTTCTCAGAAAATTTCTCTCTCTTCCTCTCGCAAATCAACACCAAAAGCAACTCGGGCGGTGATGATAACGGTCGCACGGAGAGTAACTGGAGTGGATACGATTGTCTGATTCCAAAAGGCTGAACTGTGCTGCGCCGTGCCGCGCGTGTGTCGCGCGTTCGTGCCATTACCACTGCCGTGCATCGCCTAGACGCCTCCAGGCAAGTTCCCTACTTGCTACATGCTATCTTTTGTTAATTACAAATCAATATCGTATATATTTCATGCTTTACCTTTCCGTTAGATTATTCGACACAACTGTTCGATGCTTGTTCTCATAGGAAATCATTATTTAATTTGACGGAACACAATTGTATATGCTGGCCCGAAGGGTTATGAATCTAATGGGTGAATTTCGTTGGAAAATATAACCGTTAACGACTAAAACAACTACCCTCAAGTTTACTCGTAAAACTGGAATTTCCCTGTACCTGAAAACCGTTAAAATCGTTATAAATTATATACATATTATAATGATGTGTTCGAGGGCTCAAATCGAAGCCGACTCGACGAACTTTAACCCTATACTAGTTTCCAGATATTCCTGTACTCAAACTGTGTTAATATTTGGATCGGAGTGCGACTCTGGACTGCAGTCCAGAGCGACTCCAGTTGTTGCTTGCTGTTCCGTAATGGGTACCACAGGATTTCCTCAACTCTTAGGTTGCGGAACTCTGCTGTTTATTGTAGGTAAACCTGTTAGCTAGACAACACAAGTGGTTTCATTCTGTTTCGTCATCATTTGATATTTAATCTGTAATTTAAAAGATCGGGACGCATAACAGTCCCAACAGAATCAGAATTGACATACTAGTATTAGACAGTGTATAACTCCTGACGTGCAGATGCGATTGAAGATCCGTCTATTGTGTTGAAAACCTTACCGAAAAACCTAGATTTCATCCAAATGTAGCATCGCTAAAATCTGATCCCAACTGGGATTAAAATGCGTTGCGAAACGGATTTCTGATTCTGAAACCGGATTTCCAGCCGCGAGCGCTTAAAATGAAATGGTTATAATTAATGATCCTGGAACCCGATTTGCTTGAAACTAAATTCGATGGATGGACAACTGAACATACTAATTATTACCTGTTTATCGTTTTGCTAAACTACACACGCACGTTTCATGATAAATCGTGCAAGTGATAGAACACTATTTTTATGACACCTTAACCATGCTTCATATACTGTTTACGTATCATATCATACCCATATCATTGCAGTGATAACCTAGTGATATCGTGCATTTACCCGGTGTTAGTTTTTAGTGATGATTGTGGCAAGTACGTCAGTGTTCGTGTATCCGTGAATAAGTGAAAGTGATACGTACTTGTACACAATCAGTGACCCTATTATTCTATTGCATTGTCGACGTCTGTGGGATGCGTGTACGTGTGACTATAAGAGGTATGAGACACTTATGGAAGCGCTTGCACGAGTGTCACAGATAAGGCACCATACACTGCCATTTATCTTAGGTATTAGTCGGGACGTGCTTGATGGAGGTCCTGCCTCCAGTTCTCGCGCAGACTTGTCACGGATCGATTAGTATTTAGGGTTATGGTTAGCGTTTGATGTAGACCACAGGGTGTGGGGTAGTTTAAGTGTGAGTTCAACAGAATCTCGGGAGTCCCATGCCGGCTTATATATTTAGGGAGTTATATGGAGATTTACAGGGTATGTGATATTTACCGTGATATACATGTTGGGCTCATGGTCCCTTGCCCTTGGGTTCTACCCTTGGGTGGAGGACACTCACGAGTGGTTGACTCTCACACTTAGACTGACGATAGGCTTAGTGACCTATACAGTGAGACTTAGAGACTGGTAGGAATACTGGCATTGATATATCTTATTTACTGTGTTGACATACGTGGCATATCGTTCTACTGCTTTTACTATTCCGCTGCATTGATTTCTGCACATTCATATTCATGCTGTCCTTGATTTACTGTTTCACATATCTATTACCACTGTTAGAATTGTCACATGATTTTATATATATTATATTTCTATTGTGTCGCTCTGACGACCTGAGTATGCATGCTCAGTGTGAGGAGAAGATTTAGCTTGGACCAGAATTAGGCGTGTATCACAGACACCCTGACTTGCTTTTCAGCGTTACATTCGTTTGTTCCACTTCAGGTCAGTTCTTTACATTGTTTCTTTCAGTTACTGCATTTCTCATTACCTGCGCATTATTTACTGTTTACCATGAAAAACTAGAAGCTGAAGTGTGACTACGGCAGGACATTTCCTTGACCGTAGGAGCATGGCTGGCCTTGTCTACCCCTCGTATTCCGTATTTTGGGATGCGGAGCGTGACACTTTACTCTAGAATTGGCGGGCTGTTCGCCGCACTCGTAGGGGGTACAGGTTGACCCAGGAGGGGTGCCCAAGTTACCGGATTCCGTGAAGTGTTGGGTGGTCCATTCACGTTGCTGAAGGGGGCTGCCTCGCTTCAGGTTTTGGCGGGTAACTTGCCGCGCCCGTAGGGGTCTAGGATTTCATTGCACAGGCTATCCACACGACCAGGGGAACGTCGGGTTTCAGCGGCTCTGTGAAACCCGGGTATCCCAGATATCTGTATTGTTCTGTGATGCTGTACATTTCTATGATGTTGCATTTTATCACGCCTTGAATGAATATAATATATTGGTATATATATTAGTAGATGTTGTATATGTTTTGCATCCGCGCTAGTCCAGTCCCCGCTCTGTCGTTAGTTAGCTAACCTAACGGGTAATGACGGGACCCAGTGGCGAATGCGGATGGCATATACGTACATCAGTATATTTTCGTTCTTTGTGGTGCAATCAATTGATGGGACTGCGTTGATTCGGATCAATGCAAGTTAAAAACAAACCTAATCTGATGTTGTTGAAACACTTTTCAAAAAGCTGTTATTGCAAGTACGTTCACTTTTGTTTTGCATCGTGGTATTCAGTTGGAATATCCTGCTCCTCAGTCGACGAGGCAAGGGCCGAGATCCCTTCACCGGGAGTGACCCCTTGGACAAAAAGTTTGCGTCAGGGCAATGACTTCACTATAGCCGATTACTTTTGCCTTGCACCGTGGTATTCAGTTGGAATATCCTGCACCTCATTCTACGGGAAAAGTGCCGAGATCCCTTCATCGAGAGTGACCTCTTTAGTAAAGGTTTTCGTCACTTTAGTTTCATAAAAGCTATCCAGTTTCTTCAACGATATCAAGTTCTTTACGTTAAAGGTTTTCGCCAGAAACCATTCATAGCCCTCCGTCGTTTCATATGGGTGGTCAATAGTATTCAAGCTGTGTTTGTTGGCCAAAGTCAAGGCACAGTGTTTGGTAGCTATTGGGGTATTCATATGCAGCATAGATAGATGCGTTGGTTTGGGGCAGTCGTACAGCCTTGTTGGCCAAAGTCAAGGGCTTGTGCGGGTGGGCTCAAATTAACCTGGAGAATGACGGGTAGAACTTGACATGTGACTTATGATTTGTTGGCCAAAGTCAAGGTCATAAGAGCATGGGGCAAAAATCTCATCAGGAGTTTCAAAAGAACTGAAACTTGCCAGATATGCGCATACCTTCTGGAGTGTGATGACGTGAGCGGATTCCGTCACGTTATCATGCGATGATAGTTGGATCCCGATTCCCACTGATGAGTTAGTTTACTTCTCGGGTGACCCCGACTAATTCTTCTTTCAGGTTTGGAGGAGAATTTGATGGTACAGTGGGAGGTTTTCAGATTAGATAAATTGGTAACCATTCTGATCTAGGTTAGAGTGCACGCTGAGTGTTTCTTTTCTCTCTCTCTTTTGCAGCGACCATTGACCCGACCCTAAGACTATGACTCAGTGACCAAATTAACCGAACCTTCTTAACACTGGCTTTTGGATTATCAGAGTTGCACACCTCATTGCCACTCCTACTTTTACCATTTTCTCCAGGACACCCCGTATTACTATGAACGTCCACTTCCATTGGACAAAACAATCGTATGGTTATATACGAACTCGAAAGGATTTATTCGAGGATGGTTTCCGGTTCTGGAGAAAACGAATAGGACTATTCAGTTGTCTTTTCTTTTTACCTTCTCTCAGGATTCGAGTACTCCTTGGTTTAGGAGATAGCACACCTATTACGCAAATTGGATAGTCTTCTTTCAAACCTTAGGCTGGTGCCGAACGGTGGGGAATGAAGAAAACCAATTAGCATAACGATGGTGTACAGAAGGTATTAAGTAAAGACAAAGAAAAGGATTAGAAGGAGGGCAAAGTGAATTGCAACTGATATTCACGACCAAACCAAGTATTTCGTTACCACTCCCACTTCATCTTTGTATTTCTCCAGGACACTCCGTATCACTACGAAGATCCACAGTTTATTGGATACTCCATCGTATGGTTATATACGAACTCGAAAGGAACTTGTTCCAGTTCGGGGATGGATTCTGGTTCAGGAGAAATAGGAATAAGGTTTATTCGGTTGTCTTTTATCTTCACCTTCTCTCGCATTGCGATTGCTCCTAAGATTAGGACAGTACACCCATTATGGTTATTGGATAGTCTTCTTCCAAACCATAGGCTGGTGCCGAACGGTAGGGAAGGAAGAAAACCATTTGGCCTAAAGGGGTGTACAGAAGGTAATGACTAAAGACATATAAAGGGATTTGGAGAGATGGCAAAGAATTATACGGTTACAGTCGTGAATCTGGATAATGGAAGAGGCATTACTAGGAATACCAGGATACCCCATCGAAACATTTCAATGTTTCAGTTTCACTGTGTACCATTAAAGAAAACTGATTTCCCAATTAGTCCTTACTCCAGGGTATGTATTTACCAGGTATGATTCTCACATCTGTATGGTTTTACAGATGATGAGTGGGAGTAAGTTATTGGGAATTGGGTGATCATCCTCATTATATCGGGATTCGTTGTAATCGGTGATATTTGAGGAAGTCACCTGGGATGTTTGCCGGACGGCAAATATTTGGTTTTGAATATCCGCTGTCATGCACCAATTTCAAATTGATATATCTGTACGTCTATTTTTATAGAGTGAGATATACCTTTTGAAATTATGTCGATGACATTTACCTATATTAGTGGATGGTTAGGTAAGGAGTATTAAACAGCGGTGTAATTCTTCTTAACCATAAGTACAGTTTTCAACCTACGACACACAGTGAATGAGTTATCAGACTCAAGGGACTTATACAGAGTATTGTATGTTGTCCAGGGTCCATCAGGACAGAGGGGTTGGTCCTCGTACTATATTCGGTTTACTTATGACTTCTCTAGTTTTTAGACAGGTGTTTCGTGGAAACACAGGGTCCGAATTTTGAGAAGTTATAGGTATTTGAATAGAGTAGAGAACCAGGTGTAGCAAGTATCGGGATTCTTCAAAGAGATCGAAGATGTAGATACTTGTGTATGGTATTCAGTTGATAGTAATGATTAAGAGAACTTGCTTCTCTTTCAGGTTACTCATAATTGGAAGCATTCCTAAGTTAAGTAACGCTGATCGGCCTCCTTCCATTTAGTTGATATGCACTGGGGACAGCTGCATGATTTGAATCTGGTTCAATTAAATCAGTGCCTCTGTTTCTGTATTGGATATAGAACAGTTCATATCTTAACGATGTTAAGGTACGGGGAGTTGTCCGGCTTATGCTTAAAACCAGACTCTGGATAACTCAAGGTATGTTTCTGTAATGGCTGTTTGTGGGTTGACCCAGGCTATGACGAGGGTTGACTTTCTACCATTTGGAAGATCAATAGTGATATTGTTCTAGACTCGCCACAGTTTTAATAAAAATTGTTTTTTTCAGAAAACAGTAGTGGGAGTATGGTAGAACAGGAAGTGATTCCAGAACCACAAACGATTACTGAAGATTTGATAGGAACCTAAAGATTCAATCTGGATTGACATTCCATTGGCCACTCCGCAGATAAGGTGGGTAACTTCAGGCATCCGAGAGGTACTCCGGTAGCCTTAAGGACGGTGACAGGGAAGTTCTTGTTTACCCACACTTGCCATTGCTGTTGTTCCAGACTGTGAGACCCGGCAGGAGGATGAGTATAGCGTCGTTCTAAACTTGCTTTAGAAGTGTACGTTTATATGACTCTACCAGAGGGTTGTCGTAGTCAGTGGGAGCAGCGGAAGCATTGGTGGACATGTGGCTTATGTCTATTTATAGACTAAAGCAGATGTAGCGGAGATAGATCATCTATTTCTGATGTGACAGTCATAAGTTTGACTTCATCAGAATAGGGGATGGATCTGTTGAGAAGGTAGTAGGGTGTGTTGTCATGGTATTTGGATGACATACACAGAATAGGAAGTGATATTCCTACACTACAATCGGTTATACTTTGGTCGTCACACAGTGGTTTCTCCACATGGGACTTGGACATTATATCAGACATACTGATTAATAGATCTATGGTTTTAGATCTAGATTTGGGTGGTTTCCCAATCAGGGTACTTAGACTGCATTCTAAGAGTATTTAGAATGGACGACTCCTGGCACGGTAGTGTACCTGCAGGTGATGGAGTCACCCTCTCTAAAGGTGTCTTACAGACTAAAGGGGAGAGGGATGTGCATGATTGGCAGATCACTTGGTCAGGCAATTGAGTCAATCATGAAATGTCAAGTACCACTCCAGATGTTGTTCTTGCACTAGATGCAATAAGTTGATGTTGATCCAATCCTGGAGAAACAGTCGGAAGCAGTTTTAGAACATAAGTGGATGTTCTAGAGATATGATAACGACAGCCTCATTCGGGAGACAGTTATCATTCCAGGCTTCCAAAGTGACATGGACGACAAGGAGGTTGTCAGAGTTATAGTTTTCCTTCTGACGAGGGACGGTATTTTGGACAGGTGGTCCAAGGCAATACTGAGGGAGGCATGGCGCAGGATACTGATTAAGTTCAGTTGACGATACAGTCTAAGAAGTTTGGATTTGGAGTTCATTTATGAGCTAGGTCCCATCAGACATCCAGACACATTCTAAGACAGGTATTGCTCATTTCGGGAGATGGGTTTCTCCGCGAACTTGAGATATAGAGAGACATAGAAAGAAACATCGAAGCGGATCCACTCACTGAGGCTATTCCTCGAATGCAATAGTTTCGCAAACGAGCTTTGTGAGACTGACAAGTAGAGGAGTTGGGTGTTCGGTATCACACGGGCTGTGAGTATGCGACATCGCAATAATTAGCCTTGAGTGCAAGTGGGAGATTGTTGGAGATAGTGCCCTCAGAGTCAATTATTGGATCACAGGCACGTGATTGCAATGATTGAGGAAGGACCTGTCCCAGTAGGACAGTCTTACTCGAGATGATAGTATGCTATCTGGTTTATCTTTATCATTGTGTACTGCTTTAGGTGACCTGACATGTCGCTATTACACGTTGATAGAGCCTCTAGGATTCTTGCTTGACTGCCAGCAGTATGAGGGCGATCATATACGTGGGAGCTGGTAGTCTATAAGCACATCCTTAAATGGTCCCTAGTCGTGGGAGTTTCGAGACAGGGCATTGATACTCCAAAGTAGACTAGTGTATACAGTCGAGACCCCGACGAGGGGCGGTGGCCGGTCTCACAAGCCATTGGTGTCAGTTGGATCACCTAAGATGTATACAGGTGCTCATTGGGTTATGAGTACACCGGACAGGACTCGCAGGGAACCTGCTAGTTGGGATTATACCAGACGTCAGATAGCAGTTCCCAGGTGACATGTGTACAGGTTAGTTCTTCGACCTGAGGATCGTCATTTGTCTCGTGTGAGTTCCCACTGTACTTTGATTACTACCCTACCACGCTCAAAGGAGACGTGCAAACAGGTTTTAGTTGGGTACAGTCCCGAGCCACATGGAGGCAGTGAGCGGATCTTCAGGGGTTCGTCTCTCCCGGTATTGGGGGTGAGGTCGCGCTGTGTCTAGGAGAGCCATTACACGAAGCCCTCGGCCGAGGCAGGAGATTTACTGGTAGGTATTCCAGTAGTATCTCAGGGTGTTCTGGGTTACACTCCGACACGACTTGTACCGCTTTTGGGGGTCTGACTTTTACCAACCCCCTAGGCCCGCCATGCGATGCTCATAGACGAACGGACCGGACTGTACGGATATTGTCACTGACAGGCTCAGTAGGGTATCAGGATGAGTTCGCTCATCGACGTCCCTTTTGGTCAATAGCTGGTGGCCCGTCACGTATTGGCTTATACCTCTGACGTGCTAGTGGTTAAATCCACAACCAAGGTATTGACGAGTCTTTAGAGTCCCCCACATTCAGTTGCTCAATTTTTTGGGCGAAACGCTGTAGAGGCCGTATGGAGATATGGCAGGGTTCGATCAGATACGTGCGGTATTGCACGGATCAGGATCGGACGGATATTACTAGCCGGCTTTGGTTTAAGCCGGATCCTAGTATAGTACAGTGTAGATGTTGTCTCATTGCATTTGTATTTCGGTCAGAATACAGATGCGGGTGTGTATACACAGTATCGGGGTTTTCCTGTAATTTATTACGGGACCAGTTTTCTGGAATTGCCAGTTTGCTTTCCGTTTCGGCCATATTTCTTTGTATCCTTCATTGGCCAAAAATTGGTGGAGGAGGGCCTATTTGCAAGCATGCAAATTTGGTTAGTGGAGGGTGTTATTTGCATATTCTTGTATCATGATAATTCCTCCACCATTTGACTTGTTCTTCTTCTTCTCATCATGGCTTGACTTTTGAGTCATCATGGTTGTTGATGATTAGCTTGTTTGGAGTGTGGATTTGTTTGTGATCATTGCTTGACTTTGGAGTCATCATGCTTTTGATGATGGTTGAATATGATAACCATTTTTCCTTTCACTTGATTATTCTTGTGGCTATCATTTTTCACTCACTCACTCTCCTCTCATACTCTCTCCACCTCCCTCTTATGGCCGGCCAAGTGAGGGCTGCCCAATTGGTGAAGGTGTGGGAATTTTTCTCTTTTCATGCTACAAAATTCCCAAACTTTCATCTCCAAAACTTGATTCCTCCACCATCTCAAATGGCAACATCCACTACCCCAATGAGACATAGATCTCTACACTATTCTATAGCAAACCTTGGGCACGTCGGCTCGCCAACTTCGTGCCCGAGTTGCCTCGGTATAGAGGTGGGAGCCCGTAAAAGAAGCAGGCGACGCGGTGCCCTTCCGGCGACGAGGTGGAGACCGGAGATTCCGCGGGAGATCGGGACGACGACGAGAAGACCAGAGGACACGGATCGCTCGGTATATCTCTCTTCCCCATCTTGTAGTTAGCTAGAACTAGTTAATGGCCCGATCCGGGTTTTAGAGCGCGGTGGTGCCGGTTCAAAAAAAATCAAAATTAACCATCGCTTCCACATTTGGCCTCGGGATGGAGGCCGGGGCGCCGCCGTGCACTTACAAAAACTTCACGCAGGTACATTGAGAGTCGATAGAAAACGATCGAATGTCAGGAACCCATTTTTCCAAGTTTAAGATATTCGGAAAGACATGCAAGTAATTCCGTGGACCCTCTAGAAGAATGAAACCATAACTCGATATAATGATCATGGAAACGCCTTTGAACCTGAGGGTTTGCGGCAGTTCCGCAGTGCCATTAATGAGGCTTGGGTTTGCCCTTCTATGGTTGGTCCATAGGTACTGTGGCATGTACTGGGTATTATTAAACTGTACTTAAGAGTTGAGCTCTCGGGGAATTATGAGACTTTGATGAATCGATCGAAAGTTTTGACGTCGTTCGGATATCATGTGATGGGATACATTGCTTGGGAGACTCCAGATATGAGTATAGCCGTTGGAGCGCAGTCCATACAGCTACGAAGAGACGAGTCCGAATCAGTCGACGTTAGAGAAAAGTGGAGTAAGAGGTTCGTACGAGATCTTGATGAGATGACGTTCCACTCCGCTGACATCAGAGATGTGATACACATGCAGAGGCGACGTATATGGATATATCTTCAAGAAGGAGTCGCGATGAGTATGCAACCGTTCCGGAACAAGAAATAGATTTAGTAAAGGGTGATAACTTCCGGGCAGTTCGGCAGAAACAAGATTTCGGAGAGACCCCGAAAAGAGCTTCTAGAATACTACACGAGAAGGTTTGGACCAGGATTGGTCGTATTACGCACACTCAGTAGGCCAGAGTTCGGTATCATCGACAAGACATGTTGTGAGTGGCCATGATAGTTGGCCAGAGATTTTTGAGAATGTGCCAGAGTGGAACTATTTCCGTCATCATTCCATATTGAGCCGTTGAGTCGAGGAGCTATATAACTAGCAATTCGCAGTGAGAGACGAGAGCCTAAAGGCACCAGACGCCAGACGTGAACAGGAGGCAAGTAGATATCTTGTTCTGCTAATTTTGGATGCACCGACACCTTCTCGACTGCGAAGGAAAGACCGACACCTTCTCGACTGCGGAGGAAAGACATATCGACGACAATGTTACGATTTAAGATTTGGTATTCGAATATCACGTATCCGTCATTTTGGATTTCGGTATTTTGGGCGATTTATTCGCATGATTGAGATTTATGCACCACAGTTGCACTTTACTTCGATTTGATATTATTTGAGACGCTCGATTTTGATTTCATACCTATGGTATGTATATATTTTGACTTGTGCCTCGTTGTAGATTTCATGCATTTCAGTATTTTGATTCGATTTTGTGCACGCCGATGCACCTAGTTGTAGGATTATATACCACGGTATACCTGATTTGGATTGAGCTTTGTTATATACCGCCGATTTCGATTGTGATATTCGATATTTGTTCTCGTACACCATGTGCACTTGAATTGGATTTAGCGCATACTTGGCGCGCTTGATGCGATTTTGGTGCACACCAGATGCACTAAATCGGGATTCTTCGTGCATATCAGATACACCTGATATTACTGTCAGACACACCCGTTGCCTTTGACAGGTTTTTTTGTGCACACCCGTTGCACTTAGATTTGGTTTCTGTGCACATGTACAACACATTCATTGATTTCGATTTCCGTGTGCACCAGATGCACGTGGCATTCTTATGCACATTTTGGGATTGATTTCTTGTGGAGCAGTACGTTTTTATGATATTTACCACTTGGTATAGTAGCTGAGCAGGACTGGTCCGAGGACAGTACCCGAATATATTTTTGCATGCATTGATAGTTATCGAAGGGATTTCCAAAAATGAGCTATAGTCTCAGTATTTTCCTGGATGTCCGAGGTGACACGAATATTTTATAAAGGAAACCCTTCTAAATTTATTTTCAAAACGGCGGGACGTGTATGTTAAACAAGGGGTATATATATGTATAGTTATTTTCTTACAATAGACGTCCGCCACTGTGCCGTAATGCGCGCATTACACGGTGATTTGAAAAAGTTTGGCATGCATTTCTTTCAGACGTTTTGACGAGTTTACACCAACGCGTACTATGTACATGTTATAGTTTTGATGTATATCATGTTGGTGTTCGCATTGGACTTTGATATTGATATCTTCCCCATAACTCCGATGATTGCGGGATGCTTGACAGAGTTTTGATTTTGAGTTATATACTCGTTTTTTATGCGCATGCATTGCGCTACGATGTGTTTTATGTATTTATGATTTCGGAGCCCCGACGACTTGATCATTTTGCTGAAATGTTTTAGAAATTGGGGGAGTTTAAATTTAAATTCGGGGACCGAATTTCTTTAAGGGGGGAAGATTGTAACATTTCAGAAAAATAAAATATTATTTTTGGGAATTTATTTAATTAAATAATAAATATTATGAATATTTTAATAATGCGATATAATTAAATACCGATAAATTGGAAAATATTTGGAAAATTATAAGAATTACTGAAATGAGGGTGTTTTATATGATTTAAGCAAATTATAAATTCTTTATGATTAAATATATTCCATTTTAATGATAATCGCGATTAAATATCACTAATCGTGCATTAAATTTGATTTGTGCACATGACATGCACCATGTCATATTTCACATTTTTACTTTTTCCTACCGTGGTCTTTTTTTTTATCATGCATGGCTTTAATTTAAAAGAAAAGATAAGATAAGAAAAGAAAAGAAAAGGAAAAAGAATAAAGAATTGTGGCATGGTGAGAGGTATGGGCAAGAGAGAGAAGGAGAGGGGTTTCCTTTGACCCTTGGCTCATTCTTTCATTCTTCATCCTCTTCATTGTTTTCTCCCCTCCCTCATCCATGGCTGCCCTCTCCCTCCACCATCTCCTACACCCCACTTCACTCCCAAAAACACCTCAAAATACTTCATTCCTTTTATAAAAAACATGCACAAGTTCACTACAAGCATGGGAGATCAAGAAAAATTGGATTTTGAGCTCTGGGGGATTTTAGGGTTTGCCAAATGAGGTATTTCTTTTACAAATAGTATAGTATTTCATATGCTTTAGCATCCATGTTAGTTTAAAAGTGATATTGTGTGGTTTAGTGGTGTTTGGAAAATTCTAGAGGAGGTGTAAGGAATTTTGAGTTGTGATAGTGAAATTGAAGAGTAATTGATATCAACAAACCTCCTTAGTGCTAAAAACTTTGACCAAACCTGAAATGAAACCAAAAACCTAAAATTTAAAACTTTCCGTATCGGTTTTGTGAAAATGTGGTGCCTACAGCTGTTTCCCCCAATCAGAGCAAAGCTCTGTTCAAATTCCAAGGCTGGAAATGAAGCGACGCTTCTGCTTCCCTCAATCAAGAGCAAAGCTCTGTTTAGAAATTTAAGAGTCAAAAATTGAAGCAACGCTTCAAATCCTGCGCTCTGCGCTGCGCGCCACGTGTCTGACACAGGCGCGCTGGCGCAGTTGCGCTGCGCGTTGTTCTGCTCGCCACGTGTCTGACACTGATGCGCTGCGCGCCACGTGTCGAGCGCCAGTGTGCTAACGCAAGGCGCGCTGCGTGCCATGTGTCAAAACACGAATACGCTAGCGCTAGCGCAATTGCGCTGCGCATCCCTAATTAGAGCAAAGCTCTATTTCCAAGATTGGAAAGCGAAGCAACGCTTCATGATTATGCAGCGCATAAATATCTTACAAAGGAATAACAAAGAATTAAAAAAAACAAGAGAACACATAATAGATAATAAAATACTAAATTAAAACATCTTGTTATTATTATTATTGTTATTACATTTAAAAAAGATTACCAAATATGGGATCAGAAGGACAGGGGTTCACAAAGCTAAAGAGAAGATTATCCAGTTCCCTCCCCGTCTTCTCCGCCATGTCGAAACGACGATCCTCCCGAGGGGTAGCCATCTAACGGTTGACGCCGCACTCCTCAGAGAAAGTGGTGATGACAACCCGACGAGCCCGTATCTGGCCCAGCAAGTGGATGGAGCAATCCCTCAGGGCTTGAGTGATTAAGTGCGCCTCCAAGAAGCACTCGATCTTGTCTTCGGCAGTATCCAGCATTGCCGAGGACATCTCTACTGGAAGAGGGGGGAGATCGGCGAGCACAGACGCAAGGATCATCCGAAACCAAATAGAGTGTGGGGGAAGAGGGGACCCCACACGAGTCAAAAGATCGTGCAGCGCAGCGTCTCACTGCTCATCCGTGAAAGAAGGATCCACCAAGCGCAACAAAGCGAGGGACAAGGTCCTGAATGGGCACTTCCCACGGCTGTCTACGAGCATAAGGGCGGTTACAAGCCATAGTTGAGAAATTTCTTTTGCGATGAGAAAAGGAAGAAGCTTTGCTTCGAGCTATAAAGACGAAGCACATAAAATTTTGTGCACAATGGAACTATTTCCAAAATTGGAAAATGAAAGATTCTCGGGAATATAAGTTTGACTTAAAAAGGAAGGTGAAAATACACCTCTGTTGAAGCAACGCTTCAGATCCAGCGCTCTGCTGAAGCAACGCTTCAGATCCAGCGCGCTGCGCGCCATGTGTCAAGCACGGGTGCACTAGCGCAGTTGCGCTGCGCTCTGCGCTGCATGCCACGTGTCCAACGTAGGTGCGCCAGCGCTGGAATTAAAATTCCCACCGTTAGATAAAAGAATCTAATAATAATGATAAATCATTAATTAAGCATAATTAAATTCGGTTAAGGAAAGATTTCTCAAAATCTTTCCAAACAACAAGATTGTGCTTTAAGCACCGCTGGATCAATGATCCAATAGTAAATAATGAATTACCAAAACAGAACAAATTCTGCATAGAAGGATTTCTCAATCTTATTGAAAAACAAGAAGATTATTTTCTGTAAAACAGCCTTAGGATCAAAGATCCGACGGTGGGAAATATTCCCAAATCGATCAGAGAAAGATCACTTAAACTGATTTAACAAATCAATTGGCCCTATATAAAGACCCCAAGACTTCAAGTCTAGAAGACACAGAAGACACAAAAGAGATAGAAAAAAAAACCCTTTGCAAACTTTGAGAAAAACTCAAAGAAAAACAAAGGTAAAGAATTGATTCTTGAAGAACAGAGATGAAAACATCTCGTAAAAAGAAGAAATGTCTTCGAAAAAGATCTTAGATCTATAAAAAAGACCAAGGTCTTTGAATAAAAAGAAAAGATCAAGATCTAATCATAAAAAGAAGTATTTTTACTTCATAGATCTTCTGATCTACGAAGGCAGAGCCTTTTAATAAAAAACAAGAACTGTTGTTCTTGGATCTTGAGGCAAAGCCTCCTTTGAAGAACATAAGTTTGTTCTTTGATCTTAAAATTGATCAAAATGCGCTTTGCGCTATTAGACAGTGCTTTGCACTCATGAACTGCGCCCTTGCGCTCCTTGGACTGGCGCTCAGCGCCATAACATGCCACATGTCAACCATAGACACGATATGCGCTTTGCGCTCCTGAAAACAGCGCACTGCGCTCTTGGGTTGGCGCTCAGCGCCAAGCGCGCCACGTGTCACTCACTGGCACATTCATAAATTGGCGCAGCGCGCTCATAAATTAAAAGCGCAGTGCGCTAACAAACTAGCGCTAAGCGCGACACGTGTCCTCCTCGTGTGCGCTAACCGACAGAAGCGCAATCGCTCTTTGACTGGCGCAAAGTGCCTGGTGCGCCACGTAGCGCGCTGCCAGAACATACTTTGTTCTGATAAATGCTATGCATTCAATATAAGACAAAAAATGTCAGAGCTCAATTCTTGGCATTATTAAAAGGGCAGAGCCCAAACAAAGGCCTAACAGGCAGAACAAAAATAAAATGTTCTTTAACTGGACTTAGCCTAATTCTGGCCGTAAGTCCTCAATTTAAATTGAACTGAGCACACCTGCTCTTCCAATCAATTTACACCCGGTCCGAGGGTACATCTCTTTACTCCTCTAACATCTGTCGTTGTAATCCTTCAACGTCGTCAGAGAGGTGACGGGTCCCGATGACCACACATTACTACGGATTGTGGGGTCCTTAAACTCACGGGCTATGATGTCCTTAACCTTGATCGTAATGTCTTAAAACTAATGTCGGACTATGGAGTCCTTAAATCCACGGACTATGATGTCCTTAATCTCGACCGTGATGTCTTAAAACTAACACCGGACTGTGAGGTCCTTAAACTCACGGACTATGATGTCCTTAATCTCGACCGTGATGTCTTAAAACTAACAATGGACCGCAATGTCCTTAAACTAATTATCGACCGCAATGTCATTAAACTAAACAATAGAGCCCAATTTCTTTCTTGTCGGATCTAAACGACCCCGTTAAGTTGAGCTTAGTCTAGAATGAGACTAACGTGTCCTTAACAAACGTTTAAGTTGATCTTAGCCTTAAATAAGGCTAACGCATCCTTAAACATAACCCCCCCAAACCCAAATCTAAGAAAGATACGGATTTGGACTAGTCCACGTCCTATGGACGACAGCATAACTTAGTCTCCGTATAAAATCCACGGGCAACCGAACACAAAACAAACACCCACGACACGAAGTGACCATATGGAGAAGGAGAAAGTTGTTACCGCGATGCGGTAGTGTAATTAACTGCAGGGGCTTGCGCCTGCAGGGAAGAGCGTCCCCACAATCAAAAACCCCTCAAACGAGGGGGAATCTGACGAAGTCTGCTACATCGGCCGCATCCGTTTAAACCTTCGATACATAGTGCCATAAATCAACTTGGCATTTTCGAAGAGGTGGACGGATAGCACCAATTAGCATCTGCCCCCAGATTCAGGCAAGACGTATAGTCTTCCCGGCTTCCGGCGGTGAACAACAAGGAATCTGGTGTAACCTGGAACATTTCCAAGAAAAGCAAACAACTCCAGAGACCTAATTAAGACCCTAGGAGACCACCCTGAGAGTACGAGGCCGTTTCACCATGGGAAAACCGAGCTTGCCGGAATTTAGGGGCATGTGGTGGGGGTTAGGGTCCAGATTGCTTCTGTAGCTCATGTGCCTCCTATACAGCACCCCAGTATTGTTTGTGTAACCTAATTTTACCTGAACCAAAATCCGGGACCAGTTTTCTAAGTTGCTTCTTAGTGTTTTGTGGGTTTTAATGACTTGAAGTTTTGGTTTTGTGTTTTGTATCGGTCACTTGACGTTTGTACGTCGATATCGGGTGTTATTTGGCTCTTTCGCATGAGTAGACCATAGGTTTTGACCTATGTGCGATTCGTGTGTCGTTTTGGGTTTAAATTGGATTTTAATGCGACACGATATGTTATGATATATAGGTGCCTCCGCGTGAACTTCGGGACGACAAGCAAGAGTGTGGCGACATCGACTTCGGCAAGCAAGAATCAGGTGAGTAGATATATATCTACGGGAGAAGTCGGGTGGATGGCGTATAGCACCCCCGCAATTTCGTAGCGTATTATGAGATACGTTTATATATATGTATATTATATGTGTATTGGGAGACTACGATTATCAAGAAAGGTTTTAGTAGATCATGGGTTAAAGTTTAGTGTAATTGGATGTTAGTGTCGTTAGTTATTTTCTTAGTCGCGAACCCTAGAATAAGATTTACATACACGCACACACACACGCATACATTTTATTTACTTGTGCGTATATGAGGATATATACATATATACATACATACACATATGTAGGTATGTGAATATGTGTATATATATATATGTATACATATACTTGGATGATGAGGATGGTATATGATACTTGGAGATGAGTCGATGTGATTGGGTTAGATGCCGTGAGATCGGTGATGTGATTTGGGTCGTGTTTTGAGATACGGCATATTATTATAGCGGATCGTAGGCGATGTGTTTTCATACACACGCAGATATATGTTGATGGTATCGGTATGTACTAGACTTAGATCAGTACCCTGTTCATGATATATTGATAATGATACCATACGGATATTGATGTATATATGATAGGCGACCCGTACCCCGATATTGGGGATGCCGTATGATGGATTTACCGTACGAGATATAATTATGATGATAGATCCACACTCATGATTCGAGAATGTCGTATTATATATTTTATCGTATGTGACGCTATTGAGGCGGGATCACCGACTTTTATATACAGATATCGACTCAGACTTAGGTGGTTTTCTTAACCCTTTGATTAGTTTTTAGCATTTGGCCTGGAGTTATTTAGTAGATGTTAGACTGGGCTCGAGTCATACGTATTTCCAAAAACCAACAAATCGTGAGTATCTTAAAGACAGGCCGAGAGATACTACGGATATTTCAAAGGATGTACATTTCTTAAAAGCACCGTAGCCCCTATTTTCTAAAAACCATGATTCGTGTGATTTCAGACACCAAGAACTGTATGAATCATATATAGGAACGTATATTTCCTTATTGTTGCGTTATTGCTCATTTCCCTTATATTCATATTGTTATCATCGCGTTACATGATTAATGTGTACTTTAGTTATCATAAAACCCTGCTGTCAGGACGCCAGCACCATTACCGATGATGCGTATGCTCCATGTACACTTGCTTGCCGGCTCACACACATCATCATCGATAATTTCCATGTCACGTACACATTAGAAAATACTACTTCATTAGTATAAATAGTTAACTGATAGTTTCGATATGGTACCAGTGAGCTTGCTTTTATATGATAGTTTAGACATTGCATTTATTTACTGTGATATCTCATGCATGTATATTTAAATATTCATTTGCCATGCGATAGTATGGACCAGTCCGGATTGCCGGAGCCCGGTATTCATTATTATTGACTATTCATTGTTGGATTTCGGATTTTCCATAAGATTTCTGAATTTGGAGAAACCGCAAGATTTATTAAACTCATTTATCATTTTCAAAGATAAAGAGTGCGGTTTTCTCGTGATATGATATGAGATATGTCCACCATGAGTTTTCTCGGCTCTTGAGAGATATCATACACCCGATTTGAGGAGGAGGAGGAACTGTTTGTAAGTGCATGGTGGACCCGGTGCGGTACCCCGGGACGAGAAGGTCGCAGATGATGGCGTTGAGCTTGGCAGGGGAGCACTACCGACCGGTTATTTATGACGCGGCGGATATCCGGAGGATACCGACGTAGTCGTGAGATTTGATGAGGGGCCAGTCCAGATAGCCGGAGCCCAGGGGCCAGTCCGGATAGCTAGAGCCCGAGATATTGAGACTTTGAGGTATTGAGATTTTATGATATGGGCCAGTCCGGATAGCCGGAGCCCGAGATATTGGATATTTGGATATATGTTTTGTGTCGATGCTTGACACGGATTTTATACTGATATCTCGATTTAAATATACAGAAATCTCACTATATTATGAAAACAGTTTTCTCATTCATGATATATTTTGTTTTCATTTCGATGCATTCATACATCATATATATGTTATGTTGCTATCTGAGGCACTGACACGAGCACATGATATTACACTTATGTGTAGATGGTTCAGGATATGATATTGAGAATATCTTATGATCGTATGACCTAGGATTGAGTCATACATACGATTTCTGCTCGGTAATGTTTTCTACTCATGAGTTGGCAACTCACCCCCGTTATGCCACAGTTCTTGCAGGTTTTGCCGTACAGGTTTCCTTGGCGGCTTTGCTGGCACACTTATTCATTCTGTTCGATTGCTTTGGTAGGTGGGTTCACTTGTATCGTGACGACCATTGTATTTTATTTACATTCAGTTGTATCTAGTAAATTCCATCAACCAGACTTGTATATTGATAGACTTAGAAAACCAGTTGTATATTATTCGACCATAGAGTCGCGCGCTGTATTATTATGGTTTTCTGGTGGTTATTGGTTTTCTTCTGAGTTTTGATCCTCGCCATTCGGCGTTGTATATTATATTGCTTGTGTGGTTGTGATCGTCAATTGACGAAGAGCTAGCTCCCGCTTGGGGATGCCTTTATTCATATTATGTATGTTGTACCCGTTTGGGGCCAGTTTTTACAAAGGAAACTCTGCCGAATTTTTCAGAAAAGACTTAAGATTTTAAAAATGCATATTTCGGCTTATATTATTAAAACCACTTGCTTTAAAACTGAAGTTTTCCTTCACCTTCTTCTTCAAATGGTTTAGATTTCTGGGATTTTGGTTTGCTTGAATTAGATGGGGTCCTATAGACTTCATAGGATTCAACTGCCAGTCACGTGCTATTTCGGGTCGTGACAGTTTAACATATTATATCACAAGAACTATTCTAAGAGATGGAGATTATAACTTTTGTAAACCGTGTCCTTCTCTTCTAAAGCTCCGGGTAGTAGTCCTTACGACTCCTCTAGGCTCCACTTGAAGAAGTGCACAAACTTACTTCGCAATTTTCATGTCGAAGATGATCCATCCGAAGTTTCTCTAATCCAGGTTATCTTTTCACTAAACTCTCTTTAGTGAAGAAAACACCATAAACTCAAGTGCTAATCAAGTGTAAGATGGTGAAATAGAGATTCTAAGCTCACTTAGGATTTACTCAAGCTCTAGGGTTAACAACTCATGTGATGGTTTAGAGCTTGAAGCATGAAAGAGGAAGATGGAGAGAGCTAGAGAGAAAATAAGCTCAAGCACAAAAATGAACAAGTGTAGAATGGCACTTCATTTTTTCTCACTTATTGAAGCAACTATTATTTATCAAATAAATAATTAGAACCATGCTTCAATAGTGAGTCAAGACCAATAGACTAATGAAAATACCATGCCTCACCCATACCACAAATATCTCCCCATTTTCCACCTCTTTTTCTATTTTCTAAAAAATAGAAAATCCAACCATTCTTCATAATACACACACACACACATCATATATATATATATATATATATATATTAAGAAAACAAAATAATTAGTGAGCAATAATATTAGTTAATATATAATTATATCAAATATAAATATATATCATATTATTAAATTAACGCCTGATTCAATAATCCAGTTATATCACATATAACCGATTAATATAATTTATCTGTATATCATATTATCAAATCAACACTTAATTCAATAATCCGGTTATATCACATATAACCTAACCGATATCAAATTACCACTAGATTAAAATACGGTATCACATACTCGTATTTAATCAGGACCCCAAACATATCAACATATGTGCCCTATTTCGTTTCGCTTGAACTAGGAAATCTCTGTATGGGACTCTAAAGACTCGTCATTACGCCAGCAATAGATAACGATCTCATTAGTTACCTACAAGCCGTCAGCGGTACTACCTGGACGTAACGGCTACCCAGGTATTGAGCGAATAGAAAATCAACAAGCAAGCTTGTCCAAACTCCCATGAAGCCTATAAATAACACATACCGTACAGTCCGGTCTCTTCGTCTGATATGTCGCATATCAAGTCTAGGGGTGGAATCGTCAGACCCCAGTAACTTGATAAGTTATGCTGATGTATGCCTCATAACGGTTCGAGAAACTACTGATAACACTTACCAGTAAATCTCATCAGCCCTGGTCAGGGACTTACTGTTATAGCCAATCGAGTATAGCGCAACATCAACTCCCTATACCGGGAGAGACGAAACCCCTCCTATCCTTTATTGCCTCCATGTGACTCGGGATTGTACCTAAAATCCACCTATTTGCACGACTCTTTTGAGCCATGGTAGGGAGGAAATCAAAGCACAATGTGAACCACACAAGACTCCATGACGATCTCGGGTCTACAGACTAACCTGTACCGGTGTCACCAGAGAACTGCTATCTGACGATAGATATGGTACCATCTAGGAGTTCTCGGCAAGTCCTGTTCAATGTACCCATTCTCTAATGAGCACCTGTGTACAATCTTTGATGTCAAACACCAATGGTTATGGGATCAACCATCGCCCCCTACAGGGTCAAGAAACGTACACACTAGTCTACTTTGGAATATCGATGCCCTGTCTCGATACTCTCTCAACTAGGAACAGTTTAAAGGATGTGTTTGTAGACTACACAAGTCCCAGTAGTATGATCCACATCATAGTTCTGGTAGTCAAGCAAACATCCTAAGGGTTTTATCAACATGTATCAGAGAGATAGTATAATAATACAGGTGTACATGTTAAGATAAAGAGCAATAAGATAGCATACTATCATGCCGAGCAAGAAAGTCCTCTATATATATGTCCAAGTATCCACTATATCATACAATAATGGCTTCTAGGGCATACATATTCCTAACAATCTCCCACTTGCACTAAGACCAGTTGTTGTAGTATCTCATACCCAACATCCTAAAAAGTCTCTTAAACTGTGTCTGGGGGAGGGCCTTCGTGAGTGGATCCGCTACGTTGTCTTTCGTGTCAACTCTCCTGACCTCGATCTCTCATCGATCTACTATCTCCCGGATCAGGTGATACCACCTAAGAATATGTCTGGATCTTTGATGGGACAGGGGTTCCTTGGCCAAAACCACAGCTCCATTGTTATCACAATACACAGGTATTGGATGCTCAATGGATGGAACCACACCAAGTTCAGCTATGAACTTCTTCATCCAGACAGCCTCTTTGGCAGCATTGTTAGCAGCGATGTATTCAGCCTCCATCGTCGAGTCCGCTACGGTATCTTGCTTGGAACTCTTCCAACATACTGCCCCTCCATTGAGGGTGAAGACAAAACCCGAGACCGACATACTGTCGTCCTTATCACTCTGGAAGCTCGAATCGGTAAAGTACTCCACCTGGAGTTCTCCATTACCATACACCAAGAACATTTCTTTAGTCCTTTTCAAGTACTTAAGAATGTTCTTCACAGCTGTCTAGTGCTTTTCCTCAGGATCTGATTGATACCTAATCATTACACCTAATGAGTAAGCTACATCTGGTCTGGTACATAACATCGCATACATGATAGACCCAACTACTGAAGCATAGGGTATCTCTTGCATGTGAGCCCTCTCCAAATCAGTCTTGGGAGATATCTCTTTGGAGAGAGTGATTCCTGAACAAGCGGGTAAATTACCATGCTTAGAATCTTCCATACTAAACCTTTTTAGTATGGTGTCAATGTACCTGGATTGGGACAATCCCAACATCCGTTTAGATTTATCTCTATAGATCTTAATCTCCAGGATGTAGGAGGGATCGCCCAGATCTTTCATGGAGAACTTGTGTGATAAGAAGAGCTTAACCGAGTGTAGCATAGGAGCATTATTTCCTATCAAAAGTATGTCATCTACGTACAATACGAGGAAAATAACCTTACTCTCTACAACCTTCTTGTATATACAAGGTTCATTTACGTTTTATATGAAGTCAAACTCTTTGATAGCTTCATCGAAACAGATGTTTCAGCTCCGCGATGCCTGCTTTAATCCATAGATTGATTTAAGCAGCTTGCACATACTTCCACTGCTCCCACTGTCTACGAACCCCTCTGGCCATGTCATGTACACGCTCTCTTCTAAATCACAATTTAGAAAATCGGTCTTAACGTCCATCTACCAGATTTCGTAGTCATGATATGCAGCAATGGCAAGTAGGATCCTGATGGACTTAAGCACAGCGACTGGAGAAAAGGTTTCATCATAGTCGACACCTGGTCGTTGACGAAAACCATTTGCTACAAGTCTAGCTTTGAAAGTCTCAACTTTTCTATCTACACCAATTTTCTTCTTAAAGATTCACTTACTCCCGATGGATTTTACCCCTTCAGGAGCAACTTCCAAAGTTCATACTTTGTTGGTGTACATGGATACCATCTCAGATCGCATAGCATCCAGCCATTTCACAGAGTCCCCACTTATGATGGTCTGCTCGAAACTAGTTGGATCATCATCTTCCATGATGCAATCCTCGCTTCCACCGTCTATGAGAAAACCGTAGTATCTCTCAGATGGGTGAGGAACCCTACTAGATCTGCGGAATGGCTGAGGTTCGTCGGGGACTATTGAATCCTCCGGTTCTACCAAATCGTTAGTTATAGTTTGTGTTGCTGGAACTTCTTTCAGTTCATCTCATTACCACTAATTTCTTTCATAAGAAATTCATTTTCTAAAAAGGTGGTATTTTGAGAAACAAACACCTTTTGTTCTTCAGTGTGGTAAAAGATATATCCGTATGAATCCTTTGGATATCCCACAAACTTGCACAAAACAGACATTGCCTCGAGCTTGTCCGGATTCTACTTTTTAACATAGGCCGGACAACCCCATATTTTAACTCGTTTAAGAGATGGTCTCTTCCCATTCCATATCTCATATGGAGTGGTAGGCACGGATTTGGTCAGAACCCTATTCAATAGGTATGCAGCTGTCTCAAGTGCATAACCCCAAAAGGAAATAGGTAACTTAGCAACACTCATCATAGAGCGCACCATATCTAATAGGGTGCGATTTCCCCGCTCCGAAACTCTATTGTGCTGTGGTGTATACGGAGGAGTAAGCTCAAAGAGAATCCCATTCTCTTTTAAACAGTCTCTGAATTCCGTGCTCAAGTATTCACCTCTCCGATCAGATTGTAGAAATACTTTTACCCATCTGGTTTTCTACTTCGTACTTATATTTCTTGAATTTCTCAAAAGCTTCAGATTTGTGTTTCAACAAGAACACATGTCCGAATCTTGAGAGATCAACGGTGAATGTAATAAAAGTACGAGGAACCATTCCTGGCATGTGTAGACATAGGAACGCATACATCACTATTTATTAGTCCCAAGAGTTCAGTAGCTCTTTCTCCGTGTCCAGTAAACGGAGTTTTGGTCATTTTACCATTGAGACATGACTGAAAGTTTCGTAAGATGTAAATTCAAACGGATTTAAATATCCATCTTTATGCAACTTAGCTAGTCTTGTCGCATTGATATGACCTAGTCTACAATGCCACAAGAAGGCTTAGTTCATTTCTGAACTTTTCCTCTTGTGTGTATTCTGTATGCTTAGAACTATCGTTTGATTTAGAACGCATATACCATTACAGACGTACCAAACCCAATCAACACTTGATTTAGGAAATGTTCATAACATTATCCTCCAATACAAAATTATATCCTTCTTTATGCAACAAAGAAACTGATATAATATTGCACATCATGTTTGGTACGTAATAACAGTCGTTCAGAATCAATGTATTACCATTTGGTAATACTAGGTGATATTCGCCAACTATTTTGGCTGCAACAATTGCTCAATTCCCTACTTTTAGAGACATATCACATTTTCCCAGTTCTCTACCTCTCCTTAGCCCATATAATAAATTACAGACGTGGGATCCTGATCCGGTATCTAATACCCAGGATGTAGAGCAAACTGAGAAACAGTTCTCGGTAACGAACACAACTGAAGAAAATGCATCTAGTAGAGAATGTAAGGATTGTGCAGTTGTTGTTTGCGGATGGGAGCTATTTGCCGATTTCTTGGTGATTGATACGGACAGCTATGAAGTTGTCTTGGGAATGGATTTTCTCGGCACTTTCCACGCTCACATTGATTGTAGGGCAAAGAAAGTAATTTTCCAAATTCCCGGACATCCAGAGTTTATCTTTACTGGAGGAAGCAGTTCTGTCGGGCCAGTCGAGTTTCGGGTTAGGCCGACAAATAGTGTTCTTTCGTCTATGGAAGTTGATAAGGAAGAAGCGCCAGCTGTTGTTCGAGATTTCATGGACGTGTTCGAAGACATCTCAGGTTTACCGCCGAAACGAGACGTGGAGTTCGCGATCGATCTTATTCCTGATGCAGCGCCAATATCTAAGGAATACTATCCAATGGCACCAGTGGAGTTGGAAGAAGTCAAGAAGCAGGTTGCTGAATTACTTGAGAAGGGTTGGATTCGCAGCAGTAACTCGCCTTAGGGAGCTCCGGTTCTTCTAGTCAAGAAGAAAAATGGCACAAGGAGGATGTATATCGATTATCGAGAATTAAACCGGGTGACTATTAAGAACAAGTACCCGATCTCTCGCATTGGCGAATTATTTAAACAGCTTAGTAGCGCAAGGGTATTCTCAAAGCTGGATTTGCGATCCGGATATCATCAGGTTCGAGTTAAATCAGAAGATATTTGCAAAACTGCGTTCCGAACTCGGTATGGACATTACGAGTATTTAGTGATGCCCTTCAGAGTAACGAATGCTCCGGCGATATTTATGGACTTGATGAACCGAATATTTTCACCATTCTTGGACCAGTTTATAGTAGTGTTCATTAATGATATTCTGGTCTACTCCAAGAGTATTGAAGAGCATGCATAACACTTGAAGATCGCACTGCAGACGTTGAGGCAAGAAAAATTGTATGCAAAGATGAGCAAGTGCGAGTTTTGGCTTGAAGAAGTGAAGTTTTTGGGGCATGTCGTGTCCGGAGATGGAATCGCCGTTGATCCCGAAAAGACTGCAGCAGTTCGAGATTGGCCGATTCCGAAGAATGTTGCGGAGATCAGAAGATTTCTTGGACTTGCTGGATATTACAGAAAGTTCGTGAAGAATTTTGCTCGTTTGGCTGAGCCTTTGACCAAGCTTACGCGCAAGGAACTACCATTTGTGTGGACAGATAAGTGTGCGTCAGCTTTTGAGGCATTGAAGCAGAGATTGATAACCGCTCCTATTTTGACCGTGCCAGACAGTTCCGGAAGATTAGTGATTCACAGCGACGCATCTGGGAAAGGATTGGGATGTGTTTTGATGCAGCATGGGAAGGTTATGGCTTACGCATCAAGACAGTTGAAGACTTTCGAAGATTCGATTTGGAAGTTATGCTACCGCATTCTTCGGGACAGTTGATGCAGCTGCAAGTACAGTCGTCGTTGATCGAGAATATTATAGCAGCGCAGTTACAGGACCCTAGATTGCAGAAGTTTCGAGAACAGGTTGAAGCTGGACTTCGAACGGACTTGTTGATCCATGAAGATGGTTCGTTGCGTTATGGTAGTCGTTTGTGTGTGCCAAAAGGAGATATTCGCGAAGAAGTTACGAAGGAGGCGCACAGTTCCGCGTATTCCGTACATCCAGGAGGCACGAAGATGTACCGAGATCTACGACAACATTTCAGGTGGGAAGGCATGAAACGGGAGATTGCCCGCTTTGTAGCAAAGTGCTTGGTGTGTCAGGAAGTTAAGGCTGAACATCAAAGGGTTGCCGGTTTATTGCAACCACTTCTGATTCCTCAATAGAAGTGGGAACATATAACCATGGATTTCGTGACGGCTTTACCGCGGAGTCCAAAGGGAAACAATGCAGTTTGGGTGATTGTTGATCGATTGACCAAGGCAGCTCATTTCATCCCTTTTCGAGTTGGTCAATCAACAGAAGCTTTGGCAGAACGGTACATGCAGGAGATTATAAGATTGCATGGAGTACCGGTGAGCATCGTGTCAGATCGTGACACTCGTTTCTTATCACACTTCTGGAGGAGCTTACAGGAAAGTTTGGGAACTCGATTGAAGTTTAGCACAGCTTATCATCCTCAGACAGATGGCCAGTCGGAGAGAATGATCCAAACTCTTAAAGACATGTTGAGAGCTTGCATGTTAGACTTCAAGGGTTCATGGGAGGATCATCTACACTTGGTGGAGTTTTCTTACAATAACAGTTTTCAGGCGACTATTCAAATGGCTCCATTTGAAGCATTGTATGGTCGTAAGTGTCGTTCACCTGTTTGTTGGGACGATATTAGAGAACGAAAATTGTTGGGACCGGATTTGATCGTGCAAATAGTTGAGAAGATTAACACTATCCGGAATCATATGAAAGCAGCACAAGACCGACAAAAGAGTTGGGCAGATACATCGAGAAGACCTCTAGAGTTCGCCGTTGGTGATTTGGTATTCTTGAAGATATCGCCGACTAGAGGGGTGATTCGTTTCGGAAGTCGAGGAAAGCTTAGTTCTTGATTCGTTGGACCTGTTGAGATTTTGGAGCGTGTTGGAGAAGTGGCGTATCGATTGGCGTTACCGCAATCTTTGGCGAATGTTCATGACGTGTTTTATGTATCTCAACTCCATAAGTAGGTTCGAGATGAAACGCATGTGTTGGATCATTCGGAGCTGACTGTACGAGAAGATTTGACTTTTGAGAAGCGACCGATGTCGATTGTTGATTGAAGGGAAAAGGTTCTTAAGAACAAGGTTATCCCTCTTGTGCTTGTTTCTTGGGGAAATCGCTCGCACGGAGAATCAACTTGGGAACGAGAAGATGAAATCCGGCAGAAGTTTCCACATCTATTCTTGTAGTTTATTGATTGTTTATCCCTTTCTTGTTTTTGGAATTTCGAGGACGAAATTCTTTTTGTAGTTGGGTATAATGTAACAACCTAGTTCATTTATACCAATTCCAGTTCCCGTATTTACTTATCTGTGGTATTTTCTTAATTTATCGTGTTTTGGGTGCGAATGGTATTTTACATTTTACATTGCATTCGACCAGACCCGCTTGCTTGAACCTATTTTGATTCATAGTTATCAATTACCCTGACTTGTTACGTAAACATGTGCATCTCATGTATACTGCATATTGGCATTTCATCTGACATCGCACATTTTACCATATAACATTTTAGGTCATGTAAAATAATTTAAAATTGCATTTCATAGCCTTCTTGATACCCCAAACCCCGTGGTAGCATCCGCGCATCTTGTTCTCGTCCCGTTCAGTGAAACGGACGTGTTTGGATGGCTACGCGCACGTATGTGCATCCGTTCTTGGGGTATACATTTTCGTTACCTGAGCATCTGTTTTAAATTTTGAAAGTCGCATATATTTTTCGTATTTTAAATCTGAAATTTTAGACCCGACCCGGGCGCGTTTTGAAATATTTTTGTATCCCGCCAAAATTCTAATTATTTAAAATTTTAAACTTTGTTTAAGAATTTGTTTAACAGTTCACAGAATTTCTTTAAACAAATTAAAATCTTTTAAAATTTTTAAAATCTTTTCCCTAACTGTTACAGCTCTCTCCAGCTCTCTCTCGCTGTCATGAGGGCCCCATGCATCTCTCTCTCTCTCTTTCTTTTCTTTCTCTCTTTCTCTCTCTCCCCCCCCCTCTCTCTCTCTCACCCGTTATCTCTTTCTCTCTCTTCCACAAAACAAAAAATCTATCTCTCCTCACTATTCACCGCACCCTTTCTCTTTCCTCTCGATTCTCTCTCTCTCTCCTCTTGCTTTATTTCTTTCTCTCTCTCTCTCTATATATATTTATTTACTTCCTCCTTCCTTTCTCGTTTTCTTTTAACCCATGCAACCGCGAACCCTAGCCGTCGCCCCCTCGCCTTCCCCGTCGTTGTCGTCGTCGCCATCGCCGTCTCGTCGCCGCCTCCTCACCCTCATCAACACCTCCACCTTCTCTCTCCTTCCCCGAGCCCTGCACACACCCGAGAATAGAACCCGAGCCCCCTGCACATGCTACACCGCCGGAGTTGATCACCGCCGTCGATCTCGTCCTCGTTTTTCGACTCCAGTGCACCACCATGAGCTTCTTCTTCCCTATTTCCTTCTTCCTTCCTTTCCTTTCCTTTCTTCTTTCTTCTGTTCTTTTTTCCCTTAAAATATTTCTCTGCCTTGTTTAGTTCACCGGAAACCGGACGTGACGTCGACGATCCCGACGACCCAGCGAGCGTACCTGACTTGTGGGATCACGTTTGTGCGTTGTTTGGAACCGTTCTGTGTACCGTGCGCGCGTCGTGACATTTCGCCGACGTGAGACGTTCCGTACACACCCGTTTCTTGATCCGTCTAGGCAAGTTAATCTTGCTACATGCTATATAACTCATTACATATTTATTTAATTAAATACTATACCTGTAGTTCAAATCTAGTACCCCATGTTTTATTTTATAACGTTTCGATATTCCGTTTGCATCCGTTTATATCATTTTTAAATCTAGATCATGAAAACATATCTTGTTGCATACTAGACTACAGTATACTGCACCCATATCAATATTTTTATCACATGGTGCTTATTTGTACATCCCATAGTACCATTTTATAGTTTATAACCTTTACGGATACCCGTTTGCATCCATTTCGTCTAATATATTTATAACTGCATCCATATATCGTATTAATGCATAATAATGTGATATTAACATTCCATGTTTAATAAAGTGCATCCTAATTAGTGTTGGAACTATAACTTTAACCCTAATCGATAGCTGTGCATCCATATGTTTGAATCTATACCTATTTACATACCATATCACATTATTCCATTTTATTGTTACATTGGTAGCCCATACTTGTTTGTGTGTACCCATGCTTAGTATAGTTTGATTTTGAGCACCCATGTGACACTTGTGCACCCCCTGACATGACTTGATACACCACTACTTGACACAACTTGATACCTGTGCACTTCTTGACATGATTGGGCCCATGTACACTACCTGACATGACCTGATGTACCACAGTTTGACCTGTTACTTGATCTTGTTACTAATGCCAACAATCTTGACCTGTTGTCCCTACGGACATTTCCTATTGTCTATTCAGACAAACCTGTACTTACTTGACCCTGTGTTGGTATTAGCTCCAGATTTATCAATACCTGACTTGAACACATAACTTGGAGTATGGGGAAATCAATGATGAAACCTGACTTGTAACTCGACAGTTCGATGCCTTTACTGACCAGTCTTACGGGCTAGGCCAGCCCCGGGATGATGCTGCTGACATCATTCGTCGTTACATACTACCTTTTACTGCCTTGAGGCACGTCTCGGATTCATCCCGAGAGTCTTAGACCGTGGTCCCGGGCACGCATGGGATACTATTGAGTTACATCGATGATTCATCAAATTGATTTCAAAAACTTGAGAGTAGTTAACCCAGTAGACCGGTTTAGATTACTCACTGCACATCACATGTGCCTTACCCTGCACTGTCCTTATTTATATTACTGTTTTACCTGTTTTACCATTCATACTCATACCTGTTGTCTTGCTACCCCTGTTTATATTATTGCTTGATATTATGACACACTGACGTCTGGGTTTTGCATGGCCCAGAATCTTTACCTGTACTGCAGGCCGAGCAGGAATATTTTAGTCAGCAGGCTGAGCAGTGAGGACCTGTTAGTATTTGGTTTTATTTATGCATTTTCATTCCTGATATGAGCCCGCATTATGGGACGTACATTCCAGTTTATTCTTGTATTGCATTTTTTTCTTCCGCATTATTTTATTCTTGACTCGTTATTCTGGCTCATGGATATGTATTAGATAGTTATCATTATTGTTCTTGATATCTCTATAGTTTTAGATTTTCTTAATACTTGTGAAAGTTGAAAAATGTACAAATAAGTTAATTATGGTGGCTACGGTCATAAAATCACAATATAGTTTTAGATGGACATAAAACCACAAAGTCGTTATGAATTAAAGTACAATTAATAACCTATTGATTGAAGAAGTTATGGGGGATTATATTTAATTACACAAATGTAATCAAATCCAGTTTTTCCTTTTGATTTACATTCATGGCTCAAGATATACTGTTTTAATCTCATGTTTGGCATGTATATTAAGGCTTGAGCATTCATGCGTATTTTGCGTAAATTATGCTTGAATATAAAGAAAAAATTAAGGTCTTCAGACAGATACATGTATGATGAAATATGTGCGTGCTCTGCGAATGTGGCCTATAGGATTTGTATACAGTAGATAAATGTAAAATGACCACTATATTTACGGCGATATCCATAATTTGAACCTAAAATGTCGGTTTCCTAACTGATAATCAGCAATAAATAATGGCTAACTTGCTGTGTTGTCTTTTAATTATTTCATCTTACAGGTCAACACTTACACAGGCCGTTTTAAACATGAAAACTCCGAACCTGCTAGTAATAAGCCTTTATGTGGGTTAAACTCACTAATGGAAGTTTGATGAAGGTCCTTTTCGGGTCTCCGTCAGATGTTGTCTTCCGTCGATCTTCCGGTGGATCTTGGAGGTGATCTCTTGTTGCGCGTGGGTCTTAATGGGTTTTGAGGAGATTGGTGGTTTTGAGGAATTTGCGCCAAGTACCTGCAAAGAAGTCCCGGGGTGATTTGGTACCACCGAGGACCCTCCGACGGTCAAGTTAGCACAAGATCCGAGCAGAGTAACGGCTAAGTAGGGTGAAAAAAGCTTACTTGACCCCTCTGTGATGGGGATTTATATAGTGGCGGCAGCACGCAGTAGCAGGCATGAGAATCTCGCCGGCAGTTACGCTCTCGACGTCACGCCTGCGTAATAAGCGGATCGCCCGTTAATGGGGATCGTGATGGCATGGAACGTGGGATGTTACCGGTGGAGAATCCGCGCATGGCGAGATTTGCGGAGCGGCGGTTACGCCTGTGAGTGGTGGAGTTGGTCGGTCGGAGGGACCGAGAAAGATGGTCTCGGCGGGAGAGCTCGGGAACGAATGGAAGGGCCAAGGTATCTTGGTCTTGTGGTTTACCACAGGGCGATTGCCGAGGTATCTTGGTCCTGTTGTAGCTCGGGGGCGAGCTGAGAGGCCGAGGAGGCCAACTTGCAGATGGTCCTGAGGTGAGCCAGCTTGTGCTTGCAGGTCGGGTACAAGGACGGCCTGGTCGGTCCTTTCTTCTGAGTTCTGGGATACATCATCTGTCACGTGTCCTGATCTGGGAGATCGCCGACACAGAGCATCATCAAAGTTTGTTCTCACTTTTCCTTGATTGCTGCATTTATGATAACATGTATCCCTTTCAATATAATGCTATCGGAAGCTAATTCTTTTAATCTAGGAAATATTTAAAGCCAATTTATGAAGATGATCAAATGGTTAATCATGCAATAAACACTACCTATGATTGGTAAGATCATGGGCTGTCTTTTTGTGAAGATCCATGGGACCGAAAGCTGTATATACAAGGACGAAGGGCATGTTCAGGAGAGTGGCGCCTGCCGCTCCCCCGAGCGTTGAGCGGCTACGCGAGCACCGCACCTCCGAACAGGGGCACGGCCAGCATTTCCCACCACTCTCATGAGCGGTGGGGAAGATAAGGTGGGCCCCCTTTTGTTGGTTTTTGACGCGACCGGGATCGCGTCAAGATGTTACCTTCCGTTGATCTGCTGATGGCGGCGATGGATGGTTGAGATTGGATCTGGAGGCAGGCTCCTGAAGCGTGTGGATCTCAATGGGTTTGAGGTTGGTTGTCGCCGAGCTACCTGCAAGGAAATCCCGGGGTGGTTGTACCACCGAGGACTCACCGACGATCAAGTTAGAAGGGAAATCCGAGCAGAGTAACGGCTTAGTGGAGTAAAAATGACTTACTTGAATCGTCTGAAGAAGGGGTTTAAATATCGGTGGCAGCAGGCAGGGCAGGCACGAGAATCATGCCGGCCGTTACGCTCCCTACGTCACGCCCACGTGATGAGCGGGATCTTCCATTAATGGCGAGACAGGCTCGTTAATGGGGGATCGTGATAGCGTGGAACGTGAGATGTGGCCGATGGAAATCTCGCGCATGACGAGATTCGCGGGATGGCGGTTGCGCCTTTGAGCGGTGCCGTTGGTCGGTCGATGAGACTGAGGACGATGACCTCGGCGGGAGAGCTCGCGGACGAGCGGGAAAGCCGAGGTATCTTGGTTCCGCGGTAGCCCGGAGACGAGCTGGGAGGCCGAGGAGGCCAGTTATGCAGGGGGCTCGGAGACGAGCCAAATGTTGTTTGTAGGACGGGCACAGGAGCGGCCTGGTCGGCCACTGTAGGTCCTTTCTTGCAAACTTCGGGACACGTCATCTGCCACGTGTCATGATATAAGTAATTATCGTTATTGAGCATCATCGGTTTTTTTTTTATAAAATAAATTGAATGGGCTGGGTAGATTTTCTAATAATTTTTAATTTTTAATGAATTTTTCCCCAAAAATCATGTTTACAAAACCATGGTTTAGATAATCCAAACATCCCATAGTTACAAAACCATGACTTCACTCCGTTCTTCCGACCACACTCTAAAATATGGTTCGGCTACAAAACCATATTGGTCTCACACCGCCCACTGGAGCTGACACGTGATGCTCCTTGAGGGACCAAAGGTACACTGCTCCAAAAAAGCTCTGTGCGCATTATATGATCATTATTATAAAAGCCATGCGCGTTGCTTGTGGTTTAGGCTAGCTGTGCATAGGCTTTTTGAACAAAGCATTTGGGCAAAGGTTGACTGCCAGCATGGAGAAAAAGCTGTGGGCTCCCAGATCTTGGATGAGACAATTATCAACATCACATGTGTAGTAGTGTTATGAATTAGTGCCATATAGAAACAGCCCATCAACCATATGAGACGATTTCTCTTAAGGTTACTTCAGTTGAAAAGTTATCTAATATTGAGACAATAAGGAGTTATTTTATGTGAAGAATCAATAAAACTGTCACATCAAATGTGCTGTTTGTGAAAAATGGAACGGAATGCACCTTCCAAGGTGCTAAGTAAGATCATGTCTCTGAGGAATTATGGAAGAATTGTTCCACGGGATCCAAAAATTTGAGAGGATTTCATAATTTTGTGTTTGCTTGTACGATTTGGATTTGTAGGATTCCTTTGTTTTTTTATGGAGAGCCCGCCACAAAACAAGGATCCTTAAATCCTAAAAATTTGGAGAATTTGCCAGGATTTGGCACTATTAATTGTACTTTTAGATGGGATCCGGATACTTTATTTATTTAATAATCCTCCCTCTCTAGAATCCTCAAATCCAAATCGCACTTTCTTTTCACCAACCAAACAAAGATTACAAGGATCTACAAATCAAATACTAGGAATCCAATGTCAACCAAATAACAAATTACCAAATCCAGAAATTTTCAACCGTGCCATTTTGGAATCCAAATTTCATAATCTTACAACCAAACAGCCCCTAAGGGACAAAATCACAGGCCAATTGTACGGTGAATGGGTGCGAAAAGTGTCTATTTTTTTTCCTGAAAATGGAGGACGACAGAATATGAGGTTTGTTTTAAAATTTTAAAATTCTATAGCTATCCACATATATAAGTAACACTTTTTTTAAAATAAATTTGGCATAGACCAAAAATGCATATAAACGAAACAAAAGAAAATATATCCTTCTACAAAATTAGTTTGGATAAGTAATTCCCAAGAAAAATGCCACATCAAGCTCAAACGTATACGAATTTAGGTATGATTAATACATCTTATATGGATGAATTTTTTTTTTTTAATATTTTTATTTTGAAAAAAAAAATAGTAATGAGTAATTGCCTGTGCTTGTGGCTCGTGACTGGACCGTGAGAGTGGCATTCTTGTGATACCCAGCCTCGAGTGGCACGTGACCAAGGTGGACCCCACATTACCTTAATTTTATTAATTTGGCCCTTGAATCTGTCGTATATCTAAATACACCCATCGAATTTGTTCGTTTACATGCTACAGGACATCATTTTGCAAATTACACCACGGTTCGAATATGCAAAATCTTTACCATTATAACCAGAAGTACTTAGATGATGTAAATAATGAACAAAATATAAAATATAAAAAAATGATAAAATTCCAACAACCAAAGTTAAGCATCGAAGTTGTCCACCTCATCAACCATAAAAAACGGAAATAAGGAAACGAAAAGTCAACAACCCTCCATCTCTCTCTTATTCATTACACATTCTCTCTAATGCTCAAAAACCCAAAAAGAAACGTGACTTACAAATTTATACACCCCTTATATCTTTGTTATTTTGCATAATTTACAAATTCTCAATTCTAATGTTATCACTAATCACATTCATTTAATTTAAATTTAGAGAAACTATAGGCATTTTAATAAATTTTTATGTAATGTCAAGAATAAAATCTTTTACACATGCAGCTGTTCAAAATATTCACACATGCATCGCATGTGCAAAAACACTAGTAACAAATAATAAATATTATCCTCTCATCCCTTGTTATTTCAATATCCTAGCCTATTAATCATTCTCATTCTTGAAAAATATCTCCTTCTCTTCCTCCCTCCAATATTGACTTATTAATTCATGTGCAAAGACCTTTGTATTCATCGTTAGAAAACTTCAAAGGAAAAAAAAGGTTGAAAAGCAGAACAAGTCTTATCTTTAGGTTGAAAAGTAAAAAATACAATAAGGTGTTAAAGTATAATAATGAATTAATTTTGAGACATTCTAGAGAAATTTATTCCCGTTACTATGATCCAGTTTAAAACTTTTGATGCAAACCAGAGACTTTAAAATGTTATTAGAGCAATCCAATTTCAAATATTATTAGCAAAGAATATTTTTCAACTCATAGAGTACTTAACGATGTTGAACCCTCCAAATAATTTGAGTCGGTTTATTGTTAAATCATTTTTCAATTAAGCTTGTTCCGATTAGGACTCTGTGCTCTTCTTCTATGCTCTTTTTTCTAACGTGGATGCTCAGATTTCCCACACAACTTTAGGCCTCTGTTTTACCCTAATATCAACCGTCTGATTTCCAGTGCAGGGGATCCTGATCCAGTTTGTCATATAGGTAAAGTTTTTAATCTTTAATAATGAAGAGGTTTATATTTATATTTATATTTTAATTCTTAAGGAAGAAAAGCCAATTTAAATTAATTGATGGGGACACCCTAGGACCTAACCTTTTTCCAAAATGCGCGCATGAAAGGATAAGGGACCACACATGCAAGTGAAACAAAGCACTAACCTACAACCGATATCAAAAGTTTGATAGTTGCGTTACTTGCATTTTCTTGGGATCTATAAATGCTTGAAATGTTCTCTTTCACGTTATTTTTTCTTCTTTACAATACGGTCCCTTCGAGAATCTAACTGGCGATCTCTCGTTTTAGAAAGTAAAGTTATACAGCACAACCTATTTCCTTTTGATTATTTCACATTATTGTTGAGGAAGCATGGATTTTAAAGTATTTATAATACTAACCATTCGAGTTTTGGCTAATTGCTCTAGAACATAGCCTCTTATCATTAACTAATTTCGTTCAGAAAATATTTGTACACGCTCTTAAATATTTACATATATTTAAAAATATTTTAAACAAATTAAAATTATATATGTTCTAAAATTTAATAATAAGGGATAGGCTTTGTATTTTGAGTTTAATTATAAAGAAATATCTTTATTTGATAGTTAATGTTACTTTTTCCCGTGATCTTTCAAACCAGTTGTAATTTAGTCATTGGATTATGTTGATAAATCTATGTATCTTTACACAGAGATGTGATTTTCTTTGTATCATAAATAAATATATATACTTTAAGCAATAAAATATTAACAATAGAGGATATAAAATTTATTTATCATCTCTATACTATTTTGTTGAAACACACAATCTCATCACTTGCATATTCTTTTCTCACCTACTTGAAATGGGATCATCTTACATATGATCGGTTAGCAATTAGAATACACACACGCACACGCGAGGATAATGGAGAAAAGATGCCATAAAAAGGAATTTTCTTCTATGCCGTCGAAAAAGTACACCATTTTTTTTGACGATCGATACCTATCATCATCATCGCTATCATGTAAGATGTGGGTACACCAAATTTCACGTGATTCCATCACCTTTTCACTGTTGATTTAGTGAGTACAAAATTAACGATTTACTGACAATAAAACTTTTTACATTGCTAATTCAACGGTGAAAAGTGGCGGAATCACATGAAATTTGGTGTATTCATATCTTACATGATAAAGATGATGATGATTGGTGTCGATCGTCAAAAAAAATCGCGGAGGATATAGATATTTGACGCCACATAATAAAAAAGTCTTCTAGAGCTGCTTTTCTTCATTTTATAAGAGAGAGGGAGAAATATATATATATATATATATATAGGGAGAAAGTAATGGAGGAAAGAGGCTCCAGGAGGCTTTTTGCGTTAGGCGGCGGCAAAAAGTATGTATTTCATCATTTTATTTGACGATCGGCATCTTCCAACTTGATAAACATACTCTAATTTGTCGATACACCAAATTTTATATGATTACAACACCATTTCACCGTTGATTTAGTAATGTAAAAAAATTTATTGTCGTTAAACTGTCAATTTTGCACCCACTAAATCAATGGTGAAATTGTATTGTAATCATATAAAATTTGGTGTATCGACAAATCAGACGATGGATATCAAGTTAGAAGGTGCCGATCGTTGAATAAAATGGTGGAGGACGTAGCTTTTACCGCCACCTAACGCAAAAGACCTCATAGGGCCTCTTTCCTCCATTGTTCCCGTCTAATTTGCCGCCACCTTCTAGCTTATTTTCTCTCTCTCTCCACATTCTCTCTCTCTCCACACACACATGAGAGCAATGGAGGAAAGAGGCCTCAGGAGGCCTTTTGCGTTAGATGGCGGCAAAAGATACGCCGTCCACCATTTTATTCGACTGTCGGCACCGTCCATCTTGATATCCATCGTCTGATATGTCGATACACCAAATTTAATGTGATTATATTACTTTTTCACCGTTGATTTAGTGGGTGCAAAATTAACGGTGCACCGACAATAAAAATTTTACATTGCTAAATCAACGGTGAAATGGAGTTAGAATCACAAGAAATTTGATATGTCAACATCTTAAAGGATGAAGATAAGCTGGAAGGTGCCGATCATCAAATGAAATGGAGGACATACTTTTTGCCGCCACCTAACGTAAAATTCCTTTCAGGGTCTCTTTCCTCCATTATATATATATGAGAATAATAGAGGACAAATGCTCTAGAAGAAAATTCCTTTCAATGACGGCAAAATTTATATATATATATATATATATATATATATATATATATATTTATTGGAGAGTGCTCCATCCGCTTTTTTTAAAAACGGGAACTCTCGATCCGCGACATATTTGAACGATCCGAATCATTCAAGTTGATCAACCTACCTTCAAGTCTATGTATACGTCTAACCAATGCATTAGATAGAGTTTATGCTGTTACATTGAAAGACGTTCATTTTGTACTAATCTAATACATGAGTTAGAGGTCTTCAAATCCTTTGATTTTTCACACACATATATTTGAGAGCAGGGTGTTCAACTTGAACGGTTGGGAATGTTAAAATATGTAGTGGAACGGGAGTTTCCGTTTTCCAAAAATACGGACCGATTTGCAATGTATCACTCTCTCCCCCCACCCCACATATATATATCAGGATCATTAAAACTATTAGGTTATTTTTTTCTTTTTCTTTGTTTTTTGCAAGCCTGTGTGTGTATATATATATAATGTCAACTGTGGTTTATAAATACCCGCGGTTATTTGCAACCGCATCACAATCGTGCGCTTAATTAAGGGATCGAACTTTTGTAAACCAGTGGAAATGAGGCGTGCCGAGCTTAATTAGACAGAAGAATAATTTCGGTATATGACTATATATGAGTAAAGGGTTTTAGGTATTATATAAAACCAATATGTTAATTTCGAATCGGATGATGTTTGAAGGTTTTGGACAAGATACATGCTTTAATTTCTTTGTTTTTTGCAAGCCTGTGTGTGTATATATATATAATGTCAACTGTGGTTTATAAATACCCGCGGTTATTTGCAACCGCATCACAATCGTGCGCTTAATTAAGGGATCGAACTTTTGTAAACCAGTGGAAATGAGGCGTGCCGAGCTTAATTAGACAGAAGAATAATTTCGGTATATGACTATATATGAGTAAAGGGTTTTAGGTATTATATAAAACCAATATGTTAATTTCGAATCGGATGATGTTTGAAGGTTTTGGACAAGATACATGCTTTAATTTCAAGTCCATATATTGACTAGTATATCTTTTCACTTTGCATCATAATAATTTAAAATATATAAATACTCTTAAACATACTTTGAAATCGAGCTGAGCTACATTGATAAAATACTAGAATGAATCGCTTTTGTCAAGACTCGCTTTACCCAAAAAACCTGAACTGTTAGCTAGGTTGCATGATAACAATGTATATCAAGATAACATAATATTTTATAGATTTGCCCATCATGGATATAGTTGAGTATTCCACCCCTATGTATGTGTGTAGGTATATAATACAAACTAAATATTAGTTACCATAGGAGAGAATTTTCTGTGATGGCATATCTAATTTTTGCAAACCCACATACAGATTCTAATGTATTCATATATATATATATAGAAACAGAAAATTCACTAATCGAACGTCTTAAAAAGATCATATCATGATATTAAATAATAACCTAAACTATCATCATATAACTTCAGGGTTGTGGTGTAATAAATAAAATGTTAATATGGTATGAAAGCAATCAATGATTCAAAGTTCAATTTGCATGGGATACATAATTAATTATACGTATTATTTTTAAGTAAAAAATAGCCATGCTCAGAAACCTAAGTTTTGATCCGAAGGACTCCTGACCTATGGTGGACGTAGTTTTGGTGTTTTAAATGTTTTGCCGCTGCAATTAATTCTGATATATATCCTACTTCAAAACATATGACCCATCATTTTAAATCTTAATTATTACTATAGGATATTGACTTGAGACCATATATTATCATCAAATAAACAGAGTACGACTCTCTCTCTCTCTCTCTAGAGAATAACACAACCTCATCTCCCTCCCTCCCTCCCTCTCTCTCTCTCTCTAGAATAACACAACCTCATCTCCCTCTCTCTCCCTCTCTCTCTCTCTCTCAACAACAACAACAAAAAAACACAAAAGAACAAAAATCTAGGAGCACTCTGGATCCCTCTCCATTAACTTGGTTGATGATTTTCTCTCTCCTCCTCCAACATGCATTCACATGTTCTCGTTTCTCTTTCTCTCCTGTGTGTCAGAGAGTTGGCTCAGAATCTGTTTCATTTTGTTTCTTTCTCTGTTCTGATTAAATATTTGTGATTTCTCCAAGGCTTACACCACTTGGGTCTTTCTTTCTTTCTTTTGCTTTGAACTGTGATCGACTTTTTTCAGCTTGCATGCATAGGCCTGCAGTATATATAGAGATTGATAAAAATAAAAATAATAAAGTAAGTAAATCAGAAGGATCAATGCAAAAAATAATAGACTATGGTATGCTCTGAAGTTGATTTGGTTGCATGGAGGGATTTCACTAAAGATCTAAGGGTTCTTCTTCTTGATGAAGATGCAGCTTCTGCAGCTCAAACTAAGTTGATGCTTGAAGCAATGGACTATATTGGTATGTGATTCTAAAACTTATTATTTATTTCTTGCCTTTAAGTTTAATTGAACTCTTATGATCTATATAATTTTAGTTGTTTGATGTTTTTTAGGTTGCATGTCATGTTTTTTTTCCTTCCTTTTTTAATAAGAAAATTAATTGTTTTGAGAGGAGCCTTTGAAGTATTAAGTGATCTAAAAGTGCACCTCTCTCCCTCTCTCTCTCCAGTCTCTTGTGAGTATATTTATGTTTCTTTTCTAAACTGGTTAGGGTTACATTAATTAACCATATCCGATTTAATATCTAAAAAATATAAATGTTTTATGTTTCTTTTGAAATATGGCAACATACATGTTTCATGTGATGCAAAAAGCATAAGAATATGTTTCCACAATTTGCAAAACTGCATAAAAATATCCATGAACTTTTTCAAGTAGTGTGTGATAAGTATAATGAATTGGGTATTTAGAGATGGTGGTCAAAGGAGCGAGGAAGGTGCGGATGGCGTCTGGTTGAAGGTTGAGGATAAGCGGAGGAAGAAGGGACAAAAAAGAAGAGAAAAATGAAGAAAAAGGCCAAGCTTTCAGGAATTCAGTGAAATTTTGTGGCCAAGGATGTAAGATTTTGGAGGTTATAGAACTCAAAAAATTGGGTATTTAGAGATTTAAAGATTTGGAGTTTAGGGATTTAAACGTTTGGAAGTTAGGGGTTTCTAAATTCCGTGATTTAGATATTAATTTAGGGTTTAGAGATTTTGGGATCTTGAGCACCGGAGGCTATGAATTTAGTGATATAGAGATTTAATCTCTTGGAGGTTCGAGATTTCGAAATTCCAAGATTAAATATTTTGGGATCTTCAGATTTGTGGATGCTACAAATTTAACGGTGAATTGTCAAAAAAACAAAAAAAAGCATTTTTTTCTGTTGTAAAATACCCCGCCCTCGAAATGTTAGTCAAACCCCCCTAAAACGTTTTTAGTTGTCAAAACCCTTTACCAGAGATACCTAGCAGTTGCATGTTATATCTAGTTTTCTGCGATATCTAAGCAGCGATATCTAAACAGTTGCCTATGATATTTAAACCGCTACCTGTGATATCTAAATAGATTGTATGAATTGGTTAGACATAGCAGGCTACTATGTAAATAATGTAGGAAAAATTTTCAGGGGTTTTTTGACTATTGTTTCGAGGCCGAGGAGTTCTTGACTGCAGAAAAAAGTGTTTGGTTTTTTTTTGACAAGATTGTGCAGCAGCAGCATGGGTAGACATCGCTTTACGGATGTGGGGGAATAACTATTGTGCAATTGGACAAGAGATTAAGCTTAGATCAACTAGGAGGTAAAGGAAAGATATTAATTTACTAAAATATGAATACCCCGATAAAAGAAGGCTAAAACTCGTATAAATAGTTAAATCCTAACAAACCCTAATAATGCAAAAGTATGGAAAAGTCCCTTATCCAAAAATAATAAAAGATGAAAAATAACTTAGCTGGTAAAATTGCAACATTTGTGCAATAAACTTCGGACCCTCCTTACGTCCTCTAAATGAAATCATACTTGCGAAATTCGGTAAGCAAATCTGTTGGACGTCTTATAGGGCTTTCGATGTCATTTCTTAAATAGTATAAAAATAGTGATTCTTATGGGCTCCAGAAGTTAACTCTAAAATCCTAAGCCTCTTATTTGCTAGTTTGGTTCAAACGAAACAAATATTCTTTCAAAATTTGCTCAAGAGAGACATGAGAAGGTTTGTGCTGCCGGAGAGAGAGGGAAGAAGAAAGAATGAAAGAGGAGAGAACAAGGAGGAGAAAAGAGAAGATAGAGGTAAAATAGTTGAAACCAAGCAATTATGGATAAAATAATCGTCTACATGAACGTTTGCAGACATCCCAATACTTGAGCGTATATTTTTATAGTCAGGATGGTAGTCCGTAGCAGTTTTTTTTCATTAATTGAATTTGTTTATGGTATACATAGCACAAAAGTTCATGCATATTTTCTTACAGTTTTGCCTTCCAAAATGTTAGGATAATATCCCAAGTCATGCATATATAAGTTATTTTTACATAAATTTTCCCTGCAGTTGTAGTCCATGCTTTTTCTTCTTCTGATATGTACTAATGATGCAAATGGGTCAGGGATAGGGAGCAAATATATGTATCATATATGTATCCAATAGTCATAAGCGGATTCGAATACGGATCCAGATGGTTATTAGAATGAAAAATACTATCTGTATTTGGTAAAACTGGGATACAGATACGGATATAAGATGAATTTTGGAAAAAAAAATACTAATAAAGTAAAAAAATTACTATTTTTATCATCGGATACGGATACGGAACGGATATTGATGTTGCAACCGAAACGGATATAGGTGTTTCCATATCTGCATTCAGTGCCTATTGGCAAATACGAATGCGAATACGAATTCGGAGAGTTATCGGAAATGAAAATTACCTTTTAATAAAAATTAGATACGATATGGATATAGAGTCGGCCCGAATTATTATCCGTTTACATATTATGTATATATATTGAAATCCTTAGTTAAAAATGAGCTTTTCATTTCAAGCACTATGTGCTCCATCCTAACCTCATCCACACAATGCATCCTACTTTATCCATCATAAAAATTGAGCTTTTAAAATCTTTTACTGCATCAAAGTCTTTGCAGAAATGGGTGAATCCTTCACCTCTTTATAGCGTAACTTAAACTAAAATACCCTTAAATAGCATAGTTTTTCACTAAACTGCCTCAAAAGTTTATTGTTACTGTAAGCTACCTTAAACTATGATTTTCATGGGATATTTTCACTAAAACACCCTCGAAAACAGCACTTGAGGTATTTTACCGTGATAAAAAATTCTAAGGCAGTGTAGCATAATTTGCCCCTACTTTCTATCAGGCACCATCCGCTCCTATGTCATTGCTCGTAAGACGCTTAACTACCAACATCAACCATATAGTCTCCATCTTCTTTATGAACTGGGTCCCAACGTCTACCATAAAACGCCCTTATCTAGCTTTTAGGAGTATATATAGTCCTGTAGAAAATGGCTACACTCACGCATGCACGCATGCACATTAAGAACCCTGCCATTACAATTCGGAAGACACGGAATCAAATGATCAGAGTTGATTGGCCGTGCTCCACCACGTTTATGCATGGCCGTCTTGATAGACTCTAAAATGTTTTAATTTGTGACCTCATGACATATTTGTATACTAAAACACATCACTTGTATGGAAAGCCGGACCATCATTTCCGAATTTTGTTTTAAATGCAGTCGAGATTGAAATCAACACCATTGATCATCATGACCCGAACTATAAACACCGATAATTAACTAGAGATTACTTGCTATCGAGTGTACTTGCTGGCAACATTTGATGCAATTTTTTTAAAAAAAAAATCGAAATAAAAATAAAATTATTTGTCATATCAAGTAGCAAGAATCTAAATGTAACGAAAACGCAAATGGATCTTGGCAGTAATACGGTTCCAGATAGAAGCAGCAACAGGACATTTTAGAGAAAAATATGGCAAGCGGTTCCAGGATTGAGTCCCCAATTTACATCAACACTTCTCCTACAAAAATGATGACTTTCAGGGGAGCAGTAGTGATGGAGGTCATGATCTTCTTCAGATGTTGTCCTCCGTCGATCTGTCGCGAGCGTCGATGAACGACTGAGATTGGATTTGAGGGTTGCCTCCTGGAGCGTGTGGATCTCAGTGGGCTTGATTTGGAGCGAAGCTGGGCTACCTGCAAAGAAGTCCCGGGATGGTTGTACCACCGTGGATCCTCCGACGATCAAGTTAGCCGAGCTATTTGAGCAGAGTAGCGGCCTATTGGAATAAAATTGCGTTATTTGAGTCGTATGAGAGAGGGGTTTTTATAGCGGTCGCCAAGAGCTAGCTGACACGAGATCTTCGCCGGCCGTTACGCCCGTGTGAATGACGGGATCCCCCATTAATGACGAGATACGCTCGTTAATGGGGGGATCCGGCGGCGCGAAACGCGGGATCGTGGGATGGCGGGTATCTTGCGTCTGGCGAGATACGCGGAGCCATGGCGAAGACGCATGTGACCTGCGTTCTAGGTTGCTCGGGAGAACCAGGGAGGCTTAGCTAGGCGGGGGCCCAAAGTAGGCGGGAGGCCGAGAAAGCTCGATTCTGTGATAGCTCGAAGACGGGCTGGAAGGGCTGAGGAAGCTCAACGCGTAGAGGGCTCGGAGACGAGCCCACGGTCATTTGTAAGGTGTGCATAAGAGCGTTCACCCTTAGGAGGTCGGGGCAAACCTCGTAGAGGGCTCGGAGACGAGCCCACAGTCATTTGTAAGGTGTGCATAAGAGCGTTCAAGGACCCATAGGAGGTCGGGGAAAACCTCGGGGAGATAGCCCGGAAAGAGTTCCCAACGCATAGTGCTTGTCCTGCTTGCATGAGCCTCGGGACACGTCATCTGTCATGTGTCATGATCTGGGGAGTTCTTACTTATGAGCATCATCATTATCCCCCCACTCTCGTCCCGACCTATTTATGGGTCGGGTCGAGAGTGGTCTGATCGGTCCCCCGGGCTCAGCTCGTAGTTAAGAACCTTGCCAGCGCGAATTTCCGAGGCGGTTAAGCGTATCCTCGATGACGTCAGCGGATCAGAGAGGAGATCGTGCATTAAAGAGGGAGCGCCGATTCGCTCGTACGTTCGTTGAGGCGCAGGCCACGTGTCCGACGTTGATTGACGGACGTGACGGGTCGTCGCTGTCTTCTGCGCCCGAAGGGACGTTTCCAATGGTTGTACGACACATGGAGTGTCGACGGCTGGCGAGCGCGAAGCTTCGTTTTGGCGGGAAACGATCCGAGCCGTTGGATGCGTTGCCAAAGCACTATAAATAAGGGTGGAATCCCTTAAGGGTCCACACTTTTGCCATCATTTCCCTATTGCTGCGAGAGATAGCTCGGCGCTCTGTCCTTTAGATCGGATCTCTCGCGCTCTTTTCTCGGAGGACTCCTTTTTTGAATCAGGTTAGATGTCTTCCTCTGAGGAGTCTGTTGAGATAGTTAGGGTAGAGTCTGGGAGTCTTCTTCTGCTTCCTCCTCTGCCCCATCCGAGTCGGATTCCCCTCACAGAGTTAGGGCTACCCACACCGCTCATCGTTAGGCGACGGTAAGGGTCTCCAGAGCGCGCATCGGGAACGCTCGCGATGCGCCCTCCCTCCTAAGGAATGTGGACGAGCTCACCACGATCCGGGCTCGTTTCCACATTCCCCCTAACTATTCGCTTCATTTGGCTAGGGAAGACGAGATGGCGGATCAGGTACAGGGCAATGAGATTTCCTTATATTTGGATGCATTCTGGGTTGGAATGCGTCTGCCCTTTTCCCCCGCGATATGCGGGACACTACGTTGCTTCCAACTTGCCCGGGCCAGCTAGTGCCGAACTCATGGAGAATTCTCCTTGGGTTCCTGGTCCAGTTGAGACTTGAGGAAATCCCCTTCAGCTTGACCTTTCTCATATCCTTCCTTTGTTATAAAAATTATCCCGGCACCCGTAAGGACGAGCCGAGCTGGGTGTACATTTCCTTCAAAAAACGTAAGGGAGGGGCAGCCGGGTCGGGGGTAGTAGTAGTTCCTTCTTCCATTCACGAATGGAAGGAGAAGTTCGTATTCGTCGGGCCATCCGAGGGCGAGAATTGGCCTGTGCCTGTACAGTGGCACAGGGCTGACTGCCCGCGAGTGAAGCGATTGTCCTCTCCTGAGGCGAGAGCGGTGTCCATGTGGGAACCGATCCAACGGGCCGACGTTTTGCTGTCCAAGCAGGCCCTTAGCTGGGCCGGGCTCAGCCCCGCTCGATTCGTGGGTAAGTTAGGAGCTTGGACGACCTGTCTAGACTTGAATATTTTTCTTTTGCTCTTTCCCGTGTTACTAACTCTCTTTGTGTATTTTCCTCTTTGCAGAGCAAATAGACCGATCTAAATTCCTGGCTGCCATAACCCCAAAGAAGGCGAGGAAGACTGAGGACGCTAGCTCGTCGTGTCCCGGTTTGAGCCCTGCCCCGAAGGCAGCCGCACCGGCCAGGCCTTCCTCCACGCCCCGAGTTTCGGAAACCAGCCGCGGGGAGAGACATAAGCATGCTCGGGGACCGGAGCCCCGGGCGAGGGAGGGAGAGGATGAGGCCGACCCCCCCCCCCGAGGTCCCCCTCAAGAGGTACAAGAGGACGGCGTCCCGATATCCGGCCTCCACGAATCGTGCAGGAGGGAGACGTCTGTTTTGAGGTGCCATTGGGGCTTTCTGTTGCCGATAGCTTGCTTTCGGAGATGGAACGATCGGCCGCGGGCAGAATTCCCCGGGGGACCCTCAAGGCCCAAGTTGCTGCCATCGCCCAGGAGGCCGTTCAGGTTAGTATCTGCTTTCTGTTGAGGTTTTCGCCAAGTCTTTTTTCCTGGATCGGATGCTTTCTAACCCTTTCCTTTAATTTCTTCAGGTCTTCCAGCACTGCGCCCTCATCACCAATATGGAGCACGAGGAGATTGCCCCGGCGATAAGAAAGACGGGCGAGTCGTCCTTACGGGAGGAGGACCTATGCCTGGAGCTACAGCAGGCGAAGGAGAAGATAACCGCCCTCGAGACCCGGGTGGTCGCCGAGAAGGTGACGGACTCCAAATGCAAGGAGTCCATTCGACTTCTGATTGAATCCAACAAGGTCGTCCAGACTAAGTTGGAGGAGGCTAAGGTGCTTAATGCCACGATGAAGAAGTCGCGGGACACCGACAAGAGGGAAACCGAGGCGGCGAAGGAAGCGGTGAAGCTCGCTGACCTCCGGGCTGCCAAGTCGGTGGAGAGGTACAAGACGTCGGACCAGTTCTACACTGACCTTGTTGATGCCTCGGCTATCGTTTGGCACCAGGCCCTCGACGCTGTCAAGGCGTTGATGTCGTGGTTTGCCGACGGCGAGCTTCGGCTCCAGTACCCCCTCTCCGAGAATGAGCCGCAGGGGAGACCGTCGAGAGTGCCACCGGGGGAGAGGCCGCCGATGGGAGTGCTGGAGATAAGGCTTCTGGTGGGAACGCCGACCCAAAGGCTCCTGGTGGGAGCGCCGACCCTAAAGCCGTAACCCCGGCTCCCGACGCCGAAGCTCCTGGTGGGAGCGCCGACCCTAAAGCCGTCACCCCGGCTCCCGACGCCGGGGCAGAGTAGGTCGAGATCCTCCCCGGTCCCAAGGCATGAGCCTTCTTGCCTTCTTCTTTTTTCTTTTTTTGAATTTTGTAAGCCTTCGGGCAATTTTTGTAAGGCTGATGAGCCCATAGTACCTTGTAAAGACTTTCATATCGTGAATAAATCTGTTTTAGATTTTTCTTCGTGGCAATGTTTTCTTGTGCTCGTTAACGTGAGCTTGTTAGTGTTTTCCTCGTCCCAAGAGTCAAGTCGTGGATCGAGGACCGGTCTCTTAGATGTCGATCTCCCGTCGAGTGTAAACCAGTTAATCGCTAAGCGCAGGAAGGTCGGTCCCCTCCCGCCCCCGGAGTCGAGGTGGCGATCATTTGTTTAGAATACATCGGGAGATTCTTTAGTGTAGGTAGGCCGAGATTCGCCCACTCTCTTGAGTCGGGCCGGCGACTACTTCTCTTAGCGTAAGTTGAACAATAGCCAAGTTAAAATTGGTCGGCGTTCGCCGAGCGGTGAAGCTGCTCGGTGGCCTCTTCATGAAGGGTTCGATCCTTAGCGTAGTGGGTAGGAACTACCCGCTAAGGGTTGACCGAGCAGGGAAGCTGCCCGGTGGCCTCTTGGTGGGGGCTTTTAATCCTTGGCGAGGATAGGTAGGAGCTACCCGCCAGGGATTGACCGAGCAGGGAAGCTGCTCGGTGGCATCTTGATGAAGGCTTTCGATCCTTGGCATGGATGGGCAGGAGCTACCCGCCAGGGATTGACCGAGCAGGGAAGCTGCTCGATGGCCTCTTGGTGAGGACTTCCGATCCTTGGCGTGGATGGGTAGGAGCTACCCACCATGGATTGACCGGGCGGGAAAGTTGCTCGGTGGCCTCTTGGTGAGGGCTTTGATCCTTAGCGTTGTCACGCCCCGCTTCCCAGTATACGGGCAGAGGACGTGACGAGCCCGCTACGTATTTACTGTGAAGTAAATACTCTAAGCGTATTTAAGCAATATAAAGTAAATACACAAGAGACAAAAGATATGAACTGAACAGCAACTTTATTTATTAACATTCTTTTGTACAATGCATGGAAAAGGAAATACATGGAATAAAGCGATGCCTAAACAATGGCATAACAGAAATGAAAAGTACTGAATAGAAAGTGTACAATGAACTAGAGCTCGGGGTCTTCACTGAATTGTTCCATGTCTTCACTCGTGGGCTTGATCTCTGACGTGTCCAGATCACCTGACGACATTCAAATAAGAAAGAAAGAGAATGTCGTCAGCGAACAGGTCGCTCGGTAAGTCCCAAAGATAAGAGAGAAATAGAATAGACAGAGAGAGAGAGAGTAACTTTTAAAGTTATATTTGATTGTTATAATGTTGTATTTAGTGTTAACGCTGTTGTTTGTAGCTTGATACAGAAGGATGCCAGTGTATACGAGAGGAGTCTCTATATGCCAGAGACTAAAGGCAAATGGAAGTACAAGGCTCCGTTATACAACCCGGAACAACGGTAATTGGATTCATGTTAGGTGTCTTAATCTTACAGTCTCGTGCCACTTTTAACACCTTCTGTACCAGTCTACCCCTTAAACCCCGTGTTATCTTGATTGTATTGTATTGTATTGTATTGTATTGTATTGTAAATTGTATTGATTGTATAATTGGATGACTGATCGAAACCATGATATCAGTAAACGGATGTAACCGTAGAATCATGTAAATGGAATAACTGGAGAACCATATAAATGGAATGTATATCCATGGTTCGGTTCAGTCAAGTTGTATAGATTGATAATTGGATTCATGGATTCGTGTTGAATTGTAATATTGAAGATTGTAGATTATAGATTGTAGATTGTACTTGAATCATATTCAAGTCAGATTATAATGAGACTCAAACTGAGTCAGACAATTAGAAAAGTAAATTGAAGTCCTGATTGTTTTGATGTTATCGGTAACCGCTGCACATGGGTGACAGGATTTGTGTCTTTTTCAAAGACGATTACCGTATTGATAACACCGTTGTTAAGTTGTCTACCTTGAATAGGCAAGCACCCATATCTACGGCTCCCTGAGGCTCAAGAGACTGGTCCCGCTTAAACCTATATTTACTAGGGTCCTTAGGGTAATTTATAGAACTTGAGGGGGTTTTACGTAAAAATACCTTGTATAGTTTTCAAAATACCCCAAGTATTTATTATCGTCTTTAGAGTTGTAATAAATATATATTTTATATTTGTGACAATTCTAATGAGAATATCCTAAATAATAAAAGGTATTTATTTGTAATATTGGTTTTGTATGGAATTCATGGTATTTTAGTGTAAAATTGATTCTTGTGATATTTTTAGCAAAATGTGGAATATTTATAATACTTCAAAATAGATATTTTTGTGTTACATATACATATATTTATATGAAAATAATTTTTGTATATATCTATAATATTCTAGAAATCTCGTTTTCTTAAGATGTCGTATTTTAAATCTTTCGAGACCGAATGGTCCTTGTGGAGGTCTGAATCTCGCACTACTAAGCCCGAGAATGTGCGATAATCCGCACCATCCCGAATGGGTTCCCCAAAATGGGTTGTAGCGGCGCTTTGCAAAGATTGTATAAATATTAAATCCTTTAGAAAACGGTTTTATTAAGTAAATAGTATTTATTTGCAATGATGCCGTTTTCCCGTATTCTATGTTCCCGAGGGTATTGTGCTATGTTGCATATGAGTGTGTGAGAAGGTAGGTCATTACCTCGTGATCTACTTAAAGGTATAGCAAGTTTAATGGAGTTAAATGTATAATTGAAACAATATGGTATTTAAGTGAAAAATACAATAAATGGAAATAGCTATCATTTTATGAATTTAAACTTGATCAATTTAGTTGATTAGTGTTTAATAGTCAACATGAGAGTGTTTAAATATAATTGAAATAACGAGAAGTGAAGTTTATAAGAAAACCGAATCGGAAATCGGATTTGTGCCGATTCCGTCGGGTTTTGTAATTTCGTATTTTTAGAGTAGAAAAGAGAGATAGAAAAGGGACTTACGGGTTTTGGACAATAACGAGAGTGAGATGGAACGGGAGGAGTCGCCGGTGCGTCGCTTTGTCGCCAGGAGCTCCTAAAATGATCGCCGGAAATTTCGCCGTAGCTTCGCTTCGTGCTCGTTTTCAAAGTACACAAGGTTTCTTGGAAATTTTAGAGAGTTGGCTCAGAGTTTGGGGGCGAGAGGGTAGTGTGTAGGGTTAGTATTTATAGGGTTAGGCTAGGGTTAGGGTAGATGAAAAGTTTAAAATAAAAAATGTGATAAAATGTAATAAAAATGTATTAAAAGTGGAGTAATTAGGGTTTTAAAAGAGTTCTGGAAATGTTCTGAGGCTAAAATTTTGTAGGTGTGTAGGGAATGTGAAAAGACACAATTTTGATGTTGGGGTCGTCGTCGGAATCGGCCAACTCGGCCGTGACTCGGCCGGAGGACTGAGTCGGCCGAGTCGAGGCCGATTTGGCCGATTCCCTGCCGAGTCAGGCGGCCGGGATCCCCCCCGACGGTTCATCTAACCCCTGGCAATGTTACATTTTTGGGTGTAGTGGGGTTTTTGTGAGATATGCAAGTGTAAACCTTTGGTATTCTAAAGGTTTTTAAAAAAATCAATATTAAAAATAATGTAGGGTATGGGATTTGAACTCTGGTGGCTTTGTTCAGCAATGCAAAGTATTACCAATGAGTTACAAGCTCCTTCTTGTAATTATGGAGCTATTTAATTACTTAAAGTAGTCACAAAAAATGTAAATACCCTAAGTATACATTAAATTTAAAGCAAATTTTGTACACTAAAAATGGAGTTGTTACATTCTTTTAACTTGTAATTAAAAAGCAAAATAATTACTTATGTCTTGTGCTCAGGCTAAAATACCCCTTTATGGATTTTGAAAAAAATATTTGAAAAAATTTGTATAGGAAAATTTAGGGTTGTTACAAGCGTGAATGGGTAGGAAGTTACCCGCTAAGGATTGACCGAGCATGGAAGCTGCTCGGTGGCCTCTTGGTGAGGGCTTTCAATCTTTGGCGTGGATGGACAGGAGCTACCCGCCAGGGATTGACCGAGTAAGGAAGCTGCTCGGTGGCCTCTTGGTGAGGGCTTCCGATCCTTGGCGTGGATGGGTAGGAGCTACCCGCCAGGGATTGACCGAGCAGGGAAGCTGCTCGGTGGTCTCTTGATGAGGGCTTCGATCCTTGGCATGGATGGGTAGGAGCTACCCGCCAGGGATTGACCGAGCAGGGAAGCTGCTCGGTGGCCTCTTGGTGAGGGCTTCCGATCCTTGGCGTGGATGGGTAGGAGCTACCCGCCAGGGATTGACCTTGCAGGGAAGCTGCACGGTGGCCTCTTGATGAGGGCTTCGATCCTTGGCATGGATGGGTAGGAGCTACCCGCCAGGGATTGTCCGAGCAAGGAAGCTGCTCGGTGGCCTCTTGGTGAGGGCTTTCGATTCTTAGCGTGGATGGGTAGGAGCTACCCGCCAGGGATTGACCGAGCAGGAAAGCTGCTCGGTGGCCTCTCGGTGAGGGTTTCGATTCTTGGCGTGGATGGGTAGAAGTTACCCGTCCGGGATTGACCGAACAGGGAAGCTGCTCGGTGGCCTCTTGGTGAGGGCTTTCGATCCTTGGCGTGGATGGGTAGGAGCTACCCGTCAGGGAATGACCGAGCAGGGAAGCTGCTCAGTGGCCTCTTGATGAGGGCTTCAATCCTTGGCGTCGGTGGGTAGAAGACTACCCGCTAAGGACAGACCGAGCAGGGAAGCTGCTGGCTTTTACGAGGCGTCGTTCAATCTCCCTCGATTTGTGAAAATCTGGAAGAGTGACCGTCGCGGACGACACGTGGCTGAAACGCATAGGCGAGGCGAGGCGTTCCAAGATTCGCGTCGTTCCGACTTCGGTTGACCGTGAAATACGGGATGCCCGCCACGCGACAGCCCTGTATTGGGAAATATGAAAATATCCCAAGATTCGCGCCCATGCGCGCGCAAATCTCGGCCCCTAGGGATTTTGTTGAAGCTATAAACAGAGAAGGTATATGGGTTTCTTTCAGCGTTGCTTTTCTGAAAATGGTCGGGTTCATCTACTCCATTGGAGAAATCATCTCCCGCGATGACGTGTACCTCTATGATCAGGAGTGCACGGAGGAGACGTACCAGACTGTGGTCGAACGCATAGAGGACCACTTCGGCCGCCTACTTCCCCGACGGTCGCCTTTCCTCCAATTGCTCATGTACGCCATTTGGAGGATGTCCCCGGGTTTGTTCAATGTCCTGTCTCCTCAGCTGCAGGACGAGGCGCTCGATAAGCTGCACACGCTTTATGTCCGCGGCCTCATCTCGAAGAACATGCATGATCGATCGGCGGCCCTTCTTTTGGAGTGTTTCCAAAAGAGGCAGATCGTCGATGGCTGCCCGGCAGGTGCGGCCTTCGGCCCTTCCATTGCATTGCGGGTCCGCAGGCAGCACAAGAGGGAGCGGGCCAAGGAAGCAAGGGCTCGGCTGGCGGCGATCTCTTCGGAGTACCACTAGTAGTGTTTTCTTGACCCTCTACCCCCTCTGTTGTAATTTTAATTTTTTTGTGCAAGTTGGAGAGCCCATAATACCCTTGATGAATAAAACTCTTCTTTTGCGACGTACTATTGACTTCTTTTTATCCTCTTTGCGTGTTTGAGTATGTTCATAAAACGAAACCCGTGACTTTTGAACCGAGAAAGAAGGAAACATATTGAAGAAGTTTCTTCTAATTCAGAAGACTTAGAAAAATTTATATCGCTTTGGCAAAGAAGAAACATATATTCACTGATACAAATTTCAAATTCACTTGTACAATTTGAGCTTTTCGGCGTTATAAGGCCGCAGGAACTTACGACCAGTCGCATCTTGCAAGCGATAGGCTCCGCCGGGCAATACCTCGAAGACGAGGAATAGGCCGTCCCACTTCGGGGAAAACTTGTGCAGTTTGTCTTGGTCCATGAATTCGTTCCGCCTTAGGACCAAATCTCCCGTTTTGAAGGCGCGATATTTGACTCGTGCGTTGTAGTAGCGAGCAGTTTGCTGTTGGTAAGCGGCGGCTTTGATCTGTGCTTGGTCCTGCTTCTCTAGCAAGATATCTAAATTAGTCCGGAGCACCGAGGTGCTTACTTCGTCGTCGAAATGCTCGACTCTGTAACTGGGCAGTCCAATCTCAGCTGGGACCATCGCCTCGGTGCCGTAGCAGAGGCGAAATGGGGTCTTTCCAGTGGGGGTCTTCTTCGATATGCGTAGGGCCCGTAAAACCCAGGGTAGTTTCTCGACCCAGCTACCCTGCCTTCCTTCCAGACGAGTTCGAAGATCTCGAATGACGTCTCTGTTAGCAACCTCGGCCTGTCCGTTGCATTGAGGGTGCGCTACCGCGACAAACTTCATTAGTATGTGGTACTCGTTGTAGAATCCTTTGACTTTGTCGTTTTCAAAGTTCGCCCCGTGGTCAGTAATAATACACCTCGGGATCCCTAATCGGGATATTACATTGTTCTGCAGGAATTTGATGGTCGTGGTGGCGTCCGGTTTTCTGATGGGGACGGCCTTGATCCACTTTGTAAAATAGTCTACCGCGACGAGGATGTACTTGTGCCCACCCATGCCAGTTGGGAGTTGGCCTACAATGTCCATTCTCCACTGAGCAAACGGCCATTGGCTCGGTAGCCGGAAGACGGGGTATGCTGCTATGGAGTTGACAGCTTTTGCATCTTCTGACGAGCTTCTGAGCGTCTTGATGAATCGTCGGCCAATAGTATCCTTGGAGTAGCGTCTTCTGGACTAAGGTGCGGGCCCCTTGATGTGCTCCACCGACCCCTTCGTGAATCTCACGTAGGACGTAGTCAACTTCGTGGGGGTCGACGCACCAAAGCAGAGGTTGCGTGAAGGACTTCTTGTAGAGGTTTCCATTGCTCCAGACGAAATGGCGGGCTTTGGCTCGAAGGCGGCGTGCTTCCCCTCAATCTTCTGGAAGAGCACCTACCCTCAGGAACTCTACGAGTGGTTTCCTCCAATCCCGGCCTTCCTCCTGAGTAATGTATATTTGAAGTGATGCCTCCATGTCTTCCACGCTGGGTCGTGGCAAGACTTCGAAGAGGATATTCATCTTATTGTTAGCCGTATAGGAGGAGGCTAGCTTGCTCAGAGCGTCGGCCTGGGCGTTTAGGTGCCAAGGAATCTTCTCCACTTGAACTTCGACGAAGTCTTTTCGTAGTCTCTTTACCACAGCTAAATACTTTATCATTAGTGGCTCTCGGGCTTCGAAACGGCCGGTCACTTGGCCCACGACTAGGGTGGAGTCGATGCGAATTCGGATCGTCTTCAGCCCCACTCCGGAGGCGATTCGTAGTCTAGCTAGCAAGGCTTCGTGCTCCGCGGCGTTGTTTGAAGCTCTAAACCCGAGCTTCAAAGAGCACTCCATCTCGGCCTCGTTCGGGCCTCGAATGATAAGGCCGGCACCGCTCCCCTCCTCGGTAGAGGATCCGTCGACGTAAAGTACCCAATCCGGGACGGAGTCGGGCCCTTCCTCGACCGAGGGTTGGGGCCTGGGGACGGGCACCGACACTGCCTCCTTGTTAGGGATAGTACATTCGACAACGAAGTCTACCAGGACTTGTGCTTTGATAGCCTGCCTCGGGCGGTATTTGATGTCGAATTGAGATAACTCCCACCTACATTTTTCCAAACGACCAGATGACTTGGGGGAGGCGAGAATAGCCCTTAAGAGACGCTCGGTGAAGACGAGGATGGTGTGTGCCTGGACGTAGTGTCGTAGCTTCCTTGAGGCCATGATAAACGCCAATACAAGTCTTTTCTATGGCAGGGTACCATGTTTCCGCGTCCTTAAAGACGTGGCTTACGTAGTAGACCGGCTTCTGGATTCCTTCGAATTCTCGGACGAGCACCGATCCAACAGCCTGATTGGACACCGTAAGGTACAGCAGCGGCTCGTCTTTCTCGACAGGCCAAGTGAGCAGTGGGGGAGTTGCCAGGTGCACCTTGAGTTGCTCGAAAGCGTTCTGGCAATCCTCCGACCATTCGAACTTTGGGATTTTCCTCAGGGCCTTGAAGAACGGGAAACACTTTTCCCCAGACCTTGACATGAAGCGACTAAGGGTAGCAACTCTCCCCGTGAGTCGCATGATCTCCACGTTGCTCTTTGGCGTGGCCATGTTGAGGATGGCGCTGATCTTCTCCGGGTTAGCCTTAATTCCTCGGTGGGTGACCATGAACCCGAGGAATTTTCCGCTAGTGACCCCGAACACGCACTTGGCGGGATTCGGCTTCATTTTGTACTTGCAGAGGATGTCGAATGTCTTACCGAGATCTTTGGCATGTTCGTCCGACGAGGTCGATTTGACGAGCATGTCGTCGACGTAACCTCCATGTTCCTCCCGATCTGTGGTTTGAACATTCTGTTGACCAAGCGCTGGTATGTAGCTCCAGCGTTTTTGAGGCCGAAGGGCATCACTTTGTAGCAGTATACCCCCTGGTCCGTTGTGAACGCGGTAAGCTCCTCATCTGCCGGGTTCATACGGATCTGGTTATAGCCGGAGAAAGCATCCATGAAGCTGAGTAACTCGTGTCCTGCCGAGCTGTCGACAAGCTGATCTATCCGAGGGAGGGGATAGTTGTCTTTTGGGCATGTCTTGTTGAGATCTGTGAAGTCGACGCACATGTGCCACTTCCTGCTTGCTTTTTTAACCATGACCACATTCGCTAGCCATTCCGAGTAGGCCACATTTCGAATGAAGTTGGCCGCAAGCAACCTATCGACCTCGTTCTCGATCGCCTTTTGTTTGATCGGAGCGAAACTTCGTTTCTTTTGCCTGACGGGTCGGGCCGTCGGGTTGACCCCGAGCTTGTGCGAGATTACCTTGGGATCGATCCCGGGCATGTCGGCGGGCGCCCAAACGAACACGTCCGAGTTTTCTCAGAGAAAGTGGATCAGGTCTTCGCGCCGGGCTCCCATTAAGAGTGACCCGATCTGGATAGTTCATTCATTGTTCCCCTCGACGAGGGGGACCTCTGTTAGCGCCTCCACCGGGGCCCCTTGAATTTCTTTTTGTCCGTCACGGGTATCCAAGGACCCCTGGAAATCGCTCGCGCTTCCAAGGCCGTCACTTCGTTCCTCGGAGGTGGATGTCGCTGTGAAGCAAATCTTTGCGATTTGCTGGTTCCCGTAGGCTCGGTCTATCCCCCCTTGATCCAGTGGAAACTTGATCGCGAAGTGGTAGGTCGAGATTTGGGCCCGAAGAGAGTTTAGCGTCGGACGTCCCAGGAGGATATTGTAGTATGAGGAAATTCTAGCGACGATGAACTCCACTGATACAGTTCTCGTACGACCCGCCTCCCTAATGTTAAGAAGGAAGGTAATCACTCTCTCTGCCGGGATGGAGTGGTTAGTAAATCACGACAGAATGTAGGCGGTTGGCCTCAGGTCTGACGGGCCGAGCCCTATACGTAGGAAGTAGTCATAGAAAAGGATGTCCACCGAGCTTCCCGAGTCGACCAGTATCCTTTGAAGCTCTTAGCGGTGGACCCGTGCTGTAATCACGAGGGGGTCGTTGTGAGGCAAGGATATTCCGTGGAGGTCTTCGTCGGTGAAGGTGATGGGTTCGGCTGCTTTGTTTTTCTTCCGGGGCTGGTCGCTAGTTCCCTCGACCGGCAGGAGGCGGCGAATCTCGCCGGCTCCAGGCGCACCCCCCGATGATACGACCATGATTTGGCCGATTGTCAATTTGCCGGGAGGGGGATGGTTCTCTTGCTCCCGGTCTGCCTGTCGTTTTTCTCGCAGGTACTTTGCCAGGTGTCCCGAGCAAATCAACTCCTCGATGTAGTCGCGGAGTTGTTTACAGTTCTCGGTAGGGTGTCCCTGCGACCTGTGGAAGGCGCGGTACGGGCCTCGAGTCCGTTTGGTCGCTCTATTGGTGACCGGAGGGAGCTTGAAGAATTGCTCGCCTTTCGCCTCCTCCAACAGCTCAGTCTGAGAGATGTTGAGCGGAGTATACTCCTGGAACTTCGGGGAGTATAGCTTTGGCCGGTCGACCTTCTTCTTCTCTTCTCTGCCCCTCTTCTTTAGGTCGGCCTGATCGGCCCGAGGTAGGTTGGCGTTTACTTTGGACTCGAGCTGGATTTACCGCTCGGTCCAGGCTTTTATCTCGGCCATGGTCCTAGGTTGCGCCAATACAAAAAAGCGGAGCCACTCCTTGTGCCTAAGACTTGACCTCAGCGCTGTGATTACCGTCCCGTCCCGGTGCTCGGGGACTTCAAGAAGAGCGTTGTAGAAGCGAGTGACATATCCTTTAAAGGATTCCTTGCCCCCGCTCTTTATAGTGAAGAGGTAATCGACGGTCCGCTTCTGCCGTCTGATCCCGACGAAATGTCCGAGGAACTGGGTGGCCAGCTCATTAAAGGTAGAGATGGGGTGTGGCGTGAGTCCTCGGAACCAATCTCGTCCAGCCCGGATGAGAGTGGCGGGGAACGCTCGGCATTGGGCCGCGTTAGAATTGTCCTGAAAGCTCATGTCCGCCGTAAACGCGTCCAGATGGTCTTTCAGGTCGGACTTCCCGTCAAAGAGGCCACTTTTGGAGGCTTGTTTCTGGATGAGACGCGGACAGCGAGCAGCTCTTCAGTGAAGGGCTTTGTAAGCGAGTCGGCGGCATACCTGGCCCCCTCGCTTGAAGGACAACTCTCCCGATGTATACCATCGATTTTCTTTTCGAGGGCATCGAGACCGTCGTGGTACCCCGAGAATTCGGCGTATTCGGAGTTATGGCCCCTCCCGCTGGCGACCTACGCCTGGCTACGGCTCCGGTTCCGTTCTATCAGGTTCCTCAGGTCCCCTGGCGAGGTTGTTCCCGAGTTATCGCAGTGAGTGCAGCCCGCGCGACCCCGTCGAGAGAGAAGGTACCGGCCATGCCTGAGAGTAGGCGAGCTGACTGACACCTCCTCGGGAGGGACGGGAGCGGGGGCTCTTTCACGAGACCTCGGCGTGGAGCTGTGAGACATCCAACGGGTCATTGAATTGGTTGCCGCGGGGGACCTGTGGCCGCCGGAGATAGCAAGGCGCTGTTCAGTGGTGCCAGCATCGGCAGTGTCATCTCCCCCTCTGCGTAGGTCGTGATCCGGAGGTGGAGGAACGGCGACCTAGGGGGCTTGTCCCGCCGTTTGGACGCGGACAAGGGCATCCACGATGGATGCGAGCCTGTCGATCCGTGTAGACAGGGCGTGAACGGTGTTAGGGGGAGGAGTGGATCCGTCCGCGCCTCCGTTGTGAGGAGGGCGGTGGCTAGTGCTTGGATCATCACGGTGTTCACTCGCTATGGGTTCGAGATCGGAAAATCAACTTTCGATGAGTGGAATTTTCAGAGTTCCCACAGACGGTGCCAACTGATGGAGGTCAGGATCTCCTTCAGATGTTTTCCTCCGTCGATCTGTCGCGAGCGTCGATAAACGACTGAGATTGGATTTGAGGGTTGCCTCCTGGAGCGTGTGGATCTCAGTAGGCTTGATTTGGAGCGAAGCCGAGCTACCTGCAAAGAAGTCCCGGGATGGTTGTACCACCGTGGGCCCTCTGACGATCAAGCTAGCCGAGCTATTTGAGCAGAGTAGCGGCCTATTGGAATAAAATTACGTTACCTGAGTCGTCTTGGAGAGGGGTTTTTATAGCGGTCGCTAAGAGCTAGCTGGCGCGAGATCTTCGCCGGCCGTTACGCCCGCGTGAATGACGGGATCCCCCATTAATGACGAGATACGCTCGTTAATGGGAGGATCCGGCGGCGTGAAACGCGGGATCGTGGGGCGGCGGGTATCTCGCGTCTGGCGAGATACGCGGAGCCGTGGCAGAGGCGCCTGTGACCTGCGTTCTAGGTTGCTCGGCAGAACCGGGAAGGCTTAGCTCGGCGGGGGCCCAAAGCAGGCGGGAGGCCGAGGAAAGCTCGATTCTATGATAGCTCGGAGACGAGCTGGAAGGGCTGAGGAAGCTCAGCGCGTAGAAGGCTCGGAGACGAGCCCACGGTCATTTGTAAGGTGTGCATAAGAGCGTTGAGGGACCCATAGGAAGTCGGGGAAAACCTCGTAGAAGGCTCGGAGACGAGCCTCCGGTCATTTGTAAGGTGTGCATAAAAGCGTTTAGGGACCCATAGAAGGTCGGGGCAAATCTTGGGGAGATAGCCCAGAAAAAGTTCCCAACGCACAGTTCTTGCCCTGCTTGCGTGAGTCTCGGGACACGTCATCTGCCACGTGTCATGATCTGAGGAGTTCCCACTTATGAGCATCATCAAGTACAGTTCCAAGAGACAAGGTGAGGGAGACAGTAGAGTTCCAAGAGATGAATGAATAAGGTGAGGGAGACAGTAGAGTTCCAAGAGATTCATTGGTGAATACAAGAAACGTTCCAAAAAGTACCAATGGCACATAATAATGCTATTTTTAACAAGAATGACGAGGAAAAGACGACATATCATAAGAAATGATATAAAGAGCAAATTGTAATCTTGTTCTTGCAACCAATTCTATTCTCTATGATATCTGCATTGTATATCTACAATCCTTCAAAACCGTTCTCAGTAATTATTTGCTCTGCTAAATTCATCAATATGTTCTGAAAACCTTTGCCTGAAGTGTTCTGTGATTTATCCAGTTTTTTCATACTGCGATGAGACTGAAGCGTTGAAAGCGATATCGACGAAGGCAGAGGGTTTCCATGTAGCGATTGTAGAGGTAATGATTACATGAGCCATTAATTAGTTATCTTGAATTTATATTTCAACAATATTTGTTTTGTTGTAGGTGACTAGTGCTGATAGTCATGGAAGCTTCAGGTTTCTTGAATTGGCTAAGGGCCTTCCTACCATAGGTATTCACTTCTCGTACCCCGCAAGCAAATTTTAACATTAATTTGTCCTCCATTGCATTAAACACCATATAAGCACCTCTGGATAAATTTATCGACTCCCACCAAATCTCTGGAGTTCTGGTGAATATTTTTGGGTGACGGTGCGCTTTTAAAGTAGCTAAATTTAATAAAGCAAGTTTGTCCACATCCCCAGGTTTCGGGCCATAACAGAAACTTTCAAATTATGGGGGAGTATTTAGATAAATAAATTATGTCCTTGATGCAGGGACTTCAATAATAAGAGTGTTCACAAAGTTTTTTTTTTTTTTTGTGTTGCAGCTATTTCAGATGTCCATTGTCTGAGCACTATGATGAAGTGCATCGCGGTATGTTCTTATGAACTTCATGAATTATTATTATCAATATACTGAATACAGAAACTTTGTTTTATAAAACTCTTGTACCTTTGAAATTTCAGCTTGGTGCAGCAGAATTCCTTCAGAAACCACTCTCTGAAGAAAAACTCCGAAACATATGGCAGCATGTCGTTCATAAGGTCTTTTTTCTTTCCTCTGATACAGCATTTAGATCTTACTTAATGTAATTTATAAATAGGAAACAACAAAGTTTCTGACTCCGTTACCTATGAACAGGCTTTCAATGCAGGGGGGAATTGCCTCTCAAAATCATTGCAACCAATCAAAGAGAGCGTTGCATCCATGCTTCAGATTCAATCGGATACATCTGAACTTGGCATTGAACTCCCAACTGAAATAGAAACAAACGATAAGTTTCCAGGACCGTCAACTCCACAATTGGACAAAGGCCAAGAGCCACAGAACTCTTTTAAAGACAAAGATCATTCCGATGATGCCAATTATTCTAACTCAAAATCCGTCGACAATACTACCTGTAATTTGCCCGATGTAGTTAACAGTAGTAAGGAAGTATCGGTTTCTAACAAAACATTAGAAGGAGCTGAAGAGGAGGTAACTTCCGATAACGCTTCGAAAACTGATGAATGCAGTTCTGTTAAAGACAGTTGCCGGCCTTCTTTGGATATGCACAAAGGGGATAATGTAGAATCTAGAGCGGAGGACCAAAAGAAAAAGAAATCATTTCATTGCGGCAACAAGTCTAGTAAAAGAAAAATGAAGGTGTGAAATTGTGTAATTAATACTATCGAGCTTTCTCTTCGAGTTTAAATGTTTCTAAGACTTTTGTTTATAATTCAGGTGGACTGGACACCTGACCTGCATAGAAAATTTGTGAAGGCTGTCGAAGAGTTAGGGATTGATCAAGCTATTCCTTCCAAAATTCTAGAGTTGATGAAAGTTGAGGGCTTAACTAGGCATAATATAGCCAGTCATCTACAGGTAAGTAAATGAATGCTCTATAACCATGCTCAAGTTTTTTCACTTATTTTATTAACAACTATAACAAAGTTACCAATATTGGATATGAAAATCATAATGTATGGGTGTTTTCAAGGGGCATGGAGTAGCGCATTGATGGGGCTTGGAGTAGCCCAAGGGGAGACCGGGATCGAGCCCGGGTCTCTCATTTATGAGGGATGGCTAATTTATCCCATCTATTATCTCAAAAAAAAATGTATGGGTGTTTTCTATATCGGATATAGTGGATATCGGACAATAAATCGGGAATATCGGAAGTTCATATCAGGGATTTCTTTATACAAATTAAGCATATCTAATATATATAGACATTACGCTTAGTTATATATTATGCATAAAAGTACATATAGTGGATATCGGACAATAAATCGGGAATATCGGAAGTTCATATCAGGGATTTCTTTATACAAATTAAGCAAATCTAATATATATAGACATTACGCTTAGTTATATATTATGCATAAAAGTACATAAGAAAAACATATTAGTGATATTTGAAAATAATTCGCTAGGAAAGAAATAAGACGTATATGTAGGATCATTATAGCAACAAGAAGAATAAGCAAAAAAAGCATGTGAAAGAGCACTGAGCATATGAAGCATGTACAGAACATCCTGCTTGTTGTTTGCAGAAATATCGAATGAATAGAAGACACGTTTTACCGAAAGACGACCACAAGAGATGGCACCAGCATAGAGATTCTTTCCCTGGTGGTTACATGCAGAAACCTGTAATCCCTCAATTTCATTCAAGTCGTGGTCTTCGACCAAGCCAGCAGGTTTACCCCTTTTGGGGCCATCCGAGTTACTACAATACCGGGGCCACTCAGATGTGGAGCCCTGCTGGATTCCCTACATGGCATCAACCTCAAGGGAGTTGGCTTTGGAAGACCCACCCCGGGGTAAACATCTTCTCTCTTGGGCGGTATTTCCGTACACTGTACCTTTTATGCTATAAGGAAGAAGTGGGGTATCCACCGTTCATCTGCTTCAAGAAGGGATGAATGGGTTGACAAAGGAATTAGCAATCAGTAATTTGGTTCTGTTTTCAATCTCATTATCCAGCGGATACCCCGTTTCTGTATTATAGTATAAAAGGGACAGTAACAATAGATTTTCTCTTTATTATGTTGTGTTTATCCATTATAATTGATCACAATAGTCTCAGTTTATATTAATGTATCAGATGACGAAATTTACAATAGTATCGGTTTATATAGACTATTTCAAAACCGAAACACGGAATATATACTATTTATTACAACCAAGACTTTTGAGAGAGAGAAGGGCTCGAGAGTTAAAATGGCCATACTTCTGTATGCCCTTTACATTAAGCTAGCTGAACTGGCACTCTGGCAGTAATTTAAGTTTCCGGCATTCTTTTTAGTTCTTGTAATACTTTTCCTACCATGCTTGTAGGTTTTTGATTCCCCACCAGCCTTCTTATCGGGTGCATGTCAGTTTGGGTGACGTCACTGAAAGTGACATGCACCCGATAAGAAGGCTGGTGGGGAATCAAAAACCCACCAGCCCGGTAGATTTGGCCTTTTCCTTCTTTTAATTATGTGATTGATCTCAACCAATATTATGTTTCAGGTTCATGCTGAAGCATGGGGTTGCCCTGTTGTACCACCTTATAACCAGTTTGCCATTCCTTCACAGGTTTGTCTCTTCGTCTTTTTTTTTTTGGGCCTCGTAACTGGCACAGCCAAAAGAATGATAAAATATTATGCTTTGATTATGGATTGAACAATGCAGAATGCAATTATGAACAATGCCTTGGATTCTAATGGAGGTAGAAACAAAGTTTCAAAAGAGTCCTATGATTTTAATCTGGTAAATTTCTAATATTTCTCCAATTACGTTGCAATAGATATTATTTTTCAGATTTGGATTCTGGTATACATGCATAGGGATGCAGATATTCTCTTCTTATGTTGACCTTGACATGTATAGATTCCTTTCTCTTGTGGGAATTAGCCTATTTTCTTTCTTGGCTTCATCCTTGCATTGGATTTGGGCATTATTCCATTTAACAAAAATGCCGTCTTTCTGGTTCACCAATGAATTGTTGTTGTCGCTATTGTTATTAAGGTTTACGGCAAGCCTATTGCTTGTCATAGTTTTATCAACTATGAATCTGACACTAAGCAAGTGGGGTTAAGTTGACACTTGACGCTGGGAAGTAAAAACTTTGTTATTGTGGGAAAAGGCTTAGATAATGAAGGATAAATTTCGTCTCTTCTTTCCTTTACTGTGACCATTTTAGCATCAATGTCCTTCTACATTTTATACCACTGTCTGTATGAATAATAACTTATAGAAACACTTAGTTATATATTCAAATGTTAATAATTAACTTCAGTTTTTCCCACTTTACTGAACTGTTGATTATTTTTACCTTTAAATAGTCATTATCTGAATTGTCTTCTGGCAAGAAAAGAGATTGACTTTCATGCTCATCTAGGATTTGTGAACCCTGAACGCTGATTACTGACATGTTAATCCTCCCCCTGAGAACTGCTTTGTGATTTTCAATGATTTAGCTAATCACATTATAGCATTATGAAGCTATATAGTTAGAAAAGAGGCATCACTACTATCTTCCTTGGAATTTTATTGCAATATGCTATCTCAAACTTGAATTCGGTCTTTCACTTGAATCCTTTATTAGCTAAAACCTATTATTCTTTCCTAAAAAGAGAATCTAACTATTAGGAAATTAGTCCCGGCACAAGCGAGAAATAATTCAATACGGAACGATAAAATTAAATAAATGGCATAACAAATCAAGACACGGAAGATTTGGTTTCGCAGTTCACCCACCACTGACTACTTCTGCGTTTAGAGGCTCTCTACGATGTCCACTATATCTTTTCAATGTTACAAATTTCTATCAACAAGAAATTTCTATCAAAAAGACAGCCCAGAATGAAGCCAGACCCAGTCCAGGAAGCTGACGCATGCGCTGACGTACGCATGGTCAGCGCACATGAACGACAGTTGGTGGCCGACTCATGGGAAATCTTTGCTCTGAATAAACTTCATTCATGCATTTGCACATGCATGGAGCTCACTAAATTTGTTAAATCAAATGGTGCATATGGAGGTGTACGTTGGTAAGGTTGAAATTGGGCATAAGGAGTAGATGATGAGCATGACTCTTATAAATTAATCCGACCCATTACTCTTATAAATTAATCCAACTCCTATGTGTCCCTGCATAAACACCAAAAAATAGGATAAAGGGTCAGAGCATTAAATGCTCAGAAGAAAATTTCAACATAGGCTCCACAGCACAACAATCTTCCATTTGAAGACTATGCTCAAGTTCTTCACCAATTTTTCATCCTTCCATCTTATCGGAGTAACTTAGTGGATAAGCACATCATGTGCACGAGCCTCTACGATCGTCATCTTGTTCATCTTGAACTAAGGCCAACAAAGCTTGAGTAAAATACAAGCTTTGCCGTATCTACCATCTTCGTCAACATATCCGTGGGATTTTTGACTCCATCGATCTTTTCCAGTTTCAGTTGTTTCTTTTCCAATAATCTTCACACAAAGTGATATTTTATGTTGATATGCCAAGTTTTAGCGTGAAACATGGCATTCTTGGATAACTGTATCTCACTTTGACCGTCGCTCTGAAGTGTACCCAACTCTTACTTCTCACAAAGTTCTACCATGAGATCTTGCAACCACAACATCTCATTGGACGCTTCCGTTATTGCTACATACCCTGACTCTGTAGTAGATAATGCGACAATTGATTGGAACTTTGACAACCAACTTACTGTTGTTCTTCCAACCGTGAATACATATTCAGTTGGATTTCTACACGTGTCTCGGTCTCCATTTAGATTAGTATCCACATAACCATTCACCTCAAGTGAATCTACTCCATAACATAAGGAAAAATTAGAACTACCAACAAAATATCGAAAGATCCATTTTACTGCTTCTCAATGTGTCTTATTTGGATTTTGCATATAGCGGCTTACTGCTCCCACTGCTTGAGCAATATTTGATTTTGTGCAAACCATAGCATACATTAAACTACCCACCGCCGACGTATAAGGAATTTTCTGTATCATATCAATTTCACATTGCGTCTTAGGACTGTGCTCTTTTGATAGTTTAAAATGACTTGCAAAAGAAGTCATCACTGGTTTGCTTGCTCCATGTTGAATCGTTTCAACACTTTCTTGATATAGTCTTCTTGAGAAAACCACAACTTTCTCTCTTTTCTATCTCTAGTGATCTTCATGTTGAGAATTTGCTTTGCCGCACCTAAATCTTTCATAGAAAATTATGACGCCAAAACACGCTTCAGCACATTGATTTTCTCCATACTCGTGCATGCCAAAAGCATATCATCCACATATAGAGATAGATACAAAATATCGCTATCATTGAACTTCTTCACGTAGACACAATGATCCGATTTGCAATGTGTAAGCCTTTCTCTCTTATGAATCCATCAAACTTGAGATACCATTGACAAAGAGCTTACTTCAAACCAAAGAAACTCTTTCTCAATCCACATACCATATCCGCTTTACCTTTAGCTTCAAAACCTTTAGGTTGCACCATGTATAATTCTTCTTCAAGATCGCCATGCAAAAACGTCGTTTTCACATCTAATTACTCAAGATGAAGATCTTGCACCGCTACTATGCTCAGCAAAACTCTTATAGAAGTCATCTTCACAACTGGAAAAAATATTTCATTGTAGTCAATTCCCTCGTTTTGAGAATACCTTTTGACAACAAGTCTCACTTTGTGTCGCTTCATTTTATCTGCCTCATTCTTGACTCGGTATACCCACTTATTCAACATGACTTTCTTTCCAACAGATAATTTGGTTAACTTTCAAGTCTTATTGATCACCAGCGAATTTATTTCTTTCTTCATGGCATGCTCCCGCTCACTGTGAGCACCATCTTGCAATACTTCTTCAAGAGTTTTCGGCTCACCCGAATCTGTATACAAGATGTGGTGATAAACACTATTTTTCGATAGATCAAAAATGACTTTGGGTCTTCTCACGCAAGTACTTCTTCTCAACTCTGGAATCTCTGCAGGTGTAGGCTCTGAAATTACCGGTTCACCGATTGGTTCATGATCACCGATATCTGTGGGAACTCCCTTATCATCACCAGTAGCAGGTTCTTCATAAACCTTCTCATGCTTTTGTGGCAATGACGTATACTGTACTGGCTCAGTGTCCAACTCCACTATGTCAGACTTGGTTGTTGTCTCTTCAACTTATTTCCAGTCCTTGTATATCTCATTCTTGTTGAACACCATATCCCAAACTCGAATGATTTTGTTGAACTCATAATCCTAAACACGGTACCCGTGCTCGTCACCGCCATAACCAAGGAACACATACATGCGTGACTTTCTAACAAGCTTCTTTCTCGAGTCACCGTCAAGTAAGTAATATGCCAAACAACCAAATACTCTTAAATACGAGTAATTAATCGGTTTTCCTGACCATATTTCTTCAGGAATCTTTCCATCCAACGTATTAGATGGACTGCGATTGATCAAGTGAACTGCCGTGTTGACTATTTCGGCCTAAAAATAAATAAAAAGCCCTGCATATAGCCTCATGCTTCTTGCACGCACCAAGATGGTCTGGTTTATCTACTCGGCAACACCGTTCTCTTGTGGAGTTCTTGGAATAGTTCTCACTCCATGAATACCTTCTTCTCTTAAGAACTTAGCAAATGCCAAACTTGTATACTCACCACCGTTGTCAAATTTCAATGATCTGACTTTGAAACCCGTATCATGCTCCACCATGGTCTTCCAATGTTAGATGTCTCAAAAATATCAGACTTCTCTCTGATAGAAAATGCCCAACTCTTTCTCATGGAATCATCAATAAAGGTCACAAAGTATTTATTTCCTCCTATTGAAACTTGTTGAGCTGGGCCCCAGACATCTGTGTGCACCAACTCCAAACGCTCTACTTTGTGCTTCACACCATCAATTCGAAAATTAACCGACTTTTGCTTTCCAAGAACACAATCTTCACAAAAATCCATCTTGAAGCTTTTTAAACCGGGCTACAACTCTCGACGATGTAATTCCTTCACATCTTTCTTGCCACCAATCGGTAATGCCAGAGAGTAGCATCACTGCATATGGAAGAAGTGGAAGCCACCAAGTACTATGAGCTCGCGCCTTTTAGCATATAAAGTGTGCCGCACGCTTTCCCTTAGCAACAACTCGTGACCCAGAAGTAATCTTCTATTCTCCATTACCAAAAGAGGTAATATAGCCCTCTCGGTCCAACACACTAGCCAAGATAAGATTTTTATTCAACTCCAGAATATGTTGCGTCTCATGCAACATTAGACAAGTATCGCCATTAGTTTTTACCTTCACAACTCCTTTTCCTACTACTGTACATTGCTCACCATTACGAACGGTCACATGACCAAAATCACCGCTCTGGTACTCAAGAAATTCATCTAGATGTGCAATGAAAAGAAGCGCCAGAATCCAAGAACCAGTTTATAGTCTCTACGGCCTCACAAGCAAACAAGCACAAATTATTGAACTGCCCGTTGCTTACAACATGTGCACCATCATAATTTCACCTTGCTTCTTCTCATTCTTATATTGTTCATAATCCGCTCTTCTATGACCCAGTTTGTGACAATACCAACATTCATTATTTCTGCCATCTCTACTCTTACTCCTTGATTTTGATCTCCCACGTCATCTCCTTCTACTTTTACTCGTGTTACTATCCTCCACAGTTATAGCAGTAGTGGATGAAAAACTTAAAGAATTTTCTCCTGAAACCTTCCTCCTCATCTCCTCATCCATGATGCAGCTCACATCATTATCTAAAGTGAGAGATTCTTTCATGGTACAGGAGATAGTTTGTACAGCGGTATTATAAGAATCTGGTAATGAACATAGGAATAAAAGAGCTTGTAATTTTACTTCCAATTTCATCCCCGCGCTTTCCAATTGATTTACAATTTGTGTGAAGTTATTCATGTGATCCGTAACAGTACCCTTCTTGAATAACTCCATGTTCACCAACTTCCGCAACAAGAAGATTTGATTAGACGTTGACGTTTTCTCTTATATATTTAAAAGTAACTCCATGGCATCTTTTGCAGTTTTAGCTTTTGCAATATGGAATCTGGTCTTCTTCCTCAAGCCGAGACGAATAGCACCAAAAACTTTTCTATCCAAAAGATCATACTTGGCCTTTACGGCCGCATCAACCTCTTCACCTTCTTTAGTGACTGGCATCAAACCCAACATCGGCTGATGTAGATCTTTTTGATATAGATAATCTTCCATTTGAAGTTTCCACTATGCAAAATTATAGCCATTAAATTTCTCAATTTTAATTTTATCCTCCGACATTCTCGCTTGCTGCCGCAGCAAATTTAACCTTCTCCCTCGGATATAAACCAACGCCTTCAAAACGACGATCTAAGAAAACGCCTTCAAATTTAACCTTGTTAAGAAATTAGTCCCAGCGCAAACGAGAAATAAATACAGTACAGACCGATAAAATTAAATAGCCGACACAACAAATCAAGACACAGAAAATTTGTTTTCGCAATTCACTCAACACTATATCTTTTGCACAGTTACAAAATTCTATCAACAAGAAATCTCATGATCTCTCAACAAGTAAATTTCCAAACAAGCCACACTCTCACTTTCTCTTGGCAGAAAGAACTTTCTTTCAAGGTGTTATACTTTCGTGTATGCCCTTTTCTTGGTGTCTATGCAGGGACATATAGGAGTTGGATTAATTTATAACAGTAATGGATCAGATTAATGTTAAGGGGTCAAGCTCCTCACATACTCCTTATGCCCATTTCAACCTTACCAACAGGCACTTCCATGTGCACCATTTGATTTAATAAATTTAGTGGGCTCCATGCATATGCAAATGCATGAATGAAGTTTGTTCAGAGTACAGGTTTTCCATGAGTCGGCCACCAACTGTCGTCCACGTGCACTGACCACGCATACGTCGGCGCATACGTCAGCTCCCTGAACCGGGCCGGGCTTCATTCTTGGGCTGTCTTTTTGATATAAATTTCTTGTTGATAGAAATTTAACACCAACTACAGTTACTCATCCTTAAAAGTTTAATGTAAGAATGACAATACATTAATAATTTACTAATTTTATACAAATGCTGCAATTAGAACATTGCAAATCCTCATGAAATCGTTACACACACTGTGCCCGTGCACAAACCCTAGAAAAGAATTTCTCCTATGGCGGTGGTCAAAAGTCAACCCTAAACCATTTTTCTTGACGATCGACATCGACCGTTTCAGATGTAGATACAATTTTTTTTTATTTAAATCAATTGTTGATCTAGTAAATGAAAATCAGCGGTTTTCTGATAATAGAATATTTTGACTCCACTTAATCAACGGTTGAGGCCCCGTTCAGGGATGGAGTAAAGTTTCTTAAATTGAAGTTTCATAAAGTTGGCAAAACTTAACTCCAAAATGTTAACATTGCCTTATTTAGCATTCATTTTGGAGTCGAGATAACTGTAATTATCTCAACTCTAATCTGATCTAAGTTTTCTAAACTCAAATTTCACAAACAAATCTCTTATAACATAACTAGAGTTTATTTTTAAATGATCGCATCCCCTCTACCTTCACGTGCAAATAAACTCTAATTATCCTAACTCCATATCCAAACCGGGTCTAAAAGATATTATAATAACATGAATTGTATCTAAATTATAGACGATTAAAATGAAGATGGTCGGTGCCGATTGTCCAAATATGGTGTAAGGTTGATTAGGGTCCTATCGATAGGATTCACAAACAAATCCTGTCAAGTTTTCATTTATTAGATTCGCTTTGAGAACGGTGCAAACAATGATGTCATTGTGGTAATAAATGAGATCTTTTCTTCATAATTGATTGCACAAATTCCAAGATCATCCTACACTCTCTTTGTGTGTGCGCGTGCACATGTGCGCGCGCGCATGTGAATATAATATAAACTAAGGTAATTCTTTATAAAACAAAAGCAACATCGATGTGTATAATGCATGCGGGAAAATAAAAAGAAAAGGCAGCAGAACTATTTGAACCATATTAGTGAGGTTACTACCTCCTAACAAGTACCTGATGCAATTAAATTTTGATGGTGCAGGCAGAGGAAGTGATCGACGAGGTAGTGAAAGAGGCAATGAATAAGCCATGGCTTCCGCTCCCACTAGGCCTCAAGCCTCCCTCCATTGACAGCGTCCTCAATGAGCTCCAACGTCAAGGTATCCGGACAATACCTCCCTCGATTCATCGCTGCCAACGTGGCACAACCTAGACAATACGAATATAGTGTATGAGGTAGATGTGTGTAATGAAAAAAATAAATTGTACGTAGATTGTAACTTCAAGATGTTTTGATGTTGTGGATGCACGCATATTATTCAAATTGAGAGAGTTTGGTGAGTGCCAATGTTAACATCTCTCTATAAGTACAACTTTTAAAGCCCCGAGTAAACCGACTCTACAAAACAGAATACAACGCGGTTGAAGCTGACATAGCGATAAATCCCATTATCCTTTATCATAAAACGATTTATGTAAGGTAAAAAGAAAATTTGAAAAGGAACAGTCTACTTGAAATTCCTAATGCTCTAAGAAATGCTTTCAAGAGAATGAACAAGATAATATATAAGTTTCTATCAATTTCTACAATTATCCAAAGTTTCTAAAGTTTTCTTTAGATATAAATCACACATATTTTAAATTCATGAACCTTTGCAGTTTGCATACATACCCTTTAAAATTTTCACCTTACATATGCTTGATAACTCATATTTGTATATATGCTTGAAACCATGGTTGTCCAACCATGATATGTACCGCATAGTGTTTGTCTTTCATAACATGGATATTTTCTCTCTTAATTGCTATACCATTAAGTATCCAATTGTATATTTCATAAATATATATCCAAATTAGTAAATATAGAACGATATATATAGAGAAATATAATGGATTGTAATGTGCTAGTCAAGTAAGTGACACAACCACACAAATGCAAATACAAAATAAGTGAATCAAAAAAATGCAAATCGGAACCGAACGGAAGTAGAATTTAGAACCTAATTCTTATATATACCGTGCACTATTCTATATCGTATCGTTTTGTATCGTATCAAAAAAGCTACCATGCCGTATCATATCGTAGGATATGAATCGTTTACCGTTAGATATTGACAAATATGTTAGAATCCATTTAAGATATTGAGATAATTTATTCTATTAGGCTCTCCCAATGGTTAAAAGATCTAACAATGAGCAACTAACTAGAGACACATGGACAATCAATTGGGAACATGTAAGTTGCAAAATCTTAGAGGCAATTAAACAAACACCTAGAGTCCACTATCACAATGCTGCTGATATTAATTAATCCTGTCCTAAATATTACTTTTTTCTTTTGAAAGCGACCAAACAATTAAATTGAAAATGAAATAACAAGGCATCACCTTTAGGCAAAGTCGGCTCCATCTCCATAACTTATCCTTGCTGCTTTGATTTTTAATTCTTTACATTAATTGATTCAAAATTAAATAGAGTGACTTTTATTGGATGATTAGTTAGATGCCCAAAGGTATGGCCCACTTCGCTTCAGGTCCAGGGAAGCAAGATCTGCCACTAGGGCCCACCTCAAGAGAATATTATTGAGAAGAGAGATGCTCTGCCGCTTGGCATTTAAACTGCCTAATATGCCCCTCCAAAATCAAGTGTCAAATGTTTTTGGCATTTTGATTTGCTCAAGAATTTTGTGAACTAATTTATCTTTTGGGGTTTTTTGGTGTGAATTTTCATGAATAAAGATTTGAGTATTGGATTTATATTAATAAAAACACTTCTCTGGTTAATATTGCCATATCATTTGCTCACTAATCATACACTATTTTGTTCTCATGTATATCCGATGATGCATCCAATCATACCCAAATTCATCTTTACTCTTGTAATTCAAACATGCCGATCATGTCATGTATTGTTTGCTTATCATATTTTAAGAAATAAAATAATATGAAATATGAGAAAATCCTTAAATGAACCATCTCCTTTCAAGCCGCCCGTCCCATTGACTTTTCAAAATTTATAACCACCTCCCTTTCTCTCCTGCTTTTCAAAGTTATCCATATCATTTTTCTTATTTAAATTTTATATTCGCTATTTTAATTTCAACTGTCGGATCCCACTCTCTTCCTAACACACACTATACATACAACAAAAATAAAGTATTTATTTCTTCATTGTGCATTGCATATGCAAAAAACCAGTAACCACAACAACCATAACAAAGCAAGTTAAATCAGTTTTAATAACCAGATTTAATTTTACTAGAAAATTTCAAATTTAATTGAATATAAAACTGTCTTTAATATATGATTACACATTCACATGTGAAAAAAACATTTTAAAAATTATGGAATTTAACAAATCATTTTGCTCGAAAAAGGATAAAGATCCCCGCAACCCCAACCCTCATCCGCTTGTCTCCATTGCATGGTTTGAAAGGAAATAAAGAAGTCTTATTTCATAGAAGCCACTTTATCGGTTACTCAAACCATCTTGTAGTTTAAACTTGTTACGGAAATCCTCTAACTTTTATTTTATTACACAAAAACCTCTTGCAGCTGTTTAGTACAAAAAAGACTAAATTAACCTCTTTAATAAAAGTACCGATTGTCTTGATGTATTGAAATTAAACCGTTCTTCTTGTGCCATTTACTGGGCAATTTGGTTTAATTTGGAAAGCAAGACTTTAGGTTTGAGAATTTGGAGAACAAGACATACTTTGAAATTGAATCGAAATAAAGAAAAAAGAGTTGATATAATGAGATCATGATAGATATTAGGATAAAACTATAAGAATCGGTTAAATGTGGGGTCATATGACCCGTTAATCGCCAAAATACTTTACAAATTAAATTACATGAGTGTCACGACCCGGAAATGGCACGTAACTGGCACTGGAATCACATAAAGTCTATAAGATCCCACCCTAACCCAAATAAGCCGAAAACCAGGAATTTAGACATTTTTAAGAAAATAGTGGCAGTGAAGTTTTGAAAAATGTGTATAAATGAACACAGGTTCCCTTTTTTAAAATATAAATAAGGTTCGTTAAAAATACAAGTGGAAAGTATACTAAGCTTTGAAAACGTTTTCGTCATTTAAAATTTGAGCAGCACATTTTTTGTAAATTTTGATCAAAACCAGTACATATACAATAATAATATTGGCATCCTCAAACGGGAGCTAGCTCATCGTTAATCGGTGGAAACACAACCACGCAAGATATATACGACGCCCAAGACGAATATCAACACAAGAAAAGAATAAAAGAAACACCAAAACATCATCAAGCACAAGTATAAAGAATATATACAAATCTCACACTAAATTCAAACGAATATACAAGTCTCTGATTTCTAAGTTTACCGAATATACAAAGTTTGGTTGATGGAGCTTTTAACCAGATTACAAAAGAATATACACAATAAAGCGATGGTTACGATCAAAACTGTAACCCACCTACTGAGCAAATCACCCAAAAGAAGAGCGTGCCAGTAAGCCGCTGCTGATCCAAACGGTCGGTCCTGTAAGAAAACTATGGCACAATGGGGGTGAGTTGCCAACTCGTGAGTAGAACACATCATCATGTAGAAATCGAATGTATAATGATCTACCTAGGTCATACTGTAATATAATATCGTATCGTATGGTAACGAAAAGAACGTGTATATATGTGTATATATAATATCGTGCATGTATCAATACGTGGTAACATATCAACATAGCATGTGTAAATATGTATCTTCCGATGAGTGTCCTGTGTCCATCAACAAAACTCGAAATCATCATAAAACCCTGAGTGTCCAGTATCGACACTCGAAATTATCATAAATGCAGTGTCCAGCATCGACACGTAAATCCTTATATCTCAGACGCCGTCTCATCGGATTGGCCCTCATATCTCAGGCACCGTCTCATCAGATTGGTCCTTGTAAAACCCTAGTACTATTATACTATATATTTTGGATATTTCAAATCTTGCGGCAAAATTCTTTGCTAATGTAGCTATTGGGTTGCGAATGATGGAATTTGCAACGACTCTGAAATCACTGTACATAAATTTCTTGTTATTGTACAGAAAATGGTATTTCAACTTGTGTAAGAGTTATAAGTTAGATCTGTTTAATAAAAGCAAGAAACAACTTGTAGCTCATTGGTAAAGCCTTTACACTGTTGTGACGTAGCCTGTGTGTTCGATTCTCATCAGACACAATTATTTTTTCTGATTTTTCTTTTTTAATTTTTAGAAGCCCAAGAGTTGCACGTACAATACACGGGGAAATGAAAAGTTTCAGAAAAATCAAACATGCGCAAAATGGAGTAAACACGGATATACCCACGTGGCACGAATCTCGAAGCAAAATCTCAAGATCCGACCGTCCATTCTTCTCATCTGGCCGGCGCCGACGGTCAAGATGAGCCCAATTGGATCCGTGCTTTGCACACACACCCTTTCGACTTTCCTTAATTTCACTCAAACAGAGACCCTTCATTTCACCATTTAATATCTTTTTAATGCATTTCAATCCAAAATTTTAATTCCCAAACCATAATTCTTCACTATAAATACCACCCAATGCCTTAGCTCTTCACCATTCTGAAAATCTAGTAAAAATTCTTTCAAAACTCTCTAAGTGTCAAGTGGAGTTAAGCCCCTTAAATGGAGTAGCGAGCCAAACTCGACGACCAGAGCACCTCCGACGAAACCACGACCCATGAGAGCTTCTTCAACCTCTTCTTAACCTTCTAAAAATCGTAAGTCCCTTCATATCTATCTCTTTCTATCTCAAAACTTATTTTTAAAACAAACCGAGAAAAAAAAGTTATCCCCGATATAGTTTTCTTTTTAACATTTGTAAGCCATGTGATAAGCAAACGAGATCAAACTAATACGCTACACTAATCCTAACCTTATTCACATCAATTAGGTTTTAGTTGTGACAAATTTTCATATGAAACAAACATATAAGGAACTTTTTTTCATTAAAATACCATGAACTTTAGTGTAACCTCTTTTCGATATCTAGTATACCCAAACCTTAGAATCTTCATGGGGTAATGACCTACCCCACATGCACACTATGGTTTCATTGCACGGTATTCTAAGCATAAGGGTAATTCAAAGTAAAAGAACTTTTTCATTAAAATACCACACCGTTTCAAAACGGGTTTCTTTAAATCGGTATTTCGAAATTCTTGGCAATTATGCCTCTACAGCTCTCGTTAGGGGACCCGCTAATGGATGGTGTAGATTATCGCACATCCTTGGAACATTAGAGCGAGGTACAGAACTCCTCACGGAGTATTCGGTCCTGAAAGGAATAAAAAATACGGTTTTTAAGAAACGCGACTTTCTAATAAAAACTAATTTTTGGAAAAATTATATAAAATTATAAAATCCGTATTTTCAATAAAAACAAATTAAGAAACTATATTTTTTAAATGAAAGATTAGAATTTGTTAATAAAATACCACCAAATTTCCAAAAGAACTAGTTTTCATAAAAATACCACAAACTTTCAAAAAAAAGCTGGGTTTTATCACCAAAACACCACAATAATTAAAATACATGTTCATGAAAAAACCCTAAATGTTATAAATCACTCTCGATATTTATTTTCAAACTATATTAAAGTATTTTTCATAAAACACCATTGAGATATGCAAACAATATTTTAAGGACTTTAGATAAATATAGGTTTAAGTAGGATCAATTCTCTTGGGTCCCAGGGAGCCGGAGAAAGTGAGTGTTTGCCTATTCAGGTTAGACAATTTAACGGATTTATCAATGGCAATTGTCTTGGAAAAAGACACAAATCCTGCCGTCCATGTGCAGCAGTTGCCGATTTCTCCCGAACCTAAAATTCTAACAATTTATATCAATTCACATGAAAAGACACAAACTCAAATCCAAACTCAAATCTAAATTTGAACTCGAACTCGTATAGAAACTCAAACTTTAATCTAACTCGAATCTAAACTCGAATATGAAGTCGAATCCAATCTACTCGAACCAACTTGACTTGAATCCAGATTGCAATTGTCATGACTTGCACATTACTCGACCCACTCGAATACAATCTACACTTTTTACAATCTAGGGTTTCGGTCAAGACATGCCAATCAATCAATCAAATCAATTAAGTATATTAACTAGTTATAATATTGTAATACCCAGCTTCTTATTATACCAATATCTGTATTTTGTATTCTTGAATTTTATTTAAGTTATTTCTTCCCATTTATGCAAACCCATTTTTACCCGGCCTTTCTTATATCAAAATCAGTATTTTATGCTTTGGAATGCTATTTACTATTAATTATAATTTTATTTATTTTATTACAAATTTATTTCCTTCTAAACCCTATTTTCCTCATCAATAAGACCCCAAAACCTAAACCCTATTATATGCCGAATTTTCTTATCCTCAGCCATCACTTTAGTTTTATAAACTTAATTTTTGGTTCAAATATCGGCCCGGCCCTTCTTTCTTTTCTCTATTTATTCTCTGGCCCACTTCCCTCGCAGCCCAACTGGTCTCTGTTAATAAAATTAATTGATTATTTTTCCTTTACTCGGCCCAGCCCAGCTCAGCCCGCGTCCCCCTCTCCTAGCCCACGCTCGCTGCCTAATCCCTCAGCCCGCTCCTGTTCATCATCCCCAACGGCTATCTCCCTATTCCTCGCGCGCGTTTCCTTCGCGATCCGCCTCCTTCGCCTCCGCCTGCGCCCACGACGCGCACGTTTCTCCTGCGACCGCTCCCTCATCTCGTCCTCCATTCCTCTCTCTCTCGTTCTCCATTATTCCTACTCTTTTTCCCGTTCTCTCTCCTCGAACCCACTCATCACCGAGCTCCTCCTCCTCGACTCCTCCCACCAACTCCGCTCGCCCGACGGCGACGACCACGACCTCGCTCCTCTCTCCCTCCCTCCACTGCCCGAGCACCTTCGCCTACACCCACTCCCCTGCACCCATCAACTCGAGCCCCTACTCCCGAGCTCAACCCCTGCCACCTCTCGACGCCGACCGCCATCGCCACCCAAGTTTCTTCCGCTCACCCCATCACCACCGACCAACAACTCCTCCTTCTCCCGCAACGAATACACCCTCCATCAACCCAACTCCCCTGCACACCCTAACCGTTGCACCGAGCTTCGACCCCCACCCTGCACGCTCGACGCCGGCGAGCCTACACCGCCTCGGTCGGATCCCTTCATCCTCATCATCATCATCATCATCGTCGACGTCGCCGTCGTAACCACCTCTCTCTGCCTCCCCCTCTCTCTCTCACTGTCTTTTTCTCTCTCCCCCTCACTCTCTGTTTTTACTTTCCCCCTCTCTTCTCTCTCCCTCTCTCTCCCGATCACTCCCTCTCTCTCTCTGTCTCAACTCTCTCTCTCTCTCGTTTCTCTCTCACTCTCTCTCAATTCCTCCCTCTCCCCCTCTGTACACCTCCCTCTCTCTCTAACTCTCTCTCTCTCTCACTGAACATTCTCTCTCTCTCTTTCTCTCTCTGGCTCTCTCTCTCTCTCTCTTACTGCTCTAACTCTCTCCCATTATACCACTCCCTCTGCAAACCCCTCACCATCAGCTTCACAGCAGAACCCCGACCACCAAGCTGCGAGCCGCCGCTGCCGAGACACGAGTCCGAGACAAATCGAGTTGCCGTGCCGCGTGTGTGTCGCGCGTTCGTGACGACACAGACACCGTACCTCCCGGGGCGTCTCCAGGCAAGTTTTTACTTGCTTACATGCTATTTACTCATGATACAAATGTTAATTACATAAATGTTAACGTTGCAAGATTAGTTAAAATTTTGTGTCGAAACTGTTCGACGCTTGTTCCCTTAGGAAAATATTATCAGATTTGACGGAACTCGATGGTATAGGTTGGCCCGTAGGGCCGTGAGCATAGTGTATGAATTTAGTTGGATAATTTGATAATTTACGACTAAAACAACTGCTCCCAAGTTTAACCGTAAAACTGTAATTCTGTTGCATCTGAAAATCGTTAAATTCACCATAAATCATACACACATTAGAATGGTGCGCTCGAGGGCTCAAATCGAAGCCAACTCGACGAAATTTAACCCTATGCTAGTTTCCAGACATTTCTGTAACTAAACTGTGATGATATTCGGGTCGGAGTGCGACTCTGGACTGCAGTCCAGAGCGACTCCAGTTATTGGTTGCTGTTCCATAATGTGTACCACAAGACTTGCTTAACACTTAGCTTGCGGAACTCCGCTGTTTATTGTGGATGAATCTGTTAGCTAGACAACACAATTAATTTCATACTGTTTCGTTACCATTTGTTATTTATTCTGTAATTTAGAAGATCGGGACGCATAACAGTCCCAACAAAATCAGAACTGACATATTAGTGTTAAATAGATTGTAAATCCTAACGTACAGACGCGATTGAAGATCCGTTTGTTGAGTTGAAAACTTTACTGAAAACTCTAGAATTCATCCAACTGTAGTGTCGCTAAATTATGATCCCAACAGGGGTTAAAATGCGTTGCGAAATGGATTCCTGATTCTGAAACTGGATTTCCAGCCGCGTGCGCTTAAAATGAAACAGTTATAACTAATGATCCTGAAACCCGTTTGACCTGAAACAAAATTCTAAGGATAGATAGCTGAACATATTAAATACTACCTGTTTATCATTTCGCTAAATTATATACATATGTTTCATGATAAATCGTGCAAGTGATAGACTGCTGTTTTTATGATACCTTAGTTGTGCTTCTTATACTGTTCATGCATCATATCATACCTATATCATTGTAGTGATAACCTAGTGACATCGTGCATTTACCCAGTGTTATATTTTAGTGTTGATTGTGGCAAGTAGTCAGTGTTCGTGTATTCGTGATTAAGTGAAAGTGATACGTACTTGTGCACAATCAGTGTCCCTTTTATTCAATTGCATTGTCGACGTCTGTGGGATGCGTGTACGTGTGACTATAAGTGGTATGGGACACTTATGGAAGCGCTTGCACGGATGTCACAGATAAGGCATCCGACACTGCCATTTATCTTAGGTATTAGTCGGGACGTGCTTGATGGAGGTCCTGCCTCCAGTTCTCGCGCAGACTTGTCACGGATCGATTAGTATTTAGGGTTATGGTTAGCGTTTGATGTAGACCACGGGGTGTGGGGTAGTTTAAGTGTGAGTTCAACAGAATCTCGGGAGTCCCATGCCGGCTTATATATTTAGGGAGTTATATGGAGATTTACAGGGTATGTGCTATATACACCGTGATACATTCGTTACATGTTGGGCCCGTGGTCCCTTGCCCTTGGGTTCTACCCTTGGGTGGAGGACACTCGCGAGTGGTTGACTCTCACACTTGGACTGACGATAGGCTTATTGACCTGTGCAGTGAGACTTAGAGACTGATAGGGTTACTGTCGTTTACATTCCTTATATACTGTGTTGACATACATGGCATATCGTTATACTGCTTTACTGCTCCGCTGCATTTATCTCTGCTCATTTATATTCATGCTGTTATTGATTTACTGTTATTCATATCCTTCACCACTGTTAGAACTGTTACTTGATTATATACATTATATTGCTATTGTGTCGCTCTGACGACCTGAGTATGCATGCTCAGTTGAGGAGAAGATTTAGCCTGGATCAGAACTAGACGTGCATCACAGATTTCTTGACTGCCGTTCCGAGTACATTTGTTTATTCCACTTCAGGTCAGTCTTTATATTATTTCCTTCGATTTCCCATTACCTGCGCATCATTTACTGTTTACCATGAAAAACTAGAAGCCGAAGTGTGACTACGGCAGGACTTATCCTTGACCGTAGGAGCATGGCTGGCCTTGTCTACCCCTCGTATTCCGTATTTTGGGAAGCGGGGCGTGACATGGTTTAGTTGGTATCAGAGCCCAGGTTTTGCATCGATTGGGATTGCAGTTTTTCGTGTACAGTTCGGCAATCTAAGACATCCTTCGGTCTAGGTTGTAAACTGTCATTCTTGATCCATATTCACATCGTGCGTTCAACTATCCATTCACTATGGTTTTGGGTGACTTGACAAGGATACGTGGTGGCAATTGCACTACCGTACTCTATTCAAGTGACTTAAAGTGATACCGTTAATTCCCCGCTTGTAATGATATTCATCATTTCTGATATTCTTGAATCCTTGTTCTATCCATATCATATTTTAATTCATTTAGCATGTGACTCGTATCATTCTCGAAATTGTTGTTTCAGGATCATGTCTTCCAACAACTCTTCATCTGTTTCCGCTTCCCAGAATCAGACCGTTGAGATTCTGAGTGCACTGAGAGGTCTAAGGGGAGCCCAAGAGCGAACGAACGACTTGTTGGCTGAAGGACTGAGAAGACAGGTGAGTCAGGCCCCAGCGGGAGTCTCCTATCATAAAGGGATCTCTATTGGACGAGGAAAGGAGAAGAAGATGAAGCGTCAACAGAAGTATCAGAAGAACCCTTGCTGTGGATATTGTAAGAGGCCAGGACACCATCAGAGGGATTGTCGCCGCGCCCAAGGGAAATGTCTGATATGCGGTTCCGACAAACATCTCATCAATGGCTGCCCAGAAAGGAAAGAACTACAAGGAGGAAACTCGTCCACACTCCCCACTTCTACCAAGTGAGGACTACCGCGTAGTTCGGACTTCGACGATGTGGCGGATCAAACGCAGGATTCAACTCACGCGACGAGAATGCAATGTTATAGTAGTCGAAGAATGATTTTTCATGTTATCTACTTTCAGTAATAATATTTTCGTTTTTATGAATGATTCCTTCCGTTTGAAACCTTGTATCCGTTGAACTTTTAGTTGAATGCAATGAAATTTGAATCATATATATGTATCATTCTCATGCTTTCTTTATGTCAAATTCTATTCATTATCACAGTATTTCATTTTGATCTTTCAGCTCCTGCAACCGCATATTCTCCTATGTTTCGTACCTTGAGCCTTCCTTGATGTATTCCACCGTCTAATCATGACTTCTCTTTCTCCAGACCATGGCCCACCCTGGAGCAGCGCCGAATCTAGACGAGGATGTACAATCATGCGTTTCCCTAGATCACACACTGACGAGTTCTGATGATGAAGTCAACGATCCCCAGGTCAACTTCGGTAACAATGATTCAGAGGACGAAGGAGTAGACGCCCCAGAGTTTAACGTGATAGCTGATTCCGACGAAGAAGAAGAAGATCCTGAAGAGAACCCTATGGAGGAAGATCCCGAGGAAGGTCCAATAGAAGAAAATCCAGTGGAGGAAGACCCCATCGAAGAGAACCCAGAAGGAGAGGATCACATGGAATCAGATCTCGATGAAGAAGCTCTATCCGAGGAAGAAGGACCAGAAAGTCAAGATCCTGTGGTGGAAGGACTTCCAATAGAGATACCTGCGAGGTACTATGGAAATGGACGTCCCTACCTGAGTGCGCGAGCCTACCGCAACTTGCTGAATCTCCACAACCGCGACTGACGGATTTTCGTTGGGATGTTATCTTTCTGGCCAAATAAACTGTGTATAGTTTAAGGCCACTTTTCGCCTTTGGGGATATCTTGTTTCAAATCTTCTTGAATGAAATAAATCTTCTGAGTTTGTAAACCTTTTGATTATTAGTTCGATTGATACTTGTTATTGCCCCTATCCATTTATCTTTCTACTGAGATCTCTGACTGTCCACCCCTACTTGTTGTAAAGTTTTCACCATCGTTTCAATTCGAAAGTACCGCACCCTGATCCTTGGAATGAGCCGCCATTCATCTTTCGTCTGTGCCTCGATTGAGATCCTTCTGGGAGGAGAAATTCATAGTGAAACCCTTGAGTTAGCTAACCCTTCAAATTCTTGATTCATAGGATTTACCGATCGTTGGGCTCCCCTATATTTTTACCTTGTAACCCTTTTGTTGCTCACCATTACCTTCTGTGCTGACCCGATCCCAATCTTCTTGATCTTCAGCCTAAAGCCGCCATACTCCAACCTCCTGTTTGAGCCATACTTCCTTATAATCATTACTCTATATAGCCTTATACCTATTGGTGTTTTCCTTTTACCCTAATCATATTTAGGGACACGGTTATTCAAAAATTTAGTTTTCAGTACTTTAAATTTATCAAAGAGTACGTGTTAGTGATTACCCCGTTTTATGTATTTTTAAGTACATTATTATTATTCTCATTTTCAGTAGCGCAACCCTTATACCGCGCATATTTTGTTCCATGTCCCCTATTTTCACTATACAAGTTTCCTAAATTATTTTAAACCTATTTCCGATACCTTACCCTAAACTGTTTTAACCTACCGATAAATTTTTACTGCTTATTGTCGTTACCTTACTTTTTGGTTTTGCGCTTACGATTACTATTATGAGTGGTTGAGCCTTATATTTATTACCTCTGGTTGCTATTTTTGATATACTTAGATGTGCATACATTCGGGTTTCGATTTTATTGAACATGCATTGCGTATCTCCGTTCGTTGTTGTTATCTATATTCTCGTGTATTTATAGTTCATCCTCATAGTTGTTCCTACCGTATACTTATTTAAATCCTTTTGTTGTGTGATGTTCCTGCATATATATAAATATATCTTCACAAATTTCATCCACCTGTTTTAAGTAAACCATTATGAATTAGTTTATGATATGGTAGCTTTCGTTTTGATTTTACAACTTATCGTTTAGTTTTAAATTTCGAGGACGAAATTTTTGTGAGGGTGGTATGATGTAATACCCAGCTTCTTATTATACCAATATATGTATTTTGTATTCTTGAATTTTATTTAAGTTATTTCTTCCCATTTATGCAAACCCATTTTTACCCGGCCTTTCTTATATCAAAATCAGTATTTTATGCTTTGGAATGCTATTTACTATTAATTATAATTTTATTTATTTTATTACAAATTTATTTCCTTCTAAACCCTATTTTCCTCATCAATAAGACCCCAAAACCTAAACCCTATTATATGCCGAATTTTCTTATCCTCAGCCATCACTTTAGTTTTATAAACTTAATTTTTGGTTCAAATATCGGCCCGGCCCTTCTTTCTTTTCTCTATTTATTCTCTGGCCCACTTCCCTCACAGCCCAACTGGTCTCTGTTAATAAAATTAATTGATTATTTTTCCTTTACTCGACCCAGCCCAGCTCAGCCCGCGTCCCCCTCTCCTAGCCCACGCTCGCTGCCTAATCCCTCAGCCCGCTCCTGTTCATCATCCCCAACGGCTATCTCCCTATTCCTCGCGCGCGTTTCCTTCGCGATCCGCCTCTTTCGCCTCCGCCTGCGCCCACGACGCGCACGTTTCTCCTGCGACCGCTCCCTCATCTCGTCCTCCATTCCTCTCTCTCTCGTTCTCCATTATTCCTACTCTTTTTCCCGTTCTCTCTCCTCGAACCCACTCATCACCGAGCTCCTCCTCCTCGACTCCTCCCACCAACTCCGCTCGCCCGACGGCGACGACCACGACCTCGCTCCTCTCTCCCTCCCTCCACTGCCCGAGCACCTTCGCCTACACCCACTCCCCTGCACCCATCAACTCGAGCCCCTACTCCCGAGCTCAACCCCTGCCACCTCTCGACGCCGACCACCATCGCCACCCAAGTTTCTTCCGCTCACCCCATCACCACCGACCAACAACTCCTCCTTCTCCCGCAACGAATACACCCTCCATCAACCCAACTCCCCTGCACACCCTAACCGTTGCACCGAGCTTCGACCCCCACCCTGCACGCTCGACGCCGGCGAGCCTACACCGCCTCGGTCGGATCCCTTCATCCTCATCATCATCATCGTCGACGTCGCCGTCGTAACCACCTCTCTCTCTGCCTCCCCCTCTCTCTCTCACTGTCTTTCTCTCTCCCCCTCACTCTCTGTTTTTACTTTCCCCCTCTCTTCTCTCTCCCTCTCTCTCCCGATCACTCCCTCTCTCTCTCTGTCTCAACTCTCTCTCTCTCTCGTTTCTCTCTCACTCTCTCTCAATTCCTCCCTCTCCCCCTCTGTACACCTCCCTCTCTCTCTAACTCTCTCTCTCTCTCACTGAACATTCTCTCTCTCTCTTTCTCTCTCTGGCTCTCTCTCTCTCTCTTACTGCTCTAACTCTCTCCCATTATACCTCTCCCTCTGCAAACCCCTCACCATCAGCTTCACAGCAGAACCCCGACCACCAAGCTGCGAGCCGCCGCTGCCGAGACACGAGTCCGAGACAAATCGAGTTGCCGTGCCGCGCGTGTGTCGCGCGTTCGTGACGACACAGACACCGTACCTCCCGGGGCGTCTCCACGCAAGTTTTTACTTGCTTACATGCTATTTACTCATGATACAAATGTTAATTACATAAATGTTAACGTTGCAAGATTAGTTAAAATTTTGTGTCGAAACTGTTCGACGCTTGTTCCCTTAGGAAAATATTATCAGATTTGACGGAACTCGATGGTATAGGTTGGCCCGTAGGGCCGTGAGCATAGTGTATGAATTTAGTTGGATAATTTGATAATTTACAACTAAAACAACTGCCCCCAAGTTTAACCGTAAAACTGTAATTCTGTTGCATCTGAAAATCGTTAAATTCACCATAAATCATACACACATTAGAATGGTGCGCTCGAGGGCTCAAATCGAAGCCAACTCGACGAAATTTAACCCTATGCTAGTTTCCAGACATTTCTGTAACTAAACTGTGATGATATTCGGGTCGGAGTGCGACTCTGGACTGCAGTCCAGAGCGACTCCAGTTATTGGTTGCTGTTCCATAATGTGTACCACAAGACTTGCTTAACACTTAGCTTGCGGAACTCCGCTGTTTATTGTGGATGAATCTGTTAGCTAGACAACACAATTAATTTCATACTGTTTCGTTACCATTTGTTATTTATTCTGTAATTTAGAAGATCGGGACGCATAACAGTCCCAACAAAATCAGAACTGACATATTAGTGTTAAATAGATTGTAACTCCTAACGTACAGACGCGATTGAAGATCCGTTTGTTGCGTTGAAAACTTTACTGAAAACCCTAGAATTCATCCAACTGTACTGTCGCTAAATTATGATCCCAACAGGGGTTAAAATGCGTTGCGAAATGGATTCCTGATTCTGAAACTGGATTTCCAGCCGCGTGCGCTTAAAATGAAACAGTTATAACTAATGATCCTGAAACCCGTTTGACCTGAAACAAAATTCTAAGGATAGATAGCTGAACATATTAAATACTACCTGTTTATCATTTCGCTAAATTATATACATATGTTTCATGATAAATCGTGCAAGTGATAGACTGCTGTTTTTATGATACCTTAGTTGTGCTTCTTATACTGTTCATGCATCATATCATACCTATATCATTGTAGTGATAACCTAGTGACATCGTGCATTTACCCAGTGTTATATTTTAGTGTTGATTGTGGCAAGTACGTCAGTGTTCGTGTATTCGTGATTAAGTGAAAGTGATACGTACTTGTGCACAATCAGTGTCCCTTTTATTCAATTGCATTGTCGACGTCTGTGGGATGCGTGTACGTGTGACTATAAGTGGTATGGGACACTTATGGAAGCGCTTGCACGGATGTCACAGATAAGGCATCCGACACTGCCATTTATCTTAGGTATTAGTCGGGACGTGCTTGATGGAGGTCCTGCCTCCAGTTCTCGCGCAGACTTGTCACGGATCGATTAGTATTTAGGGTTATGGTTAGCGTTTGATGTAGACCACGGGGTGTGGGGTAGTTTGAGTGTGAGTTCAACAGAATCTCGGGAGTCCCATGCCGGCTTATATATTTAGGGAGTTATATGGAGATTTACAGGGTATGTGCTATATACACCGTGATACATTCGTTACATGTTGGGCCCGTGGTCCCTTGCCCTTGGGTTCTACCCTTGGGTGGAGGACACTCGCGAGTGGTTGACTCTCACACTTGGACCGACGATAGGCTTATTGACCTGTGCAGTGAGGCTTAGAGACTGATAGGGTTACTGTCGTTTACATTCCTTATATACTGTGTTGACATACATGACATATCGTTATACTGCTTTACTGCTCCGCTGCATTTATCTCTGCTCATTTATATTCATGCTGTTATTGATTTACTGCTATTCATATCCTTCACCACTGTTAGAACTGTTACTTGATTATATACATTATATTGCTATTGTGTCGCTCTGACGACCTGAGTATGCATGCTCAGTTGAGGAGAAGATTTAGCCTGGATCAGAACTAGACGTGCATCACAGATTTCTTGACTGCCTTTCCGAGTACATTTGTTTGTTCCACTTCAGGTCAGTCTTTATATTATTTCCTTCAGTTACTGCATTTCCCATTACCTGCGCATCATTTACTGTTTACCATGAAAAACTAGAAGCCGAAGTGTGACTACGGCAGGACTTATCCTTGACCGTAGGAGCATGGCTGGCCTTGTCTACCTCTCGTATTCCGTATTTTGGGAAGCGGGGCGTGACAAATATATTATACACGGGATGCTTGTGATAGTTTCTTGTGTGAATCCAACGGAGTTTCAGGAGTCCCTTATTAACCCTTTTTTTATTTTACTCGAATATCAGTCAGGTTGATTCATCCACAGCCTAGAGCCCCGATGCTAACACATGAAACGGGCCAGTGTTTCCTTGCTCCTGTAGCCCCACTCTTGAGCTCGTGAATACTTCTACGGCTGCGTTGACATTCACACTTGGAACTTAACGTTAACACAGTTACCATCTAGAGATCTATAGTATATATTTATCCATGATCATATATTCTTACTCGTAATATATATATTCTACACTTGTCATTTTCTTTACTTTTACCTATCTTTGGGACTTACCGAGCGCAAGTTCGCTGACGGGTATTCCACCCACTTTTCTTCTCTTAGAATATTCGTCAGATACGGTCGAGACGGAGGAGGTTGAAGCCACAGAGGAGAACTACAACCAGATCGCTACTCAAGACTAGCCCAGCTTCACTTTTTCTCCAGTTTATATATGCCACTTATTTAGGCATTTTCCTTATTGTATTTACTTTCCAGCATAAACTCTTGTATTTGTAAATATTGGAAGTGGAATATAAATAAAGATATTTGTTGAAAAATTTACAGTCTCCATTTATTCTTGCATTGTGTATTATTGTTTCAATACGCTTAGTATATTTATTTAGGGAATGGCCTTCTCTGGATAAATATACCGCGGGCTTACCACGCCACCGTTTCCGTTTCCGTCTATTGGGAAGTGGGTCGTAACATAATAGTAGCTGTGATTATTATCCGACCCGACCCGCATGGTTGAAACCCAATATGGTTCGAGATTATACAAATACTTGCTAGTACACTGTATCCATGGAAATCTAGAATATATATACACATATAATATTTTTAAAATCTACATATCTTTTTACGATACAATATAAAACCAAATAATATTTTTCCTATCTAGCCTTGTATGTCGTAGTACCCCATATTAGGTAGTTGCGCCTGTATATCATATTAGTATCCTAAGGGTTAGACAGACTAGTATTTGGATCGCTACGTATATTTACGTAGATCTCTATTTGGGGGTATATGTTTTTAATTATAAACATTTGCATCATGGTTTAAATTCTTATGTATATTCTTTATATTTAAAAACTAGATTTTTAGAGAGATACGAATAATATTCGGAGCAATTTGGTATTATCTGTAAAATCCTACAATCTATACATATTATATTTTCTTAACCATAATATATATATATACAGTTTATATATATATATATATATACAGTTTATATATATATATATACAGTTTATATATATATATATAATATAATATATTAATTTTAATTAACAAAACTCACTTTTTCTCTCTTTCGAATCCCTCTCTCTCTCTCATCCGTCCCCACACTTTCTCTCTCTCCCTATATGTACATATATATTATATAATATAATAAAAATTATAAAATTTTACAAATCCTGTCTCTCTCCCTGCCCTCGTCGCTAACCTCGAACCCTAACCCACGTCTCGTCGCCCTCTCACCATCGCCGCTCCTATTTTCTCGCCATCACCTCCTCCTCACCAGCACCACCGGCCACACCTCCTCCTCTCCTTCTTTCCCGACGACACCCAAGCTTTTAACCCCATAACCTCGAAACCAAGGACCCGTCACCCCTCATCGCCGACCTCGTCGCCAGAAACCCACCACTACCTGACCACCTCCATCACCTTCTCGTCTTCCCAGCAACCCCAGAGCACCACCACCACACCCTCTTCTCCTTGTCTTGCTCATCCCCAATCACACCAAAACTCATGGCCACCCACCTCGCCGTCACCTTACCACCGACCGCCTCTTCCTTATCCCCGCCCTCGCCAAATCCAGAGAACCCCAGCAACGCCCAATAGCCACTTCTTCTTCTTTTATTCTTCTTTCTTTCATCATCTCTTTTCTTTTCGTCTGATCGTCTCGCCGGAGTTGCGCACGTCACCGACGATCCATACGAACCAATCACCGTCATCGACAACCCAGTTACCACGTTACGCAGCTGCTCAGCCAGGTCAAGTCCTGCGTACGTAAATTTTGCGTCGTGGCTTTATTTTCGCATCGGAACGTGACATCTGTATCTCGACGTGAGATTCAATCAGGCAAGTTCTAAATTTGGAACATGCTATTTTGATTATATCGATACTTATTGTTAGTTATATGTATGCCCTAGAGGCCATTATTATGCATTTGATGTATATTATAGTGGATGCTGAGACATATATAGGAAGGACTTTCTTGCTCGACATGATAGTATGCTATCTGGTTGCTCTTTATCTTAACATGTATATTTATTGTCTCTCTGTTACATGTTGATAAAGTCCTTAGGATGTGTACTTGACTTCCAGGATTATGATAGAGATCATACTAGTGGGGTCTGGGTAGTCTGTGAGTACATCCTTTAATTGTTCCTGGTCGTGGGAGTATCGAGACGGGGCATCGATATTCCAGAGTAGACCAGCGTATACGCTTCTTGACCCATATAATGGACGATGGATGATCCCATATCCATTGGTGTTTGACATCAGAGATAGTATACGGGTGTTCAGTGGAGACTGGGTACACTGAACAAGACTCGCCGAGAACTCCTAGATGGTATTATAACTCACGTCAGATAGCAGTTCTCCGGTGACACTAGTACAAGTGGTTTTTGGGTACAGTCCCGAGTCACATGGAGGCAATGAGCGATAGGAGGGGATTTCGTCTCTCCCAGTGTTGGGGGTTGATGTTGCACTATACTCGATTGGCCATAACAGGAAATCCCTGGCCAGGATTGCTGAGATTTACTGGTAAGTGTTATCAGTAGTTTCTCGAACCGTTATAAGCCTCACATCGGCATGACTTATCAGGATATTGGGGTCTGACGTTTACCACCTCCAGGCTAAGATATGCAATATATCTGACGAAGAGACCGGACTGTACGGTAGTGTTACTTATTGGATCCGCAGGAGTATGAGCAGGTTTGCTTGTTGATCTTTTGATCGCTCAATACCCGGGTGGCCATTACGTTTAGCAGACCACTTGCGGCTTGTGGGTGACTGATATGATCACCACCTACTGCCGGCGTATTGACGAGTCTTTAGAGTTCTACACAGAGGTTTCCTGACTCAAGCGAAACGAAGTAGGAGCACATACGTGATATGTGCGGGACCGAGATTAATACGTGTATGTGATACCGTATTCTATTCTCGTGATATGTAGTATCATTCGGATATATGTGATATAGCCGGGTTATCGAATCAAGTGTTGATTCGATAAGTTGATACATATGATATTAGTCGATTATATGTGATATATCCGGATTATTAAATCAAGTGTTGATTTGATAATTTAATGTATAATTATATATTTGATATATTAACATACATTAACTAATATTAACTCACTTATATATTTCTTTTTCTCACTTGTGACACATTTAATATATATGTGATATATGTTATTGTGTCATGCTTGATTATACATGTAACATGGATGTATGAGACTCACACTATGCTTTGGATAAATTAGGGTTTTACTTATTTAAAGTAATTCAAAATGAAGTGGAAATTAGTCATGGTTGGAAGCAGGAGAAGCTTGTCTTAACCATTGACTTAGTCCACTTAAATTGTATTAATTGAGATATTTATTAACCTAACCATTATTCTTAGCCATGGTTTATTCTCCACATGAGTTTTATGAGATATAAACTCACCCATGGTTGCAATTCTCACATATTTGATTCACCATTTCTTTCTCCACTTCATCTCTAAAAAGCTTTCTAGGTTTTGAGGAGGTGAAGAATCCTAGTAAGAAAAATAAATCTAAAGTGAGCAAAAATCCTACTTCATCATCCTTTATTAGACTAGTCATTTAGTTTAGGGTGTTTGCTTCACTAATCCCTCATTAGTGAAGAGATAGGTTGGGTTAAAGTCTCCTCGACGTAGATCATCTTCGGCCTCGAAGACTTCAAGCATGCTCGTTCATTTCGCTTTGTGAAACCTATCTTGAGTCCGGGAGATCACTACTTGGAGCGAAGGGACTTCTACACGGAGCTATTGAAGTGAAGGACCGATCTACAAAGGTTGTATTCCTTATTCACTTTCTATGTAAAGTTGTTTACATTCTAGTTAGCTCCAAAAACTCTAGCTAGATCGACTAGAAATTTTAAAATACGACATATTTGATGCCTCCCGAGACCTTGTGGTAGTGCTAAAGAACCCTATAATTTATATGCTTGACTATGGTACATACGTTTTAATATTCAGTAAGTAGTAGCGATTTACCGTTTTATAGTATCCGTCTGTATCCGTACCAATAATGGTTTACCTAGTTGCATGCCAGATCATCACAATATTATCATACTACAGTATTAGTTCAATATGGTATCTAGATTGCAATATACATGGTAATAGACATATAACAGTTATTACAGATAGATACATATACATCCTGACATTAATTATGGTTACCGTGTCTCGATCTTGGTTACAGTTTTACATTTGGTGTCTTTTCCGGCTAAAATATATTGCATGATATGTTCACGAAACACTACCAGACTCGTTACTTGGATCTTTTACTAATGCTGACAATCCTGATTTATTGTCCTGACGGACGTGACTTGTTATCTACATAGATAAGACCTGTACCTGCTTGATCCTGTGTTGGTATTAGATTTATATCATCAATACCTGACTTGAATACAAAACCTTGGGGGTAAGGGGAAATCAATAATGAAACCTAACTTGTAACTCAACAGTTCGATACTTCCAGATATTGATCAGTCTATACGGGCTCGGCCAGCCCCGGAATGATGCTGCTGACATCATTCATTTGTACATGTTACCTGTTTACTGCTTAGCAGCACATCTCGGATTCAGCTCGGGAATCTTGACCGTGGTCCCGGACACGCACAGGATACTATTGAGTTATATCGACGATTCCATTAAATTGATTTCAAAGACTTATAGAATAGATAACCTAGAGGCACAGATTTTAGGATACACATCACATACATGTACTGTAGGGTTCCTAGGCACACCCATGAGGTTCTACAACTGATCAACCATGCCAAATTCAAAAATTTATGTGCCGAGAAACTCTAATGCGAGATCGTTAACTAGAGGTAAGGCGAAACTAAGCAAGTTAACTACTTTAACTACAAGTGAAAGGGATTACAACCTTTGTAGATCCGGTCCTCCACTTCTTTAGGTCCGTGATGACGTCCCTCCGCTGCGATCATCGGGATCCCGGACTCTAGCATTGGTTTTATCGGAGAAATGATCGGGCTAGGTCGTTGGCTTCGATACCGAAGATGATCTACGTTGAGGCGACTCTAACTCAAGCTCCATCTTCACTTGGTCATGAACCTTGTGAAGAAAACACCCTATACAACATGGCAAGTGGTAGATGATGAAGAAATAGGAAGTGGGTTCACTTTGGATTTGGATTTCTCACTTGATTTCATCACTTGAAATTTTTCAAGAAAGGTTTCTTCACTTCATGAAGAAGAAGAAGAAGAAGAAGAAGAAAAGAAAATGAATTATGTGAAAAGAAAATTCAAGTGAAGAATTATCATCTAGCAACCATGGGTGAGTTTTCTTTTGTAGAGAATAAACCATAGTTTAGGTAATGGTTAGGTTAAAGCATAAAACAAAATGGTTAAGACTTTTCAAAGATGCTATGAAGCTTCATGAAGCTTCAAGCCAAAACAAGAAAATCCACCATTTAGTTTTTCCAAAATAAATAAAGAAAATAAAACCCTAACCATCAACCTAAACTTGGTGTAAGTCATACACACACCCAAGTTTGCATGTATCATCAAACATGATACAAACTAGTACACAAAAATATATCATATATACAACTTGTGCACATCAAGTGAGAAAATCAATCTTAAGTGAACAATACTAGTCAATGTAAAGTAATATATCCAATATATAATTATACATTAAATTATTAAATCAACACTTGATTTAATGATCCGGTCATACTGCATATAACCGACTAATATCAAGTGTATCAATATATTGAATCAACATTTGATTCGGTAACCCGGCTATATCTTATATAACCGTCCGATGATACAAATTGCGAGAATAGAATTCAGTATCACATACTGGTATTATTCTCGGTCCCGCACATATCTCATATGCGCTCCTATTTCGTTTCGCTTGAGCCAGAAAACCTCTGTGTAGGACTCTAAAGACTCGTCAATACGCCGGCAGTAGGTGATGATCATATCAAACACCCACAAGCCGCAAGCGGTCTGCTAAACGTAACAGCCACCCGGGTATTGAGCGATCAGAAGATCAACGAGCAAGCCCGCTCACACTCCTGTGAATCCAACCAGTAACACTTACCGCACAGTCCGGTCTGTTCGTCTGATATGTCGCATATCTCGCCTAGGGGTGGTAAACGTCAGACCCCAGTAGCTTGATAAGTCATGCCGATGTAAGGTCCATAACAAGCATGAAACTACTGATAATACTTACCAGTAAATCATTGCAACCCTGACCAGGGATTTTCGGTTATGGCCAGTCGTGCATAGCGCAACATCAACCCCCAATACCGGGAGAGACGAATCCCCTCCTATCGCTCATTGCCTCCATGTGAATTGGGACTGTACCCAAAAACCACCTGTTTGCACGACTCTGTAGAGCCGTGGTAGGGTGGAAATCAAAGCACAGTGGGAGACACACAAGACTCTATGACGATCTCGGGTCAACAGACTAAGCTGTACCAGTGTCACCAGAGAACTGCCATCTGACGTGAGGTAAAATACCATGTGGGAGTTCTCGGCGAGTCCGTTCAGTGTACCCAGTCTCTACTGAGCACCCGCATACCATCTCTGATGTCAAACACCAATGGATATGGGATCATCCATCGCCCATCACATGGGTCGAGAAGATATACGCTAGTCTACTCTGGAATATCGATGCCCCGTCTTGATATTCCCACGACTAGGAACATTGAAGGATGTACTCACAGACTACCCAGGCCCCACTAGTATGATCTGCATCATAGTTCCGGAAGTCGAGTACACATCCTAAGGGCTTTATCAACATGTAATAGAGAGACAGAAAGTATACATGTTAAGATAAAGAGCAACCAGATAGCGTACTATCATGTCGAGCAAGAAAGTCCTACCTATATATGTCCCAGCATCCACTACAATATACATCTTATGTACAGTAATGGCCTCTAGGGCATACATATAACTAACAATCTCCCACTTGCACTAGGGCCATCTGTAGCAGTGGTTGCAGTATCTAATACTCAACCATCCCATAAAAGTCTCTCTCTGGGAAAAAGCCTTTGTGAGTGGATCCGCCGTGTTGTCCTCTGAGTCTACTCTCCTAACCTCGATCACCCTGGAGATCAACTATCTCCATGATCAGGTAATGCTGCCTCAGAATATATTTGGGTCACTGCTGGGACCAGGGTTCCTGGGACAAAGCCACACTTCCATTGTCATACAATGGTAGGAACCTAGTTCATCTCATGAACCAATATACACCCAAACTGCCTCTTTGGTAGTATCTTTAATAGCGATGTTACTAGCCTTTATCGTCTAGTTTGCCACGGTATGTAGCTTGGAACTCTTCCAACATACCGTCCCTCTACTGAGGGTAAAGACAATGCCTGCGACTGACATTCAGTCATCCTTATCACCTTGGAACTTTTCCAGTGATTCTCCCCAGGATCGATTGATACCATCTTACTACACCTAGTGAGAATCCTAACATCCATTTAGATCTATCTTATAGATCCAAAATCCAGGATTTAGGAAGTATCACTTTGATCCTATATGGAGAATTCACATGATAAGAGGAGATTGACCGTGCGTAGTATTGGAAACTCTTTTCCTATCAAGAGTATGTTGTCCACGTACAATACGAGAATGACCACCTTACTCTCTACTACCTTTTTGTATATACAAGGTTCATCTACCATTTTGATGAAGTCAAACTCTTTGACTATCACATCAAAACAGACGTTCCAACTCCACGATGCCTGCTTTATCATGCAAAGCAACTTGCACACGTTTCCGCTGCTCCCACGGTTTACGAAGCCCTCTGACTGTGTTCTTATAGACGTTCTCTTCTAAATCATTATTTAGAAAAGTAGTCATGGCACCCAACCACCAGATATCGTAGTTATGGTATGCAGCAATGGCAAGTAGGATCCGGATGGACTTAAGCATAACCACTGGAAAAAGGTTTCATCATTATCCACGCCTGGTCGATGACGAAAACCTTTAACAAGTCTAGCTTTGAAAGTCTCAACTTTTCCATCTACACCAAGTAATCTTCTCAAGATATACTTGCTCCTGATGGGGATTTAACCCTTCAGATATAGCAACCAAAGTCCATACTTTGTTGGTGTACATGGATTCCATCTTAGATCGCTAAGAATCCAGCCATTCTTACAGAGTCCCTACTCTAGATGTCCAGCTCGAAACTAGTTAGGTCATCATCTCATGATGCAATCCTCGCTCCCACTGTCATCGAGAAACCGAAGTATCTCTCAGACGGATGAGGAACCCTACCAGATCGGCGGAGAGGCTGAGGTTCGTCGGGGACTATTGAATCCTTTGGTTCTGTCAAATCATCAGCTGCAGTTTTGTATAGCTGGAACCTTTCCAGTTCTACAGAACTGACCTTGCCTCGATCTTGTCTGGATTTTGCTTTTGACATAGGCCGGACAATCCCAAATCTTAACTTACTTAAGAGATAGGCTCTTCCCATACCATATCTCATATGGAGTGGTAGGCACTGATTTGACTGGAATCCAATTCAATAGGTATGCAGCTTCCCAAGTGCACAGCCCCCAAAAGGAAATAGGTAACTCAGTAGTACTCATCATAGAGCGCACCATATCATATAGGGTGCGATTACTCCACCCCGATACACCGTTGTGCTGTGGTATATTCAGAGGAGTAATACTGAGAGAGAATCTCATTCTCCTTTAGAATAGTCCAGGAATTCTATGCACAAGTATTCTCCTCCCTGATCTCATCATAGGACATAATACTTATACCTGTATTTGGTTCTCTACTTCTAACTTATATTCATTGAATTTCTCAAAAGCTTCAGACATGTGTTTCAACAGGAACATGTGTCCGAATCTTGAGAGATCATCAGAGAATGTAAGGAAGTACAAAGAACCAGTCCTGGCATATGTAGACTGGGGACCTTCATACATCACTATGTATCAGTCCCAAGAGTTCACTAACTCTTTCTCTGTTTCAAGTAAACAGAGCTATGGTCATCTTATCTTTGTGACATGACTGGCAAGTTTCACAAGATGTAAATTCAAACTGATTTAAATATGCATCTAAAATGTAACTTAAGCAAGTCGGGTCACATTGATATGACCCAGTCTATAATATCTCAACAAGGAATCGTTCATTTCTGAACTCTTCCTCTTGTGTGTGTTCTTTATATTAGGAACTGTAGTTTGATTTAGAACGTTAATGCTTTTAGATAACGTGCTTGAACCGAAATGTTCAAAACAATATTCAACAATACAAAATTATATCCTTCTTTAATAAATAAAGAGACCGATATGATGTTGTATATCAGGTTCGGTATCTAATAACATTTGTTCAGAATCAATGTATTTGGAAATACAGGGTGATAGTGACCAACAGACTTGGCTGCAACACTTGCACCATTTTCTGTCTCATGAAACTTATCATCCGTTCTCAGTTCTCTACCTTTCTGTAGCCCTATGTAACAGATTACATATCTGGGATCCTGATTCGGTATCAAATACTCAGGACACAGAGGATACTGAGAAACAGTTCTTTGTAATGAACGCACCCGAAGGAGATGCATCTCATGCACTTTCTTCGTTTAGGCGGCATGGGAATCCTGGTATTCCCCTATTTCCTGCTCGGTCTTATAACAATTATAAGTTGAAGCGGGACCAACGTTCCCCAGCTCAGTATAACAAGCGGGTTAGGTCAATACATCCATATTATTATCTTGATTAAGGCGTGACATGGTCGCTACCTGGAGAGAGAGAGAAGAAAACACTCTGCGTACGCTCTTGCAAGATTAGATTGGTTATATATTTTATCTAATCAGGATGGCTCCCACTGTTTTTATCAAATCTTCCTTCAAACCTTAAAAGGAAAGACTAGCCGGGATTAATTACACTCTACAAGTTCGCCAATCTTTCAGCCAGGCCAGTGTCGGTACTTTGAGGGAGGTTCCCCGTGCTTTCGCACGGACCTAATTAAAATAAACCTCGTTTTCCCAAGGGCGTAACCCCGTTGACGCCTTTCTAGACACCTACTTGATCGGCTAATTGCAAAGTGCAAAACTCTCCCAGGAGTAACAATTACTCACAGTGGGTATCGGGATCCAACTATCATATAGAAGGTATGCAATCTCATTGCAAATTTCAACACTTGAAACTCCCGATAAAGGTTTTTACCCCTAGCACTTATGACCTTAACTATGGTCAACAAATCATAAGCACTAGTTAAGTTCTACCCGTCATTTCATGATTAATTAGACCCACCCACATGACCCTTAACTAAGGTCAACAAAGTCACGCGACTGTCCTAACTAATCGCATCATATGCGGTGTAGGAAGACATCACTTAGCTACCGTACACTGTGCCTTGACTATGGTTAACAAACACAACACGAATACTAAGTACTCTACTTCCTAAAATGATGGAGGGTTGCGGATGGTTTTTAAGAAAACCTTTAACGCTTTGAACTTGATCTCGTTGCGGAATCAAATGGTTTTTAAATGGAGTGTTTTTGAGGCTTTTCTAATTTTGCTAAAGGGGTTACTCCCGGTGAAGGGATCGTCGGACCTTTCCTCATCGAATAAGGTGCAGGATATATCATATATACCGCTGTGCAAAGCAAAAACTATAGAAGAAATTAAAAGACAAACCGAGGGTTGTAGCATCTGCCAGTTATTGCTAAAGGGGTCACTCCCGGTGAAGGGATCTTGGCCCTTTCCTTATCGAATAAGGTGCAGGATGTTCTACAAGGAACACCACGATGCAAAGCAAGAACTGTAGCTACCTGTTTTTGAAATTCGATTCCATAACATCTTTTAGGTTTATTTTCTTTCATTAATCACATTAATGAATGTCCCATCATTTAAGTCCACCTAAACATCACAGATAAATACAACGTACGCTTATGCCATCCGCATTCGCCTCGATGTCCCGTCTGCACCGTTAGGTTAGGTAACTAACGGCAGAGCGAGGCAGGGCTAGTGCGGGTGTAAAATATAAGCAACGTCTATATAATATATCGTATATACTATATACAGTATCTATCACAACATATCAAATGATCACATCACAGATATCGCAGCAGAAGAAACATATGAAACATTGGATATACTAGGACGTCCGTGTTTTCAATACGAGCCAGTATAAAACACGGATTCCACGATCGCGATGAATAGCCAAACCCACATCCCTAGACTTCTACGAGAGCGGCAAGCAACACCGTCAATTCTAGGGTTAGGAGACCCGGTCTCGACTCCTCAAGATGGTCTCCCACTGGACCCTAGAACCCGGTTACTTGTGCTCCCCGCCTTGGGTCTACCTAATGCGGAAAAGTAAATAATATACAAGTGGTGACATTAATCTCATCCCGGAAGTGCCCCAATAAAAGAATATTACATACATTTTTTTACATGAATGAAAATGAAAAACACTCATCTCACATAAAAACCCCCGGCTATTCAAACACGACGATCCAATATAACATATCCAGCAACACATAACATCACATGTCATCAACGTAAGCAAATATGCCTATCCCAATTGTCGTTGACATATAGCAACGAAACCGGCGATATCACATATTACACTTACGGTCACAGAAAAGAAAGTGTAAAACTACAACAGTTGGAATCCACAACCTCCTTAGACATCGCATGCCTAACAATTACAAACCCCGCATTTTAGTCTCATTATCGAAAACACTTTTCAATATCAAGTCGGGAAATTCAACAAGATTCCCGACATACTGAACGAATGCTCGTCACAAACTTTAGTAGACGGCCGCACCCCCAGATGCCGTCGACGAAGTGCACTAAGGCGGAACACCGCTGCCGCGAGCACCCAAACGGATGCTTTCGACGATGGGATTCTCCTACAGTCACTTGGTCGGGGCTATGGGGCATGGCTATCTATTAAGTTTACCGGCGAGTATCCGCGTACGCAACGTGATTGCGATGGACTTTTGATCACATCAAAATCCCGTGGCAACCGATCAAGTGAGACCAAACTGCTAGATTTATAACATTCAAATTAGTTATCTCATAACTACTTGTGGATTCCAAATATTGTATCACATTCCAGATAAATAGAAAATGTTAAACTTTCCGATCGAACAATCAAACACCCAAGTTTTCCCGAAACTGCTCAACACATGAAATAAGTTTAAAAACATCCACTTCATGCCACGGTACCAACGGTCCAGCCGTAGAAGGGTCAAGCCAACGCCTCACATGTGGCACGCCGTATTGCCCCAAACCCTAAGGTTCAAAGGGCAGTTCAAGACGGTCACATAATCGAGTTAAGGTTTGTTGTCTTCTAGAGGGTCCATCGAGTTACTTGCACTACTTAGAACATTCTTAAACTTCGGAAAAATCCAACACTTGGAAATTTCCCGGCAGGGGGAAAAAGTGGGTATTTATATTCGGTCGAACTTTTTAACATGTTCTAAATTTACCCGGAAAAACACATAGACGCAGTTAAAATTTCCGATCGAATCATCGAGTCCCCAATACAACCCAGAAAACTCAACTCTTGAGTGCAAATTAAAAATTCCCAGAAAACTCAGGAATAACTTAGTGACATTACTGTGCAAAATATGATGAAAGAAGTGACGGTACGGCCGCGGAACCGCCGCACAAGCCATGCTCGTGCCGCGGTTCGGCGGTGCATTGATCGACTTAGGCGCACGTTTTGCACAGTAACTCCTAGAAAACCCTGCTGATTTTTTTGAGAATTTTTAATCTGGAAAAATCCACAGTTACAGAAAATGTACAGAGAGGGGTCAAGTTTAGGGTTTCGGGGCTCGATCGGATTTCTAACATCGTCTACACTTTGCCTAAAGCTCTAGCTAGGCTCTGATACCACTGTAGGGTTCCTAGGCACACCCATGAGGTTCTACAACTGATCAACCATGCCAAATTCAAAAATTTATGTGCCGAGAAACCCTAATGCGAGATCGTTAACTAGAGGTAAGGCGAAACTAAGCAAGTTAACTACTTTAACTACAAGTGAAAGGGATTACAACCTTTGTAGATCCGGTCCTCCACTTCTTTAGCTCCGTGATGACGTCCCTCCGCTGCGATCATCGGGATCCCAGACTCTAGCGTTGGTTTCATCGGAGAAATGATCGGGCTAGGTCGTTGACTTCGATGCCGAAGATGATCTACGCCGAGGAGACTCTAACTCAAGCTCCATCTTCACTTGGTCACGAACCTTGTGAAGAAAACACCCTATACAACATGGCAAGTGGTAGAGGATGAAGAAATAGGAAGTGGGTTCACTTTCGATTTGGATTTCTCACTTGATTTTATCACTTGAAATTTTTCAAGAAAGGTTTCTTCACTTCATGAAGAAGAAGAAGAAAAGAAAATGAATTATGTGAAAAGAAAATTCAAGTGAAGACTTATCATCTAGCAACCAAGGGTGAGTTTTCTTTTGTAGAGAATAAACCATAGTTTAGGTAATGGTTAGGTTAAAGCATAAAACAAAATAGTTAAGACTTTTCAAAGATGCTATGAAGCTTCATGAAGCTTCAAGCCAAAACAAGAAAAGCCACCATTTAGTTTTTCCAAAATAAATAAAGAAAATAAAACCCTAACCATCAACCTAAACTTGGTGTAAGTCATACACACACCCAAGTTTGCATGTATCATCAAACATGATACAAACTAGTGCAAAAAAATATATCACATATACAACTTGTGCACATCAAGTGAGAAAATCAATCTTAAGTGAACAATACTAGTCAATGTAAAGTACTATATCCAATATATAATTATACATTAAATCATTAAATCAACACTTGATTTAATGATCCGGTCATACTGCATATAACCGACTAATATCAAGTGTATCAATATATCGAATCAACATTTGATTCGGTAACCCGGCTATATCTTATATAACCGTCCGATGATACAAATTGCAAGAATAGAATTCAGTATCACATACTGGTATTATTCTCGGTCCCGCATATATCTCATATGCACTCCTATTTCGTTTCACTTGAGCCAGGAAACCTCTGTGTAGGACTCTAAAGACTCGTCAATACGCCGACAGTAGGTGATGATCATATCAAACACCCACAAGCCGCAAGCGGTCTGCTAAACGTAACGGCCACCTGGGTATTGAGCGATCAGAAGATCAACCAGCAAGCCCGCTCACACTCCTGTGAATCCAACCTGTAACACTTACCGCACAGTCCGGTCTGTTCGTCTGATATGTCGCATATCTCACCTAGGGGTGGTAAACGTCAAATCCCAGTAGCTTGATAAGTCATGCCGATGTAAGGTCCATAACAAGCATGAAACTACTGATAACACTTACCAGTAAATCATTGCAACCCTGGCCAGGGATTTCCGGTTATGGCCAGTCGTGCATAGCGCAACATCAACCCCAATACCGGGAGAGACGAATCCCCTCCTATCGCTCATTGCCTCCATGTGAATCGGTTGTGTACCCAAAAACCACCTGTTTGCAAGACTCAGTAGAGCCGTGGTAGGGTGGAAATCAAAGCAAAGTGGGAGACACACAAGACTCTATGACGATCTCGGGTCAACAGACTAAGCTGTACCTGTGTCACCAGAGAACTGCCATATGACGTGAGGTATAATACCATCTGGGAGTCCTCAGTGAGTCCGTTCAGTGTACCCAGTCTCCACTGAGCACCCGAATACCATCTCTGATGTCAAACACCAATGGATATGGGATCATCCATCGCCCATCACATGGGTCGAGAAGATATACGCTAGTCTACTCTGGAATATCGATGCCCCGTCTCGATATTCCCATGACTAGGAACATTGAAGGATGTACTCATGGACTACCCAGGCCCCACTAGTATGATCTGCATCATAGTCCTGGAAGTCGAGTACACATCCTAAGGGCTTTATCAACATGTAACAGAGAGACAGAAAGTATACATTTTAAGATAAAGAGCAACCAGATAGCGTACTATCATGTCGAGCAAGAAAGTCCTACCTATATATGTCCCAGCATCCACTACAATATACATCTTATGTACAGTAATGGCCTCTAGGGCATACATATAACTAACATGTGCCTCACTGTTTTATACCTATATTTATTATTTATACTTATGTTTAATTATAGCATCCTATCCTGGTTACTATGATTATTTTGATATTTATGACGCACTGACGTCTGGGTTTTGCATGGCCCAGTTCCTCTGACATTATCGCAGGCAGATTATGAGTATTTCAGTAAGCAAGCTGAACAACGACGAGCTTGATGTCTAGTTTAGAGATGTTTAGTTTTCTTTATTTCCGTAATTTTATTTTTATCGATGTGAGCCCATAAAGGACATGACTCAGAGATTGTTTATTTGGATCTTAATTCGTTTTCGTTATATGCATTTCTTGATTTTATTTACTGTGGCAGATGGACATGTGTTGGTTAGATTTTATTTTACTGTTTTTAATATCACCTTGACAGCCGTAATGTGACTATGGATGGATTATTTCTAGCCATAGGAAGCATGGTTAGGTTTGTCACGTTCCGTATTTACGTATCTTGGGAAGCGGGGCGTGACAGTCCTCATATCCATCTGTCTCATATCACTCCGGTCGGTATCCTCCGGATATCCGCCGAGTCCAATACTGTTACCGGTAGGTAGTGTTCCTAGCCAGACTCAATACCTTTCTATATGATCTTCTTGTCCCTGGGTACCTTACCGGGTCCATCATGTACCCGCAGATGGTGACTCCTCACTCCTTGAAACGGGTAGTAATCATAGTTCAGAACCTTGAAATCTCATGGTGGACGTCGGAATAACATATCAAGAGAAAACCGCGTTTTTAAAACATTCACAAGTTTTTAAATAGTATATGCGGTTTCTCAAATCCAGAAATCTTATTAAAACAGAATCTCATAATAATATAGCAATAATGGAATAATATGTACAGGCACAGACCAATACTGTAATGCATGGCAAGTGTGTTCATATAGGCGTGTCGTATAGTATTGTAAAGAAAGTAATAATAAAATCTAATATGCTAACAGGTATAGTGTGATGCGGTAGCATAGCGAGTTCTATCTGTGTACGTGGCATGATAATTACCGATGATGTATGTGTGAGTATGCGAGTATGTGCACGTGCAACATATAAATTATCAGTAATGGTGCGCGTATCCTAGTACGAGGTTAAATAAAACTAAGGTATGATCGTAATATGGATAGTAAATGATCGAAACACAAGCGTAAGCAGAAATAAGAAATCGAAAAGCGAGCGTAAACGGAATAAAGAAATCGTAACGCGAACAGGTATAAAAATATGCAACACGTATGAGCCATATAGTTATAATTTTAAAATAGTATGAAATGTTGTTTTGTAGAAAATAGGGGGCTACGATATTTTTTGAAGAAAATACCATTTGAAAAGTCGTAGCGTCCTCTTGAATTTATCATTTAAAAGTAGGTAACGATTCGTTAGTTTTAAAAGTAGGTATGGCTCTAAACATCTCATAATATCTACTTTGTGAATTTAAACAAGATTCTTGAGCCGAAATAAATATCGGTGACCCATCATCATCAAATCACGTACGAAATATCCATCGTACGATATCATCAAATCAATAGTATGGATCTATAGTCGCGTACACCATCTCATATCATATCGTATCATCTCATGTCATCTTGTATCATATCATATCACATCGCTATTTCCCTCCAATAAGAGAGCAAGGCTCTGTTCAAAATTTGAACTGAGGCAGCGTCTCACGTGCAAAGCACGAGAGCGCCAGCGCCAAGAGTTAAAAACTCTGAGGCAGCGCCTCACGTGCAAATCACGAGAGCGTCGGCGCCAGAACTAAAAGTTCTCCACCATTGGATCAAACATCTAATGAAGATGATAAATCATCAAATTACAGAATTAAATTCTGTTGAGAAAATATTTCTCAAATCTTTCTAAACAAGAAAGGTTACGCTCTGTAAAACAGAGCACTGTTGGATTAAAAATCTAATGGTGATATAAAAAAACCACTAAGATACAGAATAAGCTCTGTATGGGAAAATATCTTCCCAATCTTGTTAAAAAAAACAAAAGAAATATCTTCTGTAAAACAAAAGGTCTGGGATCAAAGATCCAATGGTGAATAAAATCCCCAAATCAATTAGGGATCTCTCAATGAGAGATTTCCTTAACTGAATCAACAAATCAGCTTCCACTATATAAAGGACCCAAGACATCAAGTCTTGAACAGAGGAACCCCCTATAAACTTCAAGTTCAAAAAAAAGGAAGAGCAATCAAAAAGAGCTTTCAGAGATTTAACACCCTAGTTCATTTATACCAGTTCTAGTTCATGTATTTTTTATTTATGGTTTTTTCCTGATTTACTGTGTTTTGGGTGCGAATAGTATTTTGACATCTGTATTTGCATCCGACCTGACCCGCATGCTGGAAACCTGTCTTGATTCATGTTTATAATTTATCCTGGCTTATTATATGGATCCATGCACTTACATTATTGTATACCGCATACTGTCATTTATCTGGCATCTGCATTTTTAAGTATAACATTTAAAGTCACATAAAATATTTCAAAAATACATTGCATGGCCTGCATGATACCCCTGACCCTGTGGTAGCATCCGCGCATCTTGTTCTCGTCCCGTTCATTGAAACGGACTTGTTTAGATGGCTACGCGCACGTACGTGCATCCGTTCTTGGGGGTATGCATTTTCGTTACCCGGATATCCAATTTTAATTTTGGTCGACATGTATATTTTCCATATTTTGAAACTGAATTTTTAGACTCGACCCGGGCGTGTTTTGGACTAAGTTTGTATTTACCAGAAAATCAAATTTTATTAATATAATATTTTTATTAAAAATTAACACAGTTTATATTTATATAACTAAACATATTTTTTAAATTTAAAATCTTAACTTAACTAACAACCTCTTTCTATCTCTCTTTCCCGCAGCATTCTCTCTCTCCAGCCCACTCACTCTTTCTCTCCCCTCTCAGCGCATCTCTCTCTCTCTCCCCTCTCAGCGCATCTCTCTCTCTCTCTCTTCTTTTTCTCTTTCCTCTCGATCCCTCTCTCTCCTTTCGCGGTTACTGTAGGCTTCTCGACTCTGGTCACCGCCCTCCTCGCCTACACTTACATCCCTTCTCTTCTTTCTCTCTTCTTTTCTATTTAAACTCAAGCGCCCTCACGAGAACCCACTGCAAAAACATAACCCTAACCCTAGCCGCCTCCTCAGACTCCCAACCTCATCATCATCTCCTTCTCCTTCTCATCTCCATCACCTCTCTCCTCTCCCCTCTCTTCCTCCCTGCACTCCTCGACCACCTTCTTTCCCCGGGCCTTCACTCAAGAAACCCTGCACACCCAAACCCTAGCTCCTCACCTCGCCGATCTCCACCGCCGCCGACCCTCATCACATCATCACCTTCACCACCTCTCCTCCTCCTTCGTTTCTTCTCTTCTCTGTTAAAACCCTACACACTCTTTAACACCCGCAACCCCTCACCCGAGCACCCTGCACCCTCGCCGGAGCTCCGTTGATACCATCATCGCCCTCACCTCTCTTCTGTTCCCTGCATAGAAACCCCAGTAAGCTGCTTCTTCTTCTTCCTCTTCTTCTTTTTCTTTGTCTTTCTCTTTTTCTTGAAATCTTGTTTTTCCAGCGATCACCGGAGTCGCGTTGCCACTGCCGATCCAGACGATCCAGTGAACGTACCTTGCCCGCGTGATCACCCTCTCGCCTTGCCTAGACCCATCCTGCGTGCCTTGTGTGCGTTGCGACGATTTACCGACGTCGGACGTGCCGTACGTATCCGTATTGTGATCTATCGAGGCAAGTTAATCTTGCTACATGCTATACTATAATATACTGCACCCATTTGAATAATAACATCACATAATGTTTAGTTATGCATCCCATATTACCATTTTACAGTTTTACTATTTTCGGATACCCGTTTGCATCCATATCATTTAAAATATATATAACTGCATCTATAGATCATATTAATTCATGTTATTATTGTAGTAACACCCCATGCTAGATAATGTGCATCCCATTTAGTCTTAGAACTATAGTTGTAACCCTGATAGTTAGTTATGCATCAATGCCTATTTGTGTATCCATACCATTAATTCTGCATACCTAGTTGCACCCCATATTACTTTAACTCATATTATTAATACATTAGTACCCCATGTTTGATATTGTGCATTCTTCTTAGTCATGGTGTAACCCCTGGTAGATATTCGTGCACCCATGCTTTTATCGTACATCCGTATTCTACCCTGATTCAATACTTACTACATTTTACTGTTGGGCACTCGCTTGATATATGTACACTACCTGACATGACCTTATATATATATATATATATATATATATATATTACTACTTGATATGTTACCTGATCATGTTTCTAATGCCGACAATTCTGACTTGTTGTCTCGATGGACATATCCTGTTATCTGTATAGACAAACATGTTCCTACTTGATCCGGTGTTGGCATTAGTCTCAGATTTATCAATACCTGACTTGAACACATAACTTGGGGGTATGGGGAAATCAATGATGAAACCTGACTTGTAACTCGACAGTTCGATGCTTATACTGATCAGTCTTACGGGCTAGGCCAGCCCCAGGATGCTGCTGCTGACATCATTCGTCTGTACATGTTACCTGTTTACTGCCTAGCAGCACGTCTCGGATTCAGCCCGAGAGTCTTGACCGTGGTCCCGGGCACGCACGGGATACTAGTGAGTTACATCGACGATTCATTAAATTGATTTCACAGAATTGAGAGTAGTTACCCAGTAGTTTAGTTCAGATTACCCACTGCATGTCACATATGCTTTTACCTTTCACTGTTCCACATTCGTGTTACTGTTATACCTTTATTACTATTCATACTCGTGCCTGCATGTTTTGCTACCCCTGATTATATTATTGTTGATATTATGACGCACTGACATTTGGGTTTTGCATGGCCTAGATCCTCTACCTTTGCAGCAGACCGATCAGGAGTATTTTAGTGAACAGGCCGAGCACTGAGGACCTGTTAGTATTTTAGTTTAGTTTTCTTTCGCATTTTCATTCCTGATATGAGCCCGTATTTGGGACGTACATTCCAGATTATTATTGTTTATTGGATCTATTACTTCCGCATATTATTTCTTGACTCGTTCATTCTGGGTTATGGACATGTACTAGATAGTTTATTTTATTTCTACTGTTCTTGATATCTTATGGACGGCCGTAATGTGACTGTGGAGGGATGTTTCCTATCCACAGGTAGCATGCTTGGCTCTGTCACGTACCTATCTTAGCGCATTCTGGGAAGCGGGGCGTGACAGGGTTTGTTTGGTATCAGAGCCATAGGATTTAGGTTAATCGGGTTTGATTCTTTTGTAGTTGGGTATTGAACCCAATACACGAATCAGAAAATTCATGATTAGGAACATGTCCTGCCATAATGTTATCGTGATCCATGAATCATATCTTTCTCTTGACCCTTGTCTTGACGAGATGCAAACAACTTTGCATCTCGGCTTGAAATCTTTTGGTTCCCTATTGTTTCTCCTGTCCAATTCTTTTGATTCTGATACTAGGATTTTGGCGACTTGATCGGAGTTATGTGATTGTAATTATGAACTGCAGCATGGTTACAATGCTGTACTTTATTTAAGTAACTTGGAGTCCTAGTCTTGATTCACTTCCTTGTTTCATGGTTATTATATTACCTTGCTTCTCTTGCTTTCCAGTTCATGTTTTATCGTCGGCTTGAATCATGTTTACCGTGCTTATCTTCTTCAATATCTTGGCTTCAGATGAAGTTGTTTCCGGTATCCTACTTGTTCATTGATTTTCCTGCATTAGCATTATTCGATTCTGGTGCACCCCATTGTTTGATGTTGTCTTGAGAATGGACTATCTCGGCACTTTCCACGCTTACATTGATTGTAAGGCAAAGAAAGTGATTTTCCATATTCCTGGACATACGGAGTTTGTTTTTGCTGGAGGTAGCAGTTCTGTCGGGCCAGTCGAGTTTAGGGCTAAGCCGACATACAATATTCTTTCGTCGATGGAAGTTGATAAGGAGGAAGCTCCAGCTGTAGTTCGAGAGTTCATGGACGTGTTCGATGACATCTCGGGTTTACCGCCAAAACGAGATGTGGAGTTCGCGATTGATCTTCGATAAGCTCCTTCTGTGCAGTCAACATCCGAATTGCTGGCAATCGACTAAGTGCATCCGGCACTATATTAACTTTCCCCGGATGGTACTTGAGATCAAGATCATAGTCAGCCATCAGCTCCAACCATCTACGCTGCCTCATGTTAAGCTCTTTCTGCGTGAACTCATAATTTAGGCTTTTGTGATCGGTGAATACTTCGACCCTTTCGCCCAGTAAGTAGTGTCTCCAAATCTTTAAAGCGAAAATCACTGCTGCAAGCTCCAAATCATGAGTTAGGTAATTCTTCTTATGGGTCTTCAACTGTCTCGATACTAAGCTATAACCTTCCCATGCTACATCAGAACACATCCCAAACCTTTCCCAGATGCGTCGCTGTGAATCACCAATCCTCCGGAACTGTCTGGTACGGTCAAAATAGGAGCGGTTATCAATTTTTGCTTCAACGCCTCAAAAGACGAAGTACAATTATCCGTCCAAACGAACGGTACTTCCTTCCACGTAAGCTCGGTTAAAGGCTCAGCCAATCGAGAAAAATTCTCCACGAACCTTCTGTAATATCCGGCAAGCCCAAGAAAACTTCTGATCTCTGCTACGTTCTTCGGAATCAGCCAATTTTGAACTGCTGCAATCTTCTCGGGATCAACGGCGATTCCATCTCCGGATACGACGTGCCCCAAAAACTTCATTTCTTCAAGCCAAAACTCACACTTTCTTATCTTTGCATATAATCTTTCTTACCTCAATGTCTGCAGTGCGATCTTCAAGTGTTCAGCATGCTCTTCAAGGCTCCTCGAGTAGACCAGAATATCATTGATGAATACCACTATAAACTGGTCCAAGAACGGTGAAAAGATTCGGTTCATCAAGTCCATAAATATTGCCGGTGCATTCGTGACTCCGAATGGCATCACTAAATACTTGTAATGTCCATATCGAGTTCGGAATGCAATTTTGCAAATATCCTCTGATTTAACTCGAATCTGATGATATCCGGATCGCAAATCCAGCTTCGAGAATACTCTCACGCCACTAAGTTGCTCGAATAATTCGACAATGCGAGGGATCGGGTACTTGTTCTTAATAGTCACCCGGTTCAATTCTCGATAATCGATGCACATCCTTCTTGTGCCATCTTTCTTCTTTACTAGAAGAACTGGAGCTCCCCGAGGTGAATTGCTGCTGCGAAGCCAACCCTTCACTAGCAATTCGGTAATCTGCTTCTTCACTTCTTCCAATTCCACTGGTGCCATCGGATAGTACGCCTTTGAGATTGGCGCTGCACCAGAAACGAGATCGATCGTGAACTCCACATCTCGTTTTGGCGGTAAATCCAAGATGTCCTCGAACACGTCCATGAACTCTCGAACTACAACTGGTGCATTCTCCTTGTCAATATCCATCGATGAAAGAACACTGTTTGTCGGCCTAGCCATAAACTTGACTGGCCCGACAAAACTGCTACTTCCAGCAAAAACAAACTCCGGATGTTCGGGAATCTGGAAAATCACTTTCTTTGCCCTACAATCAATGTGAGCGTGGAAAGTGCCGAGAAAGTCCATTCCCAAGACAACATCATAACTGCCGGTATCGATCACCAAGAAATCTGCAAATAACTCACGTCCGCAAATAACAACAGAACAATCCTTGCACTCACTACTAGATATGATCTTCCCGTTCCCAGTGTGTATATCCCAACAACAAGACAAGGTCGTGCATGCAATCGAATGTGCAGCAATAAACTTGGACGACATATAACAATGGGATGCACCAGAATTGAATAATGCTAATGCGGGAAAGTCATGAACAAGTAGGATACCCGAAATGACTTCACCTGAAGCCAAACACTGAAGAAGATTAGCACGATAAACAGAATTCAAGCTTGCGATAAAACATGAACTGGTAAGCAATGAAACTGAGAGAAACAAGGTAATATAACGACCATGAAATAAGGAAATGAATCAAGACTAGAACTCTAAGTTACTTAAATAGAGTACCGCGTTGTAACCATGCTGCAGTTCATGGGTACAATCACATAACTTCGTTCAAGTCACCAAAATCCTAGTGTCAGAATAGAAAAAAACAATAAGTAACCAGAAGGTTTCAAGTCGAGATGCAAAGTTGTTTGCATATCGTCAAGACAAGGATCAAGAGAAAGATATGATTCAAGAATCACGATAACAATGTGGCAGGACATATTCCTGTTCCCGCCAAAAATTTCTGCACAAAAGAGCCCAAGGTATCAAATGGCAGCGATACGCTTAAGAAAATGCGAAACAGTATTTTACGGGCTGCATTTTGACAAACTCCCAAATGAGAAACAACTAAATTCTGATGATATCGAAAACATCTCAAAAAAGCCTTCGATTTGATATATTATGAGCCTCATAATTCATCTGGGATCAAAAGTTATGAGCAAATATGCTATGTACGTGTAATCTAAGGAAGAAAATGCGAACCAGTATTTTTCGGGCTATATATTGACAAACTCCTTTATTAGAAACAGCTAAATTCTGATGGTATCGAAAGCATCTCGAAAAATCCTTCGATTTGATATATTATGGGCCTCATAATTCATCCGGGATCAAAAGTTATGAGGCATCACGTGTCCACACGTGACCGGGCATCACATGCCCACACGTGACCGGGCATCACGTGCAGACACGTGACCATTTACAGGCAAAGCCTGTAGGCACTGAATAAAATAAATAATTAGAAATAATTAATTAGTGGGGTCACGTGCCAACACGTGATAGGCTCTTAAACCCTCTGAAACAATATAATTAAATTCTAATTAAGTAATTAATCAGTGAGGTCACGTGCCAACACGTGATGGGTTCCTGAGCCTTCTAAATCAATAGAATTAAATTCTAATTAATTGGCCAATCAGTGGGGTCACATGCTAACACGTGATAGGCTCTTAAACCTTCTGAACTAATAGAATTAAATTCTAATTAAGGGAAATCAAAAACCCTAGTTGGAAAAATATTTCCCTAGATCTTTCCAAACAAAAAAATTGTGCTCTATAAAGTGGAGCACCGTTGGATTAAAAATCTAACGGTGATTAAAAATCACCAATTTATAGAAAGATTCTATACAAGGAATGATTTCCCTGAAATTTGCCAGGAATAACAGATAAAAGATCTTTTGGATTAAAAATCCAATGGTGAATAAAATTTACTGAGTGTAACAACCCTAATTTTCTTATACACTTTATCCTATACAAATTTTTTTCAAAATATTTTTAAAATCCACAAAGGGGTATTTTAGCCTGAGCACAAGATTTAGGTAATTATTTTTGTTTTTAATTACAAGCTACAAGAATAAAATAACTCCATTTTTAGTGTACAAGAAATTACTTTAAAATTTAATATATACTTGGAGTATTTACTCTTGCTGCTATCATTTTAAGTAATTAAATAACACAATAATTACAAAAAGGAGCTTGTAGCTCATTGGTAATACCTTGCACTGCTGAACCAAGCCACAAGAGTTCGAATCCCATGCCTCACATTATTTTTAGTTTATTTTTCTTTAAAAATTCTTGGAAGCCCAACAGTCCACAGGCTATAACTCCCAAATATTGAACTGAACCCCAAAAACGGAGTATGCCAAAGTCTACGTCGGAGAGCCCCGCACCCAGCCGTCGCCGAAACCGGCCGGAATCGGCCAACTCGGCCAGCCGGCCGGCCGAATCGGCCGCCGCCGCCGGCCGGAGTTGGGCCGATGGCCGGGGTCCCAACAGCAAAGTTGTGGCTTTTGGCATTCTATGACCCCCTGTTAACTCCAATTTATTTGATCATTTCCAGAATTCTTAATACATCCTATTTAATACAAAATTTTAATGATTTTCTTTAAATTTTTACAATTTTTTTAAATATACAAAACCCTTCACCTACTCTACCCTAACTACCCTATAAATAGACCCCTACCCCCTACCTTCTCATTCCAAAACCATAGAATTACTCTTTTGAAATTTCTACAAGAAAGTGTGCTTTGAAACCGAGTTCACGGCGAAACGCTGACGGATTTCCGGCGACGTCCTTGGAAGCAACCGGCGACGAAACCACACCTCGGCCATTTTTCCCTAATTCCTCTTTACTCTTTAGAAGAGTTTGAAACCCGTAAGTCCCATTCTTCTCTCTTTTCTATTTTTTAAAATACGGAATTATGAAACCCGACGGAAATCGGAACAAACCGATTTCCGATTCGGTTTTTCTACAAAATCCCACTTGTCACCTAATCCATAATACCTAAACTTATCCATGATGACTATTAATCACATAAAAATCAATTTGGACAAAGTTTCTCACATGAAATGATAACTTTCTTGTAATATCGTATTCTTTTCACAAAAATACCATAAAGTTTATTTTTCTACTTCTAATCAATTCCCTCATTCCTAAACATGTTCATCTTGATAAATAAACTTGTAAAAATCAATTTGAATGAGTTTTCACACATGAAATGATAACGTTTTCAAATACCGTATTCTTACACTTAAATACCCTTATGTTTAATTTAACATGTTTAACCTCTAAACTTCACTAAACCTTAAAATAAGTCATGAGGTAATAACCTACCTCTACACATACAAATATAACCTTAATTGATATTCCCAAAATTTAGAATACGAAAATACAAGACTTTTCGCTAAAATACCATATTCTTTATAAACCTTTTCTAAAAGTTTTAAGTTGTACACAATTCTAAAACAAAATCTTTTAAAATGAAAGTATGATATGTCATGGACATCGATCGTTTATCTAAACCTGACTTTGTGGTGTCTAGACAAGTGTGTCAAGGCTAGTGGTTTTTAATTAGGCCCACTATTGTGGTTCCTTCCTACTTACCTGGCCGCAATTGGCGGTGAAGAGGCGATTTGAGGCTTCTAATGACTTATCGTTTAGACCTTAGAAATAGGCTAGTTGTCTTAGGAAACCCTAGAAACTAAAATACGGAAATTTATACCCTTTTACAAATAAATACCTTATATTTATAAAACCGTTTTTCTAAATGAATAGTATTTATAAAATCTTTGCAAAGCGCCACTACAACCCACCTTTGGGGAACCCGTTAGGGATAGTACGGTTCATCGTGCACCCGCGGGCTAGTAGTGCGAGATTCAGACCTCCGCAAGGAGCATTCGGTCTCGAAAGGTTTAAAATACGACATTTAAGAAAAATGAGATTTTTGGAAAATAAAATATTTATTTAAAATTATTCTTGTATTAATATATATATAATTATCATTTAAACACCTATTTTATCATAAGATAAAGTTTCCACATTTTTCTAAAATTACAAGATTAAAAGTTACATTAAAATACCATGAATTTCAAATAAATCAATATTATAAATTAATACTTTTATTAGGATATATTCACTAGAATAACACAAATAAAATCCATACTCATTATAACTATAAAGACGAATAATAAATACTTGAGGTGTATTTTGAAAACTATACAAAAGTACTTTTTACATAAAACCCCCTCAAGTTCTATAAATTACAATAAGGACCCTAACAATTATAGAACTTCAAATTTACTTTCTTTTAGTCTGACTCAGGTTAGAGTCTGACTATTTCTGACTTGAATATGATTCAAGTCAATCTATATTCTTTTATATTCCAACTCAATATGAGTACATGAATCCCTGAATTCAGTTAACAATCTATTCAACTTGACCGAACCGAACCATGGATATATTCCTTTTACAAGTTTCCCAGTATTCCATTTACATGACTCTACGGTTATAACCGTTTCCTGATATCATGGTTTCGGTCAGTCAGTCAATCAAACATGCAATCAATACAATTTTACAAGATAACAATACAAACAAGATATCACGGGGTTTAAGAGGTAGATTGGTACGGAAGGTGTTAAAGGTGGCACGCGGTGGTCAGATTAAGACACCTAACCTATATTCCGTTGCTGTTGTACTGTGGCTTAAACGGTTCCTTGAGTTCCTGATACCATAGTCTCCGGGGCAAGTGAGACTCCCTTCGTATACACTGGCATCCTTCTGTACCAAGCTACAAACAACAGCTTTAACACAAGACTACAGCAATGTAACAATATAATACAACTATAATAATATACTCTCTCTCCATCTTACTCTCTATCTATTCTCTTCTTATCTTTGGGACTTACCGAGCGATCTGTTCGCTGACGACATTCTGTTACTCTCTTCTTTGAATGTCGTCAGGTGACTTGGACCCGGCAGAAGTTGAGCCATCACAAGAAGACTTGGAGCAGTTTACTCAAGACCCTGCAGCATAATTTCATTGTACACTTTTCTTTTCAGTACCTTCCATTTCCTGTTATGCCACTGTTTAGGCATCTTTATTCCAGTTGTATTTCCTTTCATGCATTGTACAAAGAATGTTAATAAATAAAAGTTGCTGATCTTTTTATACTCTTGTCTCTTGTGTATTTATTTTATATTGCTTTGCTACGCTTAGCGTATGTACTTCTGAGTACATACGTAGCGGATCTCGTCGCGTCCCCTTCGCCGTACACTGGGAAGCGGGGCGTGACACTGAGTGATCTAAAAAATCATGTTGGTTACAAAATCAATTAAAATTTTTCAATGAAAAATTGACTAAACAAACTGATTCTTTTCTTTTTCCTATAAATAGGAGCCAAGAAGAGAAGAGGGAAAAAAGACAACAACGGAGAGAAAAAGAAAAGAGAATTTAATTCTCCAGAGAGAAGAGAAAATTTCCTCAGAAGAAAAAGAAACCCTTGTTGAGAAAGGGAAAGAAATCTAAGCTCCATAAAACAAAAAGAGAATTTAATTCTCAAATTAAGAGTTTAACTCTTCCGAATAAGAACTTAGTTCTTCTTTTAGTTGAAGATCTGCAGAAGCAGATCTTTCCACAAGTTGAGAATTTAATTCTCATCGGGGAGATTCTGCCATGTAGATCCAAACTTAGAGGGAGAATTGAGTTTAAGGAATTTAATCCCCCAAATTCATAGGAATTTAATTCCTCCTAATGAAACTAGGGTTTAACCCTATATGAGAATCTAATTCTCCCAAATTCATAGGAATTCAATTCCTCCAAATAAAACTAGGGTTTAACCCTACATAAGAATTTAATTCTTCCATATACATAGGAATCTAATTCCTCTAAATAAAATTAGGGTTTAACCCTATATAAGAATTTAATTCTTAAACAAAGGACTTAAATTATCCATGCACGTAAACCTTGTCACGTGGCAACACGTGACCCTTCCTTCAATGATCAGAAAAGAACAAATGAGACATGGCCATGTTCCCCCACGTGACCCCTAAACAGATTTCTCAAAATGAGAAAGGAAAAGCTTGGAGGCAATGCCTCACGTGTTCACACGTGACCCTTAAAACTAAAGGGAATAAAGCCAAAAGCAATACTGATTTAGGGCGCCTCACGTGTCCCCACGTGACCCCTGACAAACATCTCTTTAAAAAAGAGAAGATGGAAAGAACTGAAGGATTAAAATCCAACGCATGGGCGCCCTCACGTGTCCCCACGTGACCCTTAGCAAATCCCTTCAATATCCAGTGCATGGATGCCCATCACGTGCCCACACATGACGGCCTGGAAGATTGAAAGGTTTTAACACTTATTTAAATATTCTGAGAATAAAATAAAGGAAGCTTAGCCCAATCCTAAGGCGCCTCACGTGTCCTCACGTGAGCGCTTCATCTTTTTAGTGTTTAACACTATTTTAAGCAATGCATCCTTAGTGTTTAACACTATTTTATGTGCATCACGTGGGAACACGTGACCGCCAGACATGTGCTAGTGTTTAACATTATTTTTAAACCAGTCTTAGCCTAAATTGGCTAAATCTTCCAGAAGCAGTACCCCTTTCTTTTGACTGAGCCTCAACCACACTTTTGTCTTCCAAAATTGATCATCTCATATGAGTGCTCATCACTCAATAAAAGACAAAATATGGTCAGAACCCAGACCCATGTTTAGCATTGTTAAATAATGGGGAGCTGAGCCCAGACAAATGTTCAACAGTCCAAACAACGGTCTAACATTTCAGACCTAATTGGACTTAGCCCAAGTTGGCCATAAGTCCTCAATTCAGATTTAACTGAGCCCATGTGCTCATAATCCAATTAATTGATCTTATTCCCAAATTGGACTACAGATTTCCCAATCAACATTGGTTCAAGGGTATATATCTTCACTCTTCTGATATTTGTCGTTGTAATCCTTCAACGTCTTCAGAGAGGTGACGGGTCCCGATAACCAATCATTCCAAGGACTGTGGGGTCCTTAAGCCCATCGACTATGATGTCCTTAACCTCGGACTGTGGGGTACTTAGGCCCATGGACTATGATGTCCTTAACCTCGGACTGTGGGGTCCATTTAAACCCATGGACTATGATGTCCTTAACCTCGGACTGTGGGGTCTTTAAGCCCATGAACTATGATGTCCTTAACCTCGGACTGTGGGGTCCTTAAGCCCATGGACTATGATGTCTTTAATATCGGATTGTGGGGTCCCTTTAAACCCATGGACTATGATGTCCTTAACCTTGGACCACCATGTCCTTAAACTGGTAATCGACCGCAATTTCCTCAAACTAAACAATAGAGCGCAAATGCTCTTTTGTTAGATCTAAACGATCCCGTTAAGTTGATCTTAGTCTAAAAATTAGACTAACGTATCCTTAACAAATGTTTAAGTTGATCTTAGTTTCAAATGAGACTAACGTATCCTTAAACCCAACATTAAACCCAAATTTAAGAAGATACGGATTTGGACTAATCTACACCCTACGGGCGACAACATAAATTAGTCTCCGTATACAATCCACGGGCAACAAAAAACAAAACAAATACACACATGACACGAAGTGACCATCTGAAGAAGGAGAAAGTGGTAACCGCGATATGGTAGCATAATTAACTGCAGGGGCTTGCGTTTGCAGGGAAGAGCGTCCCCACAATCAAAAACCCTCAATGAGGGGGAATCTGAAGAAGTCTGGTATATCGGCCGTATCCGTTTAAACCTTCGATATACGGTGCCATAAATCAACTTGGCATCTTCGGAGAGGTGGACGGATAGAACCAATTAGCATCTGCCCCAAAATTCAGGCAAGACGGACCTGCGCGGTCGCGTCTCTGTGTATTCGGAGGAGAACATTTCCTAATTACGGGTTTTCTGACTCGTGTATTGGGTCCAATACCCAACTACAAAAGAATCAAACCCGATTAACCTAAATCCTATGGCTCTGATACCAAACAAACCCTGTCACGCCCCGCTTCCCAGAGTGCGCTAAGATCAGCACGTGACAGAGCCAATCATGCTACCCGTGGCTAGGAAACATTCCTCCACAGTCACATTACGGCTGTCTAGGAGATATCAAGAACAGGAAATTAAAATAAACTATCTAGTACATGTCCATGAGCCAGAATAAACGAGTCAAGAAATAATACGCGGAAGCAATAAATCCAATAAACAAAACAATCTGGAAGGTACGTCCCAAATACGGGCTCACATCAGGAAATAAAAAAAATGCTGAAAGGAAACTAAACTAAACTGGAATACTAACAGGTCCTCATTGCTCGGCCTGTCGACTGAAGTACTCCTGCTCGGCCTGTGACAAGGGTAGCGGATCTGGGCCATGCAAAACCCAGACGTCAGCGCGTCGCAATATCAACAATAATATAATCAGTAGGTAGCAGGATATGCAGGCATGAATTATAAATGGTAACATGAATGTAATAAATAAGCAGGGATATCGAACAGTGAAGTGTAACAGTATAGGTGAAGTGCAGCGATAAAACTAAACTGTGCTACTGGGTTTACTACTCTCAAGTCTGTGAAATCAATTTAATGAATCATTGATGTAACTCAATAGTATCCCGTGCATACCCGGGACCACGGTCCAGATTCTCGAGCTGAAATCCGAGACATGCCGCTAGGCACTAAACAGGAAACATGTACAGATGAATGATGTCAGCAGCAGCATCCCAGGGCTGGCCTAGCCCATAAAACTGATCAGTAGAAGCATCGAACTGTCGAGTTACAAGTCAGGTTTCATCATTGATTTCCCCATACCCCCAAGTTATGTGTTCAAGTCAGGTATTGATAAATCTGAAGCTAATGCCAACACAGGATCAAGCAGGAACAGGTTTGTCTATACAGAAAACATGATATGTCCATCGGGACAACATGTCAGGATTGTCGGCATTAGAAACAGGATCAGGTAACATGTCAAGTAATGGTGTATCAGGTCATGTCAAGTAGTGCACAGTGAATCAAATGGGTGCCTAATAGTACAATGTAGCAAGTATTGAATCAGAGTAAAAGTACAGATGTACGATAAAAGCATGGATGCACAAATATCTATCAGGGGTTACATCATGACTATGTAGGATGCATGTTATCAAGCATGGGGTACTAATGTAATAATAATATGAGTCAATATAATATGGCATGCAACTAGGTACATAATTAATGGTATGGATGCACAAATATCGATCAGGGGTTACATTTACAGATCCAAGTCTAAGTGGGATGCACATTATTAAGCATGGGGTGTTACTACAATAATAACATGAATTAATATGATCTATAGATGAAGCTATATATATTTTAAATGATATGGATGCATACGGGCATCCGAAAATAATAAAACTTTAATATGGATGTATAATTCAATCAACATGTAATATTTTATTCATATGGATGCAAGATAAGTATTATAGCATATAGCAAGATAAACTTGCCTGATCGGATCTCACGACGGATGCGTACTGCACGTCCGACGTCGGGTAAACGTCGCAGTATCACACGTGTGCACGGGACGGGTCCGTGCAAGGCAAGAAGGTAACCACGCAAGCAGAGAACGTCCACAGGGTTGCTCGGATCGGTGGCGGCGGCACGGCTCCGGCGATCACCGGAATCAAGAATTCAAGAAAAGAAAAAGAAGAAAGAAGAAGAAGACGAAGGGATGTTGCTCTGGACTGGTGTTTGGGGACAGAGGCGAGGCAAGGTGGACGTTGATGACAAGTCACGGGTTTTCCGACGAGGTTTCACGGTGAGGCAGTAGGATTTCTTAGGTTCTCGTCAGGTGTGCAGGGGATGAGCTCGGGTGTAGGGTTCTTTTGGGAAAGGAGACGAGAACGAGGTGGTGGTGAGGGAGTGGAGGCGACAACGAGGTGGTCGGATGTCATGCCCCGCTTCCCAAAATACGGAAAACGGGGGATGACTAGGCCAGCCATGCTCCTACGGTCAAGGAATAATCCTGCCGTAGTCACACTTCGGTTTCTAGCATTACATGGTAATCAGTAAACACATCACAGAAGTAAAGGAAATACATTACTAGTTATTACATCAACTTTCATGGTTCACAATTTACAACAAAATAAGGAAAAGAACTACTAACCAAGTGCGAATACAAGGTTTCTTTAGGGAAATCAGTAAAGGTAAAGGAGATACTCCCGTCTAAATCTCCGCAAGCTCGAAGGGCAGGTCTGACTCCTGTACTGGTTCTTCCTCAAGGTCTGAGCATGCATACTCAGGTGGTCAGACTGACATAATAACAATTTTATAATAACAACAAAAGACAAGAAAATGAAAGTAATAATAGTGGAGATAAGATGCAGGTAACCAATATGTCACTAACTGATGCAGCGTATGATATGTGTCCCTATCAGTCTCTAGGTTATGTTTGAAATCGAGTTGTGGAAAGGAGGATCATGTTTAACGAGGGTCTCGTACATACCCGAGACTACGGCCCGCTATCGCCCGGGACATAACCCTGTCAGCCGGACCGCTAGGCCCAACCTAATATATATAAGAGTCGCTGTTCGAATGATCATCCTCTAAATCACTGTCCTCGCTAAATACAATTCTCTTTCCACTTTGATTTCCTCTTTTTTACCCAGGTTTACACTATTTATGAGTATGGTCTAGTCGTGTACAAGTACGCACCAATAACACGGTTTTAGTCACTGTTCACTGTATTGTTCACTGTCACGAATCATTCACTTTTCACTGGCGTACTTGGCACTCCTAAATTGATACCATTCATGCACGATAATGCACTGTGTACTGAATAATAACGCGCACTATCACTAGAAGTATGGCAGTCGGGTTAAATATGTGCATTTATGCAGTTAAACAGATCGTGTGTAATACGAGCTATCATGCATCTTATGAACTTATAAAATTTTTCTTAAATCATACATTCAAAATTCAGTAAAATGATACATAGGTGATAGCAAGTAAACTCAGTCATAAGTTCAACAAAATTAATTTCAGGACAATCGGATTTCGGGTTTACAAGTTACAGCCGTTTCATTTTAAGTGTTCGCTGCTGGAAATTCAGTTCCTGAACTGAATGTCCATTTCGCAACACAATTTTCACCCTGTTGGGATCAAAATTAGGCGACGCTATAGTTGAACAAAATTTAGGTTTATCAATTAGGTTTTCAACACATCAGATGTATTTTCAATCGCACCTCTAAATCAGAAGTTATGTACTGTACAACAATGGGGTATCAGTTCTGTCCCTGCTTGGGACTGCTATACGTCCTGTTAATCTAAAATACAGTTTAAATAGTAAACGATAGTGGAAAGGGATGAAATCACTTTCATTAGTTAGCTAACTGTTTCATCTTCACTATGATATAGGATTCCGCAATATAACATGTTCATACAGCAGGGTGCAAGCATTACAAAATGAGAATCAACAGCCAGTGCTGCTCTGGACTGCAGTCCAGAGCCGCACTCCGAACCAGTGTCCGTCATATTTTTAGCATAGGATCAGACTAACACTCTTATGGGGTTCTAGGTAGTCGAGTCGAATTCAATCTGAGCCCTCGAACGCAACATTACAATTTATAATCAATTAACTGTGATTTTTACAAGTTTCAGACGCGGAAAATTTTAGTTTTAACGGGCTTAAATGGGAATGACAAATCACGTCAGTAACGACTGTATTTTTCAGCCAAATTATAACACGATGTTCATTACTATATGGACCAACCTATGTGATTAGTTTCCGTCAATTTAACGGGGTTTTCCCCCTCGGTTTTGGCATCGAACACTTACATATTATTGATTCACATGAAAGTATTTGCGGAATTCATTGGTATTAAGAATTATAATGGATAAACTTTAGCATGAAGCAAGTAGTACACTTGCCTGATGACGTGTTGCTGACGGACGGCAGCGGCAACGGCAACATCGCGCCACGAACGGCGTGGCTAGGGTTCGCGGCCTCGGCTCAAGCTTGGAGATGGGCTGCTGCGGCTACAAGCTTGGTTCGAGGGAAAGGTAGCTTGGCTCGGCTTGGAGTGAGGAGTGTTGTGGAGGAGGTCAACGGCGGTGGCTCAGGGCTGTAGCTCAGGCGATAGCAGCGAGGTGCCGGTGATGTATCGGTGGTGGGTTCTAGCGTTGGTAGGGGCTGGTCGTGGTGGCGGCTAATCGGCATGAAGAGGCAGAGAGATGGTCGGTAGTCAGCGGTGATGTAGCGGAGATGGAAAACATGGGAGCTCAGTTGTTGGTTTTGGAGAGGGAGGAGAGTAGCCGGCGTCGTTATGTTGGTGTTGAGATGATGATGGTGGCGCTCGCGGTTGGATAGGGTCGGCGGTGGAAGGGATGGTGGCCAGCGAGGTGGGGTTTGCAGAAAGAAGAGGGTTTAGTGGAAGGAGGTGGCCAAGGTGGTCGTCATGTCGTCGTCGAGGGGGCTCAGCGGGATGTACGGGGATGAGGCAGAGGTGCAGTGAGAAAAAAAAGTAGCGAGGGTGAGGGGCAGGCTTTGTATGAGGGAGAAAGGGAGACGGGGAGGGGCTTGAGGAGGAGACGAGCGTGCACGCGATCGTGGGATTGAGGAGCGGGGATGTGGGGCGACGAGGCGACGTGGGAAGAAGAAGGAGGAGAAAAAGAAGCGGGAGAATGAAAGAGTGGGGAAGAGAGGGATAACGGGTGTGGGGCTTGAGGCCGGGTTGGTAAGGGAAGGCATGGGCTGGGCCAGGAATTGGTTTGGGTTAAGTAAAAATTTGGGTTATAAATAATAAGTTATGAAAATTAAACTAGAATAATGAAATATATTAACATATGTATATATGAATGCAGGAATTTTGGAATAGAATCTGGAAAAAAAATTGGAAGAATTATATTCGGAACTGGGGATTTACATCATACCCTCCTTACAAAAATTTCGTCCTCGAAATTTAAAAAGAGACAACGAAACAACAGCACTAAACAAATAGATGTGGAAAACGTGCACGGATATCTTCCTCACACTCCCAGGTAGATTCTCCTTGGGAACAACTGCCCCAAGACACTCGGACTAACGGAATGACTTTGTTCTTCAGCACTTTCTCTCTGCGGTCGAGGATAGTGGTGGGCTGCTCCTCGTAAGACAGATCAGTGCCCAGAGCTAACTCCGAGTGGTCCAGAACATGGCTCTTATCCCGAACATAACGCCGCAACTGAGATAGGTGGAAGGTATTGTGCACACCAGCTAGCGACGGAGGCAAGGCAAGTCGATAGGCCACTTCTTCTACTCGCTCTAGCACCTCAAAAGGTCCGATGAAACGGGGACTGAGTTTCCCGTGACCTCCGAACCTGATAACTCCACGGGTAGGGGAAATCTTCAGAAAAACGTGATCTCTGACTTCAAATTCTAGTGCTCTCCTGCTGGCATCCGCCCAACTCTTCTGTCAATCCTGAGCCGTCTTAATGCACTGTCTGATCATTTGGACTTTGTCTACCGTCTGCACAATGAGTTCGGGGCCCAGTAATCTTCGTTCGCCCATATCATCCCAACAAATGGGAGATCGACATTTACACCCGTAAAGTACTTCGAAAGGAGCCATCTGGATGCTAGCCTGGTAACTGTTGTTATAAGAAAACTCGACTAGATGCAGATGATCTTCCCAGGAGCCCTGGAAGTCCAGCATGCAAGATCTCAACATATCCTCGAGTGTCTGAATCGTACGCTCAGATTGTTCGTCCGTCTGCGGGTGATAAGCTGTGCTGAATTTGAGACGGGTACCCAAACTCTCTTGTAAGCTCCTCAAAAAGTGCGAAACAAATCTGGTGTCTTTATCTGACACAATGCTGACCGGAACTTCATGAAGTCGCACTATCTCCTGCATGTATCTCTCCTTTAAGTGACTCTATCGACTGTCCCACCCGGAAGAGTAAAAAGTGTGCAGCTTTCGTGAGGCGGTCGACGATAACCCAAATGGCGTTGTTGCCCCTAGGGCTCCGTGGCAAGGCCGTCACGAAATCCATAGTAATGTGCTCCCACTTCTATTATGGTATCGGAAGCGGTTGTAACAGTCCCGCTGTCCTCTGATGTTCCGCCTTCACTTGCTGGTATACCAAGCACCTGGATACAAACCGCGCAATTTCTCGCTTTATCCCATTCCACCAAAAGTGCTTCTTTAGATCTCGATACATCTTCGTGCCTCTCGATTGCATAGAATAAGCTGAACTATGAGCCTCAGCTAGTACCTCCTCTCGGACATCTTCTTTGGGTACGCAGAGTCTGCTACCGAATCTTAGAGAACCGTCTTCATGTATGAGTAAGTCCGTTCTCAGCCCGGATTCTACCTGCGCTCTGAACTTTTGCGATCGAGGATCATCCGCTTACGCAGCCTTGATGTGATCCACAAGAGAAGACTGCACCTATAGTTGCCAAAACTGCTTGATTGCGCTCGGTGTAACGACCTCAAGCTCGAGTCTCTGAAAATCCTCGATGATGCTCCTCTGACTAGTCAACATCATGACCGCTGGCTTGCGACTGAGAGCATCTGGTACAACATTTACTTTTCCCGGATGATACTGAAGGTCCAAGTTGTAATTCTCCATTAGTTCTAGCCATCGGTGCTGCCTCATATTTAGTTCCTTCTGAGTGAACACGTATTTCAGACTCTTGTGGTCCGTGTACACTTCTACCCTCTCCCCCAACAGGTAATGCCTCCAGATCTTCAATCTAAAAACCACTGCGGCTAACTCCAAGTCATGCGTAGGGTAGTTCCTCTCATGATTACTCAGCTGTCGTGAGGCGTAAGCAACCACCCAACCGTACTGCATCAGAACACAGCCTAAGCCCTTCCCTGAGGCATCACTGTGTATTACCAAACCACCGGAATCATCTGGCACTGTAAGAATGGGCGTCATGGTTAACTTCTGCTTCAGTGCCTCAAATGCCCGAGTACACTCCTCCGTCCACACAAACGGTGCATCTTTCTGTGTTAGCCTCGTCAAAGGTTCAGCGATTCTTGAAAAGTCTTGGACGAACCGCCGATAATATCCTGCCAGTCCCAGGAAGCTTCTGATCTCGGCCACTGATTTCGGTGTCGGCCAATCTTTAACAGATTCTATCTTTGCCGGGTCCACTGAGATGCCTTCGCCCGAAACAATATGTCCTAAGAACTGAACTTCGTCGAGCCAGAACTCACACTTGCTCAATTTTGCGTACAGCTTCTCTTCCCGAAGAATTTGTAGTACCGTGCGCAAGTGTTCGGCATGCTCCTCTCGGGTCTTCGAGTAGACTAGTATGTTGTCGATAAATACAATGACAAACGTGTCCAAGTACTTCGCAAACACCCTGTTCATCAAATCCATAAATATCGCTGGAGCATTGGTAACACCGAACGGCATCACGAAAAACTCATAGTGTCCGTATCGGGTCCTGAAAGCCGTCTTGCATACATCTTTGGCTGCTACTCTGATCTGCTGATAGCCCGAACGGAGATCCAACTTCAAAAACACCTTGGCCCCATTTAACTGATCGAATAGGTCGTCGATGCACGAGATAGGATATTTGTTCTTTATCATGACCTTGTTCAGCTCTCGATAGTCTATGCACATCCGTATCGATCCATCCTTTTTCTTCACCAACAAGACTGGCGCACCCCACGGTGAAGCGCTTGGCCGAATAAATCCCTTCTCCAGGAGTTCTTCAATTTGCTTCTTCAATTCTGCCAACTCAACCGGTACCATTCTGTACTGGACCTTGGAAACTGGTGCTGTACCTGGAGTCAAATCAATCGAGAATTCCAAGACGCGTGGAGGTGGTAGACCTGGTAAATCTTCACGAAACACGTCCGGAAAATCCCGAACAATCTCTGGGGTTAGGCTCTCATCAATCTCCATAGCTGTCAACTCTTTTGGCTTGGCTCTATACTTGGCTGGCTCCAAAGATTCGCTCCGGCCTTCGAAAATAAACTCTGGGTGATTGGGAATGCGGAAAGTCACGTTCCTTGCTCGTCAATCAATAATTGCATGGAATGTACTCATCCAATCCATCCCAAGAATTGCGTCATAGCTGCCTGTTCCGATCAAAAGGAAATTCGCATAGAATTCCCTGCCACACACTACAACTAGACAGGATCTACATTCTGAACTAGATACTATAACACCATTACCCGTATGTATTTCCCAACCCTTGGTTAATGGTTAATGTGGTATGGAGTGTGTATCAACAAAATGCGTAGATATGAAACAGTGTGATGCTGCAGAATCAAACAGTACTCTAGCTGGCATGGAATGAACGAGTAGAATACCTGTAACAACTTCGCCTGAAGCCTCTGCCTGCTCAGCGGTCAAGGTAAAAGCCCGTCCCTGACCATGGCCTGTGCTTCTGTGATCTCTGCTGCTGCGGTCCAGACCCTCCCTGTAACTCTGTTCGCTCAGAGCAACCACTAACTCAGTGTTGGCTGGATCCGCAAATCAAACACTGTCCTTTGGCGCGGCGACAGTCCTTCTGGGTGTGCCCATTCCTATTGCAGTAGCCACAAACTAAGTTCTTACTCTGGGGGCAATGCTGGGGCATGAATGGACGCTTCATTTGTGTCGTTCCTGGCTTGTGAACTGATATGACCCCTCGAGATGGTGTGTGAGTACGTATTGGAACAACTGGGGGCTTCCTAAATTTATTGATCAGCTTCTCCTGAATTCGTGCCGCGTTGAGTACCTGCGCAAAAGTCTGCAACTCGGGTGACACGATCAACTGTTGTAGCTCAAAATCAAGTCCCTGTAAGGAGCGCTTGGCCCTGGTAGCCTCTGAAGCGACCATATACGGAGCAAATCGGCTCAGACGGTTGAATTCTGCCGCATATACGTCCACGGGACGGCCATTCTGCTTCAGTAAGATGAATCTTTCTTCCATCTCTGCCTTGGCGGTGGAAGGAAAATCGTGGTCCAAGAAGCACTCCTTGAATTTGCTCCATTTGATTGGCCCTTCTAGTCTGCTTTCGTCAACTGACCACCAAGTACGTGCTTCGTCCTCCAACTGGATCTTTATCACATTCACTTTCTCTTCATCGGGTACCCTTGCGGCCGTCAGTAGGTTCTCCATATTGACCAGCCATTGCTCAGCCTCGAGTAGTTCGGCTAGTCCCGTAAATGCAGCTGGATGTAACCTCCGAAAATCTGACACGGTTCCAGCCCTGGCAGAAAAAGCTAGTGGAGCAGTGCCCTCGGGGGCGGTAATGAGAGCGGAGGGTCCCCCTACTGCGGTAATTGCCCTAAGTCCCTCGGTGAGTAGGTCCGTCTTTCTCTCTTGAGCTTCTGCGAGGGTCGTCAGTGCACTCAAGATCCTCTCCGTGCGATCCTCAGAACTTGAGTCTGAGGAGTGGTTGTTTGGGGACGTCATGTCGTTGGAAGATATTTAAAAGGATATGATTAGATACAAGGATGAAAGTGAGTGATAGTGAAGCGAAAATAATGTAATAAAATATAGTTAATGTTATCTCTTACTCCTAAACCTGGCTCTGATACCAACAAAACCACGTCACGCCCCGCTTCCCAAAATATGGAAAACGGGGGATGACTAGGCCAGCCATGCTCCTACGGTCAAGGAATAATCCTGCCATAGTCACACTTCGGGTTCTAGTATTACATGGTAATCAGTAAATATAGTACAGAAGTAAAGGAAATACATTACTAGTTATTACATCAACTTTCATGGTTCACAATTTACAACAAAACAAGGAAAAGAACTACTAACCAAGTGCGAATACATGGTTTCTTTAGCGAAAGCAGTAAAGGTAAAGGAGGTACTCCTTCTAAATCTCCGCAAGCTCGAAGGGCAGGTCTGACTCTTGTACCGGTTCTTCCTGCTCAGGTCGTCAGAGCATGCATACTCAGGTGGTCAGACTGACATAATAACAATTTTATAATAACAACAAAAGATAAGAAAATGAAAGTAATAATAGTTGAGATAAGATGCAGGTAACCAATATGTCACTAACTGATGCAGCGTATGATATGTGTCCCTATCAGTCTCTAGGTTATGTTTGAAATCGAGTTGTGGAAAGGAGGATCCTGTTTAACGAGGGTCTCGTACATACCCGAGACTACGGCCCGCTATCGCCCGGGACATAACCCTGTCAGCCGGACCGCTAGGCCCAACCTAATATATATAAGAGTCGCTGTTCGAATGATCATCCTCTAAATCACTGTCCTCGCTAAATACAATTCTCTTTCCACTTTGATTTCCTCTTTTTTACCCAGGTTTACACTATTTATGAGTATGGTCTAGTCGTGTACAAGTACGCACCAATAACACGGTTTTAGTCACTGTTCACTGTATTGTTCACTGTCACGAATCATTCACTTTTCACTGGCGTACTTGACACTCCTAAACCGATACCATTCACGCACGATAATGCACTGTGCACTGAATAATAACGCGCACTATCACAAGAAGTATGGCAGTCGGGTAAAATATGTGCATTTATGCAGTTAAACAGATCGTGTGTAATACGAGCTATCATGCATCTTATGAACTTAGAAAAATTTCCTTAAATCATACATTCAAAATTCAGTAAAAAGATACAAAGGCGGTAGCAAATAAACTCAGTCGAAAGTTCAACAAAATTAATTTCAGGACAATCGGATTTCGGGTTTGCAAGTTACAGTCGTTTCATTTTAAGTGTTCGCTGCTGGAAATTCAGTTCCTGAACTGAATGTCCATTTCGCAACACAATTTTCACCCTGTTGTGATTAAAATTAGGCGACGCTATAGCTGAACAAAATTTAGGTTTATCAATTAGATTTCCAACGTACTAGACGGATTTTCAATCGCACCTCTACGTCAGAAATTATGTACTGTACAACAATGGGGTATCAGTTCTGTCCCTGCTTGGGACTGCTATACGTCCTGTTAATCTAAAATACAGTTTAAATAGTAAACGACAGTGGAAAGGGATGTTTCCCTAATTAGAGCAAAGCTCTGTTCAGAATTCAAAATTTGAATTAAAGCTGCGCTTTTATAAAAGCGCCGCGCTTTTATAAAAGCGCCGCGCTATAACCAATGCACCCCGTGCAAAGCGCATAGGCGTTAGCGCTAGATGCGCTGTGCTCCAAGTAGCACACCATGTGCAAAGCACGTGTGCGCTAGCGCTAAGAGCGCTGCGCTCCAAGTAGCGCACCATCGGCAGAGCGCATAAGCACTAGCACTGGAACTAAATGTTCCTCACCGTTGGATCAAATATCCAACGGATATGATTAAATCATCAATTAACAAGAATGAAATTCTGTTGAATCTTTCCAAACAGAAAAGATTGTGCCCTGAATTTGGAACACCGTTGGATCAATGATCCAATGGTGATTAAAAATCACTAAAATACAGAACAAATTCTGTAAGGGGGAAAGATTTCCCAATCTTATTAAAAAAACAAGAAGATTATCTTCTGTAAACCAGAAGCCCTTGGATCAAAGATCTGACGGTGGGAAAATTCCCAAATCAATTAGAGAATAAATCTCTTTAACCTATTGAACAATTCAGCTTGCCCTATATAAAGGCCCCGAGACTTCAAGTCTCAGAGAGAGTAACCCTCTATAAACTTTGAGAAAATCTCAGGAAGAAGAAGAAGCTCTCGGCAAAAGAAGACAATTCTTTTCAAGGTAAAAAAAGAATAGAAAGACGAAATCATCTCAATATAAAAAAGAAGTATTTACTTCTTTCACAGATCATAGATCTATAAGACAAATTGTCTTTCACAAAAGAGATTATGAACATCTCATTATAAAGGGGGAGGGGAGAATTATTCAATTATCTTAGGATCACAGATCCATAAAAGCAAAGCCTTTCATCAAAAAGAGATTGAAATATCTCCTATAAACTAAAAATTTTGTTCTTAGAATCTTGAGACAAAGTCTCTTATCAAAGAAAATATAATCTTCAGAGCGCAAAGTTAACCTAAGAAGAACCTTAGCGCTCCTAATCTAAGAAGAGCTTTAGCGCTCCTAATTTAAAAGTGCCTTAGTCCTCTTCATCTAACGCAAAGCGCTGCAGTGCCATAGTGCTTCAAACACAGCACACTGCGCTCATTGGCTAGCGCTCAGCGCTAAGCGCGCCACGTGCTCCTCACGTGTGCGCTGCATTACTAAAAGCGCTTTGTGCTCATTATATGGCACCAACGTCAAACGCCTCAACGCTTCCACTATAGCGCATCAGCACTCTACATCTAGCGCAAAGCGCTAAGCGCATCAGCGCTAAGCGCATCAGCGCTCTTCATTTAGCGCAAAGCGCATTAGCGCTTCATATCTGGCGCAAAGCGCTAAGCGCATTAGCGCTTCATATCTGGCGCAAAGCGCTAAGCGCATTAGCGCTTTAACCATAGTGCACTGCGCTCTTCGACTGGCGCTAGTGCCAAGTGTGCTACATGCTTTTATGTGCGCTTGGACAGAACATAAACTGTTCTTTGAATAAGCCTGGAGCTATGATAAATGCACATCATTCAACTAAAGACAAAATATTGTCAGAGACCAAACCAATGCTTAGCATTTTTAAGGGGATTGGGCTCAAACAAACCTCTAACGACTCAAAAATAAATGTTGAACATTGTAATTGAATGGACTTAGCCCAAATTGGCCATAAGTCCTCAATTCGGATTAATTGAGTTCATATGCTCATAAATCACAGATCTTAGTCCCAATTGGACTACAAGTCTCTCAACCCACATCGGTTTAAGGGTACCTCTATGAACTCCTCTGATATTTGTCGTTGTAATCCTTCAACGTCTTCAGAGAGGTGACGGGTCCCGACAACCATATATTCCATGGACTATGATGTGCTTAACCTGGACTGTGGGGTCCTTAAGCCCATGGACTATGATGTCCTTAACTTTGACTGTGAGTTCTTTAAACTCACGGACTATGATGTCCTTAATCTTGACTGTGAGGTCTTTAAACTCACGGACTATGATGTCCTTAACCTTGACTGTGAGGTCTTTAAACTCACGGACTATGATGTCCTTAACCTGGACTGTAGGGTCCTTAAACCCATGGACTATGATGTCTTTAACCTTGGACCGAGATATCCTTAAACTAGCATTGGACCACCATGTTCTTAAACTGGTAATCGACGCAATGTCCCTAAATTAAGCAATAGAGTCCAAATGCTCTCTTATTGGATCTAAATGATCCCGTTAAGTTGATCTTAGTCTAAAATTAGACTAACATATCCTTTACAAACGTTTAAGTTGATCTTAGTCTCAAATAAGACTAACGTATCCTTAAACCTAACCCCCAAACAAATCTAAGAAAATACGGATTTGGACTAATCCACGCCCTACCGGCGACAACATAAATTAGTCTCCGTATACAATCCATGGACAACCAAAAAACAAAACAAACACACATGATACGAAGTGACCATCTGGAGAAGGAGAAAGTGGTTGCCGCGATGCGGTAGCGTAATTAACTGCAGGGGTTTGCGCCTGCAGGGAAGAGCATCTCCACAATCAAAAACCCCTCAAATGAGGGGGGATCTGACGAAGTCTGCTACATCGGCCGCATCCGTTTAAACCTTCGATATACGGTGTTATAAATCAACTTGGCATCTTCGGAGAGGTGGACAGATAGCATCAATTAGCATCTGCCCCGAAATTCAGGCAAGATGGACCCGCGCGGTCGCGTCTTCCCGGTTTTCGGCGGTAAAAAGATTCTGGCACGCCCGGTGGGACCTTTTCCTCTTTCCATTACACGCTTCGTGTGTCGTGTTCGCGAACGAGTCGCGGTTTGATATGGTTGCCCTTGGGTTCGAGGTACTAAGATTTGGTGTTTTGCTCAGTGCAGAAAACAGAAGATCAATGGCTTCAACCTGCACTAACTGCAACTGCAACTCTCGCCCCGTCCCGTCCGGGGGAGTAACTTACGGGCCCCAAGCGGCCTCACTGTTCAAGATGCCGGTGGAGCAAATAACTTAGGCTACCACTGGACTATTCTTCGGGACCATACTCCCACCCATGAACTTCAGTGCCCCAATGCCGTCAGAAGCTCCCAAGAAGTCGGTATTTGATCGGCTCACCACTACCGCTGCCCCTCTCAACGAATCGCCCAAATCCAATGCCTCAGTTTTCAACAGACTGGGCCAGAACGCCAACAAGCCCGCGATACCCGAAGCAGCCATCCCAAAGCGGATAGCCATCCCGGCTCAAGCAGACGAAATTATCAAAGTGGCTTCTCCCGCTAAAGGGTCGGTCTTCACAAGACTGACTATTCTGGCTCCCACTTCAGGCGAAGTCCTCAAAGCTGCTTCACCTGCCCAGAGGTCTGTCTTTGACAGATTGGACACTGCTTCTCAATGGACATCGGTCTTCAAGAGGTTGACAACGACCCTTCGCCAAAACAGGGGGTATGAGGAAGCCACCCCTACAGCTGAACCAACTCTATCCGCATGACATGCTCGCCGTCGTCACTGGCGCTGAGTAATGAAGGCTGGGGGCAGCTCCCCTTCTGGACTAACTCCGCCAGCTCCCATGGTAGAAATCAATGCTGCTGTTCCAACTGGGAACAGCTTTGAACCGCTTAGGAGGGTTCGCAAGAACTCTTCGACTGCCATGCTGAAGAGATCTCCTCCACTTATGGAGATTACTACAGAAAAGAAGCCGGAGCAGCCCCCTCAGCGGCTGTTCTCCAAAATTTATAAAGTCTGGCGACAGGTCCAGAAATCGGTGATTAACCAGGACTACTCTCGCCGGCCAAAGAAGCTTAAAGCTCAGCAAGAAAAGAGCCATCCCGTGGTACCACAGAAGATGTCATCCTTCTGGGTGCCCGCTACAACGGCTCCCTCAACATCAACCGCTCATAAGAGAAGGAGGCCAGAGAAAGCCCCCGTGACCGCGGCAAACCGCAAAGACGCTGAGTCTAAACGCTCCAAGTCTGGGGGTATGGTAACACATACCGTCTATATGGCTTCCGAAAAAGAGGAAAGTCGTGCTTCCATGGGTCATCGACCGCTTACTCGATCGATAATGAAGGCTCAGGAACAACAGCAGCAGAAACTTCAGGAGATGCTGACTGCAATGGCTGCGCTCACTGGGCCGAAAGAAAATCCAGAGTCCTCAGAGCAGCGTCGGGAACAAGAAACTGATACTGAATTCCTCTGAAGAATGCTCGAGAGGAAAGAAAAAGAGGCCGCGGAACAGGCAGGCAACATCAAACGAATGGCTCTTGATTGATAGGAAAAAGTTGTGTTTTTAGTGTAACCGCAATCAGAACGGTGTCGCGTGTAGCTAGACTGAGGTGAGTACGGGTCGTCCTCTGGAAAACGCTGAATCTTTTATTCTTACTTTAGATGTGTTGAGAGAGAGAGAAGGGATAAAGAATATTGCAGAATGGTTTCTAGATATACGTTAAGTACTAATGCAAAATATAGATCTAGATTATTTTAAAGATGTAGTTAATATAATAAAAGGGCTTGTAGGGTTCGTTAGGATTTAGTAGTTATGGACGATTAATTAAAAGTTACCCTTTTTATCCTTTAATAGATTTATAACTAGAACGACGGTGATGCGTGTAGATTAGGGTTTCTGGAGGGAAAAGGAATCCCACTCTTAACCCTTATCTCGACACGGAACTCCGTTCATATCTAGCCTTTACCAAAACAATCATTAATCTAATCGCTAATCGCGGTCGGAACTAACAAAGAATTGTTAGCGCGCCCGATTAGGATGTTAATGATTCTTTTGATAAAGTTCATAAACTTTATAGGACTTAAAAAGGGTTTAGGGATGTTCATCATCCATTAGCCTACCCTAATCCTACGAACCCTAACAAGCGGAGAATTACTCGCGCATGTTGGGAGAAAAAGAGATGGAGAGAAAGTGCATAATTAAACTACAAAGAAATAGAATAAGAAAAAGAAAGCTACCTTTATTAATCAACAATATTCATTACACTTTGATTCCTTAGAAAATGATTACAAATCTAGTTGCTTCTCGATCTCTTCCAAGGAAGTAGATGAACAGTTGATGACCAGCCTGGATGCGTGAGCCGTCTGGGACTTCGTGATCGCGTCGGCTTGATAAATTTTCCAAGAGGCTCTCGGTCTCTATTTATAGTCCAAAGCCAGAAACCCTTGTTTCCAAATTAGGTAAACAACAGTAAAGAATCTTCCAAAATTTTCTCAGCTTCCAGATCCTCTATCTCACCGCGGATCCGCGGCCCAAGGGGGTTATGGCCGCGGATCCGCGGCCATTATATCTCATCCGTTCATCATTTTTCTGGGGCTGGCTTGTTGTGACATTTGGCAATCCTTGGAACCTTCAGAATTTGGAAATCTTTTCTTTTCTTCTACCAGAATTGATTTCTTAATTTTGATTTCTTAATTAGGCAGGTTAGCTTTAACAACTTGATTTCCTTGATTTAAGACCTGAAAATTCTGCACAACAACTTAAATAATATTTAGTAGACTTAGTTCTACTAGGATTTGGTCAATAATATTATTTGCATACATTTTCCTACCAAATGCTAATTACAATATATCAATACATGGAAAATAGTATTTTTACACATAAACCCTCATATGTATGATATATTATAATAAAGACCTTTTTAAATATGGAAATGGTAGGAAAAATGTAATAAAAAATGTGCAGTTTTATCAATTGAACAAATACCCCCAAACTTATCTTTGATCGTCCCGAGCAAACTAGTTTATTCAAGAGGAGAAAAAGAAAGGAGAAAACTAAGCACACTTTCGTAGGCAGACACGATTGCACTGAGCACGCGCAACAAGCCGTTAAACCTCTAGGTGTCCCTAGTATGAGGAGTGTTGTCTCCTTAGGGTTTTCAGCGGATTACACCCACAAAATCCTATAACAAAAGAGAGATGGTAAAATTTACATATAAAGATAAGAACCATAAAAGAAATACTTTGAAAATAAGAGTTTCCAACTACACTAGCTTTTCAGTTGTCATGAGCCCTATCTTAATAGTCATGAAAAGATGTTAGAAATCACATTATCCCTCAATAAAATATCGTCTTTATTCTTCATTCCTACCTTTCGTCCAAACATTGATCATATAACCCCACGTGTGTGTAATGGACATCCCTACACTCGGAGAATTCAATTCAAGCTATCATACTCTTGTCCATTTATCTCAGTACTTTTTAACTTGATGAATATTTATGGATTTGCTCACACATTTTCATGCGACCGTTAATACTTCTTGAGGTACTAACCGACCGATTACTCATGTGCTTGCTGATTAGGTGATAATATTTTCCTCGTCTTGCACCACCTAAGGCTTAGCAGTGACTCCCAGACCAGTTGGCCTTAGGGCACTAGGTGAAGAGACACCCTCGCTATATTTTTTTTATTGCTGCCTTAGTGATAACAAAACCAGTGTTCATTTTTTTTCTTCACCATTTTATATTTTATTCATTTTTTTTATTTCCTTCATACTTTGGCTTTTAGACAAGAGCATTTCAAGGTATCCTCTACTATCCCGAGTTTCAAGACGTGTGTAAGTGCATATAGTAGGGTATCAACATTCAAATGTTTGGCTTCCAGAATAGAAACTATTTTTCAGACTTAATTTTATCCTCAGATTAGTGACTTCCTTCATCTTACTAACCCTTGGGACAATAGCTCATAACTACTTATTACTAGTTCGTTTAAGAAAACTTCTAATTTTCTTGGTTTTCTTAAACTATTCCTATCTTTTGGATGTAATTTTTCACACTCTACTCTTTTGTTATAAAAAAATTTTAACGCCCAGTGTCAAATATAATTCAGTGAATACAAACCTCCCCCCCAAACTTGTTTTCAGCAGTGTCCTCACTGATGTAGCATTTTGAGAACAAGGACCTGTATACTAGGAGAGAGATACAAGGGGTAAAATAATAGTTAAATAAAAACTACCCCCAAACTTATTCTTTGACACGCACAGATATTCAATCAAATCCATTTTTTTTTACTCACCTCCATTCTTAAAATGAGAAAATGTTACAAAAACATGGAGGTGAGGCGGAGGAAATTTAGTTTTGATAAAGCGGCTCCTGTAAAAACAGGAGCTCCTCCGCGGGGTCAGCAGAAAAATACGATTTTAATCTATGCCCATTTACTTTAAAAATTGAACCGTTTTTCAAATTTTCGACTTCAACTGCCCCGTGCGGGTGTACATACCGCACCACAAAAGGTCCTTTCCAACGAGATTTAAGCTTACCCGGATGAAGATGGAGACGGGAATCGTAAAGAATGACTTGTTGCCCCGATGTGAAGGTTTTTCTGAAAAGATTTTTATCGTGGAACACTTTAGCCCTGTTCTTTACTATCACCGCATTATCGTAAACTTTATCGCGGAGTTCGCTTAGCTCATTCAACTGCAGCTTCCGATAGCTGCCTGCATGATCAAGATCAAAATTAAGCTCTTTAATAGCCCACATTGCCTTATGTTCAATCTCGACAGGAAGGTGGCATGCCTTCCCAAACACAAGGCGGTATGGAGACATACCAAGATCGGTCTTATAAGCGGTGCAGAATGCCCAAAGAGCATCCGTCAATTTGGTTAACCAATCTTTACGGTTCTTAGAAACCGTCTTCTCCAAGATTTGTTTGATCTGCCTATTTGAGATCTCAGCCTGCCCGCTTATTTGGGGATGATAGGGCGTAGAAACCTTGTGAGTGATTGAATATTTCCGCATCAAGGCCTCGAAAGACCGATTGTAGAAATATGTCCCGTTGTCGCTAATTATAGCGCGAGGGTGTCCGAATCGCGAAAAGATATTTTCTTTAAGGAACTTAATGACAACTTTGTTGTCATTAGTGCGACACGGTATAGCTTCCACCCATTTCGAGACATAATCAACCGCTAACAAGATATATAAATTCCCAAAGGAGTTGGGAAAAGGGCCCATAAAATCAATACCCCAAAAATCAAATATTTCCACAACCAATATAGGTTGAAGCGGTATCTCGTTCCTTCGTGAAATCCGACCTAAATGCTGACATCGCGGACAAGTTTTGCAATGTTCATATGCATCTTTAAATAATATTGGCCAATAAAAGCCACATTGCAAAACTTTCTCCGCCGTTTTTCGAGGACCAAAATGACCGCCGCATGCCTGATCATGACAAAATGATAACACGCTCTTGAATTCATCGTTAGGGACACACCTGCGAATGATTTGATCGGAACAATACTTGAATAGATAAGGTTCATCCCAGTAAAAATATTTTACTTGTGATAGAAATTGAAGTTTGTCTTGTTTCGACCAATCGCTAGGAATAAGTACCGTTGCAAGATAGTTCACGATATCCACGAACCAAGGTTCGTAGGATACAGTCAAGAGCTGTTCGTCAGGAAATGTATCATTTATCGGCACGGTCAAAGTTGGTGAAGAAGTGATGCGTAAAAGATGGTCGGCTACAACGTTTTCACATCCACTCTTGTCTCGGATGACAAGATCAAATTCTTGTAACAATGGGATCCAATGTATTAGCCTGGCCTTCGCATCCTTCTTCGATAAAAGATATCGTAGGGCGGAGTGATCTGTGTAAACCACAATAGGCGAGCCAATCAAGTAGGGCCTGAATTTTTCTAATGCAAATACAACTGCCAAGAGTTCTTTCTCGGTAGTTGTGTAATTTATTTGTGCATCATTCAAGGTCCTATTTGCATAGTAAATTACATGTGGCATCTTATCAATATGCTGTCTTAAGACAGCACCTATAGCAAAATCTGATGCGTCACACATAAGCTCGAACGGGTGGTTCCAATCCGGAGATGATAGAACGGGGGTTGTAGTAAGTGATTCTTTAAGTGATTCAAAAGCAGCCTCAAAATCCGAATCGAAGTGAAAAATAATGTCCTTGGCCAATAGAAGGGTTAAGGGTCTAGCAATTTTGCTAAAGTCCTTAATAAATCTTCTATAAAATCCTGCATGGCCAAGGAAGGATCGTATATTTTTGACGTAGTTGGGATGAGGGAGGTTTTGAATGACATCTATTTTAGCTCTGTCAACCTCAATGCCTTTTCGTGAAATTATATGTCCAAGTACAATACCTTCTTGGACCATAAAATGACATTTTTCCCAATTCAAAGTCAAGTTCTTATCCTTACAGCGGGTAAGAACCGCGTCAAGATTACGAAGGCAGTCCTCAAAGGAGTCCCCAAAAATGGAGAAATCATCCATAAAAATTTCTAGAAAATTTTTCACCATATCTGAAAATATCCCCATCATGCACCGCTGAATTGTAGCGGGAGCGTTGCATAACCCAAAGGGCATGCGTCTATAAGCAAAAGTTCCGAAAGGACAAGTAAAAGTGGTTTTATCTTGATCCTTTTCGGCGATTGGGACCTGGTTATAGCCAGAGTATCCATCCAAGAAACAGTAGTATTCGGGTCCCACTAATCGTTCCAACATCTGGTCAATGAAAGGTAGAGGGAAGTGATCTTTCCTCGTCGCGGCGTTGAGTTTCCTGTAATCAATACATACGCGCCACCTAGTTTGGGTGCGTGTTTGGATTAACTCATTAGCCTCATTAGTGATGACCGTGATGCCAGACTTTTTAGGGACCACATGAATTGGACTTACCCATTGGCTATCAGATATGGGGTAAATTATTCCACTATCAAGGTACTTGACGATTTCTTTCTTTACCACCTCCTTCATAACGGGATTTAACTGTCTTTTCGGTTTCGGGTTGGTTTGGCTTCATCCATCAGATATATGTTATGTTCAACAATTAAGGGACTAATCCCTTTGATGTCGGCCATTGTCTAACCAAATGCTTGTCGATTCGATCTCAACACCGCCAAAAGTGCATTCTCTTGCTCTAAGGCTAGAGAAGCGGATATAATCACTGGCAAAGTCTCATTCTCTCCTAAATATGCATATTTAAGATGAGAAGGTAGCGGTTTGAGATCAAGAATTGGCGGAGAGACAATAGAAGGTGGGGTAACGGAATGATATTCGGACTCCCCAAGAGGTTCAAAACTTGCATAAGATATTGACTCGGAAAGTGCTGCTGACTTTTGCAACGAGTCAACGGGTTCAATCTCAAGGTCAGATTCATTGAACATATCCTCACTATGAAGTGGTGCAAGATCAAACGATATCTCATTAGTGTTGTCGAGAACATCAAAGCAAAGTTCCTCATCCATGCAGCTTTCAGAAGCTATCTCGTGGATGGAACAAATATCCAGCAAATGAGCAGAAGGTTCTGACGGCTGACTTCCTAGCTTGTAAATATTAAGCTCAATTGTCATTTTTCCGAAGGATAAGTTCATAGAACCGTTACGACAATTAATTACAGCGTTAGAAGTTGCTAGGAAGGGTCGACCAAGTATCACCGGGATTTGATTGCGTGGGTTTGCCACAGGTTGTGTATCTAAAACAATAAAGTCCACGGGAAATATGAATTCCCCGACTTTAATTAACACATCCTCTAGTTCGCCCCGAGGTTTGGTGATAGATCGGTCTGCCATCTGGAGAGTACAATGGGCGGGTTTCAACTCTCCAATTCCTAACTGCTCGTATATTGATTAAGGAAGCAAGTTAACGCTAGCGTCTAGATCGAGTAAAGCACAATTAATATTTTTACCCCCAATAGAAATAGAGATTGTAGGACAGCCGGGGTCCTTACGTTTCTTTGGTATTTGTTGGGTAAAAGCGGTGCTAACATTACTCGTCATGAAAACCTTCTTAGGCACTTGAGTTTTTCTCTTCCTAGTGCACAAGTCTTTAAGGATTCTTGCATAAGATGGGACTTGTTGAATAGCATCTACGAGAGGAATATTCACGCTAACTTGCTTAAACATTTCCACAATCTTCTCCATTTGCGGGTTAGGTCTGTTGGCCCTTAATCTGTTTGGAAATGGAGCTCGATCAATAAGTTTTGGGTCCAACGTTTGTGGAGAAGACTGTGGGGACGGATTCGATCTCAAAATTGGAGTGGGAATCGACTTAGATAGATTTGGCGAAATGATCGAGCCTTGGGGAAAACGGAGAATAGGCTCGGATGAAGATGGGAGACTAGACGAATTAGGGAAAGAAGAAGAAGAAGCTAGGGTATCAATGGTGTCACTAACATTAAATTGTTCAGCCACTCGGTTATTCAGCACTCTCCCTGATCTCAACGTAGTAATGGAATTCACATTATGATTTTGTGAATGGTCAGGATTCGGTAGGGGTTGAGATGGGAGTTTCCCTTTTTCTCTCGCACTCATTGCGGCGTTTAACTGTGCGATTTGGTTTTCTAATGATTTAATACTCTCACCATGGGAGGCGGAGTTTTTCGTTATGGTATCAATAGAAGACTTCATTTCAGCCGACAATTGCATGGACTGTTTCATGAACATATCCAAAGTTTGTGCAACTGAAGAGTTGTCAGTACCGGCCACTTGTGGTGTAGAAGTGTTGGCCGGATTTTGAAAGTTCTGTGACTGAAAGATGGGCTGATTCTGTGGTTGTGGTTGCTGTGGAGGAGGTCTTTGATAATTGTTTTGTTGGTTTTGACTCCAAGCAAAGTTAGGATGATTCCTCCATCCTTGATTGTATGTGGAAGAATAAGGATCGTTTCTAGTTCGCTGCTGAAAAGCAGCATTAGCTTGAAACGATGCATTCATAGGACATTCTTCCGTTAAGTGTGAAGGATCCGAATAGCAACCACAGACGGTCTTAGGAAACGTGACCTGATTTAGGGAGAACGATGAGAACTTGTTCTCAATAGCGTCGAGTTTCTTCTGTATCGCTGCCATTTCGGCTTTTACTGCGATGGAAATATCGAGCTGGTGAATACTTCCCTTAGAAGAAGGTGGCCTTACGCTTTCCCACTGTAACGTGTGTTCAGCAAGGTCTTTCAGATATTTCCCAAGCTTCACCGTCGTCTTTAGACATGAAATTGCATCGACAATTTGTTTCAAGCATCTGCTTTGTCGCTGGATTAATGCCCTCATATATAATTCGGCATAAATCCCATCTATTGATTCCATGATGAGGATATTGGACAAGCAGATCTTTGAAATGTTCAAAGCACTTCCAAAATAGTTCATTGGGGAAGCTGGGTAAACTAGTCGATCTCGCTCCTGATACGGGCAGTCTTATAGTTTGGGTAAAACTTCTTAAGAAATGCTATGACGAATTTATCCCAATTAGTGATAGAGTGTGCGGCAGTATTGTAAAGCCATTTTTCTGCCAAGTCGCACAGTGTGAATGGGAGAAGACGCAAGCGCATAGCATCAACAGTCAATTCTGAAGTACCTATCATTGCGCATACGTTTTCGAATTTGGTGATGAAAACGTACGCGTCTTCCGACTCAAGCCCGTGAAACTTGGGCAGCAGATTGATGTAGTAGGGTTTAATTTCGAAATTATCCCCGTTAGGTGGTGGAAGAGATAGACAAGTGGGAAGAGGACCACGGATAGGATAGCATCTCTCTTGGAGAGAGATGCGCGGTGGATTCTGCGCACCTACGGGCGGTGGCAGCGTGGTGTTATAATCTGATGGAGTGCCGTCCATCTCGGTCGTGGTGTGTGGTGGGGGAAAAGAAGATGAAGAAGTACCGACTTCGGTGTCGATAGCAGGAACGCGGACAAGACGGGCACTAGGATCCCGTGTCCAGCCGAGCATGCACTAAGCGGGTTTAGTCCAAGTGGCAGCGTGTGTGTGATTTAAATTTGGTTTGTTTTGAAAAAGTGGGACTCAATACAAATCACTCTAAAATGCACAAGCAACCCTAGAACTAAACTCACCTAGGTTCAGTCTCTAGACCGCTCCTAGACATCCAAAGGACAAGCCGCAGGATCAATCCTCTACCGCCTCCATACTACCCTTGTAGCCAGGTAAGTGCCAGGTAAGTGGGAAAGAACCATAGTAGTGGGCCTAATTAAAATCCACTAGCCTTTGACACACTTGCCAAGGCACTACAAAAGTAATGCAGATAAACGATAGATTACCCACGATCTTCCTCTGTCCTTAATGAGCGCGACAGTCCTTAGAGTCTGGTCTAGATATTTTTTAAATTAATGAAGGGTTGATCTAGATGCTCGGTTTGTGATTTGTGGGGCTTAGGAAGGGTGATGAAATCCCCACCTAATCTTAATTTGGTCTTTGCCCCTTAAAGTCCGTATTAAAATATGCAAAACAAAACTAATCACAAAACTTTTGCAAAAAGATTTTTGAGCGGCGCTATTTTGCAAAGAATCCTGCAGAAAATAGATTTTATTGGATTTGAGAGGAGAGAGAAAGAGTTGAGAAAGATACTAGTGGAGTTTGAACCCTAGATCCCCTTGTCAAGCCGCGTTTCCGCCGCAGATACTTGCTAATGCCGCGGTTCCGCCGCAGGAGGGGAGGATCGGGTGATGAAATTTTTTTTGTGCCCTTCTTTGCTCCTCTGGATCTCTAATAATGTCTCTGTCTTCTGTTTTCCTTAATTCCGTGACTCCAGATCTCCTTGCAAAATTCACGCACAAATCGTTAAATATGCAATTTGCAGTTTTGTGTTAATAATGATATGAATCGTCTAAGAATTCAACACAAATAGTAAGAATAAAAAATTACGCACGTATCCCCGGCAATGGCGCCATTTGATTGATAGGAAAAAGTTGTGTTTTTAGTGTAACCGCAATCAGAACGGTGTCGCGTGTAGCTGAACCGAGGTGAGTACGGGCCGTCCTTTGGGAAACGCTGAATCTTTTATTCTTACTTTAGATGTGTTGAGAGAGAGAGAAGGGATAAAGAATATTGCAGAATGGTTTCTAGATCTACGTTAAGCACTAATGCAAAATATAGATCTAGATTATTTTAAGGATGTAGTTAATATAATAAAAGGGCTTGTAGGGTTCGTTAGGATTTAGTAGTTATGGACGATTAATTAAAAGTTACCCTTTTTATCCTTTAATAGATTTATAACTAGAACGACGGTGATGTGTGTATATTAGGGTTTCTGGAGGGAAAAGGAATCCCACTCTTAACCCTTATCTCGACACGGAACTCCGTTCATATCTAGCATTTACCAAAACAATCATTAATCTAATCGCCAATCGCGGTCGGAACTAACAAAGAATTGTTAGCGCGCCCGATTAGGATGTTAATGATTCTTTTGATAAAGTTCATAAACTTTATAGGACTTAAAAAGGGTTTAGGGATGTTCATCATCCATTAGCTTACCCTAATCCTACGAACCCTAACAAGTGGAGAATTACTCGCGCATGTTGAGAGAAAGTGCATAATTAAACTACAAAGAAATAGAATAAGAAAAAGAAATCTACCTTTATTAATCAACAATATTCATTACACTTTGATTTCTTCGAAAATGATTACAAATCTAGTTACTTCTCGATCTCTTCCAAGGAGGTAGATGAACAGTTGATGACCAGCCTGGATACGTGAGCCGTCTGGGACTTCGTGATCGCGTCGGCTTGATAAATTTTCCAAGAGGCTCTCGGTCTCTATTTATAGTCCAAAGCCAGAAACCCTTGCTTCCAAATTAGGTAAACAACAGTAAAGAATCTTCCAAAATTTTCTCAGCTTCCAGATCCTCTATCTCACCGCGGATCCGCGGCCCAAGGGGGTTATGGCCGCGGATCCGCGACCATTATATCTCATCCGTTCATCATTTTTCTGGGGCTGGCTTGTTGTGACATTTGGCAATCCTTGGAACCTTCAGAATTTGGAAATCTTTTCTTTTCTTCTACCAGAATTGATTTCTTAATTTTGATTTCTTAATTAGGCAGGTTAGCTTTAACAACTTGATTTCCTTGATTTAAGACCTGAAAATTCTGCACAACAACTTAAATAATATTTAGTAGACTTAGTTCTACTAGGATTTGGTCAATAATATTATTTGCATACATTTTCCTACCAAATGCTAATTACAATATATCAACACATGGAAAATAGTATTTTTACACATAAACCCTCATATGTATGATATATTATAATAAAGACCTTTTTAAATATGGAAATGGTAGGAAAAATGTAATAACAAATGTGCAGTTTTATCAACTGAACAACTCTTTTGTTCCAAGACATGGTTGGAATGATGTTATAGCCGGAACCTCCAGCTGAAGACCCCCGATTATCATTGAAGACGACAGAGGGGAGACATCGAACCCCCCTCCGGCTCTTTCAGCAGCCAAAGAAGAGACAATCTCTAAGGTCGCTTTGGACGACTACATCGCTCAGCAAATACGAGCTCACCAGGAGAATGAAGCGGCTGGGCAGGTCGTTAAGACTGGACGACCTTATCCAGGCTGGAATGGCCAAATAAGGTACCCGCCGGGATATACGATCCCCAAATTCCATGTATATAAAGGGACGGGAAATCCGCATCAGCATGTTTCCTAGTTCAGGGCTCTATGTGGCAACACCGGAGGTGACGATAAACTGCTACTTCGCCTGTTCGTCGGCAGCTTGTCGGAGACAGTATTCGAATGGTACTCTAAGCTCCCGAACGACTCCGTCAAAACTTTTGCAGAAATGGAGCTACTATTCACCCAGCGTTTCGCGAGTCCTAGTGTACGCACCCCAATAACGGTATTGATCAATGCCAGGGTGAAACCTGGTGAGACATGGGTTCAATACGCAGTACGATGGTGGAATTTGTGGTCAAAATGTGAGCAGCGTATCGAAGAAGCGCCGGCAGTGGGCATGTTCGTAGGCACTCTTGATCCTCAAGCGACTATTTTCCAATTTATGATGTTCTTCAAACCGACCATGATCCAGGCCTTGATTGACAAACTGGCCCAAATGGACCAGATCGGTCATAGACCGTCTCCTTCAAAGCCGGAGCCATGAAACGAAAAGGGCAAAGGGAAAGCAACCTTCGTTGCCAATGCTCAACAGCAGCCCAGTGGCCCAAAACTAACCGATCGCCTTGACGAGAGACAACAGTTCTATAATGAGAAAATAAAGCGCCCTTATTCGTTTCCCCGGGACAAAACGAGGAGATTGTTCGAGTTGGCGGTGCGCAACAGGCTCATCAATCTGCCGGATCCAAAATGTCCGTTGCACCCAGGTGATATCAACAATCCTAATTACTGCCCTTACCACCAAGCAGTAAGCCATCCAATCGAAGATTGCTTCGTCTTCAAAGGCTGGATTGATGACCAATACCAAATGGGCAAGTTCGCACTGTCCGAGAATTGGAAAGTAAGCCCACCGCAGCCGCACGCTCTAAAAAAGACGGACATACCGGGGGCATCATGCTTTTTTGTAGAAGAATCTCCATGGGAGGTCGTTCTTTCACCCAAGACTAAAAGAATACTGAAGGATCTCCAAACATGCCCGGCAATCAGGTGGAAAAATCCACTGGAACCCGAGATCATCGAGGGAATGTTGAAACCATGCCCAACTCCAAAAATTGGTGGTGATAGTCAAAGCGTTCACACCCAGCCGTCAAAGTCTTCAAAGAAGAAGAAGAAAGCCAGGAAGCCCATGAAGCCTGGTGACAAGCGCACGGACCTGCAAAAATATATCGACACGCTGGAAGAATATAACCAGAAGGTGCGGACCTCGGTCACACTCTAAGAATTTCTCAGCCACGTTCTTGAGGACGGAGATGATGACGATAGAGAAGACTCGTCGGATGAATCTGAGGATTACGTGGTAAGCTGCCATGTAATCTCTCACTCATCGATGAATGATGAAGAAGCTCATTATGCTGAGAAACCGGGGGCAGATCCTGAGCCGGAACTTTTAGGGGCATCAGACGAAATGATTGATGCATTCATGGACGAAGCTCTTCTTAAAAGCAAAGCTGCTTGAGAGCGTGATGTTCCCCACCGAAAACACGGAGACGCGACCGCGCGGGTCCGTCTCGCCTGAGTTTCGGGGCAGATGTTAATTGGTGCTATCCATCCACCTCTCCGAAGATGCCAAGTTGATTTATGACACCGTGTATCGAAGGTTTAAACGGATGCGGCCGATGTAGCAAACTTCGTCAGATTCCCCCTCATTTGAGGGGGTTTTGATTGTGGGGACGCTCTTCCCTGCAGGCGCAAGCCCCTGCAGTTTATTACTTTACCGCATCACGGTAACAACTTTCTCCTTCTCCAGATGGTCACTCCGTGTCGTGGGTGTTTGTTTTGTTTTTGGTTGAATACTGTGCATTTATCATAGCTCCATGCCTATTCAAAGAATAGTTTATGTTTTGTCCAAGCGCGCAGAAAAGCATGTGGCGCACTTGGCACTAGCTCCAGATATGAAGCGCTCATGCGCTTAGCGCTAGATGTAGAGCACTGATACGCTTTTAGTTGAAGTGTTCGGGCGTTTGGCGTTGGTGCCATGTAATGAGCACAGAGCGCTTTTAGTAATGCGGTGCACACGTGAAGAGCACGTGGAGCGCTTAGCGCTGAGCGCTAGCCAATAAGCGCTGTGCGCTGTGTCTGAAGCGCTATGGCGCTGCAGCGCTTTGCGCTAGATGAAGAGCAATAAGGCACTTTTGAATTAGGTGCGCGAAGGCTCTTATTAGATTAGGAGCGCTAAGGCTCTTCTTAGGTTAACTTTGCGCTCTGCAGATTATCTATTCTTTGATAAGAGACTTTGTCTCAAGATTCTAAGAATAAAGTTCTTAGTTCATAAGAGATATTTCAATCTCTTTTTGATGAAAGGCTTTGCCTTTGTGGATCTGTGATTCTAAGAGAATTGAATAATTCTCCCCCCCTTTATAATGAGATGTTCATAATCTCTTTTGTGAAAGACAACTTTGTCTTATAGATCTATGATCTGTGAAAGAAGTAAGTACTTCCGTTTATATTGAGACGATTTCGTCTGTATATTCTTTTTATCTTGAAAAAGAATTGTCTTCTTTTGCCAAGAGCTTCTTCTTCTTGAGATTTTCTCAAAGTTTATGGGGGGGGGGGTTCCTCTATATGAGACTTGAAGTCTCGGATCCTTTATATAGGGCAAGCTGGTTTGTTCAATTAGTTAAGGAAATCTTTTCTCCAATTGATTTGGAGAATTTCCCATCGTTGGATCTTTGATCCAAGGGCTTCTGATTTACAGAAATCAATTTTCTTGTTTTTAATAAGATTGGAAAATCTTTCCATGCAGAATTTGTTCTGTCTTTGGCAATTTTTATTTACCATTGGATCATTGATCCGACGGTGCTCTGATTTACAGAGCACAATTTTGTTGTTTAGAAAGATTTTGAGAAATCTTTGCTTAACAGAATTTAATTCTGATTAATTAATGATTTATCATTATTATTAGATTTTTGATCTAACGATGGGGAGCTTTTCGTTCCAGCGCTAGCGCTTATGCGCTCTGCCCATGGTGCGCTACTTGGAGCACAGCGCTCTTAGCGCTAGCGCACACGTGCTTTGCACGTGGTGCGCTACTTGTAGCGCAGCGCCTATGCGCTTTGCACGGGGTGCGCTAGTTGTAGCGTAGCGCTTTTATAAAAGCGCAGTTTTAATTTAAATTTTGAATTCTGAACAGAGTTTTGTTCTAATTGAGGAAACAAATGCCCCCCACCGTTGCGCTCACGGAGCCCACACGTGGGTGCAGCGGTGGCAACATCTCGACTCTTGGATCAACCAAGGAATTGAAACGGCGCTTAGTGCCTATAAATGGGACCCTTAGCCCTTGAGATGATTCCTGTTCATCTTCAATCCTCTTTGAGAAATTATTTTCTTCTTCAGAGCGCAGCTCTTCTTTTTAAGAATTCTTAAGGACAGAACTCTGTCAGATTAGGTAAAAGATTAAATCTTTTTGACGCATTTTTTAGGGTTTCACCCTTTAACAGAGCTTTGCTCTTCATAGATCTTTGATCTAAAGAAAATCCTTTTTAGGGTTTTATTAACAGAGCTTTGCTCTCTAAAGTGATCTTGCTCATGATTTCTTAAGCCATTAATGGAGCTTTACTCCTTTCAGATCATATAGAAAAACTCTTAAGAGTTTATTCACGGATCTTGAAGATAAAAAACAAATGAAATTTTATTTTTGATGGATTACTTCATCATCCTTTCAGAGCAAGGCACTTCTTGAAGAATTGTATTCCTTCATCATTAGACTTTGACAGACGCCTGTCTAGTGAAGAGCGCTGCTCTTAATGGGGGTTTTACCCCTCTGCCCGATGGATTTCTTATTTAATGAGAATCACTTGAGGATTTCCTCATTTAATGACAGCCTCATCAAATGATGAGGTTGTTTTATAAATGATGAACTGTCATCTAGATTTGTGGGTCCCCTTTGGTTCCTTTTGACTGCATTGCAGCGCTGTACGGATTTATAGTACTTTGTAATAGAATTTAATTTGTATTATTGGCTGCTGAAAATTCATTCTTTTCCGCGCAGGTACTATGTCTTCCGACACCTCCTTCCCGTTCATTCGCTCAGAAGGCGGGTTCCCTGAAGCACCCGTAGACCGCGAGGTTTTTGCGTTGATAAAAGACCAAGACCCGGAGCACAAGAGTCTTCATCTATGGGGTAAATGGTATGACCAAATTATCATGGGCCGACGGAGCTTTTCCTGTGCGACACCCTCGGAGCCTATTTCAGAGATTGCTTATGCAGATGTGCCTCCGATAAATTACACTGTGGAGGAGGTCAACTGGACTTCACAAGGTCTCCTTCGGCCTTCTATTGCCGCAGTACCGGTGCAGCCGCCGGTGGCTTTGGACATCCTAGGGCGACGCATATGTCAGGGCGAGTCGCGCCCTTGGGGACAGCCGTATAATGTAGGACTAACTCCCCGTCACCCAGCCGGGTATTTGCAGTGAGCCCGGTATATTTTATCGGCGAGGAAATCACAGTTGATGAAGCTCGGATTGTATCCCGACGTTTATGCTTCTTTTTTTCAATATTCTACACCCCCTACATGTGGGTCAGGGCATTTCTGGAACAGTGGAACATTCCGACCCACACCTTCCTCCTATCAGATCTAGAAGTCTCCATTTTTTTGGAGGAGTTTGCAGAGGTCTCGGGTTTACCCGTTAGGGGGGAACATTACGAGGAATTGCTTCCCCCGGATGAGTATGTTTTTGCTACCAAATCAATGGTAATGGGTCTTACTCCCGAGAATGCTATTCAACACCAATTTCCGAGCTTGATAAAGGTGTTGAATATGTATGAGAACCTCTCTCTTGCATCCGAAGGTCGTGGAGTTAATTTTACGGCTTTTATCGCTGATTTTCTTTGCCCGGAAATATTGAAGGAAGAAGTCGAGAAATTCGCCAGTCTTGACGACCCCTTCGGCTTGGGTTTAGGCAATCTGCTAGCAGCGGAGGCGGATCAGAAGAGCTTCTTTCTTCTTGATACCCTGGACATCCCTTTTGCAGAGCTGGAGGCTCCTGGGATTGATGAAGAAATGTTCTTTTTAGGGTTCCTTGGGTTGTGGCTGAGTTGGTTCGCGCTTCCCATGCACCCTCGCCGTATGAGGCCGTCTGTCTTCTATCCTGCGCATCGGATGGTTGCTGGGATACAAGTGGTTGTGGGGATCGCTGGGTTAGCCCATATGTATCACGGCCTCAGCTTGGCGGCTGATACTACTGAGCCAGGGGTGCAGTAGGTATATTTCCCGATGCATTATTTCACGTCATGGCTCGAGTTACACGTGCTAGGCGTCTTTGGCATCTACAGGAGGCCGGGTTTTTATGATAGGTGCAGGTTCCCTCGGATTATGCGACTGGTTGGCGCTTCTATCATAACTCCGACGCAACGGGAAGCTAGAAGCTTGCTTCTTTGCCCGCGCACGGTTGGGGCTGGCATGTCTTTTACTGATAAAGTTTTGGCCGTCGGCCAAGAGTCAGGGAAGGCGGTGCTTCCACTGCAGGATATATTTAAAGACAGGGCTTCTGTGTTGAAAGCTTGGGAGATTCTTCATCTGTACTCCATCAGGCCGGGCTTTCTCATATTCAGGCAAAATGATGCAGCGTTATTCATGAGATACAACCTGCATCGTTTCGCCCAGCAGCTGAGTTACAATCAGGGCGTCCCACTTGAGGCTTTCTTGGCCAAACCTGCTGCTACCGAAGAGGGAATGCGGAGCGCACTGCATCATTTCATGCGCTTGAACAAAGGGTCCAACTTCTTTATCAGCGATCTGAGCTGCGCCCCAAAGGCCCTTAATATGTACGTGGCATGGTATCAGCATTCAATGGGCGCCGTCATTAGGGAGGAGAAGCGATTGTTGCTCGATCGCAAGGGTGCAGTGCCGACTGGTGATCGAAATGTTCCTCTGAAGCGACGGAACATTGTTCATCCTCCCCTGAGAGAGGTCACTGTAGTTGAACCTCCACACATACTAAGCCCTATGCATGGGTTGCCCCCATCCAGCGCGCCTGAAAAAGAGGTGGCTGCCGCGTCCCCTGAGTCGGACGTAGGAAAAGAAATTGGGACTCGTCGTCCAAAGGCGTCTACCAAACGCAAACTCGTGTTATCAGCCACCTGCGCCCGTCCTTTGAAGAAAAAGAAACAAGTACTTTCTTTGGACACCATATTAGGCTCGACGCCCCCTGCTCCGTCTAGCGAAGGCTTGAGCAAATATGGGACCAACGAGGGTTTATTCGGGATGCTTGATGATACCGATTTGGAGGTTACCCTTGAAGCTTCCAAACAGTCAGCCACCCTTGAAAAAGAACTGGCTGCCCTTGCGTAGTCAGATATACTTTACCCTTATCTCTCCACTGTTTATTTCACTTCTTCTTTTTATCATGCTTTGACCGACGCTTGCTGTTTCAACAGGTGCCTCTACAGAAGAAGCCATTGCTGCTTCGCTTAAAACCTTTGAAGAGGAGGAAAGGCTTCGCGCCTCATTGCCAACAGAGGCTTCACTTGAACGACCGATGATGGATAGTGTAACGGTTCCGGAGGTAAAACCTGGCTCTGATGATAATGTCCCCTTGGCGGAGGTCCTGAAGAAGTCTTCCATCTCTGTCAAAACCGAGAAGCAGTTTAGAAAGCGGGCGGCGAGGGGAAAGTGGGGGAATAAGACCGCTACTAATCCACTGGAAGATAGTCTTCTTTTTCCTGGTTCATTTGCCGAGAAAGCCGCACAATTGGCTGAGGCTACAAGACGTTCACAAGATGAATCCGAGAACGTAAGGATCCCGAAGAGGCCTTATCCTACCGTCATTTTTTACGAAGACCTTCCTGTTAGTGTGTATGCCCTAGAGGCCATTACTGTATCATACTAGTTTGTATATTACTTAATGGAAGCTTGGGATATTCACCTTGTATATACAATCTTGCTCAAAATAGTAGTATGCTACTTGGTTTGTTTCTACTTCAATGTGTACATGTGTTTATTTTAGTATATCACCTATACACATTAGTGGAGCCCTTAGGATCTTTGCTTGATTACCAGCGTTGTGATGGCAGTCACACTAGTGGGGGCTGGGTAATCTATAAGCACATCTTTATGCAGGTCCCTAGTCGCAGGACTATCGAGATAGGGCATCGATACTCCGGAGTAGACTAGCGTATGTGCTTCTCATCCCAGTGTGGGAGATGGTCTGTCCCACAGCCATCAGTACGTCGTACTGGAGATAGTATGCGGGTTCTCGTTGGGTTACGAGTACACTGGACAGGACTCGTCGGGAACTGATTGGTTGGTATTATACCTATCGTCAGTTATCAATTCCCAGGTGACATGAGTACAGCTTAGTCCGCTGACTTGACACTGTCACTTCGCCTCGAGTGTGTTCCCACTGCACTTTGATTACTACCCTACCACGGCTCAAAGGAGTCGTGCAAACAGGTAGTTTTTGGGTGCAGTTCCGAAGCACTTGGAGGCAGTGACGGTTAGACAGGATTCGTCTCTCCCGGTATTGGGGGTTGACATCGCGCTGTGTCTAGGAGAACCATTACACGAGTAGTCCCTGGCCAGGGCAAGCGAGATATACTGGTAGGTTTCCAGTGTTATCTCAGGTGTTCTGGGCTTCACTCCGACACGACTTGTACCGCTATTAGGGGACTGACGTTTACCGCCCCCTAGGCCCGCCATGCGATGTATCAGACGAACAGACCGGACTGTACGGCGACTATCACATTCAGGCTCAGTAGGAGTTCAGATGGGTTTCACCTCGTCAGTCTTCTTGTCGGCATCTACCTGGGGACCGTTACGCACAGCTAGTGTCGCTTGCGGTCTGTGGTTAAACCCACTGCCAGCGTAGTGTCGAGTCTTTAGAGTCCCACACATAAAGCTATTCGCCTTTAGGTAAAAGAGTAGAGGTCGCATGGTTTTGCGACAGGTCGCATGGTTTTGCGACAGGGTTCGGTCACATCCGTGCACGTTTAATGTCCGGACAGTTAACACTAGCGGGCTTTGGTTTAAGCCAGATCCTAGTGTACGTTTTGGGATTGGTTTTATCTCGTATGTATTCGTGTTCCTCGGAACGCGGATGCGGGTGTGTATGCACAGTTGACGGAGAGACAGAGTCAGAGGATTCTCATTAGGGTTGTTGACTGTTGACTGTTGACTTTTTGCTAAACCCTAATGAGAATATGATATGTAATTAACAATAATATTAATTAAGTATTATAGTGACATGGTTGTTGAGGGGTTGACTTTGTTGACTTGTTGACTTTTTTGACCGGTTGACTAGGTTGGACTAGTTGACCATCATCATGACAATAGCTATCATTTCATGGCAAAGACTTTTGCTTGCTTGTTTATCTTGTGCAAAATGAGTGCATGAAATGATATGGCTATTGTAGCTTAAACCGTCACATAATACTTGATTGCTATGATTTGTTATGATGGCTTTGGATTATGAGAGCCAAGAGAGAAAAGTCTTGCTCATTTTCTATCATTTCCATTCTCTCTCTTGGCTTGAGCTCTCATCCTCTTCCTCTTTCTCTCCCTCTCTCTCTAGTCTATGGTTCACTGGTCTCATGTGTTGAGAAGCAAGAAGCATAGAGAAAAATCCCAACACACTCTCCTCTACTCACTCTAGTTCACAAGGTTTGGCAAACCGAGTGAACTAGTTTCTTCAAAGTTCGAAGAAGAAGCCAAAGGTAGAAGCTTTCGGGTGGATCGATCTTCGGCGCAAGGAGACGACGGGGTGAAGCCGATCCGTACACCATCGAGGTTTGAAGATGAAGGAGTTCAAGAAAGAAAGGTATAACCCCCTAACCGAGTAGTTAACAACTCCTAGTTAGGTTGTTAGTTAGTAGTTTAACAAAGATCCGGTTTTGAGTCCATGTTACCGCCTTTAGAAAATTGTTTTTCGTCAAATTCCGCAAGCCCGTAATTACCGGGAGAGGTAGCATGGACTTACAGTGGTATCAGAGCCTAGTTAAACACTACCTAACATGTTAGCATAGTAACTAGAAATTCGATCGGAGAAAAAGTCGCGAAATACACCCCGATATCTAACTTGCTGTCGATTTTCAAAGTGCTGTAAAAGTAATAAATCATGCTTTAAAAATCGACTCAGGGTTTTTATAAGATACTGTAGAAAAACGATGCAGAGAACCCATCAAACGGCCACGGAAACGCGGCAATAGCTTGCTATTGCCGCGGTTCCGCGGCCGTCTTAGCTCTTCTCTGGATCTTCTTTACCGCAGTTTACTCAGTGGGGTATTTTGGGATTTTTGGTATATGTTTTTTCAGCCCAGATTTTCCAGAAAGAAAAATTTGTTTTTGGGGCTTTAAAAACCGTATTTTGATCGAGTTTCTAAAGACTTAAGCTGACGGGTATTTATCTGTGATGTGATATCTGTATTGAACGTCTGCTAATCGCTATATGTCGATTAGTGGGGGTTATACAAATCTGTGTTCTGTAATGTTATTGGTATGTGTATATGAATTCATTGGATTGTCACGGGTGAATAGCCGGGGGTTGTGAGACGAGAGTTTTCTTTTCTTTCAATTCATGTAAATTTGTAAATTGATGTAATAATTATTTGTATGGCCGCACAACCGGGTCGGGGTTGTAGCCGTCCTTGTATAATTTCTTTTTACTGTTTTTGCTCCTAGGATAGACCCATGGAGGGGGTGCACAAACTACCGGGTATCCCGAAGTGCCGAGTGGCCTATTGGGTATTCATGTGAAGCATAGATAGATGCGTTGGTTTGGGATAGTCGTACTGCCATTTTGGCCAAAGTCAAGGGTAGGTGCGGATGGGTCCAAATTAACCTGGAGAATGACGGGTAGAACTTGACATGTGACTTATGATATTTTGGCCAAAGTCAAGATCATAAGAGCATGGGGCAAAAATCCACATCGGGAGTTTCATAAGTACTGAAACTTGCTAGCGCTGCATACCATTTGGAGTGTGATGATTCTGGTAGGATTTCTTCAGTTTTATCACGCGATGATATTTGGATCCCGATCCTACTGTGAGTATATGCTACTCCTCGGGAAATTTCTCACTTAACGATCAATGCTATAAACCAAGTAGGTGTCTAGAAAGGTGTTAGCGGGGCTACGCCCCCAGGGAAAAGAGGTTCTTAAATTAAGGAACTTCGCGAAAGCGTTGGAAAACCTCCCTCGAAGTACCGACACTGGCCTGGCTGAACGGTTAAGCAAGAATTGTACGGTGAGATTGATCCTGACTAATTCTTCCTTTTTGGTTTGAGGAGGGATTCGAGAGACAGTGGGAGCCATCCTGTTTAGACAAACTAAAAACCACTCTAAACTTGCAAGAGCATCATGCTGAGTGTTTCTTCTCTCTCTCCTAATTGCCGCGACCAATCGACATGACTGGACTTAAGTTACTTCTAGATAAAAACATACTAACAGGGCCAAACTATAAAGATTGGCTCAGGAATGTCAAGATGGCAATCACTTACGACAAGCTGGGGTATCTTCTTACCACCAAAGATCCCCCTGTCCCAGGTCCCAAAACCAGCATCGCGGATAAGGAAATCCATAAGACCTGGGAACTAGACTGCGTGAAGGCCAAATGCCTCGTGCTTGCCTCTATGGACAATGAACATCAGAGGAGGCATGAGAATATGGACCTCGAATCCATATTTCTCCATACAAAAGAACTGTATGGAGAGCAATCTCGTATCGCAAGATACGAAGTGTCGAAGAAGTTGTTTTCGGCAAGGTTGGCCGTCGAATCATCGGTAGCGGAACACGTGCTTAAGATGATTGGCTACATAGAAGAGCTCGCGGACCTTGGGACCACGTTGGAGAATGAGCTCTATACGGACTTGATTCTCCAGTCCCTTCTTTCCACTTACGCCCAGTTTATCTTGAACTTCAACTTACAAGAAAAGGAAGTTGAACTTTCAGAACTCCTCAACATGCTGAGGAGTGCAGAGGGCACCCTACAGAAAGGTAGGGAAATATCCACTTTGTTTGTAGGAGGATCTTCCTCTTCTAGGTCCAAGGCGAAAGCCAAGGGAAAGAAGAAGAAAGCCCCCGCCAAACCAAGGGGCGGTGTTAGTAAAGTGGATACGAAGGGAAAGGCAAAAGCAACAAAGAAAGTGGGAAAGCTTGTGGATAAAGAAGAATGCTTCTATTGTCATAAGAGTGGACACTGGAAGAAAGATTGCAGGGCTTGGAAGGCCAGAACACAGGATCTGAAGCAGGTTGCGGCTTCAGCTTCAGGTGTGTATGTTATTGAAAACTGTCTTTCAATAAACTCTACTTTCTGGGTATTGGATACTGGATCAGGATCTCATATCTGTAATTCTTTGCAGGCGTTGAGAAACCGTAGGTTTTTGAAGGCAGGTGACATGACCCTCAAAGTTGCAAACGGAGCTAGCATGGATGCTAAGGCCGTGGGGGACTATCACCTGGGAATGTCAGATGGACATGTTTCGGTTTTGCGTAATTGCTTTTTTGTACCCAACGCAACTTGTAATATCATTTCTGTATCTTTGGTTTCTAAAGAAGGTTATGAATTTGCGTTTGTAAGCAATATTGTAAACATTCACCTTAATCAAGTTCTGATTGGGTCAGGTACATTGAGCAATGGTATATACGTATTAAACCAACCACAGATTTTCAATGTCCAGAATACACACAAAAGAAAGTCTCCAGAAATCAATCAGACTTTCTTATGGCATTGTAGACTGGGTCACATCAATGAGAGAAGGTTGACTAAGTTACATACAGAAGGATATTTGGATCCGTTCGAATATCAATCGTATGCCACTTGTACACAGCGACGTGTGCGGTCCAATGTCTACACATGCGCGAAGTGGTTATTCTTACTTCATTACTTTTACGGATGACTTTTCAAGGTACGGTTATGTCTTCTTAATGAAACATAAGTCCGAAGCCTTTGGAAAATTCCAGGAATATAAATGAAATAGAAAAACAGACCGGCAAAAGTATCAAGATTCTAAGATCGGATCGAGGTGGTGAATACTTGAGTGCCGAGTTCCTGGATTACTTAAAAGAGAATGGAATTCTCTCTCAGCTTACTCATCCATACACTCTGCAACATAACGGTGTATCGGAGAGACGGAACCGAACCCTATTGGATATGGTACGGTCCATGATGAGCAACGCTGAGTTACCGCGATCATTCTGGGGGTATGCGCTAGAATCAGCTGCATACCTTTTGAACCGAGTTCCCACTAAGACTGTGCCTACCACACCATATGAGATGTGGTGTGGGAAGAGGCCCCATCTTAATCACATTAAGACATGGGGAAGTCCAGCTTTTGTCAAAAAGCAGCATGTGGACAAACTCGAGGCACGCTCAGTACAGTGCAAGTTTGTGGGATATCCAAAGAACTCCAAGGGATATTTCTTCTACTGCGAAGAGGAACAAAAGGTTTTTGTTTCTCGTCATGCCCACTTTCTAGAACACCAGTTCTTAGAAAAGGAAATTAGTGGGAGCGCAGTAGAACTGGAAGAAATTCCAGAACCACAGACTATTACTGAAAGCTTAGTGGAACCAGAGGGTTCAAAAGAACAGGACATTCCTACGCTGCTCCGCGGGAGTAGTAGGCAGTCTCATCCGCCCGAGAGATACTACGGTTTTCTCATAGACGGGGATAGAGAGGATTGCATCATAGATTATGATGAGCCTACTAGCTTCCAGCAGGCCGTTCAGAGCGTTGACTCGGTAAAATGGCTGGATGTAATGCGGACCGAAATGGAGTCCATGTACACCAATAAAGTATGGACGTTGGACGTTGTTCCAGACGGGGTAAAACCCGTAGGATGCAAGTGGATCTTCAAAAGGAAGATTGGTGTAGATGGACAGGTTGAGACCTATAAAGCTAGACTGGTTACAAAGGGTTTTCGTCAAAAACCTGGTTTGGACTATGACGAGACCTTTTCTCTAGTAGCTATGCTGAAATCCATTCGGATCCTTCTTGCCATTGCTGCCTTCCACGATTATGAGATTTGGCAGATGGACGTAAAGACCGCTTTTCTAAATGGAAATTTAGAGGAGTGTGTCTATATGGACCAGCCAGAGGGTTTCATTCAGAGTGGGAGCAGCGGAAAAGTGTGCAAGTTGCTTAAGTCCATCTATGGACTAAAGCAGGCGTCGCGGAGTTGGAACATCTGTTTTGATGAGACGGTCAAAGAATTTGGCTTTATCAAAAATCCAGATGAACCATGCATCTATAGTAAATTTGTAGCGAGAACTGTTGTATTCCTCGTTTTATACGTGGATGACATTCTCTTAATAGGAAATGACATTCCTATGCTACAATCTGTCATGGGGTTCTTGTCACACAGGTTCTCCATGAAAGACCTGGGTGATGCCTCATACATCCTAGGGATCCGGATCCATCGTGATAGATCCAAGAGGATATTAGGACATTCACAGTCCAGGTACATCGACACCATACTGAAAAGATTCAGTATGGAAGATTCCAAGCGCGGTAATCTACCGGCTTGTCACGGGATCACCCTCTCCAAAGAGATGTCTCCCAAGACTGATTTGGAAAGGGATCGCATGTCTATTATACCCTACACTTCTGCGGTAGGCTCTGTAATGTATGCGATGTTGTGTACCAGACCGGATGTAGCTTATGCACTGAGTGTAGTAAGCCGGTATCAGTCAAACCCTGGGGAGAAACACTGGATAGCGGTAAAGAACATTCTCAAGTACCTGAGAAGGACTAAGGAGATGTTCTTGGTGTATGGCGGAAAAGACCTCCAGATCAAGGCCTTTGCTGACTCCAGCTTCCAGAGTGACAAGGATGATTCCAAGTCCATGTCGGGTTTTGTCTTTACCCTCAATGGAGGGGCGGTGTGTTGGAAGAGTTCCAAACAGGAAACCGTTGCTGACTCGACTATGGAAGCGGAATACATCGCTGCATCTGATGCCGCAAAAGAAGCCGTCTGGATGAGGAAGTTCTTGAAAGAACTTCAGGTGGTTCCGTCCATTGTTGATCCAATACCTCTGTATTGCAACAACAACGGGGCTATAGCTTTAGCGAAGGAACCCAGGTCCCATCAGATTTCCAGACACATCTTGAGGCGGTATCACCTGATCAGGGAGATCGTGGATCGCCAGGAGATCGAGGTTCGGAGGGTTGCTTCAGAAGATAGCACTGCAGATCGATTCACCAAGGCCTTGCCCCAGACTCAGTTCGAGCGGCTGATCGAGATGATAGGTCTTCGATACGCCAGTACATGGCCTTAGTGTAAGTGGGAGATTGTTAGTGTATATGCCCTAGAGGCCATTACTGTATCATACTAGTTTGTATATTACTTAATGGAAGCTTGGGATATTCACCTTGTATATACAATCTTGCTCAAAATAGTAGTATGCTACTTGGTTTGTTTCTACTTCAATGTGTACATGTGTTTATTTTAGTATATCACCTATACACATTAGTGGAGCCCTTACGATCTTTGCTTGATTACCAGCGTTGTGATGGCAGTCACACTTGTGGGGGCTGGGTAATCTATAAGCACATCCTTATGCAGGTCCCTAGTTGCAGGACTATCGAGACAGGGCATCAATATTCCGGAGTAGATTAGCGTATGCGCTTCTCATCCCAGTGTGGGAGATGGTCTGTCCCACAGCCATCAGTACGTCGTACTGGAGATAATATGCGGGTGCTCGTTGGGTTACGAGTACACTGGACAGGACTCGTCGGGAACTAATTGGTTGGTATTATACCTATCGTCAGTTATCAGTTCCCAGGTGACATGAGTACAGCTTATTCCGCTGACTTGACACTGTCACTTCGCTTCGAGAGTGTTCCCACTGCTTTTTAATTACTACCCTACCACGGCTAAAAGGAGTCGTGCAAACAGGTAGTTTTTGGGTGCAGTTCCGAAGCACTTGGAGGCAGTGATGGTTAGACAGGATTCGTCTCCCCCGTTATTGGGGGTTGACATCGCGCTGTGTCTAGGAGAGCCATTACACGAGTAGTCCCTGGCCAGGGCAAGCGAGATATTCTGGTAGGTATCCAGTGTTATCTAAGGATGTTCTGGGCTTCACTCCGACACGACTTGTACCGCTATTAGGGGACTGACATTTACCGCCCCCTAGGCCCGCCATGCGATGTATCAGACGAATAGACCAGACTGTACGGCGACTGTCACATTCAGGCTCAGTAGGAGTTCAGATGGGTTTCACCTCGTCAGTCTTCTTGTCGGCATCTACCTGGGGACCGTTACGCACAGCTAGTGCCGCTTGCGGTCTGTGGTTAAACCCACTGCCAGCGTAGTGTCGAGTCTTTAGAGTCCCACACAGAAAGCTATTCGCCTTTAGGAAAAAGAGTAGAGGTCGCATGGTTTTGCGACAGGTCGCATGGTTTTGCGACATGGTTCGGTCACATCCGTGCACTTGTGCACGTTTAGTGTCCGGACAGTTAACACTAGCGGGCTTTGGTTTAAGCCAGATCCTAGTGTACGTTTTGGGATTGGTTTTATCTCGTATGTATTCGTGTTCCTCGGAACGTGGATGCGGGTGTGTATGCACAGTTGACGGAGAGACAGAGGCAGAGGATTCTCATTAGGGTTGTTGACTGTTGACTGTTGACTTTTTGCTAAACCCTAATGAGAATATGATATGTAATTAACAATAATATTAATTAAGTATTATAGTGACATGGTTGTTGAGGGGTTGACTTTGTTGACTTGTTGACTTTGTTGACTAGGTTGGACTAGTTGACCATCATCATGACAATAGCTATCATTTCATAGTAAAGACTTTTGTTTGCTTGTTTATCTTGTGCAAATTGAGTGCATGAAATGATATGGCTATTGTAGCTTAAACCATCACATAATACTTGATTGCTATGATTTTTTATGATGGCTTTGGATTATGAGAGCCAAGAGAGAAAAGTCTTGCTCATTTTTCTATCATTTCCATTCTCTCTCTTGGCTTGAGCTCTCATCCTCTTCCTCTTGCTCTCCCTCTCTCTAGTCTATGGTTCACTTGTCTCATGTGTTGAGAAGAAAGAACCATAGAGAAAAATCCCAACACACTCTCCTCTACTCACTCTAGTTCACAAGGTTTGGCAAACCGAGTGAACTAGTTTCTTCAAAGTTCGAAGAAGAAGCCAAAGGTAGAAGCTTTCGGGTGGATCGATCTTCGGTGCAAGGAGACGACGGGGTGAAGCCGATCCGTACCCCATCGAGGTTTGAAGACGAAGGAGTTCAAGAAAGAAAGGTATAACCCCCTAACCGAGTAGTTAACAACTCCTAGTTAGGTTGTTAGTTAGATGTTTAACAAAGATCCGGTTTTGAGTCCATGTTACCGCCTTTAGAAAATTGTTTTTCGTCAAATTCCGCAAGCCCGTAAGTACTGGGAGAGGTAGCATGGACTTACACTTCCATCGATACGCGGCTATTCATAGGCCCTTCGGAAGAATGGGGTGAGAGAGCCCTTAAGCAGGCTGTTTCAGCTGACGCTGAAGATGCACTTTCGTTGTGGACCGGTGGCCATAAGTCTACCCTCGAACCCCGGCGGGCATACCTCCTCAGGAAGGAGCGTCGGCTTGAACAAGCCATACGAGAAGCTCCTTTACGCATTGATATACTTATATAGTCTTTTATAGTATTTTGCACTGCTTATATATATACATATCCTTATCCTCGTGCAAACTTTGCAGGGACTTCGCTAATGGCAGAGGATCCGAGTCTAAGTCGCGCCTTGACTATGAACTCTGCAAATATCCCCGATGAGGCACTAATTAGTGCGGAGGGGGTCGATGCAATTGTCGTTCCTGCAATGGAGCTTCCCTCGTTGATTCCTGCTCCCCGGGTGCTTGCTCTTCCAGTAGAGGCATCTTCATCGGCCGTGCATTCAATGGATCTCTCTGGAGTCGGCCCGGAGACTACGGGACAGGTAGTCGAGGCCACCGTCCCTTCATTAGAGCCTGTAGCGATGATCACTGCTCCTCCACCGGAAGTTATGATACCGGCCTACATTCCTGATGACGTGCTTGGGGGCACAAAGGAGGCCGCCGAAGCTGCCATCCCTCCAACCAAGAGTGGGAGGAGCATCGAAGGTATTGTTATTTCTTTTACTTCAATGATCTCTTCATTATCTGAACTTTTTTGTCTTTTCAGAGCTACGGGGATTGGCGGTGTCCATCGCTGGCCTGTCTCCCAGGAATTCTTTCCAGCGTCTGCTGGAACTGGCTACTCCACAGGCGATATCCCCTCAGTGCATCATTCTATCCTCCGGACAAGGTTAGTATCGTTCGCTCCTTTCTTAATATCATTACTTCTTCATGTAACAATGCTCATGTATTCTGTAGTTCTTGAAGCTGATGATGAGGTTGAGGTCCTCGATGGGCCTGGGGATCTTCCAGACTCTTCTTGTATAAACGTGGGTAAGTAAAGTTTCGACACCTTGGCATCTGTCTTCTGTTTGCAACCTTCGCTGATCATTTATCAATCTTTAACAGCTCTGCCTACTTTTACCCCGTTAGAGACTCGCATTCTCATGCCGTCTGGCCCTTATGCGCTGCGTGCCTCTGAACGTATGGCCAAGTCAAGCCTTCACTCTTTGCTAGCATTGATCGAAGACCTTCGTATTGGTAGTTCGCTTACGACCGAAGAATTTGCTGCTGAAGCCAACATCTCTCTCCCCTTTCTTGCCACTTATCATAGTGAAGCATTGGTGCAAGCCTGGGTCGAATTCTGTCGTCGAGTGGAGGCTTCCTTGTATAGTCTTGAATGCGCGCGCCTTCCTTCGGAGGTGGTGGCTGCGAAGATAAGCTTGCAGGGGTTGATTAAACGATATGCCACTAATACGCTTTCCTGTGAAAAGAGGCTCCGCCGAAAGTTCTCAGAGAGGAAGCTGGCTTCAACCGCGCTCGCGGAGCTTCAAGCCGAACTTACAGCTAAGACCACCCACGCATATGAACTTTGGAAGGAGCTTCAAGCCGCAATCAAGAACGTGGTGGCTGTTGATAAAGTCGTTACTTTTACCCGCACGATGGTCGATGCTCATAAAGCTACAGAGCAGAAGCTTGATGGCCAGGTTGCCTCGCATCAGGCCCAACAGTCGGATGCGGAGGCCCGTCTCGCGGCCATAGTCGATTTTGAAGCAGAGACTCAAGAAAGGAAGGATGAACTGATGAACCTTTTGAATCATCCGCCGGCTTGAAGGATGTATTATTTTTTTTATTCTTTCTTATACGTGTTCTTAACTGCAAATATATTCTTAATTCTTTCATAGATTGTACTTTGTATTGAAAGACGTATATATTTTTTATGGTGATGTGTTCATTTTAAGATATGTATTTCGTTAATAGTTTATTTAAATTTCTTTGCAAGACTGTGCCCTTGTTATTTTTGTAAGTTATGATATTTGTGATTTGATTTATCCCCGCAATGGAGCATTGCTCTATAACGAAGAAGTTATGAATCAATGTATATATTTATTTATTTTTTTAAGACGGAGCATTGCTCTGGTTGAGAAGGTTATGAGTTGATATTTTTCCGTGCCGGAGGTTTGCTTGACGACAAGGAAACGTCGGAGCTTTGCTCGACAACAGGGGGTTGATATGTGTCCAAGTCGAAGTTTTGCCCAACGGCGAGGAGATGTCGGAACATTGCGACAACAGGGGTTGACATAAGGTTCAAGTCGAAGCTTTGCTTAATGATGAGGAAGTGTCGGAGCATTGCTCTACGACAAAGGTTGACATAAGACATAAGGGGTCAAAATTGACATTGGCCATATGGTGTCAGGGTTTGACTTTATCCGTACTTCACGGAGTCAAGGGTTGCTCTGGATGCTTCCCACGGGGTCGGTTTGACATAGCCGTATTCTGCGAGGATCAGGCTCCGCTCTGGACGTTTCCCACGGGGTCAGGATTGACATAAGTCGTGTTCCACGCGACCAGGAATTTGCTCTGGATGCTTCCCATGGGGTCATAGCCGTGTTCTACGAGGACCAGGCTCCGCTCTGGATGCTTCCCACGGGGTCATAGCCATGTTCTGTGAGGACCAGGATTCGCTTTGGACGTTTCCCACGGGGTCAGGATTGACATAAGCCGCGTTCTACATGACCAGGAATTTTGCTCTGGATGCTTCCCACGGGGTCATAGCCATGTTCTGTGAGGACCAGGCTCCGCTCTGTATGCTTCCCATGGGGTCATAGCCGTGTTCTGCGAGGACCAAGATGTTAGGTCCATGTTACCCACCCCGGTTCTTTCGGGGAGGCGGAATAGGTAAAAATCAAAATTTTCTCACAAGGTAACATGGACCATCCATGAAGGATCTTTGCTAAACAAAAACTAACACACTAACTACAAGTTCTAGCTACTATGTAGAATGGTTATACCTAGATCTTGAAATCATTCTCTTCTTGTTGTGGTTCTCCTTCTTTCTTTCTCTTTATAGTGGCGTAGACGGCTCCTCTTCGTCGTCTTCCCTTTGCCGAAGATAGATCCACCCGAGGGCTTCTACCTTGAGCTCCTACCTCAACCAAGAGGTAACTAGAGTGGTTGGTTTGCTAGACAAAGAACACTAGAAAGAGTAGAGAGATGTTTTGTGGTTTTGTCTCAAGAGCTTTTGATTTTCAACACATGAAAGATTAAAGCTTTGAGAAGAAGAGGGAGAGCTCAAGAGCATGAGAGAGAAAGAGCAAGAAAGAATGAGAGTAGAAATCTACAACCATGCTCATATGAGAGAAATAATAATAATAATAATAATAATCATCATAATAATAATAATTAAGTGAAAATATGATGGTTAGTTTTGAAATGACCATTATCATTTCACATTAAATGAAATGTGCAAGAATCAAGAAGCATCTTTCATGTGAAATGATGATGGTCAAAATGTCAACAATAGTCAACCAGTCAACCAAAGTCAAAAAGTCAACAAAAGTCAAATGGTCAACCTAACCATGGCACAATTATCCTTAATTAATATCATTAATCATATCTCTCATTCTTATTAGGGTTTGGAAAAGTCAACGGTCAATAACCCTAATGAGAATCCTCTGCCTCTGTCAACTGTGCATACACACCCCCATCCGTGTTCCGAGGAACACGAATACAATGAGACAAAACCAATCCCAAAACAAATACTAGGATCTGGCTTAAACCAAAGCCCGCTAGTAATATTGCCCGGACACCAAACGTGCACAAGTGCGCGGATGTGAATGAACCCCGTCGCAAAACCATGCGATCTCTACTCTGTTTTGCTCAAAGGCGAATAACCCTCTGTGTGGGACTCTAAAGGCTCGACACTACGCTGGTAGTGGGTTTAATCACAGGCCGCAAGCGGTACTAGCTATACGTAACGGTCCCCAGGTAGATGCCGATCAGAAGACCAATGAGGTGAACCCATCCGAACTCCTACCGAGCTTGAATGTGACAATCTCTGTACAGTCCGGTCTGTTCATCTAAGAGTATCGCATGTCGGGCCTAGGGGGTGGTAAACGTCAAACCCCTAATAGCGGTACAAGTCGTGTCAGAGTGTAGCCCAGAACACCCTGAGAAACTACTGGTAACACTACCAGCAAATCTCGCTTGCCCTGGCCAGGGACAACTATGTGTAATGGCTCTCTTAGACACAACGCGATATCAACTCCCAATACCGAGAGAGACGAATTCTGTCTAACCGTCACTGCCTCCAAGTGCTTCGGGACTGCACCCAACTACTACCTGTTTGCACGACTCAATAGAACCGTGGTAGGGTAGCAATCTAAGAACAGTGGGAACACACTTGAGGCAAAATGACAGTGTCAAGTCAACGGACTAAGCTGTACTCATGTCACCTGGGAACCGTTGACTGACGATAGGTATAATACCAACCAACAGTTCCCGACGAGTCCTGTCCAGTGTACTCGTAACCTAACGAGCACCTGCATACTATCTCCAGTACGACGTACTGATGGCTGTGGTACAGACCATCTCCCCTGCTGGGACGAGAAGCGTATGCACCAGTCTACTCTAGAGTATCGATGCCCTGTCTCGATAATCCTACGACTAGGGACCAAAATAAAGATATGCTTATAGACTACCCAGCCCCCACTAGTGTGATCGCCATCACAACGCCGGTAGTCAAGCAAAGATCCTAAGGGCTCCATCAATATGTTTTTAGCGATATGTTAAAAGAAACATATATACATATTAAGATAGAAACAAACCAAGTAGCATACTACTATATCGAGCAAGACTGTCGTAAACCCGTATATATATCCCAAGCCTCCAAAATGTATTATAAAAACTAGTACTATACAATAATGGCCTCTAGGGCATACATATCCAACACAGGATCCGCTCTGGACGTTTGCCACAGGATCAGGATTGACATAAGCCGCGTTCCACGTGACCAGGAATTTTGCTCTAGATGCTTCCCACAAGGTCATAGCCGTGTTCTGCGAGGACCAGGCTCCACTCTGGATGCTTCCCACGGGGTCATAGCCGTGTTCTGCGAGGACCAGGATCCGCTCTGGACGTTTCCCAAGAGATCAGGATTGACATAAGGCGCGTTCCACGTGACCAGAATTTTTGCTCTGGATGCTTCCCACGGGGTCATAGCCATGTTCTGCGAGGACCAGGCTCCGCTCTGGATGTTTCCCACGGGGTCAGGATTGACATAAGCCGCGTTCTACGTGACCAGGAATTTTGCTCTGGATGCTTCCTACGGGGTCATAGCCGTGTTCTGCGAGGACCAGGCTCTGCTCTGGATGCTTCCCACGGGGTCATAGCCATGTTCTGCGAGGACCAAGATCCGCTCTGGACGTTTCCCATGGGGTCAGGATTGACATAAGCCACGTTCTACGTAACCAGGAATTTGCTCTGGATGCTTTCCACGGGGTCATAGCCGTATTCTGCGAGGACCAGGCTCCGCTCTGGATGCTTCCCACGGGGTCATAGCTGTGTTCTGTGAGGAACAGGATCCGCTCTGGACATTTCCCACGGGGTCAGGATTGACATAAGCCGCGTTCTACGTAACCAGGAATTTTACTCTTGATGCTTCCCACGGGGTCATAGCCGTGTTCTGCAAAGACCAGGCTCCGCTCTGGATGCTTCCCACGGGATCATAGCCATGTTCTGCGAGGACCAGGATCCGCTCTGGATGTTTCCCATGGGGTCAGGATTGACATAATCTGCATCCACGTGACCAGGAATTTTTGACTCTCGGTTGTTTGTGCATCGTCGAGTCATGGAACTGGGAATTTCGCCGCAGCTCCGATTTGTTGATGTCGTGTCTGTTGAAATGAGACGGATATTGAGATGATCTCCAGGCTGTCTGTGAACCATTGAGATTTGGCTTCTTCTTCTGATGGAGCCTGGGGAGGGAAGGTGTGATTCCTTCTTTGTTTGCGCCCCTGGATTGTATACAGGGATTGATGTGATATCACCTGTAGGGCATAAATTTCATTTTTCTTTTATTTCTTTGCGCGATGCTCTATCATTTCAGCTTTCATATCGCAAAAATCATGATTGCCCAATCATTTCGGCTATTTTTCGCGGTGCCCAATCATTTTGACTATTTGTTTTATTTTTACTCGCTGCTTTTTATTGCGAGTTGCCCAATCATTTCGGCTATTTGTTTTATTTTTACTCGCTGCTTTTTATTGCGAGTTGCCCAATCATTTCGGCTATTTTGCATGCATATATTTTTACTTGCTGCTTTTTATTTGCAAGTTGACCCATCATTTCGGCTATTTCGTATGCATGTGTGGCTCGCTGGCTTTTTGCTGCAAGCTTAGAATTAGACACCGATTTCAGCATCAGCACTGCTACAACTGGGATATTGCCAGGAGCAAATCATCATTTACCTCTGTCGATATCGAACAAAGGTGGCTTAGTAGGCAGGGTTAGGATCCTGTCGGCTAAGACTTTTAACTTTACGAGCCGTAAGGGTCTCATAAAGGTATTTCTCCCTACGAGTCGTGAGGATCTCGTAGGTGCGTTTTCTCCTTAGGGATCGTGAGGATTCCTAAGTGTGTGTTCTCTTATAAGTCATAAGAATCTTACAAGAGTATTTTCTCCTTATAAGTCGAGAGGACTTACAAGGGCTGTCCACTGTGTAAACATATCCCTAGTCACAGATGGGACTTTATTAGGAAAATATTTATTCGCGCCCATGGATTGTATACAAGGGTCAGCATTGAGCCAGTTGTAGGGTAGCATTGGAGGTTGTGGTGGCCGCTTAAGAATAGGTTCAAATCCCTGTAGCTTAAAACTTTTGAATCTTATGATCCGTGAAGGTCTCATAAGAGGGTTCTCCTTACGAGTCGAGAGGATCTCGTAAGTGTAATTTCTCCTTAGGAGTCATGAGGATCCCTAAGTGTGTTGCTCCCTTGTGAGTCGTAAGGATCTCACGCAGGTGGTTTCTCCTTAGAAGGTCGAGAGGACCTTGCAAGTGTCTTTTAGCGAGGTTGCGCCCTTTCGGGTTTTCACAAAAACTCGCCGGTAGCCCTGCTGTTTTTACTCACGGAGCCCTTCCGGGTTTTCATCCGTACCCATTTTGCTTATAGACATACCGTTTTTTTTGTCAGCCTTGGGATGCTGCAATCCACAGTAGTTTATCGACGTCTCGGTAAACAGCCAGTTTTAGGACATAGTGGTCCTTCATTAGTTTAAGGACGTTTCGGTCCGACGCCAGTTTTAGAACATAGTGGTCCATCATTAGTTTAAGGACATTTCGGTCCGTTGTTAGTTTAAGGACGTTTCAGTCCATTATTAAGGAAGCTGGCTACTACTTACAGGGTTTGGGCTTAGGAAGATAGCGAGCGGACATAGGCGTCGTCATCTATCGTTGACCTAGGCCGTAATTCGTTAGGCATAGTATTTCGTTAGGAAGCGTCCATTTATTGGCCTGAAAGGTCTCTCACCATGCATGTCCATGAGTAGGTAAGCTCCACCCTGGTAGACTTTGTCTATGATATACGGGCCTTCATAGTCCGACTCGAATTTTCCCCGCTTGGCGCGATTGGGGATCATAGGTCTTTTAACCACTAGCACAAGTTCACCTTGGCGGAACGTTCTCGGCCTAGTCAATTTTTCATATGAGCGCGTCATCTTTTCTTTATAAGCCTCCAGACTCTGTTGCACTATGAGCCAGGTTTCATCAAGGGCATCGAGCTCTTCAAGCCGAAGGTGAGCATTCTCTTCGTCCGTTAGCTCGTAACGAACCGCCACTCGTAGATAGGGCAACTCTATCTCAAGAGGGAGTACTGCTTCCGTACCGAATACCAATGCGTATGGCGTTGTGTTCGTGGCCGTTTTGAACGTAGTTCGATACGCCCAGAAAGCTTCATGCAGTCTCTCGTGCCAGTCCTTCTTATTTCGAGACACCGTCTTTTTCATGACCTTCGTCAAGGTCTTGTTGAAAGCCTCAGCTAGACCGTTAGCTCGGGGATTATAGACCGAAGAGTATCTCCAGTCTATGTTATGCTGTTGTGCAAAGCGGCTAATCTTGTGGCTTCTGTAGGCCGACCCGTTATCGGAGATGATCCGTTGCGGAGTGCCGAACCGATAAATGACGTGTGTCTTGAAGAAATGAAGGATATTCTCCATCTTCACTTCCCTCAGCGGTATTGCTTCTGCCCATTTGGAGAAGTAATCAGTTGTCGCCAAAATGAACCGATGTCATCTGGACGTGCTGGTTCGATGGGCCTGATTATGTCGGTTCCCTACATTTCGAACAGCCAGCTAGCCACTGTTGGGTGTAGTGGATTTGGATGCTGATGGATAAAGTCTCCGTGAATCTTGCACAAGTGGCATTACTTCGCGTATTCGAGACAGTCTTGGATCATCGTGGGCCAATAGTAGCCCATCCGTTTGATCTTGATCTTCATCTTCGGGCCGGCTTGGTGAGAACCGCAGAGTCCGTCATGAGTTTCTTGGACGACTCTCTTTGCCTCTTCAGGTCCCAGGCATCTTAGCCATAAAGAGTCAAATGATCTCTTATACAGGGTATCATTAATGAAGGCAAAAGATAGAGCTCGTTTCATGAGCTGATGTCTTGAGGACGCATCTTCTGGTGTCCGACGAGATTTGTTGTAGTCTATAAAGACTTCTCTCCAATCCTCAGCCCTTTCCTAGTCTTTCATTTGCATAGCCATTTGCTCGGTCGCTCTCTTTTCTTTGGACGACTCCGGAGATATTTCTACCGGTGCAAGAACCCGACGACTTTGTACCACGATTCTTACGTTATCGAGGTTCTCGTCGGCTAATTCTTTAGCGAGCTTGGCTAATGCATCCGCCTTGCTATTTTCTGCACGCGGTATGCTTTCCAGGGCGTAGGAAGGAATTTGAGTCAGTAGTTATTGCACTCTCTCGCCGTATTTCACCAACTCAGGCTTGCACGTCTGATAGTCGCCGTTTACTTGACCAACTCAGGCTTGCACGTCGATGGCGATCTCGAGACCTGCTATCAAAGCTTCATACTCGGCTTTATTGTTTATCTTCGGCTCTGTTAAGGAGAAGGCAGAGCGCATTATCCCTCCTTATGGAGTCACGAAGATGAGGCCTACCCCTGATTTGATTATGGGGGTGCTTTGTTTGCGCTTTTTCATGGAAGATGCTCCATCGAAGTAAAGTTCCCACCGGGTATCATCTCTGTCGATCGTGTCAAACGCATGTTCGTCTGGAAATTCGTAGTTCAAGGGAGATTCGGCAGGTATCGGATGCTCAGTGAGGAAGTCGATGATGGCTTGGCCTTTCACGGCCTTGAGGGGTCGATAAATTATCGAGAACTCTATCAAGAGTAGGGCCTATTTAGCGAGTCGTCCTGTTAATATGGCGTTTGACGTCAAATATTTGAGGGGATCCACCTTTGAAATGAGATGGACCTCATGTGCCAACGCATAGTGTCTGAGCTTCGTTATTGCGAAGATCAACGCCAGGCAGTGTTTTTCAATGGGAGAGTAATTGCTTTCTGCCCCCAGTAGAACTCGACTCAAGTAGTAGAGGGCCCTTTCTTTCCCTTGGTCATTTTCTTGTACCCACAGCGTGCCTAAAGAACCTTCTAGGGCTGTCGTATACAGGACGAGAGGTTTTCCTTTAACGGGAGCGGCCAGCACTGACGGATTCTGTATGTATTGCTTGATTTCTACCAGTGCGCTTTGGCATTTGCGATCCCAGACAAACGGGGTTCCCTTTTTCATCAAGTGACTGTTGGGGCGGCACTTGCCAGAAAGATTGGCTATGAATCGCCGGATATATGCGAGCTTTCCTTAGAGAGATCGCAGCTGCTTAAGAGTCTTTAGCGGGGCCATTTCCATGATCGCCTTGATCTTCGACGGGTCTATCTCGATGCCTCAGTGTCGGACGATGAATCCCAGGAACTTTCCTGAGGACACTCCGAACGCGTATTTGAGAGGGTTCATCTTCAAGTTGTATTTCCGAAGGCGCTGAAACATGATCTTCAGATGCTTTAAATGTTCCTCGGATGATTTGCTTTTAACCACGAGGTCGTCGATATAGCATTCGACGATTTCATGTATGAGGTCATCAAAAATTTTCGCCATGGCCTTCTAATAGGTGGCACCAGCGTTCTTTAGACCGAAAGGCATCACTTTGTAGCAAAATATGCCCAAAGGGGTTCGGAAAGCGGTATGCTTCTGGTCTTCGGGGTGCATCTTTATCTGATTGTATCCTGATGAGCCGTTCATGAAGGAGAAAACTTCATGAGTTGATGTGTTATCTATCATCAGCTCAGTGACCGGTACTGGAAAGTCATCATTTGGGCAAGTTTTGTTAAGATCCCGAAAATCTACGCATATGCGCGCCGTCCCATTTTTCTTCATCACAGGGATGATATTGGCGATCCAATCAGGATATTGAACCTCTTGGATGAAGCCGGAGTCGAGGTTAAGGACATCGTAGTCCGTGGGCTTAAGGACCCCACAGTCCAGGTTAAGGACATTGTAGTCCGTGGGCTTAAGGACCCCACAGTCCAGATTAAGGACATCGTAGTCCGTACGTTTAAGGACCCCACAGTCCGGTTTAAAGACGTCATAGTCTATGAAATGTATGGTTGTTGGGACCCGTCACATCTCTGAAGACGTTGAAGGATTACAACGATAAATATCAGAGGAGTAAAGAGATGTACCCTCGAACCGGTGTGAGTTGGTTGAAAGATCTGTAGTCCAATTTGGGACTAAGATCTGTTAAATATTCATGAGTAGGTGGGCTCTGTTAACATAAGTTGAGGACTTATGGCCAATATTGGGCTAAGTCTAATGAATGTTTAACATTTTTATTCTGGCTATTGAGCCTTTATTTGGGCTTGGCCCTTTTAATAATGCTGAGCCGTAGATCTTGACATTTTTTTTCTTATATTGAATGCAGAGCATTCATCAGAACAATTTACGTTCTGACAGCACAACACGTGGCGCACCAGACGCTTTGCGCCAGTCAAAGAGCGCAGTGCGCTTCTGCCAAGTAGCGCATATGTGAAGGACACGTGTCGCACTTGGCACTAAGCGCCAGATGATGGGCGCATTGCGCCAGTTTATGAGCGCATTGCGCTTTCAATTTAGTGGCGCACACGTGAGTGACACGTGGCATGCTTGGCACTGAGCGCCAACCCATGAGCGCAGTGCGCTATTTCAGAAGCGCAAAGTGCAAGTTGCATACGTGGTTGACACGTGGCGCATTTTGGTGCTGAGCACCGGTCCAGAGAGCGCAGAAGCGCTGTTTAAGAGCATAAGGCACATTTCAATAGCGCAAAGCGCATTTCAATAGCGCAAAGCGCATTTGATCAATTTTTATGATCCGTGAACAAATTTATGTTCTTTTAGAAAAGACTTTGTCTTAAGATTCAAGAACAACGGTTCTTATTTTTGAAAGGGCTTTGCCTTTATAGATCAATGATCTGTGTGAAGAATATGTTCTTCTTTTTTTATGTGATGAGATCTTTTGATCTTTTTATGAAAGACCTTGGTCTTTGTAGATCTATGATCTTTTAAGAAGATAGTTCTTCTTTTATGAGATGATTTCATCTCTGTGTTCATTATTCATCATCTTTACCTTGAAGAAATAATCTTCTTTCAAGAGCTTGCTCTCTTTCTTTGAATTTTTCAAAGTTTATAGGGGGTTCCTTTATCTCAGACTTGAAGTCTTGGGACCTTTATATATGGAAAGTTGATTTGTTAAATCAGTTAAAGAGATCTTTCTCTGATTGATTTGGGGATGTTTCCCCACCATTGGATCTTTGATCCTAGGGCTTCTGTTTTACAGAAGGCAATCTTCTTGTTTTTAACAAGATTGAAAAATCTTTCCATAACATAATTTTAATTCTGATTAATTAATGATTTATCATTATTAGATCTTTTGATCTAAGGATGGGGAGTTTTTTTAATTCCAGCGCTGGCGCACCCGTGCTTTGCACGTGGTGGGCTGCTTAGAGCGCAGCGCACTTTGCGCTAGCGCACCTGTGTTTGACACGTGGTGCGCTGCTCAGAACGCAGCGCAGCCTGCGCTAGCGCACCCGTGTTTGACACATGGCGCTTAGCGCGCTTAGCGCTAGCGCACACATGGTGCACTGCCTAGGGCGTAGCGCACCTGGAGCTAGCGCATCCGTGTTTGACATGTGGCGCGCAGCGCGCCTAGCACTGGATCTGAAGCGTTGCTTCAATTTTTGAATTTTGAATTTCAAAATAGAGATTTGCTCTGATTGGGAGAAACAAATGCCCTCCCACCGTTGTGCTCACGTGGCCCCACACGTGAGTGCAGCGGTGGCAGCATCTGCACCCTTGGATCAACTCAGAAGTTGAAGAGGCGTTTCAATGCCTATAAATAGGACCTTTGGTCCCTTAGATGATTTTCATCTTCTTCTTTGAGAATTCTCTCTTCTTCAGAGCATTGCTCTCTTGTTTAAGAACTTTTCAAGAGTAAAAACTCTGTTAAGATTTAAGGTAAAATTTAAATCTTTTAATAAATTAGGGTCTTACCCATTAACAGAGCCTTGCTCTTCATAGATCTTAGATCTATAGAAAACCCTTTTAGGGTTTCATTAATAGAGCTTTGCTCTCTTCAGATCATGAACCTATAGATCTAAGGAGATCTTGTTTTGGGGTTTCTTAGCCCATGAACAGAGCTCTGCTCTTTGATAACATGTAGATTTTTTTTAATCTCTTATGAAGAACTCTTAAGTGTTTGTTCATGGATCTTGAAGATCCCAGATTTTTTTAATTAATTCTTTTCTGATGGATTTTTCTATCATCATTACAGAGCCAGGCTCTTGAGGAATTTTAGTCCTTCATGATCAGAGTTTGACAAGTGTCACTCTGTCATAGAGTAAACTCTCAAAGGGAGATTTTCTCCTTTTCCCGAGAGATCTCTCATTTAATGAGAATTTTCTTGAGGATTTCCTCATTTAATTAAAGTCTCATCCAATGATGAGGCTGTTTTATTAATTATTAATTGATGAATTATCATCTAGATTTTGTGGGCCCCCTTTGGTTCCTCTCCACTGCATTGCAGTGTGGTACAAATTTTAAAGTACCAAGTGTCAGAATTTAAAATTAAATTATAGCACTGACAGTTGATTTCTGTCCCCTTTTTTTGCAGATGACATGTCTTTCGATACTTCGTTTCCGTTTATCCGTTCAGAGGGAGGATTTTCTGAGGCGCCTGTGGACCGGGAGGTTCTCGCGCTCATCAAAGACCATGACTGGGAACACAAAAATCTTCACTTGTGGGGTAGATGGTACGACCAGATTATCAGAGGCCGCTGGAGCTTTTCTTGTGCGACGCCTTCGGAGCCTATCTCGGCGATTCCGTATGCAGATGCACCCTCGGTGAACTATACCGTGGAGGTGGTTAATTGGACTTCGGAGGGTCTCCTTCATCCTTCGATCGCCGCTGTACCCATGCAGCCGCTGGCGGCTTTGGACACCCTAGGACGGCGCATATGCCAGGACAAGTCGCGCCTTTGGGGACAACCCTACAATATCGGGCTAACTCCCCGTCATCCGGACGGGTACTTGCAGTGGGCCCGGTACATCTTGTCGGCGAAGAAATCGCAGCTGCTAAAACTCGGCTTATACCCTGCGGTCTACGCTTCGTTGTTCCAATATTCTGCACCTCCCACATGGTGGATCAAGGCGTTTTTGGAGCAGTGGAACATCCTGACCCATACCTTCCTTCTATTGGATAGAGAGGTCTCCATTTCCTTGGAAGAATTTGCCGAGGTTTCTGGTGTACCAGTTAGGGGGGAGCACTACGAGGAGCTGCTTCCTTCGGATGAATATGTTTTTGCCACCAAGCCAGTGGTGATGGGCCTCATGCCAGAGAACGCTATTCAGCACCAGTTCCCAAGTCTGATAAAGGTGTTGAACATGTACGAGAGCCTCTTCCTTGAATCCGGAGGCCGAGGGGTCAGCTTTGCGGACTTCATTGCCCATTTTCTTCGCCCGGAGATTTTGTCACGACAAGGAGAAAAGTTTGCTAAACTTGATGATCCCTTCGGCTTTGGCTTGGACCGTCGGCCGATACCGGAAGCTGATCAGAAGGGCTTCTTCCTTCCTGACGTCGCGATTGTCCCTCTGTCAAAAATCGCCGCCCCGGGCATTGATGAAGAAGCGTTTTTCCTTGGGTTTCTTGGGCTATGGTTGAGCCGGTTCGCGCTTCCTTTGCATCCTCGTTACATGAGGCCTTCCGTCTTCTACCCCGTGCATCGCATGGTTGCCGGAATACAAGTGGCCATAGGGATCGCCGGATTTGCCCATCTATATCACGGTCTTAGCGTAGCAGCGGATACCATTGAACCAGGGGTGCATCCTGCCAACTTTCCAATGCGTTACTTCACTTCATGGATGGAGCTGCACGTGCTCGGGGTCTTCGGCATTCACAAAAGACCTTCGTTTTACGACAGATGCAAGTTCCCTCGGATCATGCGGCTGGTTGATGCCTCCATCGTGAGTCCGTCACAGCGGGAAGCTAGGGGCTTGCTCCTTCGTCCGCGCACGGTCGGAGATGGTATGTCTTTCATAGACAAAGTCTTGACCATCGGCTAGGAAACTTCAAAGGCGGTGCTGCCCTTGCGAGATATCTTTAAAGACGGGGCCTCCGTGTTGAAAGCCCGGGAGATTCTTCATTTGTACTCCATCAGGCCGGGCTTTCTTGTATTTAGGCAAAATGATGCGGCGCTATTCATGAGATACAACCCACATCGTTTTGCCCAGCAGCCGAGTTACAATCAGGGAGTCCCGCTGGAGGCTTTCCTGGTAGAACCTGCTGCCACCGAAGAGAGAATGCGGAGCGCGCTTCATCATTTCATGCGCTTGAACATGGGGTCTCACTTCTTTTTCAGCGAACCGAGTTGTGTCCCGAAGGCCCTTAATGTACATGTGGCCTGGTACCAACATGCAATGGGTGCTATTATCAGGGAGGATAGGCGACTGCTGCTCGACCGCAAGGGTGCACCCCCTAGTGGTGATCGAAACGTCCCCTTGAAGCGACAGACCATTGTCCTCCCTCCGCTAAGAGAAGCTGCCGTGATTGAACTCCCGCAGGATAGGCCCGAGCTATCGGTGCCCCGTGCTCCCGTGGAGATGGTGGATGTACTACCGGTGCCCGGTGCTTCTGTGCAAACGGTAAATGTGGCTTCCTCTGAGTCTGGCGTGGGCTCAGACATCGGGACTCGTCGCCCCAAAGTGCCCACCAAGCGTAAGCTTGTGCTGGCTGCGACTGGAGCTCGCCCGCAGAAGAGGAAGAAGAAGTCAATCCTCTCTATAGACGTTGCACTCGTCCTGGAGCATCATGCTCCTTATAACGATGGCCTGAGCGAATATGGGACCAACGAAGGTCTATTCATAGCGCCAGAAGACACTGATCTCGAGGCCGCCATTGCAGCTTCTGTGCAATCTGCAAGCCACAAAGCGGAAATGGCCATCCTCGCGCAATCAAGTGAGTATGAGTCGTAATCTCTGTTATTGCATTATATTTTTACTATCATGTTTTGACTGAAATTTTTCCTTCTGTAGCAGTCTTTTCCACTGAAGAGGCTCTAGCGGCTTCCCTTAGGACCTTTGAGGAGGAGGAGAGGGCTCGCGCTTTGCTGGGCATTGGTATTTCTCGGCTCATTGCATCTTCATTCTCCTTTCTTATGTATGATTTGACCCCTTCTTTATCTTATCGCAGGGACTACAATGCCAACCCTGCAAGGTGATGTGGAGATTCTTCCGAGGCCAGCCATCGAAGTCCCGGCCTCCTCTGCATTGCCGAAAGAGGCCTTACTCAAACGACTGATGACGGATACCATAACGGCTCCAGAGGTAACCCTTAGCGCGGACGAGAATGTCCTGTTGATGGAGGCTTCTAGAAGATCCGCTCTGACGGCCCGAGCGGAAAGGAAGCGCAGAATGCGCACGGCAAGGGAGCGTAGTGCTGCCTTGGCCGCGGGTGCAGGTTCTAGCACCGCTACCCCTGCCCCCACTCCTTCAGAAGATACTCCGGCTGCCTTGTCCACCGCCCACAGACGGGCAACATGTGCGGCTCGGGAAGCAATCGGAAGACTAACTCAAGGTAATGTGACATTGGGTTCTGTTGTCAAAGTTTTAACTTTCAGTTCTCATATATCCTATCTTGCAGGGCCGAGTCTTACCGAAGAAGTGGCGGCGACCACTAAGCCTGGGGTAGTGGTAGAGGAGGTAGCCATGATCACCGAACCCGAGGTAGCGGTAAGCGAGATGGCTACAATTGCCGAGCTCGAGGTAGCAGTGGGTGAGACAGTCACGATCGCCGAGCCCGAGATGGAGGTAAGTGAGATGGCTACCATTGTCGAGCTCGAGGTAGCGGTGGGTGAGATGGCTACAATTGTTGAGCCCGAGGTGGCCGCTCCCTCTCAAGAGTGGGGCACCGACCCAATCATCATTCTTTCCGCCTGCGGCTCTTTGCCATCTCCTGGCGTCGCAAGCGTTACGACGGCTCTCGTAGACTCAGGGGATGAGCTGACGGGAGTTAAGACCATCTTGCTGGAAGAGGGTGAAGCAGTCGCTATATCAAGTGACGCCCTTATTGCGGTTCCGACCGGCGACTCTCCAGGTAGATTTTGGGTCATTGCTTTTTTTTTAATTCTGCAATCCCTTTCAATTTTTCCTGACGGTATTTATCTCGTTTCTAATGCAGGCGTGGCAAGCGTTAAGGTTGCGCTACCCGAGGCAACGCCATCGGTTACCGCTTTGACGGTGACCGCTTCTCTACATTCTCTTGTACCATCTCAGATGTTGGAAGGTGCGGATTTGTGACCCATCAGTCTTATTTCTAGGCTGTATAATTTATGTACTGACATTGCATTACCGCGTCTTTGCAGGAGTCCATTTTGATCACCTGTATCAGGTGCTGCACCCACACTTCTCTTTCCAGTCAAAGATTAGTCCGCCTGCTGGTGTCGGTGAGTATCTTTTCTAAACGGCGTCCTTTCTTTGACGGGCAGTCACATTATTGCTAATTCTTCTTTGTATTGTTTGTAGCCTTACAAATTGAAGGAGGGGACGAGGGTATCGTTGCGCCACCAGTACTCTCAGCTCTGCCCCCTAGTGCAGCCGGTATAGCAGACTCTATTGTTCGTGTATTTTCTTTATTTCTTGAGCCGACATCTAACTATGATTTATTTTTCAGCAATCACGTCGACTCTAGCTCCATTCGAGTCTCGCATCATAATGCCAGCCGGCCCCTTTTCTCGACGTGCATCTTCGAAAGGCGCCGCGAATAGTCTGCGCATGTTGAGCGACTATATTGAGGAGCTTGACGTGGAGACTCCCACATTCACTGTGGATTTTTCCGTGGAGGTTAACCCTATGCTGGCGACGCTCGTGAACTTTCATAGTGAGGGCGTCATTGAGCCATGGGTTAATCACTGCAGGAAGATTGAGGCTTGCCTGCATGAGCTCGAGGTCGGACGACCTGCTCCAGAGGTCCTGGCTGTGAACACTCAACGGGCTGCGTGGGTCTAGCAGAGCGCTTCTTAATTTCGCCATCTTGAACAAGAAGCGGCTTTGAAGCATAAGGAATGTGAAGAAACTTCAAGCAAATCTTCCCGACTGCATGCTCAGGTTGATCCGAATGCTGCACAGTTGAAAGTTGTCTTTGAAGGCCTTCTGCGATGCATCTCTGACGGGTTAACACTGAGGCAGAAGCTCGACGTCGTCGAGCGGGATGCACAAAATCGTGAGGCAGCTCAGCGGGCCGTCGAAGAACAATTTTCATCTTACTTGCAGCAACGAGCCCGAGTTGAAGCAGAGTTGGCCGCGGCAGCTGATCAAGAAAAGGGGCTGAGGGAAGTGCGCGAGCGGCTGATCGGACTATTGAAAGCGCTTCCCTCTCCATAATTGTTTTTGTACCATTTGTAATTTTGAATAAAATGTATCCATTTTTTTATTCTTCCATATGATGTATTTTGTACCCAATTGAATTCATGAATAAAAGATACATTTCTTTCGTAATGTCTTGTGTCATCTCTCTGCTTTCTTCTTTCTTTTTTTATCAGCATGTCACCTTAGCAAGCATAGCCGACAGATGATAGAGTGAGCATCTTGTTTTGGCTTTTTCGAGGGGTAGTGATGGCTTAGGAAGCAGGTTCAAATCTGCTACCTAAGAATTTTCAACTTTATGAGCCGTGAGGGTCTCATAAAGACTTTTCTCCCTACGAGTCTTGGGGATCTCATAGGTGTCTTTTCTCCTTAGGAGTCGTGAGGATTCCTAAGTGTGTTTTCCCTTATAAGTCGTAAGGATCTTATAAGAGAGTTTTCTTCTTTACGGATTGAGAGGACCCGTAAGTGTTTAATGAGATTGACGTTATCCGCATTTCACGGCGTCATTGGGTGACGTATTTTTGAGACGGGGTCATGTAGATGACGTATTTTCAAGACGGGATCATGTGGATGACGTGTTTCCGAGACGGGGTCGTGTGGATGACGTGTTTCCGCGACGGGGTCATGTGGATGACGTGTTTCCGCGACGGGGTCATGTGGATGACGTATTTCCAAGACGGGGTCATGTGGATGACGTTTTTCCGCGACGGGGTCATGTGGATGACGTTTTTCCGCGACGGGGTCATGTGGATGACGTATTTCCGCGACGGGGTCATGTGGATGACGTATTTCCGAGACGGGGTCATGTGGATGACGTATTTTCGTGACGGGGTCATGTGGATGACGTATTTTCACGACGGGGTCATGTGGATAACGTGTTTCCGCGACGGGGTCATGTGGATGACGTATTTCCGCGACGGGGTCATGTGGATGACGTATTTCCGAGACGGGGTCATGTGGATGACGTATTTCCGTGACGGGGTCATGTGGATGACATATTTCCGCGTCGGGGTCATGTGGATGACGTATTTCCGAGACGGGGTCATGTGGATGACGTATTTCCGCGACGGGGTCATGTGGATGACGTATTTCCGAGACGGGGTCATGTAGATTACGTATTTCCGAGACGGGGTCATGTGGATGATGTGTTTCCGAGACGGGGTCTTATGGATGACGTATTTCCGAAATGGGGTCATGTGGATGACGTATTTCTGAGATGGGGTCTTGTAGATGACGTAGCGTCTGTTGTAATGAGACGAATATAGAAGTGGTCTCCAGGTTGTCTGGGAACCATCGAGATTTGGAGTAGGGGCTTTGCTGTAGCTCCAGGGTTGATTATAGCTTCTGAATCCTGCTGGAATGGGGAAGAACGCTGTTGATGATCTCTAGGCTATCCCTGAACCGTCGAGATTTGGCTTTGTTTTCTGATGGAGCCTGGGGAGGGAAGGTGTGATTCCTTCTTTGTTTGCGCCCCTGCATTGTATACAGGGATTAATGTGATATCACCTGTAGGGCATAAATTTCATTTTTTTATTTCTTTCCGTGATGCTCTATCATTTCAGCATTTATATCGTGAAGGTCGCGATTGCTCAATCATTTCGACTATTTTTCGCGGCGCCCAATCATTTCGGCTATTTATTTTATTTTTAATCGCTGCTTTTTATTGTGAGTTGCTCAATCATTTCGGCTATTTTGCATGCATACATTTTTACTTGCTGATTTTGTTGCAAGTTGCCCCATCATTTTGGCTATTTTGTATGCATGTGTGGCTCGCTAGCTTCTTACTGCAAGCTTGGAATTAGACACCGATTTCGGCATTAGCACCGCTACAACTGGAATATTGCCAGGAGTGAATCATCATTTGCCTCTGTCGATGTCGAACAAAGGTGGCTTAGCGAACAGGGTTAGGATCCCGTCGATTAAGGCTTTTGACTTCATGAGTCGTAAGGGTCTCATAAAGGTATTTCTCCCTGCGAGTCGTGAGGATCTGGTAGGTGCGTTTTCTCCTTAGGAGTCGTGAGGAATCCTAAGTGTATGATCTCTTATAAGTCGTAAGGATCTTACAAGAGTGTTTTCTCCTTATAAGTCGAGAGGACTTAAAAGGGCTGTTCACCGTGTAGACATATCCCTAGTCACGGATGGGACTTTGTTAGGGGAATGTTTATTTGCGTCCGTGGATTGTATACAAGGGTCGACATTGAGCCGCTTGTAGGGCAGCATTGGAGGTTGTGGTGGCCGCTTAAGAACAGGTTCAGATCCCTGTAGCTTAAGACTTTCGAATCTTATGAGCCGTGAGGGTCTCATAAGAGGGTTCTCCTTACGAGTCGTGAAGATCTCGTAAGTGTAATTTCTCTTTAGGGGTCGTGGGGATCCCTAAGTGTGTTGCTCCCTTGTGAGTCGTAAGGATCTCACGCAGGTGGTTTCTCCTCACAAGGTCGAGAGGACCTTGCAAGTGTCTTTTAACGAGATTGCGCCCTTTTGGGTTTTCACAAAACTCGCCGGTAGCCCTGTTGTTTTTACTCACGGAGCCCTCTCGGATTTTCATCCGTGCCCATTTCGCTTATGGACATATCGTTTTTCTTTTTCTTTCTTCTTCTTTTTTTAAATTCTTTTCTCTTCTTTTTTTGTGTCAGCCTTGGGATGCTGCAGTTTACAGTAGTTTATCGACATCTCGGTCAACAGTTAGTTTTAGTACATAGTGGTCCATTGTTACTTTAAGGACGTTTCGGTCCGACGCCAGTTTTAGGACATAGTGGTCCAATGTTAGTTTAAGGATGTTTTGGTCCGTTGTTAGTTTAAGGACATTTCGGTCCGTTAGCCGGCTACTACTTATAGAGTTTGGGCTTAGGAAGATAGCGAGCGGACATAGTCGTCGTCATCTATCATTGACCTAGGTCGTGACTCGTCGGGCGTAGTACTTTTTCAGGAAGCGACCATTTATTGTCCTGAAGGGCCTTTCGACATGCATGTCCATAAGTAGATAGGCCCCACCCTGGTAGACCTTGTCTATGATATACGAGCCTTCATAGATCGGCTCGAATTTCCCCCATTTGGCACGATTGGGGATCATAGGTCTTTTGACCACTAGCACGAGTTCGCCTTGGCGGAATGTCCTCGGCCTAGTTAATCTTTCGTATGAGCGCGTCATCTTTACTTTGTAAGCCTCCAGATTTTGTTGCGCCACGAGCCGGGTTTCATCAAGGGCGTCGAGCTCTTCAAGCCGATGGTGAGCATTCTCTTCGTCCTTTAGCTCGTAATGAACTGCCACTCGTAGAGACGGTAACTCTATCTCGAGGGGAAGTATTGCTTCCGTACCAAATACCAATGCATATGGCATTGTGTTAGTGGCCGTTTTGAACGTAGTTCGATACGCCCAGAGAGCTTCATGCAGTCGTTCATGCCAGTCCTTCTTATTTCGCGACACTGTCTTTTTCACAATCTTTGTCAAGGTCTTGTTGAAAGCCTCAGCTAGACCGTTAGCTCGGGGATTATAGACCGAAGAGTATCTCCAGTCTATGTTATGTTGTTGTGCGAATCGGCTGATCTTGTGGGTTCTATAGGTTGGCCCGTTATCGGAGATAATCCGTCGCGGAGTACCGAACCGATAAATGACGTGTGTCTTGATGAAATGGAGGATATTCTCCATCTTCACTTCCCTCAGCGGTACTGCTTCTGCCCATTTGGAGAAGTAATCAGTTGTCGCCAGAATGAATCGATGTCCTCTGGCCGATGCTGGTTCGATGGGGCCGATTATGTCAGTCCTCCACATTTCGAACGGCCAGCTAGCCACTGTTGGATGTAGTGGATTTGGATGCTGATGGATAAAGTCTCCGTGAATCTGGTACGCATGGCACTGCTTCGCGTATTCGAGGCAGTCTTGGATCATCGTGGGCCAATAATAACCTATCCGTTTGATCTTCAGCTTTATCTTCGGCCCAGCTTGGTGAGAATCGCAGAGTCCGTCGTGAGTTTCTTGGATGACTCTCTTTGCCTCATCTGGTCCCAGGAATCTCAACCACAGAGAATCAAATGATCTCTTATACAGAGTATCATTGACGAAAGCAAAAGACAGAGCTCGTTTCATAAGCTGATGTCTTGAGGATGCATCTTCAGGTGTTCGACGGGATTTGAAGTAGTCTATAAAGACTTCTCTCCAATCTATAACCTTTTCCTGGTCTTTTATTTGCAGAGTCATTTGCTCGGTCGCCCCCTTTTCTTCGGATGACTCTGGAGATATTTCTGCCGGTGCAAGAACCCGATGGCTTTGCACAATGATCCTCACGTCATCGAGGTTTTCGTCAGCCAGTTCTTTAGCGAGCTTGGCTAATGCATCCGCTTTGCTATTTTCTGCACGCGGTATGCTTTCCAAGGAGTAGGAAAGAATTTGAGTCAGCAGTTGCTGTACTTTCTCGCCGTATTTCACCAACTCAGGCTTGCACGTCTGATAGTCGTCGTTTATTTGACTAACGACCAGTTGGGAATCTCCGTATATAAGGAGGTTTTCAATTCCCATGTCGATAGCGATTTCAAGACCTACTATCAAAGTTTCGTATTCGGCTTCATTGTTCTTCATCGGCTCCGTTAAGGAGAAGGCAAAGCGCATTATCCCTCCTTGTGGAATCATGAAGATAAGGCCTACCCCGGATTTGATTATAGGGGTGCTTTGTTTGCGCTTCTTCATGGAAGACGCTCCATCAAAATAGAGTTCCCACTGGGTATCATCCCCGTCGATCGTGTCAAACGCATGTTTGTCTGGCAGTTCGCAATTCAAAGGAGAATCGGCAGGTATTGGATGCTCAGCGAGAAAGTCGGCGATGGCCTGGCCCTTCACGGTCATAAGAGGAGGATAAGTTATCGAGAACTCTATCAAGAGCAAGGCCCACTTAGCGAGCCGCCCTGTTAATATGGCTTTTGACATCAAATACTTGAGAGGATCCACTTTTGATATGAGATGGACCCATGCGCCAACGCATAGTGTCTGAGCTTCGTTATTGCGAAGATCAACGCCAGGCAGTGTTTTTCAATGGGAGAGTAATTGCTTTTTGCTCCGGAGAACTTAACTCAAATAGTAGAAGGCTCTCTCCTTCCCTTGGTCATTCTCTTGTGCCCATAATGCGCCTAAGGAAACTTCAAGGGAGGTTGTATACAGAATAAGAGGCTTTCCTTTGACTGGAGCGGTTAGCACTGGAGGATTCTGTAGGTATTGTTTGATTTCGTCCAGTGCGCTTTGGCATTTGTGATCCCAGACGAACGGGGTTCCCTTCTTCATCAGGTGACTATATGGACGACACTTGCCAGAGAGATTGGTTATGTATCGCCGGATATACGCGAGCTTTCCTTGGAGAGACTGCAGTTGCTTGAGAGTCTTCGGCGGAGGCATTTCTATAATCGCCTTGATCTTTGATGGATCTATTTCGATGCCTCGGTGTCGGACGATGAACCCTAGGAACTTGCCCGAGGATACCCCGAATGCGCATTTGAGAGGGTTCATCTTCAAGTTGTATTGCCGAAGGCGCTGAAACACGATCTTCAGATGCTCTAAATGTTCCTCGTACGATTTGCTTTTAACTACGAGGTCGTCGATATAACATTCGACGATTTCATGTATGAGGTCATCGAAGATCTTCGTCATGGCCCTCTGATAGGTGGCACCAGCGTTCTTTAGACCGAAGGGCATCACGTTATAGCAGAATATGCCCAAAGGGGTCCGGAAAGCGGTATGCTTCTGGTCCTCGGGATGCATCTTTACCTGATTGTATCCTGACGAGCCGTCCATGAAGGAGAAAACTTCATGAGTGGATGTATTGTCTATCATCAGCTCCGTGACTGGTACTGGGAAGTCGTCCTTCGGGCAGGCTTTATTGAGATCCCGAAAGTCCACACATATGCGCACCGTCCCATTCTTCTTCATCACTGGGACGATGTTGGCGATCCAGTCAGGATATTGAACCTATTGGATGAAGCCGGAATCGATTAGCTTCTTGACCTCGGCATTGATGCTCATCTCAAGCTCGAGCCGCATTCTTCTCAGCACTTGTTTGATCGGCTTGACGTTCGAAGATATCGCCAATCTGTGCACAGCAATCTCTGGATCTAATCTTGGCATCTCGGAATAGTTTCATGCGAAGCAATCTTTGTGCTGCATGAGCACGCCCTTTAGCGCAGCCGCCCTTTCTTCAAACAATAGCTCACTGACGAACGTCGGCTGTGGGTCGCTTGCTGTCCCCAAATCAATTTTCTTGAGGTTATCTGCAGTAGTATATATTCCATCCTCCAGCTCTCTTGGCGCCGGTGGAAACTCTGAGATTACCTCGTCATCATCATTTTCGAAACACCAGGGGAGGTCATCTATATTCTCGGGCTCTTCTTCTGACAGCGTTATCATATGACAAGTACGAGATCGCTTCCCGGACCGATGTTGATCTAGTTCTGCTCTCGCTGTATGCGCGGCTTTTGGTTCATGCTTCTTGATTGATCTCAAAAACTATATCTAATAACCGCAATCAAGAACGGCGTCGCTTGAAGCTAGCCGGTGAGTACGGGTCGGTCCACAGGGATTTTGTGAATCTCCTAATCGCGCTAACGAGTTAATTCCGAACGATGTTCGGATTGATTATTAAATCTAAAAACCTAATTAATCTATATCTAAGTCTTGCTAGGGTTAGGTCTAGGTTAAGTTTGGAAAGTCTATAAATCTCACCGCTTTCTATACCCATATGAAGATCTAATTAGGTGTTATGGTAAATATTAATAAACGGGATTAGGATGATTGGGAAGATTGTTCTTCCTCTAGATCCTTGTCCTTCCTTTCTTAATCTTTACCCTAACCTCCATGGAAAACCTTAAAATCCGGGCCTTTAGACTACGGTATCACCGCTATCTCGTGGGTAGAGTGCCGTAGGGAGCGGAATAAGAAGGTATGCATGGAGTCCTATGAAAATATATGACGGACAAGAAAGGGTATGAGAGATCTTCATCTCTCAAACCTTCCCCAGATCTAACCCTAACAAGCGAGGAGACTACTCACTCATTAGAGAATTGAAGAACATTTATCTAGGGTAGAGAATAAAAGATTAACTAGGGCAAAGAATTAAATTTAACTAGGGCAAGAATAGAAAATTAACCTAGGGCAGAAAATAAAGAACTTACAAAAATAATGCTCTCCAAAAGAATGTTGAAATTTATTAATGAAGGGAGGCATAAGAAATTACAATGAGTAGAGTTCCTATTTATAGAGAATAGGAAACCCTAGGTTATAATTGATTTGCATGTCTACATTTACCAAAATATCCTTAGGAAGACCTAGTCAAAGTAGACTTCAAGCTTTGGTAAAATTTTATGTCTTTGTCTCTTTAAAAGAAAGTATTGGACCTTGGATCTTTGGGCTTCCTTATTATTTGGTTCTTTATTAAAATAGCTTCTATGTTTCTTCCAGATCTCCAGTGAATAATTGCGGTGTACTTTTAACCGTTCGCTTTGTAATCTTGGATCTTGCATTGCCTTGTACTTTGTGAGTTTTATCTTTGATGTCGGCTTGATCAAGAGTCTTCTGTTTGTTGGTCAAAGTCCACTTTTGCATCGTCTTTTTATCGTTTTCACTGTTTTCGCTTCAAGAACCTGTAACCTGTAATATGTAGCAGACATGCGTCAAAAGCACCTGTTTATTTGTAAAAGGAATAAGAATGGGGAATACAAAATGCAATATTATGATATGAACACTTCTGCGGCGGGGCTACCCTCCAACTTCTGGATAGAGCGAACCTGCCTTGCTGATATTGGTCTTCGACCCAATTCTTGAATGTGAAGCAGTCTTCAATAGGATGTCCTATTTGTAGGGTTACTAGGCACACTAACAAGGCTCTACAAGGCATCGACCATGCCAAAATTAAATTTTTATGTGCCGAATAACTCTAAGCAAGATCGTATACTAGAGTTTAGGCGAAACTAAAAGCAAGTAAACAACTTTACGACTAAGGGTATGCGAAATACAACCTTTATAGATCGGTCCTTCACTTCTAGAGCTCCTTGTCGTAGTCCCTTCGCTGCGATCAAAGTTCTCCCGGGCTCTTGCATGGCTTCACGAGGCGAAAGATGCGACTTTTGCTTGAAGTCTCCGAGGCCGAAGATGATCTACGTCGAGAGAATTCCGACTCAAGCTTCTACTTCACTAACTAGAGAATTAGTGAAGTAAACACCCTAAACTAAAGTGCTAATCTAGTAGAGGATGGAGAAATAGGAAGTGGGTTCTTTTTGGAATTTTATTTCTCACAATGATTCTCACTTTGGATCAAATCCTAACAAGCCTTTTCTTTTGAACCAAGAAGAAGATGAACAAAAGAAAATGAAGAGGATAATGATCAAGTGTGTAGACTAACCATGGTGAGTGAGCATCATATACTAACTCTTGTAGAGACTTAACCCTAGGCTAATCTTTATGGTTGGGTTAAGAAATATCCATAGTAAAAACAAAACCAAGTTGAATTAGTCAATGCATCCACAAGCTTCCACAAGTTTCATGCATTTTCTAATCCTCCACTTGATTTTGTAATTACTTTAGATATTAAAACCCCAAAATAAAAATTAGCATAGTGTAAGTCTCATACACGCATGGATGATGTATCATCAACCATGATACAAAAATACAACACATTTTAATATATATCATATATATAGTAAAGATGTGTACATGTGAGAGAGAAAAACCCTAAGTGAACATGTGTTAGTAAATGTAAACTAGTATATCTAATATACAATTATACACTTAATTATTAAATCAACACTTGACTTAATAATCCGGTCATATCTCATATAACCGACTAACATCCATTGTATCGACTTATCGAATCAACACTTGATTCAATAACCCGGCTATATCATATACAACCGATCGATACAAAAAGTCACGAGAATAGAATACGGTATCACATACACGCATTATTCTCGGTCCTGCACATATCACATATGCGCTCCTATTTCGTTTTGCCTGAGCCAGTAAAACCTCTATGTGGGACTCTAAAGACCCGTCAATACGCCGGCAGTAGGTGATGATCACATCAAGCACCCACAAGCCGTCAGCGGTACTAGCTGGACGTAACGGCTACCCGGGTGTTGAGTGATCAGAAGATCAGTAAGCAAGCCCGCTCCAACTCTTGTAAAATCCTGCCGGCAACACTTCCCGTACAGTCCGGTCTCCTCGTCTGATATGTCGCATATCAAGTCTAGGGGTGGTAAACGTCAGACCCCAATAACCGATAAGTCGTGCCGATGTGAGGCTCATAACGGGTCGAGAAACTACTGGTAACACCTACCAGTAAATCTCTAAATCAGCCCTGGCCAGGGACTTCCCTGTTACGGCCAATCGAGCACAGCGCAACATCAACCCCCAATACCGGGAGAGACGAAACCCCTCCTATCGCTCATTGCTTCCATGTGACTCGGGACTGTACCCAAAAACCACCATTTTGCATGCCTTCATGGACATGGTAAGGTGGAAATCAAAGCACAGTGGGAATCACACAAGACTCTATAACGATTTCGGGTCTACAGACTAACCTGCACAAGTGTCACCAGAGAACTGCCATCTGACGTGTGGTATAATACCATCTGGGAGTTCTCGGCGAGTCCCTCCAGTGTACCCAGTCTCCACTGAGCACCTGTATACCATCTCTGATGTCAAACATCAATGGATATGGGATCATCCATCGCCCATCTCATAGGTCGAGAAGCATATACGCTAGTCTACACTGGTATATCGATGCCCCGTCTCGATACACCTACGACTAGGGACCTTGAAGGATGTACTTATGGACTACCATGTCCCCACTAGTATGATCCGCATCATAGTCCAGGTAGTCAAGTACACATCCTAAGGGCTTTACCAACATGTAACTATAAAACAGTATAAAGAGACAAGTATACATGTTAAAGTAAAGTGCAACCAGATAGCATACTATCATATCGAGCAAGAAAGTCCTCTCTATATATGTCCAAGCATCCAATATAATATATATCATCTGTACAATACTGGCCTCTAGGGCATACATACAACTAACAATCTCCCACTTCCACTAGGGCCAGCTGCTGTAGTATCGCATACCAAGCATCCCGAAGAGTCTCTCAAACTGTATCTGGGGAATGTCCTTCATGAGTGGATCCGCAGTGTTGTTCTTCGTGTCAACCCTCCTAACCTCGATCTCTCGGCGATCAGCTATCTCCCGGATCAGGTTATATCGCCTCAGAATATGCCTGGATCGCTGATGGGACCTGGGTTCCTTGGCCAAAGCCACCGCTCCATTGTTATCGCAATACAAAGGTATTGGATGCTCAATGGATGGAACCACTCCAAGTTCAGTGATGAACTTCTTGATCCAGACAGCCTCTTTGGCAGCATCGTTGGCAGTGATGTATTCAGCCTTCATCGTCGAGTCTGCCACGGTTTTCTGCTTGGAACTCTTCCAGCTAACCGCCCCTCCGTAAAGGGTAAAGACAAATCCCGACTGCGACTTAGAGTCGTCCTTATCACTCTGAAAGCTAGAATCGGTAAAGGACTCCACTTGGAGTTCTCCGTTACCATACACCAAGAGCATCTCTTTAGTCCTTCGTAAGTACTTGAGAATGCTCTTCACAGCTGTCCAGTGACTCTCTCCAGGATCAGCTTGATACCTACTCACTACACTTAGTGAGTATGCTACATCGGGTCTGGTACATAGCATCGCGTACATGATAGAGCCTACAGCCGAAGCATAGGGTATCCCTTGCATGCGAGCTCTCTCCAAATCAGTCTTGGGAGACATCTCTTTGGAGAGAGGGAGCCCTGAGATCGTGGGTGAAAACCCACGTTTGGACTCTTCCATACTAAACCTCTTTAGTATGGTGTCAATGTACCTGAACTAGGACAATCCCAATATCCTTTTAAATCTATCTCTATAGATCCTGATTCCCAATATGAAGGAGGCATCACCTAGATCTTTCATTGAGAATCTTTGTGATAAGAAGAGCTTGACCGATTGCAGCATAGGAATGTCATTTCCTATCAAGAGTATGTCGTCCACGTACAATACGAGGAAGACAACCTTACTCTCTGCCACCTTCTTATAGATACAAGGTTCATCTACGTTTTTGACGAAATCAAACTCTTTGATAACGACGTCAAAGCAGATGTTCCAGCTCCGCGATGCTTGCTTTAATCCATAAATGGATTTAAGGAGCTTGCACACCTTCCCGCTGCTCCCACTATCTACGAAGCCCTCTGGCTGAGTCATGTACACACACTCTTCTAAATCACCGTTTAGAAAGGCGGTCTTAACATCCATTTGCCAGATTTCGTAGTCATGATATGCAGCGATGGCAAGCATGATCCGGATGGATTTAAGCATAGCCACTGGAGAAAAGGTTTCGTCATAGTCCACACCTGGTCTTTGACGAAAACCCTTTGCAACAAGTCTAGCTTTGAAAGTCTCCACTTTCCCATCTACACCAAGTTTTTTCTTGAGGATCCACTTGCTCCCAATGTGTTTTACCCCTTCAGGAGCATCTTCCAAAGTCCATACTTTGTTGGTGTACATGGATTCCATCTCGGACTGCATTGCATCCAGCCATTTCACTGAGTCCCCACTCGTGATGGCCTGCTCGAAGCTAGTTGGGTCATCATCAACTATGATGCAATCCTCGATCCCACCATCCATGAGAAAACCGTAGTATCTCCAGGTGGGTGAGGAACCCTACTAGATCGGCGGAGTGGCTGGGGTTCATCGAGAACTACCGAATCTTCTGGTTCTACCAAATCTTCTGTTGTGGTTTGTACAGCTGGAACCTCTTCCAGTTCTACCTCAGAGCCACTAATCTCTTTTGCAAGAAATTCCTTTTCTAAAAAGGTGGCGTGTCGAGCAACAAACACCCTTTGTTCCTCACTGTGGTAGAAGATATACCCTCGTGAATGCTTGGGATATCCAACAAACTTACACAAAACAGACCTTGCCTCGAGTTAGTCCGGTTTTGTCTTTTGACATAGGCCGGGCAACCCCATATCTTAATAAAATTAAGATATGGTCTCTTCCCCTCCCATATCTCATATGGGGTGGTAGGCACAGATTTGGTAGGAACCCTATTCAGTAGGTATGCTGCTGTCTCCAGTGCATATCCCCAGAAGGAAATAGGTAACTCAGTTATACTCATCATAGAGCGCACCATATCTAATAGGGTGCGGTTCCTCCGTTCCGATACACCGTTGTGCTGTGGTGTATATGGAGGAGTTAGCTGAGAGAGAATCCCATTCTCTTTTAGGAAGTCCAGGAATTCATTGCCTAAGTATTCACCTCCTCGATCAGATCGAAGGATTTTAATACTTTTCCCGGTTTAGTTCTCGACTTCTTGTTTATATTCTCTAAATTTCTCAAAAGCTTCAGATTTGTGTTTCATCAGGAATACATATCCGAATCTAGAGAGATCGTCAGTGAATGTAATGAAGTACGAAGAACCATCCCTGGCATGTGTAGACATGGGACCGCATACATCACTATGTATCAGTCCCAAGAGTTCGGTAACTCTTTCTCCATGTCCCGTAAACGGAGTTTTGGTCATCTTACCTTTGAGACATGACTGGCAAGTGTCATAAGATGAAACTTCAAACGGATTTAAATATCCATCCTTATGCAACTTAGCTAGTCGTGTCGCATTGATGTGACCCAGTCTACAATGCTACAAGAAGGATTCGTTCATTTCTGAACTTTTCCTCTTATGTGTGTTTGTTATGCTCAGAACTGTTGATTGATTTAGAACATAAATGCCATTGCACATCGTGCCTGATCCAACCAACTTTTGGTTAAGCAAAATGTTCATAACATTATCCTGTAATACAAAATTAAATCCCTCTTTACTCAACAAAGAAACCGATATAATGTTGCATATCAGGTTCGGCATGTAATAGCATTCGTTCAGAATCAATGTATTACCAGTTGGCAATACAAGGTGATATTCCCCAACGGTTTTAGCTGCAATAATTGCACCATTTCTAACCCTTATGTCTTTATCACCTTCTCCAAGTTCTCTACCTTTCCTAAGCCCATGTAACTGATTACATATATGGGATCCTGACCCATTATCTAATACCCAGGACGTAGAGGAAATGGAGAAACAGTTCTCTGTAACGAACACACCCGAAGAAAATGCATCAACATGTACTTTCTTCACACGGGTGGCATGAGAATCCTGGTATTCCCCTATATCCAGTTCAGTCTTATAACTCTTATAAGAAAGAACGGAACCAACGTTCCCCAGCACAGTATAACATGCGGGTTCGGTCAATACATCCATATTATTATCTTGATTAAGGCATGATATGGTCGCTACCTGGAGAGAGAGAGAAGAAACACTTTAGCGTATGCTCTTGCAAGATCAGATTGGTTATTATTTTATCTAATCAGGATGGCTCCCACTATTTTTATCAAATCTTCCTTCAAACCCTAAAAGGAAAGACTAGCCGGGATTAATTACACCTTACAACTTCGCCAATCTTTTAGCCAGGCCAGTGTCCGTACTTTGAGGGAGGTTCCCCATGCTTTCGCATGGACCTAATTAAAGTAAACCTCGTTTTCCCAGAGGCGTAACCTCGTTGACACATTTCTAGACACCTACTTGATCGGCTAATTGTCCTGTGTAAAACTCTCCCAGGAGTAACAATTACTCGCAGTGGGTATCGGGATCCAACTATCTCATAGAAGGTATGCAATCTCATTGCAAATCTCAACACTTGAAATTCCCGATAATATTTTGCCCCAAGCATCCCATGACCTTGACGGAGGTCAACAAACCATAGGGTGCAAGTCAAGTTCAACCCGTCATTTCTTGATTGAATCAAACCCATACGCACGACCCTTGACGGAGGTCAACAAGGTCGTACGACTACCCTAATCCAATCTGCATCATAGGCATTAGCAGATAAATACTAGTTAGCTACCGCACACTACGCCTTGACGGAGGTCAACAAACGTAGCACGAATACTAAGTAGGACTTATCTGAAATGACGGAGGGCTACGATAGGTTTTTCTGAAAACCTATTGTGTAATGAACTTGATATCGTTGTAGAATCATGTGAATTTTGAAATGGAGTGATTTTGAGGCTTTTATCAATTTTGCTAAAGAGGTCATTCCCGGTGAAGGGATCTCGGCTCTTTCCTTATGGAATAAGGTGCAGGATATATCATATACATCACTATGCAAAGCAAAACTCCAAAAGCAATCAAAAACAAACCAAGTGTTGTAGCATTTGCCATTTTTGCTAAAGAGGTCACTCCCGGTGAAGGGATCTCGGCTCTTTCCTCATCGAATAAGGTGCGGGATATATCATATATATTGCTATGCAAAGCAAAACTATAGCTACCCTTTTTGAAAAATTTGATTCTACAACATCTTTTAGGTGTTTTTTTCTTTCATTAATCACATTAATGAAGTCTCATCATTTAAGTCACCTAAACATCACAGATAAATACGACGTACACTTATGCCATCCGCATTCGCCTCGATGTCCCCTCGTGCACCGTTAGGTTAGGTAACTAACGGCAGAGCAGGGCAGGGCTAGCGCAGGTGTAAAACATAAGTAACGCCTATATAATATATCATATATACTATATACAGTATCTATCACAGCACATCAAATGATCACATCACAGATATCGCAGCAGAAGAAATATATGAAACATTGGATATACTAGGACGTCCGTGTTTTATTTTGAGCCTCAATAAAATACGGATTCCACGGTCGCGATGAATAGCCAAACCCACACCCCTAGACCCCTACGAGAGCGGCAAGCAACCCTACCAATTCTGGAGTTAGGAGACCCGGACTCGACTCCTCGAGTTGGTCTCCCACTGGACTCCAGAACCCGGTTACTTGTGCTCTCCTCCTTGGGTCTATCCTAGTGCGGAAAAGTAAATAATATACAAAAGGTGACATCAACCTCATCCCGGAAGTGCCCCAATAAAAGAATATTACATACAATTTATTTTACATGAATGAAAATAAAAACTCTCATCTCACATAAAACCCCCGGCTATTCAGAACGTGACGATCCAATATAACATATCCAGCAACACATAACATCACATGTCATCAACGTAAGTAAATATGCGCATCCTAATTGTCGTTGACATATAGCAACGAAACCGGCGATATCATATATTACACTTAGGGTCACAGAAAAGAAAGTGTAAAACTACAACATTTGGAATCCACAATCTCTTTAGACATCGTAAATCCGAAATATCACATATCCCGCATTTCATGCCTAACTGTATGAATTCCACATATTGTATCACATTCCAGATAAATAGACAGTATTAAACTTTCCGATCGAATAATCAAATACCCATGATTTCCTAAATAGCTCAACACTTGAGCGGAGTTCAAAAATTCCAGAATACATCATAGTAGCAACGGTCCAGCCGCAGAAGGGTCAAGCCAACGCCTCACATGTGGCACGCCGTACTGCCTCAAACCCTAAGGTTCGAAAGGCAGTTCAAGACGGTCACATTAATGAGTTAAGGTTTGTTGTCTTCTAGAGGGTCCGTCACATTTCTTGCACGTTTTTCCGAAAGATTTAAACCCGAGAAAAATTCAACACTTGAATGTTTCTCGTGTCGGGAAAAATTGAGTTAATGATATCCGTTCGAACATTTTAGTACTTTCTAAATTATCCGCAATAACATAACAAAATTAAATTCTCCGATCGAATCGACGATTTCAAAATAAACCCCAAAATACTCAACACTTGAGTCAGAATACAAAATACCCAGAAAGATATACTAACAGAATTAAACATTACTGTAGAAAATACAAAGCCCATAGCTACAGTACCACCGCGGATCCGCGGCCCAAGAGAGGTTTGGCCGCGGTTCCGCGGTGGGCTTTACTGTTCATGGGCACGTTTTCTATATTAATGTTTATATTTACCTGCTGATTTTTTTAGGTATTTTTAATTCAGAAAAATCACAGATTTTAAAAAATGTACAGAGAGGGGTTCATTTTGACGTTGTCGGGTTCGTTCGGAGTTTTAACTTCGTTAACACATCGCCTAAAGCTCTAGCTAGGCTCTGATACCACTGTAGGGTTACTAGGCACACTAACAAGGCTCTACAAGGCATCGACCATGCCAAAATTAAATTTTTATATGCCGAATAACTCTAAGCAAGATCGTATACTAGAGTTTAGGCGAAACTAAAAGCAAGTAAACAACTTTACGACTAAGGGTATGCGAAATACAACCTTTGTAGATCGGTCCTTCACTTCTAGAGCTCCTTGTCGTAGTCCCTTCGCTGCGATCAAAGTTCTCCCGGACTCTTGCATGGCTTCACGAGGCGAAAGATGCGACCTTTGCTTGAAGTCTCCGAGGCCGAAGATGATCTACGTCGAAGGAATTCCGACTCAAGCTTCTACTTCACTAACTAGAGAATTAGTGAAGTAAACACCTTAAACTAAAGTGCTAATCTAGTAAAGGATGGAGAAATAGGAAGTGGTTTCTTTTTGGAATTTTATTTCTCACAATGATTCTCACTTTGGATCAAACCCTAGCAAGCCTTTTCTTTTGAATCAAGAAGAAGATGAACAAAAGAAAATGAAGAGGATAATGATCAAGTGTGTAGACTAACCATGGTGAGTGAGCATCATATACTAAATCTTGTAGAGACTTAACCCTAGGCTAATCTTTATTTTTGGGTTAAGAAATATCCATAGTAAAAACAAAACCAAGTTGAATTAGTCAATGCATCCACAAGCTTCCACAAGCTTCATGCATTTTCTAATCCTCCACTTGATTTTGTAATTACTTTAGATATTAAAAACCCAAAATAAAAATTAGCATAGTGTAAGTCTCATACACCTATGGATGATGTATCATCAACCATGATACAAAAATACAACACATTTTAATATATATCATATATATAGTAAAGATGTGTACATGTGAGAAAAAAACCCTAAGTGAACATGTGTTAGTAAATGTAAACTAGTATATCTAATATACAATTATACACTTAATTATTAAATCAACACTTGACTTAATAATCCGGTCATATCTCATATAACCGACTAACATCCATTGTATCGACTTATCGAATCAACACTTGATTCAATAACCCGGCTATATCATATACAACCGATCGATACAAAAAGTCACGAGAATAGAATACGGTATCACATACACGCATTATTCTCGGTCCTGCACATATCACATATGCGCTCCTATTTCGTTTTGCCTGAGCCAGTAAAACCTCTATGTGGGACTCTAAAGACCCGTCAATACGCCGGCAGTAGGTGATGATCACATCAAGCACCCACAAGCCGTCAGCGGTACTAGCTGGACGTAACGGCTACCCGGGTGTTGAGTGATCAGAAGATCAGTAAGCAAGCCCGCTCCAACTCGTGTAAAATCCTGCCGGCAACACTTCCCGTACAGTCCGGTCTCCTCGTCTGATATGTCGCATATCAAGTCTAGGGGTGGTAAACGTCAGACCCCAATAACCGATAAGTCGTGCCGATGTGAGGCTCATAACGGGTCGAGAAACTACTGGTAACACCTACCAGTAAATCTCTAAATCAGCCCTGGCCAGGGACTTCCCTGTTACGGCCAATCGAGCACAGCGCAACATCAACCCCCAATACCGGGAGAGACGAAACCCCTCCTATCGCTCATTGCTTCCATGTGACTCGGGACTGTATCCAAAAACCACCATTTTGCATGCCTTCATGGACATGGTAAGGTGGAAATCAAAGCACAGTGGGAATCACACAAGACTCTATGACGATTTCGGGTCTACAGACTAACCTGCACAAGTGTCACCAGAGAACTGCCATCTGACGTGTGGTATAATACCATCTGGGAGTTCTCGGCGAGTCCCTCCAGTGTACCCAGTCTCCACTGAGCACCTGTATACCATCTCTGATGTCAAACATCAATGGATATGGGATCATCCATCGCCCATCTCATAGGTCGAGAAGCATATACGCTAGTCTACACTGGTATATCGATGCCCCGTCTCGATACACCTACGACTAGGGACCTTGAAGGATGTACTTATGGACTACCATGTCCCCACTAGTATGATCCGCATCATAGTCCAGGTAGTCAAGTACACATCCTAAGGGCTTTACCAACATGTAACTATAAAACAGTATAAAGAGACAAGTATACATGTTAAAGTAAAGTGCAACCAGATAGCATACTATCATATCGAGCAAGAAAGTCCTCTCTATATATGTCCAAGCATCCAATATAATATATATCATCTGTACAATACTGGCCTCTAGGGCATACATACAACTAACATTATTGCCTATGATAGGAGCAATAGTCTGGGTGAAAGACTTCGCTTGCTCGCTCGGGGTGCTTGGACTCCGGGAGTGTCATCATCTGATGTTTTATGACAAGATCAAATATCTTCCTTGTCTTGTCTTGGGGAAAAGAATATGCTCGACTCATCTTTTTTATAAGAGACGAATCCAGACTGCTCGATTCCTGATCGCGTGGCTTCTTGGACCCGCTTTGTCGCTATCGAACGCCTTTCCCGTTCTTTGGTTTATTTCTGCCTCTGCGTCGGGCCTTTTGTACAATGGGTTGACAAGGAGGAGCATTTTCATTTTTCACAGCATGTTGAAGGAGGCGTTGCGTCCTGGCTTTCTCGTAGATGGCCATTTCGCGATTATGGTCGTCTCGAACCTTTTGACCTTCTTTCCTTATAAGCTTGTCCATTTGTTCTTCGAACGACGGACTGGGCATTTTCACGGCGGGAGCTCTTTCTGGTTCGGGGTTAGTATCTTCCTACAGAGCATCTCCTTCTTCATCAAAGTCATGTATGACGTAGCAGTCGTGGAGTAGCTCCCGTTTCTTGGATTGAATATATCCCAGCCCGATCGTTTCCATTCTACCGTTGGGCAACTTTCATTGAGTTCCGGGAACGTTTCAGATCCTGTTATAGAATCGTGCTTGTCACGCAGTTTGCTTAAGGGGTACACCTTGGTGTCTCAAGAGTCTCTTTAGTCCGTCTGTGTAATATCTGGGCAAATGGATGGGCTGGAGCCTGTCAAGTGTAGAATCCGCGCCATGCCAGATTTCTTTCTCCACTTTGGTTTCCCCGGATCGGTAGAATAGGATCGCCTTTTCACCTTTTCGCGTGGGAGAGACATAGAATGTCTGCAGTTCTTCCACACTGTAGGTATCAAGCGCGTCTAGTTCTTTATGATGCTTGGGCGGAACCATGGCAACTTGCAAACTTTGATCTTCACCAGCGAAGGTTTGTATTGATGGCCGAGCAGAGAACACAGCATTGACCTCATCTTCCGAGTCGCTGCCGAAGATCAACATAGGAGTGGACGGTCCCGGCTTGTTGCACTGGGGCAAACCTGAATAAACTATTTTTTCTTCCTCCTCAGTATCACTCCGGAAGATCAGAACAGTGGCGATAGCTTTGTTCTTATCTTCCGGTTTGCGACATCTTTCTGTGTCCTTGAAATCTGGCATGAAGTATTTTGCATCTTCGTACTTTTGGACTTCGTTCATGGAGAACGGGTTTAGTTCTCCTGTCACGGTATACTCAAGACCATCCTTGAAACAATTCATACACTGATGTTGTGTAGAAGGGATAATGTTGTACTCGTGTAACCAAGGCCTGCCGAGCAAAGCATTGTAGCATGTCTTGGCGTCAATGACATGAAACTTAATGTCCATGACAAGCAGCCCAAAGCGTAGTGTCAATATTACAGACCCAAGCGTCCTTGATGACTGGGAGTCAAATCCGGAGATGGTGATTTTATCGCGAGCGAGGTGCTGAACACTCATGCAAATTTCCTTCAATACTCTCACATTGAGGAGATTGACGAAGGACCCATTATCGACCAGGATTTTTCCTATTTTGATATCATGACAGTATCCGGAGACATATAGGGGGCGGTTGTACTCGCATGTCCCAAGGAGGAGATCTTCATCGCCGAAGGTGATATCGGCTGTGTATACTTCTTCCAGCTCGTCCTTCATCTTTTCTTCAGCGAGGAAAGATTGGAATTGTTCGGGCTTTTGTAATGCTTTGATCAGCGAATCTCTAGCTTCTTTGAATAACAGAAGGGTGTCGAGAATGCTTAACTGCGAAGGTAGCTTTCTCAAGTGTGCCAGAACATGGTAGTCCAGCTTACTTTTCTTTGGAGGCTCCTTGGCTGTCAGCTTTTCGACGGCTTGGTCATCAAGGATGATATCCTCAGGGACCTATTCTTTTCCCTTATATTTTCTATTTGACCCACTGTTCGAGGGCCCAAGATTCTTTTCGGGCAGCGTACGATTGCGCAGCTGAATATTTTCACAAGTCGTCGGTTCTTCTTCTTTTCCCAAGGTGGACTCTTTAAAGAGAGGGCCAAGAGTCATTTCTTCATCAGAGTCACTCCCGAAGGTGAGAACTTCCGATCCCCCGGTGTTGACCATGCGACAGTTGCTGGTAGTCCTTTTACGCTCCTCGGTCGTACTTCTTTGCTCCCGACGAGTTTTGCGTTTCATCCACTTAAAATGTTGCCGGTGAGCAACATATCCCTGCCACCATTTTTTAAAAGCGTTGCACTCTTCGATGGGGTGCGCAATCTTTCGATGATATGAGCAGTAGCTAGGATGTGTTTCCGCTTCACCAAGAATGTTTCCTTCGGAAGGTGGCAGCTTCATTCCCATTGATATAGTTTTGGCGAACCTCTTCCTCGTTTTGAACCTTCTTTTATTTGCGGCGGAGGCACTTTGATCTGGCGGGAGTGTTTCAACTCTTTCGTCCAGTCGTCGGCGTTTGGCTTTTTCAAATATGGCCATCTCACGCTCCCGATCAGCTTTGCTTTTCGAAAGAGCTTCATTCAGGAATGCATCAATCATTTCGTCTGATGGCCCTAGAAATTCCGGCTCAGGATCTGCCCCCAGTTTCTCTGTGTAAGGAGCTTCCTCATTGTCTATTGACGAGTGAGAGATCACATGGCAGCTTGCTACGTAATCTTCAGATTCATCCGACGAGTCTTCTCCATCATCTCCGTCCTCAAGTACGTGGTTGAGAAACTCTTGGAGTGTGACTGGAGTCCGCGCCTTCTGGTTGTACTCTTCCAGCGCGTCAATCTGCTTTTGCAGGTCCATGCGCTTGTCACCAGACTTCACGGGCTTCTTGGATTTTTTCTTCTTCTTCGAAGATTTCGACGGCTGGGTGTGAGTGCTTTGGCTATCACCACCGATCTTTGGAGTTGGACGCGGTTTTAGCATTCCTTCGATGATCTCGGGTTCGAGCGGATTTTTCCACCTGATCGCCGGGCATGTTTGGAGATCTTTCAGCATTCTTTTCGTCTTGGCTGAAAGAGCGACCTCCCATGGAGCTTCTTCTACAAAAGAGCATGATGCCCCCGGTGTATCCATCTTCTTGGGAGTGTGTGGCCGAGGCGGGTTCACCTTCCAATTCTCAGATAATACGAATTTTCCCTGTTGGTACTGATCTTCTATCCATCTTTTGAAGATGTAACAATCTTCGATCGGATGACCCAACATTCGGTGATAAGGGCAATAGTTAGGATTGCTAATGTCGCCTGGTTGCGCTGGGCGTCTTGGCTCTGGCAGAGTGATGAGCCTGTTGCGCAGTGCTAGCTCGAATAACCTTTTCGTCTTGTCTCAAGGGAACGAGTAAGGGCGTCTCATTTTATCTTCGAGAGATCGAGTTCTATTATTTTGGCGATCAACTGGTCTCAGACCACTGGGCTACTGTTGAGCATTAGTGACGACGGTCGCTTTCCCCTTTCCCTTCTCGTTCCGCGGCTCCGGCATTGGAGGAAACGGTCTATGACCCATCTGGTCCATTTGGGCCAGTTTGTCGATCAAGGCTTGGAACGTGGTTGGCTTGAAGAACATCATGAATTGGGAAATAGTTGCATGAAGGTCCAGAGTGCCCACGAACATGCCCACCGTCGGCGCTTCTTCGATGCGTTGTTCGCATTTCGACCACAGATTCCGCCATCGTATTGCGTATTGAACACATGTTTCTCATGGCTTCACCCTGGCATTGATCAATGCCGTTATTGGGGTGCGTTCACTAGCACTCGCGAATTGCTGGGTGAATAATAGCTCCATTTCTGCGAAAGTCTTGATGGAGTCGTTTGGAAGTTCAGAATACCATTCGAATGCCGTCTCTGACAAGCTGCCAATAAATTAGCGAAGTAGCAATTTATCATCACCTCCGGTGTTGCCACATAGAGCCCTGAACTGGGCGACATGCTGGTGGGGATTGCCTGTCCCCTTGTATACATGAAATTTAGGGATCGTATATCCCGGCGGGTACTCTATCTGGTCATACCTCCTGGATATGGTCGCCTAGTTTTAACGACTTGGCCGACCGCTTCATTCGCCTGATGAGCTTGTATTTGCTGGGCAATGTAGTCATCCAGAGCGGCCTTGGAGATGGTTTCCTCTTTGGCTGCTGAAAGAGCCGGAGGAGGGTTTGATGTCTCCCCTCTGTCGTCTTCAATGATGATCGGAGGGTCTTCAGCTGGAGGTTCTGGCTGTAACATCATCCCAGCCATGTCTTGGAACAAGAAAGCCATTCATTTTATATTGGCTGCCTGTTCCACAGCCTCTTTTTCTTTCCTCTCGAGCATTCTTCGGAGGAACTCGGAGTTAGTTTCTTGTTCCCGACGCCGCTCCGAGGTCTCTGGATTTTCTTTTGGCCCAGTGAGTGCGGCCATTGCAGTCATCATTTCCTGAAGCTTCTGTTGCTGCTCCTGGGATTTTGTCATGGATCGGGTGATCGGTCGGTGGCCCGTCGAAGTGCGGCTTTCCTCTTTTCCGGAAGCTATATAAACAGTATGCACCATTATAACCCCAGATTTGGGGCGTTTGGGCTCGGTGTCTTTGTGGTCTCCCGTAGTCACAGGGGCTTTTTCTGGCCTCCTTCACTTTTGAGCAGTTGACGTTGAGGGAGCCGTTGCAGTGGGCACCCAAACAGCTGTTGTCTTTTGTGGCTTGGCAGGACGGTTCTCTTCCTGCTGAACCTTCAGCTTTTTCTGTCGGCGAGGGTAATCTTGATTAATTACTGAGTCCTGAACCTGTCGCCAGACTTTGTAAATTTTGGAGGACAGCTGCTGAGGGGGCTGCTCCGGCTTCGCCTTCGGTGCATTCTCCATGGGTAGAGAAGACCATTTCAGTACGGCGGTGGGTGAATTCCTGCGCACCCTGTTCAGCAATTCAAAGCTGTTCTCAGTTGGAACAGCAGCATTGACTTCCACCGTCAGGGCTGGTGGAGTTAGCCCAGAGGGGGAGTTGCCCCCAGCCTTCCTTACTCGGCGCCAGTGGCGACGTCGAGCGTGTCGAGCCGTTGGGATTATTTCAGCTTTAGGGGTGACTTCGTCATGCCCCCTGTTCTGGTGAGCACTGCTGGTACCAGCCTCTTGAGGACCGTCGTCCGTCGAGCAGCAGTATCCAATCTATCAAAGACAGACCTTTGAGCAAGAACAAGAGCCGGGGTGGCCAACCTCGTAAAGACCGATCCCTTGACGGGAGAAGCTTCTTTAGTGACCTCAAGAGCAGGAATGGCTATCCGTTTCGGGATGGCCGCTTCAGGTATCGTGGGCTTCTTGACGGGCCCATTGGAGTTCAGGCTCAGCATATCGAAGACTGATCCTGTTGGCTTGACATCGGATGACCCATTGAGAGGGGCCGTGGTAGTAGTGAGCCGATCAAAGACCGACTTCTTTTGCGCTTCTTGCGGCAGCGGGATGTCAACACTCACTGGTGGGAGCATGGTCCCGAAAAACAACCCGGTGGTAGCCTGCGTTACCTTGCTCTACCGGCATTGTGAACAGGGAGGCCGCCTGGGGCCCGTAAGTTACACCTCCAGATGAGGTGGAACGGAAGTTGCAGTTGCAGCTGGAACATTTCGTGCAAGTAGACGCCATTGATTTTTCGTTTTCTGCACCGAGCAAGACACAAAATCTTAATACCTCGAACCCAAGGGCAACCATATCAAACCGCGATTCGTTCGCGAATACGACACATGAAGTGTAGAGTGGAAAGAGGAAAAGGTCCCACCGGGCGTGCCAGAATCTGTTCCCCTCCGAAAGACGCACGAAGACGCGGCGGACGTCTTGCTTGAATTTCGGGGCAGATGCTAATTGGTGCTATCCGTCTACCTCTCCGAAAATGCCAAGTTGATTTATGGCACCGTATATCGAAGGTTTAAATGGATGCGGCCGATGTTGCAGACTTCATCAGATTCCCTCTCATTTGAGGGGGTTTTTTATTTTGGGGACGCTCTTCCCTGCAGGCGCAAGCCCCTGCAGTTAATTACGCTACTGCATCGCGGTAACCACTTTCTCCTTCTCCAGATGGTCACTTTGTGTCATGGGTGTTTGTTTTGTTTTTGGTTTCCCGTGGATTGTATACGGAGACTAATTTATGTTGTCGTCCGTAGGGCGTAGATTAGTCCAAATCCGTATTTTCTTAGATTTGGGTTTTGGTGGTTGGGTTTAAGAATACGTTAATCTCATTTGAGACTAAGATCAACTTAAACATTTGTTAAGGATACGTTAGTCTAATTTCTAGACTAATATCAACTTAACAGGATCATTTAGATCCAACAAGAGAGCATTTGGCCTCTGTTGTTTAGTTTAGGGACATTGCGGTCGATTAGTTTAAGAACATTACGGTCCAATGTTAGTTTAAGGATATTTCGGTCCAGGTTAAGGACATCATAGTCCGTGAGTTTAAAGACCTCACAGTCAAGATTAAGGACATCATAGTCCATGGGCATAAGGACCCCACAGTCTACGTTAAGGACATCGTAGTCTGTGGGCTTAAGGACCCCACAGTCCAGGTTAAGGATGTTCCCCTCCGAATGGCGGCCGCGACATGACGTCTTGCCTGAGATTCGGGGCAAATGCTAATTGGTGCTATCCGTCCACCTCTCCGAATATGCCAAGTTGATTTATGGCACCGTGTATCGAAGGTTTAAACGGATGCGTCCAATGTAGCAGACTTCGTTAGATTCCCCCTCGCTTGAGGGGTTTTTGATTGTGGGGACGCTCTTCTCTGCAGGCGCAAGCCCCTGCAGTTAATTACGCTACCGTATCGCGGTAACCACTTTCTCCTTCTCCAGATGGTCACTTCGTGTCGTGTGTGTTTATTTTGTGTTTAGTTGCCCGTGGATTGTATACGGAGACTGAGTTATTCGTCGCCCGTAGGGCGTAGACTAGTTCAAATCCGTATTATCTTAGATTTGGGTTTGGGGGTTTTGGGTTTAAGGATGCATTAGCCTCATTGAGGACTAAGATCAACTTAAACGTTTGTTAAGGATACGTTAGTCTAGTTTTCAGACTAAGATCAACTTAACGGGATCGTTTAGATCCAACAATAGAGCAATTAAGGGAGCCCTGTTGTTTAGTTTAGTGACATTGCGGTCAATAGGTAGTTTAAGGACATTGCGGTCTAATGTTAGTTTTAAGACGTTGCGGTCAAGGTTAAGGACATCATAGTCCGTGGGTTTAAGGACTCCACAGTCCAATGTTAGTTTTAAGACATCACGGTCAAGGTTAAGGACATCATAGTCCATGAGTTTAAGGACCCCACAGTCCGTCGTTAGCTTTAAGACATCACGGTCAAGGTTAAGGACCTCATAGTCCATGAGTTTAAGGACCCCACAGTCCGTCGTTAGTTTTAAGACATCACGGTCAAGGTTAAGAACCTCATAGTCCATGAGTTTACGGACCCCACAGTCCGTATCAATATGTGGTCATCGGGACCCGTCACCTCTTTGAAGACGTTGAGGAATTACAACGCTAAGTATCAAAGGAGTGAAGAGATGTACCCTTAAACCGAGGTACATTAAATAATCTTTGGCCCAATTTGGAACCAAGACCAATTAATTATATTATAAGCCCATTGGCTCAGTTGAATTTGAATTGAGGACTTATGGCCAGCTTGGGCTAAGTCCAATCATGTTTAGGATATTGGCCCTCTGTTGGTCCATCAGAGGGGAGGCTTTGCCTCTAGACACTTAACCAATGGGGCTAAGGTTAGTGTTAAACACTAAAGATCAATCTGTGTTGAACACTGGGAATAAGATGAACAAGTTAGTGTTAAACACTAAAAGATAATCAGTGTTGAACACAGGGAACAGAGTTTTCAAATTAGTGTTAAACGCTAAGACAAATCAGTGTTAAACACTGGGAACAAAGATCTCAAATCAGTGTTAAACACTAAGACAAATCAGTGTTAAACACTGGGAACAAATCACCAGTTTGAGGCTAAATATTGTAAGAGAAGAGATCTCGTGGGGGTACGTGATGGCATCCAAAAGGTGGGGCCAGATCCCCCTCATTTTGTTATACAGATAAGTGTGTAACACTTTTTATTCTGACAGCCATCACGTGTCAGCACGTGATGGGGGCTCACGCTTTGGTCTGTTAGAATGCTCATTAGGGGTCACATGTTGACACGTGAGGGCGCCCCAGAGTCTCTTTTCTTTTGCTTTTTCTTTGCGCGTTTTGGGGGTCACGTGAAGCACGTGAGGCGTTGCCTCAAAGTTCTTTTCTGTAGATCTTTGCAGGGTTCACGTGGTAGCACGTGGCTCTGGTTCTGTGCATATTTTAAAGATCTGTTCATCTTTTAAGAATTAAATTCTTCACAGGATTAAACCCTAGCAGTAAACTTTAGAGGAATTAAATTCCTATTTTCTTTTTGAAGAATTATATTTTTAGATGGAGTTAAACCCCGGATTTTCTTCTGTAGGAATTAAATTCCTGATGTATGTGAAGAACTGAATTCTATCATAGGGTTAAACCCTAATTTCTTCTTTCTTAAGGGAATTGTTATTTTGACAGAATTAAGTTCTTAACTAGGCCCTGGTTCTGCTCATTTTGAAGGAATTAAATTCCTACGACATAGGGTTAAACCCTAATTTTATTTTAAAGGAATTAAATTCCTATAGTTCTATGAGAATTAAATTCTCAAACTTCCATTCCCTCCCTATACTTTGGATCTGCATGGCAGGATCTCAACCCAATGATAATTAAATTCTCAATTCATGGGGAGATGTGCACTTTGCAGATCCTCCACTAAAGAGAGAACTAAGTTCTTCTTTTTAATATAAAAGTTAAACTCTTTTGAGAATTAAATTCTCTTTTGAAGCCTCTCTTTTCTTACCTAGGGATTTTCTTTTGCAGAGAATCAAATTCTTCCTTCTGAATTTTCAATATTCCAAAGCTCTATCTTCCCCTCTCTGTATCTCTTAGCTCCTATTTATAGGAGAAGGAGCAGAATCAATTAGTTTTGGTGAATCATTCATTGAGGGATTTGATTTGTATTCGTTAGAGATTTGATTTGCATTCATCATTCATTTGGACCTTTGGATTATTAGGTGAATTTTATTCACCATTTGATTTTAAATCCAAAGATATTCCTTTGTTATTTCGGTTAGATTTTCAGGGGAAATCTTTCCAAGTTCAAGATTTTTCCATAGATAGGTGATATTTAATCACCTTTAAATCTTTAATCCAATCGGTTCCAAATAATCATTCTCCTTTGAAAAGATTTGAATGCTGTTCAGAATTTAATTCTGTTAAATAGATAGGCTTTGAAAGCCGGTCATGTGTGGCCACGTGACCTTTGGTCACGTGTAAGCACGTGACCCCTGGAACTAGCTTTTCTTCTCCTTTTTGCGCTCTGTTTTCTGGCCGCTGCTCAACCGTCACGTGCCAACACGTGACCCCTGGTCACGTGTGAGCACGTGACCTTTTCTGAAGCCTTTTCCTTGATTTAGTCAGGGAACCGATGTGCTTTTGCTACTGTTTTAAACGTCACGTGCCGACACGTGACTGCTGGTCACGTGCTAACACGTGATGCCTCCTCTGTAAACTTTCCTGATTTTAAATCAGGAAACAAATGCCCCCACAGCGTTGTTCTCACGTGTCTGCACGTGAGTGCAACGCTGTCACTTTTGTGACCGTTGGATTCCTCTAGGGATTTGGGGAGACGAAGCATCCCCATCACATCCTATAAATACCCATGTCCTTTCAGAAGAGCCTCCACTTTGCTCATCTTCTTCCTTGCAAACTTTTTCTGAGAATTTAATTCTCTTCTTCCAGAGCTTAGTTCTCTGCCTTGAAACATTTTCAAAGTTTAACTCTGTTTAAAAAGACTCTTTTTCCCTCAGGTAATGGTGATCGATGCACCTTCATTTTGACAAAACTCGCTGGATTTTAAATCCACATCAAGGGCTTCACTCCTTTTTTTCACAAAGAACCCATTTTTTCTTTAAGTTCTTTAACCAAAATGTGAAACCATTTAACCTTCAACAGTAGATCTCTTAGAGTTTAAATGATTTTTAGGGAGATAGTGGTGGTGGTTAAAATTTATGGAATTTAATTCCATCCCAAATTTTTTTTTCTGGGAATTTAATTCTCCTTTTCTTAATAAGGAATTTAATTCCTACGAAGAACTCGGTTTCTTCACATGGAGGCTTCTTAGGGTTTCTTTGCCCTCGGTTGTCCTTCTGTAATCAATGCAGCAGAAGCTTTATAACAATTCTCATGACCTTTATTTCAGGTATTATGGATGCCCATATGTACGGTCTTGACGAAATCATTTCTTATGGGAACATTCGTGCACTGGGCCGCAGTCAGAACCAGGAGTTCACTAACGCTCAGTGTACTGAGATTATGAGCCGCTTTGACGAGTACAACCATCGGCTACTCCCCCATCGCTCTCCTATTTTGAGACTCATCGTGCTGGTGATTTGGGAGGCGCTTCCTTTTTTCTGTGCCGGTGTACCGCTTAGGGCATTGGACGCTGCTGAGGACAAGATACATTCGGTGTATCTGATGAGTCTAATCTCGAAGAGAAGGCGCGACAACCTTATTGATCTCTTGCACCAGGCATTTCAGCAGTCGGCCGTACTTGCCGCCTATCGGAGGGTGGAGGACATTCGCGAGGACCCCGACGCTTGTGATCGTGAGAGAAAACATACTCGGGAGGTTCGAAATGCTTGGAGGATTTTGGACAAAGTTAAGCTTGAGTTTCTCAATCCGTGCCCCGTGTCTGAGGTCTTACCATTGTAAACGTGTTCTCTTTATTTTGTATGAACTTCTTAAAGTATGAATGATAAGTTCTATTATGTCTTTGTATGTTTGCATGCCTTTCTGTGGGATTTTATCAGTTCGCTATTGTTGTTGTTGGCGCTTCTAATATGCAGGGTGCTAATCCATTTTCTAGTGCACGTCGAGTTTGGGGCTCGCGTGCTCCACACGTGGGGTCCTTTTGATGAGACTGTTCAAAAAACTTTCCAACGCCATATTTTTAGTGCACAATATCAGATGCAGAAAAGTAGCCTTGGAAATAGTTCTATCTCCTTGATATCCGATGCTTTTCCTTTTTTAGGCCTTGGGAATAGTTTTAACATGCAAAATTTTCTGCGCTCAACACTTAATGCACCTCTTTATATCTGAGGCCATAGCCTTCTTTTCTCTTCACAAAGATTTATTTTCATTTTGGTGTGATTTGTCTTGAGAAACAACCGAGCACCATGGCCTGTAATCGCCCTCATGCTCGTCGATAGCCATGGGAAGTTCCTATCGAGGAGATGATCCCCCGCTTCGCCACCCGATTGGAGGATCCCCTCCTTACCAACGACGAATGCGACTCCGCGGCGTATGAACTCTCGATCCGCAGGGGGTCTCCTCTCCCAATGGGCTCCCTCTGGCTCCGGATGATTCTTGCTGCCGTGCTTGCCGACGTCCCTCCTCACCCGGCGGAGATGACCCTGGCGATGCTTGACGCGGCCGAAGAAAAGCTCGAGGGCTTTCACGAAGCGTACCTAATCACTCAAGCTTTGAAAGATCGCTCGGTTCACCTTTTAAGCGAAATAAGAGCCCGTCGGGCTGTTATGTCTGCTTTTGCAGACGAACATGGCGCCAACGGTGGGGAGCGACTCCTCGCGAGAATCGGCGCTTTGACGTGTTGGAGAGAGCGGAGAGAGAGATGGAGAATTTTGTCTTTTGTTTTGTCAACCCTTGCGCTACTGATCCATTATTCGGCGACTTTTTCCCGCTAGTGTAGTACCTTCAAATTAGTTTTCGCTTGCTTTACCTAGAACTTTAATGTGTGTTGGGTATCCGTATGTATGTTTTTTCTTGCATAAATGAACTTTGTGTTCTTCCCATGAGAATTTTCTTTAATTGCGAACATTGTTACTATGTTGCATGCATATCCGAGCTTCGGGTATTATTTCTTTTCGGATATTCATATAGTCGCGAACGCATGCTTGATAGGATAAACGTCGGAAATTTTCTCGTTGCTTTTCATACCAGGTGATGTGAGCGTGTTTTAGATCGACTATCGCTGTCGACCGGAAGCCCATTTATACGGTTTTGAGCGTGTATGTCCCGTTTCCAAGGTTGTGGTCACGAAAGTGAGCTTACATGGCTTGATAGAGCGACACGTGGCGAACATATTGTCGTGCGAGAAAAAGGCTCGGCTGTAAATTTTCGGAGAGGGAGCTGGCTTCTAAGGTGCTGAGCGAGCTTCCAGCTAATCTTACCGCCAAGGCCAACAATGCATATGAACTCTGGCGGGTGCTTCAGGAGTCCATCAAAGAGGTGGTGACTCTTGATAAAGCTGCCACGTTCACTCGTGAGAGGGTCGAGGCTCATAAGGTCACCGAGAAAGAGCTTGAAGGCCGGCTCGCTTCGTATCAGGCTCAGCGGGCTCAGGCGGAGGCCCGTCTTCTGGCGATCCTGAATCATGAAGCCGTGGCCCAGCAAAAGCGGGATGAGCTAGCGAAACTGCTAAATCGCCCGCCGGCTTAAAAAAACTTGTATCTTTTCCTTTCTTTTTGTAGATACTCATGGATGAGAGGATTTTCTTTTTGTTTCTTTCATGAATTGTACTTTGTATCCATTTTGGTTTATGAATAAAAGATACATTTTTCTTCTCAATGGTGTGTCTCTTTTCATTGAATGTGTTTTGCGGACAATTTATCTTGATCTCCTTGCAGGGCAGCGATGGCTTAGGATTCAGGGTTAAGATCTGCTTCCTAAGACTTTTGTGCTTTATGAGCCACGAGGGTCTCATAAAGAGTTTTTCTCCCTATGGGTCGAGAGGATCCCATAGGTGTAAGTTCTTCTTAAGAATTGTGAGGATTCTTAAGCGGGTTTTCCCTTGAGAGTTGTAAGGATCTCACAAGAGAGTTTTTCTTCCTTACAGGTCGTGAGGACCTGCAAGTGCTGGATGTGGTCGCCCTTATCCGTGTTTCACGGGGTCAGGGGTTGCTCAAAGTATCGTAGTTTAAAGACGTCGCGGTCAAGGTTAAGGACGTCATAGTCCGTGGATTTAAGGACTCCACAGTCCGATGTTAGTTTTAAGACATCACAGTCAAGGTTAAGGACGTCATAGTCCGTGGATTTAAGGACTCCACAGTCCGATGTTAGTTTTAAGAAATCACGGTCAAGGTTAAGGACCTCATTGTCCGTGGATTTAAGGACTCCACAGTCCGATGTTAGTTTTAAGACATCACGGTCAAGGTTAAGGACCTCATAGTCCGTGGATTTAAGGACTCCAGAGTCCGATGTTAGTTTTAAGACATCACGGTTGAGGTTAAGGACCTCATAGTCCGTGGATTTAAGGACTCCACAGTCCGATGTTTGTTTTAAGACATCACGGTCGAGGTTAAGGACCTCATAGTCCGTGGATTTAAGGACTCCACAGTCCGATGTTAGTTTTAAGACATCACGGTCAAGGTTAAGGACCTCATAGTCCGTGGATTTAAGGACTCCACAGTCCGATGTTAGTTTTAAGACATCACGGTCGAGGTTAAGGACCTCATAGTCCGTGGATTTAAAGACTCCATAGTCCGATGTTAGTTTTAAGACATCATGGTCAAGGTTAAGGACCTCATAGTCCGTGGATTTAAGGACTCCACATCCAATGTGTGGTTGCGAGGACCCGTCACCTCTTTGAAGACGTTGAGGAATTACAACGCCAGGTATCAAAGGAGTGAAGAGATGTACCCTTAAACCAAGGTAGAATCAGTACGGAATCAGGGTGGTTGATCGTTAGTTTTAAGACATTACGGTCGAGGTTAAGGACATCATAGTCCGTGGATTTTAAGGACTCCACAGTCCGGTGTTTGCTCTGGATGCTTCACACGGGTTCACTGCCGTGCTTGGCGAGGACCAGGATCCGCTCTGGACGTTTTCCACGGGGTCAAAGAGTGACGTTATCCACGTTCCACGTAACCAGGAATTTTGCACTAGATGCTTCACACGGGTTCACTGCCGTGCTCGGCGAGGACTAGGCTCCGCTCTGGATGCTTCACATGGGTTCACTGCCGTGCTCTGCGAGGACCAGGATCCGCTCTGGACGTTTTCCACGGGGTCAAAGAGTGACGTTATCCGCGTTCCACGTAACCAGGAATTTTGCACTAGATGCTTCACACGGGTTCACTGCCGTGTTCGGCGAGGACTAGGCTCCACTCTGGATGCTTCACACGGGTTCATTGCCGTGTTCTGCGAGGACCAGGATCCGCTCTGGACGTTTTCCACAGGGTCAAAGAGTGACGTTATCCGCGTTCGACGTAACCAGGAATTTTGCACTAGATGCTTCACACGGGTTCACTGCCGTATTCGGCGAGGACTAGGCTCCGCTCTGGATGCTTCACACGGGTTCACTGCCGTGCTCTGCGAGGACCAGGATCCGCTCTGGGCATTTTCCACGGGGTCAAAGAGTGACGTTATCCGCGTTCCACGTAACCAGGAATTTTGCACTAGATGCTTCACACGGGTTCACTGTCGTGTTCAGCGAGGACTAAGCTCCGCTCTGGATGCTTCACACGGGTTCACTGCCGTGTTCTGCGAGGACCAGGATCCGTTCTGGACGTTTTCCACAGGGTCAAAGAGTGACGTTATCCGCGTTCCACGTAACCAGGAATTTTGCACTAGATGCTTCACACGGGTTTACTGCCGTTTTTGGCGAGGACTAGGCTCCGCTCTGGATGCTTCACACGGGTTCACTGCCGTGTTCTGCGAGGACCAGGATCCGCTCTGAACGTTTTCCATGGGGTCAAAGAGTGACGTTATCCGCGTTCCACGTTACCAGGAATTTTGCACTAGATGCTTCACACGGGTTCACTGCCGTGTTCGGCGAGGACTGGGCTCCGCTCTGGATGCTTCACACGGGTTCATTGCCGTGTTCTGCGAGGACCAGGATCCGCTCTGGACGTTTTCCACGGGGTCAAAGAGTGACGTTATCCGCGTTCCACGTAAGCAGGAATTTCGTTGATTGTATTCACATTTCACGGAATTGGGATTTGACTTTTCGGTGATCAGGATATCGCCGAGCCATGGAACTGGGAGTTGCCGCTGTTCCGTTTCTCTTGAAGTCGTGTTCGTTGTTACGAGACGAGTGCTGAGATGATCTCTAAGTCATTCGCGGCCCGTCGAGATTTTTCTTCTTCTTATGATGAAACTTGGGGAAGAAGTATGATCCCTTTTTTATTTACGCCCTTGGATTGTATACAGGGTGTGATGGAACATCACCTGTAGGGCATAAATTAAAACTCTTTTTATTTTATTTTATTTCTTTTTCCGCGATGCTCTATCATTTCAGCTTTTATATCGCGGAGGTCGCGATTGCCCTATCATTTCGGCTATTTTTCGCAGTGCTCAATCATTTCGGCTATTTATTTCATTTTTACTCGCTGTTTTTTATTGCGAGTTGCCTCATCATTTCGGCTATTTTGCGTGCATACATTTTTACTTGCTGCTTTTTATTGCAAGTTGCCCCATCATTTCGGCTATCTCGTATGCACGTGCGGCCTACTGGCTTTTCGCCATAAACCTGCAATTAGACACAGATTTTGGCATCAGTCCCGCTACAGCTGGAATATGGCCAGGAGTGAATCATCATCTGACTCTGTCGATGTTGAACAAAGGTGGCTTAGCAAACAGGGTTAGGGTCCCGTCGACTAAGGCTTTTGACTTCATAAGCCGTAAGGGTCTCACGAAGGTATTTCTCCTTACAAGTCATGAGGATCTCGTAGGTGTATTTTCTCCCTAGGAATCGTGAGGATTCCTAAGTGTATGTTCCTCTGTAATTCGTAAGGATCTTACAAGAGGGCTTTCTCCTTATAAGTCGAGAGGACTCATAAGGGTTGTTCACCATAGGGACATACCCCTAGTCACGGGTGGGACTTTGCTGGGGAGATGCTTATTCGCGCCCGTGGATTGTATACAATATGAGCCGCTTGTAGGGCAATGTCGAAGGTTGTGAGGGATTTTGCTTAAGCACAGGTTTAGGTCTCTGTAACTTAAGACTTTCAAGTCTTATGAGCCGTGAGGGTCCCATAAGAGAGTTCTCCTTGCGAGTCGTGAGGATCTCGCAAGTGTATTTTCTCCTTAGGAATCGTGGGGATCCCTAAGTGTGTTACTCTCTTGTGAGTCGTAAGGATCTCACGCGGGTGGTTTCTCCTTACAAGGTCGTGAGGACCCTGCAAGTGTCCTTTAACGAGGTTGCGCCCTTTCGGGTTTTCACAAACGCTCGCCGGTAGTCCTGCTGTTTTTACTCACGGAGCCCTTTCGGCTTTTCATCCGTGCCCTTTTTGCTTATGGACATACCGTTTTTTATTATATATTTTTTTTCTTCTTTTTTTTTTACGAGGTCACGCCCTTTTGGGTTTTCACGAACACTCGCCGGTGGCCCTGCTGTTTTTACTCACGGAGCCCTTTCGGGTTTTCATCTGTACCCTTTTTGCTTACGGACGTACCGTTTTTATTTTTTTGTTATTTTTTTATTTTTTTATTTTTTTTTATCTCGTCAGCCTAAGGATGCCGCGGTAGTAGTTTTAAGGACGTTTCGGTCCGTCATTAGTTTAAGGACGTTTCGGTCCGTCTTTAGTTTAACGACGTTTCGGTCCATCGTTAGTTTAAGGACAGTTCGGTCCGTTAAGGAGAGGGCCGGCTACTACTTATAGAGCTTTGAGCTCTAGAAAGATAGTGAGCGGACATAGTCGTCGTCATCTATCATTGACCTAGGCTGTGGCTCATTAAGCGTAGCATTTCTTTAGGAAGCGGCCGTTTATTGGCCTGAAAGGCCTTTCACCGTGCATGTCCATGAGTAGATATGCCCCACCCTGGTAGACCTTATCTATGATGTACGGGCCTTCATAGTTTGGCTCGAATTTTCCCCGCTTGGCGCGATTGGGGATCATAGGCCTTTTGACCACTAGCACGAGTTCGCCTTGGCGGAATGTCCTCGGTCGGGTCAATCTTTCATATGAGAGCGTCATCTTTGCTTTGTAAGCCTCCAGATTTTGTTGCGCTATGAGCCGGGTTTCATCAAGGGCGTCAAGCTCCTCAAGCCGAAGGTGGACATTTTCTTCGTTCGTCAGCTCGCAGTGGACTGCCACTCGTAGAGACGGTAGCTCTATCTCAAGGGGGAGTACTGCTTCCGTACCGAATACCAATGCGTATGGCGTTGTGCTCGTGGCCGTCTTGAACGTAGTTCGGTACGCCCAAAGAGCCTCTTGCAGTCTCTCGTGCCAGTCCTTCTTATTTCGGGACACCATCTTTTTCATGATCTTTGTCAAGGTCTTATTGAAGGCCTCAGTTAGACCGTTAGCTCACGGATTATAAACCGAGGAATATCTCCAGTCTATATTGTGTTGTTGCGTGAAGCGACTGATCTTGTGGCTTCTGTAAGCTGGCCCGTTATCGGAAATGATCCGTCGCGGAGTTCCAAACCGATAAATGACGTGCGTCTTGAAGAAATGGAGGATATTCTCCGTCTTCACTTCCCTCAACGGCACTGCCTCTGCCCATTTGGAGAAGTAATCAGTCGTCGCCAAGATGAAACGATGTCCCCTGGACGATGCTGGTTCGATGGGGCCGACTATGTCAGTTCCCCACATTTCGAATGGCCAGCTAGCCACCGTTGGATGGAGTGAATTTGGATGCTGGTGGATAAAGTCCCCATGGATTTGGCATGAGTAGCATTGCTTCGCATATTCGAGGCAGTCCTGGATCATCGTGGGCCAGTAGTAACCCATCCGTTTAATTTTTAACTTCATCTTCGGGCCTGCTTGATGAGAACCACAGATTCCGTCATGAACTTCCTGAACGACTCTTTCTGCTTCGTCAAGTCCTAAGCATCTTAGCCATAGAAAATCAAACGATCTCTTGTATAGAGTATCGTTGACGAAAGCGAAAGATAGAGCTCATTTCATGAGCTGATGTCTTGAGGACGCTTCTTCGGGCATTCGGTGGGACTTAAAGTAGTCTATGAAGACTTCCCTCCAGTCCTCAGCCTTCTCACGGTCTTTTATTTGTAGGGTCGTCTGCTCAGTCGCTCCCTTTTCTTCGTATGATTCCGGAGGTATTTCTGCCGGGGCGAGCACTCGACGACTTTGTACCACGATTCTGACGTCATCGAGGTTCTCGTCAGCCAGTTCTTTAGCGAGCTTAGCTAACGCGTCTGCTTTGCTATTTTCCGCGCGTGGTATACTTTCCAAAGTATAGGAGGGAATTTGGGTCAACAGTTGTTGCACCTTTTCACCGTACTTTACCAACTCCGGTTTGCACGTTTGGTAGTCGTCGTTTACTTGACTAACGACCAGTTGAGAATCCCCATATATGAGGAGGTTTTCAATTCCCGTGTCAATGGCGATCTCGAGGCCTGCTATCAAAGCTTCGTATTCGGCTTCATTGTTCGTCCTCGGTTCTGTTAAGGAGAAAGCGAAGCGCATTATCCCTCCTTGTGGAGTTACGAAGATGAGGCCTACCCCCGATTTGATCATTGGGGTACTTTGTTTGCGCTTCTTTACGGAGGACGCTCCATCGAAATAAAGTTCCCATCAGGTATCACCACCGTCGATCGCGTCAAACGCATGTTCGTCTGGCAAATCGCAATTCAAAGGAGAATCGGCGGGTATCGGATGCTCAGAGAGGAAGTCGGCAATGGCCTGGCCTTTCACTGCCTTGAGAGGTTGATAGGTTATCGAGAACTCCATCAAGAGCAGGGCCCATTTAGCGAGCCGTCCCGTTAGTATGGCCTTTGACATTAAATACTTAAGAGGGTCCACCTTCGAAATGAGACGGACCTCATGCGCCAACGCATAGTGCCTGAGCTTTGTTATCGCGAAGATTAACGCCAGGCAGTGTTTTTCGATAGGGGAGTAATTGCTTTCTGCCCCCAGCAGAACTCGACTTAAGTAATAAAGAGCTCTCTCCTTCCCTTGATCATTCTCTTGTGCCCATAATGCGCCTAAGGAACCTTCGAGGGCTGTTGTATAAAGAATAAGAGGCTTTCCCTTGACCGGAGCAGCTAACACCGGCGGGTTCTGCAGGTATTGCTTGATCTCGTCCAGTGCGCCTTGGCATTTATGGTCCCAGACGAACGGAGTTCCCTTCTTCATCAGGTGGCTGTAAGGACGGCACTTGCCTGACAGGTTGGCGATAAACCGCCGGATATACGCGAGCTTTCCTTGGAGAGATCGCAGCTGTTTGAGAGTCCTTGGCGGTGGCATCTCCATGATCGCCTTGATCTTTGACGGATCTATTTCGATACCCCGGTGTCGGATGATGAATCCCAAGAATTTGCCCGAGGAAACTCCGAATGCACACTTGAGAGGGTTCATCTTCAAGTTGTATTTTCAAAGTCGTCGAAATACAGTCTTTAGATGCTCGAGATGTTTCTCATATGATTTGATTTTAACCACGAGATCGTCGATATAGCATTCGACGATTTCATGTATAAGGTCATCGAAGATCTTGGTCATGGCCCTCTGATAAGTAGCACCGGCGTTCTTTAAACCGAAGGGCATCACTTTGTAACAAAATATCCCTAGAGGGGTCCTGAAGGCGGTGTGCTTCTGGTCTTCAGAATGCATCTTTATCTGATTATACCCTGATGAGCCATCCATGAAGGAGAAAACCTCATGAGTAGATGTATTGTCTATCATCAGTTCGGTGACTGGCACCGGGAAATCATCCTTCGGGCAGGCTTTGTTGAGATCCCGAAAGTCCACACATATGCGTACTGTCCCATTCTTTTTCATTACCAGGACGATGTTGGCGACCCAGTCAGGATACTGTACTTCCTGGATAAACCCCGAATCGATCAGCTTCTTGACTTCGGCGTTAATGCTCATCTCAAGCTCGAGCCGCATCCTTCTCGGTGCCTGCTTGACTGGCTTGATATCCGGGGATATTGCTAATTTATACACAGCAATCTCTGGATCTAATCCCGGCATCTCGGAATAGTTCCATGCGAAGCAATCTTTATGCTGTAGAAGCACGTCCTTTAACGCAGCCACCCTTTCTTCAGATAGCAGCTCGCTAACGAATATCGGTCGCGGATCGTCTGCCGATCCCAACTCAATCTTCTTGAGGTTATTTGCAGTAGTATGTATGCCATATTCCAGCTCTTTCGGAGCCGGTAGAAATTCTGAGATTACCTCATTGTCATTGTTTTCGAAGCACCAAGGGAGCTCATCTATGTCCTCGGGCTCTTCTTTCAATATTGTAATCATGTGACAGGTGCGAATTCGCTTCCAAGATCGATGTGGATCTGGTTCTACTCTTGAGGCTTTGGGTTTGTGCTTTTGTGGCAGCGTTACTCTCCAGCTGCTGGATAAAGCAAATCTGCCTTGCTAGTACTGGTCTTCGACCCAGTTCTTGAAGGTAAAGCAGTCTTCGATAGGGTGTCCTATGGCTCGGTGATAAGAGCAATAGCCCAGATGAGAAACTTTGTTATCTTGCTCAGGGTGCTTAGATTTCGGAAGTGCGATCATCTGATGTTTTATAGCGAGCTCGAGTAACTTCTCCGTCTTGTCTCGAGGGAAGGAATACGCTTGACCCATCTTCTTCATGAGGGACGAATCCGGACCGCGCAATGCCCGATCACATGACTCTCTAATTCTGCATCGTTGTTGTCGGCTCATCTTTCCGCTTCTTGACTTACTTCTGCCTCTGCATCGGGCCTTTTGTACAACGGGTTGACAGGGAAGAGCATCTTTGTCTTTTGCAGCCTGTTGAAACAGACGTTGCATCCTGGCCTTCTCATAGATGGCCATCTCGCGGTTGTGGTCTTCCCGAGCCTTTTGACCTGCTTTCCTGATAAGCTTGTCCACTTGTTCTTCAAATGACGGACTCGGCACTTCGCTCGCGGGATCCAGTTTTGACGAGGGGTTAGCATTCGCCGACAGGGTGTCCTCCTCCTCATCGAAGTTATATATGGCGTAGCTGCTGTGGACTCGCTCCCGTTTCCCGGATCTCACATATCTAAGCCCAAGCATTTCCATTCTCCCGTTGGGCAATTTGCACTGAGTCCTAAGGACATTCCAAATCTTGTTGTAGAACTGAGCTTGTCGAACAGTCTGTTTTAAGGGTACTCCTTGGCGCTTCAATAGCCTCCTTAGTCCATTTGGGTAATATCTGGGCAAACGGATGGGTTGGAGCATGTCGAGTGTAGCATCCGCGCCATGCCATATCTCTTTCTCCACTCTTGTTTCTGTGGATTGGTAGAATAGAATCACCTTTTCACCCTTTCGCCTGGGAGGGACGTAAAACGTTTGCGGTCCTGCACATTGTGAGCTTGAAGTGCGTCGAGATCCTTGTAGTGTTTCCACGGCACCATGGTGATTTGCAAACTCTGATCATCGCTAGGGGATGCTTGTATTGACGGCCGACTGGAGAACACGGCATTAACCTCATCTTCCGAGGATCAACATGGGGGCGGACGTTCCCGGGTTGTTGCGTCGAGACGGCCCAGCGTAAACTATCTCTTCTTCTTCTTCGGTATCGCTCCCGAAAACAGGGATGATGGCGGCGGCTTTGTCCTCCGGCTTGCGACACTTTTCTGTATCCTCGAAGTCTGGCAAAGAGTACTTTGCATCTTCGTACTTGCGGACCTCGTTCACAGAGAATGGGTTCAGCTCACCTGTTACGGTATACTCGAAACCATCCTTAAAGTACTTCATACACTAATGCTGTGTAGAAGGGATGATGTTGTACTCGTGTAACCAAGGACGACCGAGCAAGGCGTTGTAGCAGGTCTTGGCGTCAATGACATGAAACTTGATGTCCGTGACAAGCAGCCCGAAGCGTAGTGTTAATATCACAGATCCGAGAGTCCGTGATGACTGGGAGTCGAAACCGAAGATGGTAATTTTGTCACGAGCGAGGTGCTGCACGCTCATGCAGATTTCCTTCAACACCCGAACATTAAGGAGATTGACGGAGGATCCATTATCAACCAGGATTTTGCCTATCTTGATATCATGGCAATATCCGGAGACGTATAGGGGACGGTTGTGGTCGCACGTCCCGAGGAGAAGTTCTTCGTCTCCGAAAGTGATGTCGGCCATGTGCACTTCTTCCAGTTCATCCTTCATCCTTTCTTCGGCGAGGAAGGCTTGGAATTGTTCGGGTTCTTGTAACACCTTGATTAATTAATCTCACGCTTCTTTTGATAATAGGAGGGCATCAAGAATGCTGAGCTGAGAAGGTAGCTTCCTTAGGTGTGCTAGGATGTTATAGTCCACCTTACCCTTCCTGGGAGGGTCTTTGGCAGTCAACTCTTTCATGACTTGGTCATCTAAGGTGATATCCTAGGCGACCTTTTCCTTATCTTTTCTATCGCGGGTCTGAGATTCTTTTCCGGGAGCGTGCGATTGGGCAGCTGAATGTTTTCGCAGTCCTCTGGTTCTTCCTCTTTCCCTAAAACGGATCCTTTAAAGAGAGGGCCCGGAGCCATTTCTTCATCAGAGTCGCTCCCAAAGGTGAGAACTTGTGACCCTCTGGCGTTAAACATGTAACAGTTGCTGGCAGTTCTTTTGCGCCCTTCGGTCGTACTTCTTCGTTCCCGACGAGTCTTGCGTTTCATGCACTTAAAATGTTGCCGGTGAGCAACATATCCTTGCCACCACATCATAAAAGCGTCGCACTCCTCAGTGGGGTGCGAAATCTTCCGATGATATGCGCAATAATTATGGTGCCTTTCCACTCCATTGAGCGTGTTTTCTTCTGAGGGTGGTAACTTCATTCCCATTGACATGGCTTTGGCAAACTTTTTCCTCGTCTTGAACACGTTTTTATTCGCATCGGATGTCTTTCGATCTGGCGGGAGTGCTTCGACTCTTTCGTTTAGTCGCCTGCGCTTGGCTCCTTCCGATGCAGCCATCTCACGCTCCTGATCGGCTTTACTCTTCAAACGAATCTCGTCTAGAAAGGCGTCGATCATTTCATATGTTGGCCATACAAGTTCTGGCTCAGGCTGTGCCCCCAGTTCCTCAGTGCCAGGAGCTTTCTCATCTTCCGAGTGGGAAATCACATGACAACTCGCCACATATCCTTCGGATTCATCCGATGAGCTCTCTCCATCATCTTCCTTCTGGAAGACATGGTTGAGGAACTCTTGCAGTGTGATGGGAGTCCGCGCCTTTTGATTGTACTCCTCCATCACGTCAATCTGTTTCTGTAAATCCGTGCGCTTGTCTCCAAGCTTCACAGGCTTTTTGGATTTCTTCTTCTTTTTCTTCGAAGATTTTGACGGTTGGGTGTGAGTATTCGGGCCATCACCATGAGTCTTCGTAGTTGGGCGCGGTTTCAACATCCCTTCGATGATTTGAGGTTCAAGCGGGTCCTTCCATTCGACCGCCGGGCACGCATGAAGGTCCCTCAGCATTCTTTTGGTTTTAGTTGACTGCATGACCTCCCATGGAGCTTCTTCAATAAAGGAACAGGTTGCCCCTGGTGCGTCTGTTTTCTTAGCAATGTGAGGTTGTGGCGGGTTTACCTTCCACTTCTCGGACAGCGCAAACTTACCCTGTAGGTATTGATCTTCAATCCATCCTTTGAAGACGAAGCAATCCTCAATTGGATGGCTTACCGTTTGATGGTAAGGGCAGTAGTTGAGGTTATCACCTCACTGGGTTGCGGCGGTCGCCTTGGGTTTGGCAAGTTGATAAGCCTGTTGCGTACGGCCAGCTCGAATAACCGTTTCGTCTTATCCCGTAGGAACGAGTAGGGGCGCTTCATCTTCTCATTATAATACCGGCGTCTTTCTTCCAGTTGATCCGCCAGCTTTGGGGCACTGGGTTGCTGCTGAGCGTTCGCAACGAAGGTTGCCTTCCCTTTACCCTTGTCATTCTGAGGTTCTGGCTTCGGGGGAGACGGTCTGTGACCCATCTGGTCCATCTAGGCCAACTTGCCGATTAAAGCCTGGAACGTGGTTGGCTTAAAGAACATCATGAACTGTGAAATGGTTGCATGAGGATCTAGTGTACCCACGAACATGCCCACCGCAGGCGCTTCCTCAATGCGTTGTTCGCATTTCGACCACAAATTTCGCCAGCATATAGCGTACTGGACCCACGTCTCACCTGGTTTCACCCTGGCATTAATTAACGCTGCTATCGGGGTACGTTCGCTGGCGCTTGCAAATCGCTGAGTGAATAGCAACTCCATTTCAGCGAACGTTTTGATGGAATCGTTCGGGAGCTCAGAATACCACTCAAACGCTGTTTCTGACAAGCTGCCAACGAATTGGCGAAGCAAGAGCTTATCGTCGCCACCAGTGTTGCCACAAAGCGCCCTGAACTGGGCCACATGCTGATGGGGATTGCCTGTCCTCTTGTAGACATGGAATTTCGGGATTGTGTAGCCCGGTGGGTATTTGATCTGGTCATACCAGCTCGGATATGGTCTTCCCGTCCTGACAACTTGACCAGCTGCCTCAGTCGTCTGGTGAACGCGTATCTGTTGGGCTATGTATTCGTCTAGGTTAGCCTTAGATATTGTCTCCTCCTTAGCCGTTGACAGAGCGGGTGGGGGATTTGACGTTTCTCCCATGTCGTCTTCAAGAACGATTGGAGGATCTTTAGCAGGACGCTCTTGCTGGATCATCATACCCACCATGTCCTGAAACAGAAAGGCCATTCGTTGTATATTGGCTGCTTGTTCGGCAGCCTCTTTATCCTTCTTCTCCAATATCCTATAAAGGAACTCAGCGTCAGTTTCCTGTTCCTGGCGTTGATCAGATGACGCTTCGGGGTTTTCTTTCGGCCCAGTGAGTGCGGCCATCGCGTTCATCATATCTTGGAGCTTCTGTTGTTGCTCCTGAGCTTTGGTCACTGACCGTGTAAGCGGTCTATGACCCGTGGATGCACGGCTGTCTTCTTTTCCCAGCGCCATGTATACTGTATGCACCATCATGCCCCCAGACTTAGGGCGTTTCAGCTTATTGTCCTTGATATTTGCTGCGGGAGCGGGGACTTCCTCCGGTCTTCCTCTCTTGTAGGCCGTTGAAGTTGAGGGGGCCGTTGCTTTGAGCACCCAATTGGTCGTCACCTTTCGTTGCTTGATCGGGGAATTTTCTTCTGGCCGACCTTTCAACTTCTTGTGTTGGCGAGAGTAATTAGGATCAATCGCAGATTCTCGAATTTGTCGCCATGTCTTGTAGATCCTGGAGGACAGCGATTGAAGGGACTGCTCCGGCTTTTCTGCTTGCACGGCAGTCTCTACCGGTGGAGGAGATCTTTTGAGCACCGCAATTGGCGAGTTTCTACGTACCATGTTCAGCGGCTCAAAGCGGTTCCCAGTTGAGATAGCAGCATTAACTTCCACCGTTGGAGCTGGTGGAGTTAGCCCAGTGGGGGAGTTGCCCCCAGCTTTTCTTATCCGGCGCTAGTGGCGACGTCGGGCGTGATGGGTTGTTGGGACTGGCTCAGCGATGGATGCGTCTTGCCCCCTGTTCTGGGGAAGGGCTGCTGCCGGTGTCAGCCTCTTGAAGACTGACGTTCGTTGAGAAGCTACAGTTTTCTGAGCGGGAGCGGTAATGGAGCTAGTCAGTCTCGTGAAGACCGACCCTCTGGGAGGAGAAGCTGTCTTGACAACTTCAGGAGCAGCTGTCTTCTTTGGGATGGCCTTCTCAGGTATCATGGGCTTTTTGGCGGGCCCTTTGGAGTTCAGGCTCAGTCTGGTGAAGACTGAAGAATTGGACGACCCATTGAGAGGGGCCGTGGGAGTAGCAAGTCGATCGAAGACCGACTTCTTCGAAGCTTCCGGTACGGGCATTGGGATATAAGTGTTCACCGGCGGGAGCATGGTCCCAAAGAATAGACCGGTAGTAGCTTGGGTCACTCGCTCTACAGGCATAGTGAATAGGGAAGCAGCCTGCGGTCCATATGCTACGCCTCCTGGCGAGGCGGAGCGCTGGTTGCATTTGCAGTTCAAGCAGTTGAACGCCATTGATCCTTTGTTTTCTGCACCAAGCAAAATGCCAAATCTTAATACCTCGCAACCCAAGGGCAACCCTTAACGAACCGCGATTGGTTCGCGAATCATGACGCACGAAGTGTGGAGTGGAAAGAGGAAAAGGTCCCACCGGGCGTGCCAGAATCTGTTCCCCTCCGAATGGCGGCCGCGACATGACGTCTTGCCTGAGATTCGGGGCAGATGCTAATTGGTGCTATCCGTCCACTTCTCCGAAGATGCCAAGTTGATTTATGGCACCGTGTATCGAAGGTTTAAACGGATGCGTCTGATGTAGCAGACTTCGTCAGATTCCCCCTCGCTTGAGGGGTTTTTGATTGTGGAGACGCTCTTCCCTACAGGCGCAAGCCCCTGCAGTTAATTACGCTACCGCATCGCGGTAACCACTTTCTCCTTCTCCAGATGGTCACTTCGTGTCATGGGTGTTTGTTTTGTTTTTGGTTGCCCGTGGATTGTATACGGAGACTAATTTATGTTGTCGCCCGTAGGGCGTGGATTAGTCCAAATCCGTATCTTCTTAGATTTGGGTTTGGGGGTTGGGTTTAAGGATACGTTAGTCTCATTTGGGACTAAGATGAACTTAAACGTATGTTAAGGATACATTAGTCTAATTTTCAGACTAAGACCAGCTTAACAGGATCGTTTAGATCCAACAATAGAGCAATTAAGGGAGCCATGTTGTTTAGTTTAGTGACATTGCGGTCAATAGGTAGTTTAAGGACATTGCGGTCTAATGTTAGTTTTAAGACGTTGCGGTCAAGGTTAAGGACATCATAGTCCGTGGGTTTAAGGACTCCACAGTCCAATGTTAGTTTTAAGACATCACGGTCAAGGTTAAGGACATCATAGTCCATGAGTTTAAGGACCCCACAGTCCGTCGTTAGTTTTAAGACATCACGGTCAAGGTTAAGGACCTCATAGTCCATGAGTTTAAGGACCCTACAGTCCGTCGTTAATTTTAAGACATCACGGTCAAGGTTAAGGACCTCATAGTCCATGAGTTTAAGGACCCCACAGTCCGTATCAATATGTGGTCATCGGGACCCGTCACCTCTTTGAAGACGTTGAGGAATTACAACGCCAAGTATCAAAGGAGTGAAGAGATGTACCCTTAAACCGAGGTAGATTAAATAATCTTTGGCCCAATTTGGAACCAAGACCAATTAATTATATTATGAGCCCATTGGCTCAGTTGAATTTGAATTGAGGACTTATGGCCAGCTTGGGCTAAGTCCAATCATGTTTAGGATATTGGCCCTCTGTTGGTCCATCAGAGGGGAGGCTTTGCCTCTAGACACTTAACCAATGGGGCTAAGGTTAGTGTTAAACACTAAAGATCAATCAGTGTTGAACACTGGGAATAAGATAAACAAGTTAGTGTTAAACACTAAAAGATAATCAGTGTTGAACACTGGGAACAGAGTTTTCAAATCAGTGTTAAATGCTAAGACAAATCAGTGTTAAACACTGGGAACAAAGATCTCAAATCAGTGTTAAACACTAAGACAAATCAGTGTTAAACACTGGGAACAAATCATCAGTTTGAGGCTAAATATTATAAGAGAAGAGATCACGTGGGGGCACGTGATGGCATCCAAAAGGTGGGGCCAGATCCCCCTCATTTTGTTATACAGATAAGTGTGTAACACTTTTTATTCTGACAGCCATCACGTGTCAGCACGTGATGGGGGCTCACGCTTTGGTCTGTTAGAATGCTTATTAGGGTTCACGTGTTGACACGTGAGGGCGCCCCAGAGTCTCTTTTCTTTTGCTTTTTCTTTGCGCGCTTTGGGGGTCACGTGAAGCACGTGAGGCGTTGCCTCAAAGTTCTTTTCTGTAGATCTTTGCAGGGGTCACGTGGTAGCACGTGACTCTGATTCTGTGCATATTTTAAAGATCTGTTCATCTTTTAAGAATTAAATTCTTCACAGGATTAAACCCTAGCAGTAAACTTTAGAGGAATTAAATTCCTATTTTCTTTTTGAAGAATTATATTCTTAGATGGAGTTAAACCCCGGCTTTTCTTCTGTAGGAATTAAATTCCTGATGTATGTGAAGAACTGAATTCTATCATAGGGTTAAACCCTAATTTCTTCTTTCTTAAGGGAAATGTTATTTTGACAGAATTAAGTTCTTAACTAGGGTTAAACCCTGGTTCTGCTCATTTTGAAGGAATTAAATTCCTACGACATAGGGTTAAACCCTAATTTTATTTTAAAGGAATTAAATTCCTATAGTTCTATGAGAATTAAATTCTCAAACTTCCATTCCCTCCCTATGCTTTGGATCTGCATGGCAGGATCTCAACCCAATGAGAATTAAATTCTCAATTCATGGGGAGATGTGCACTTTGCAGATCCTCCACTAAAGAGAGAACTAAGTTCTTCTTTTTAATATAAGAGTTAAACTCTTTTGAGAATTAAATTCTCTTTTGAAGCCTCTCTTTTCTTACCTAGGGATTTTCTTTTGCAGAGAATCAAATTCTTCCTTCTGAATTTTCAATATTCCAAAGCTCTATCTACCCCTCTCTGTATCTCTTGGCTCCTATTTATAGGAGAAGGAGCAGAATCAATTAGTTTTGGTGAACCATTCATTGAGGGATTTGATTTGTATTCGTTAGAGATTTGATTTGCATTCATCATTCATTTGGACCTTTGGATTATTAGGTGAATTTTATTCATCATTGGATTTTAAATCCAAAGATATTCCTTTGTTATTTCGGTTAGATTTTCAGGGGAAATCTTTCCAAGTTCAAGATTTTTCCATAGATAGGTGATATTTAATCACCTTTAAATCTTTAACCCAATCGGTTCCAAATAATCATTCTCCTTTGGAAAGATTTGAATGCTGTTCAGAATTTAATTCTGTTAAATAGATAGGCTTTGAAAGTCGGTCACGTGTGGCCACGTGACCCCTGGTCACGTGTAAGCACGTGATCCCTGGAACTAGCTTTTCTTCTCCTTTTTGCGCTCTGTTTTCTGGCCGCTGCTCAACCGTCACGTGCCAACACGTGACCCCTGGTCACGTGTGAGCACGTGACCTTTTCTGAAGCCTTTTCCTTGATTTAGTCAGGGAACCGATGTGCTTTTGCTGCTGTTTTAAACGTTACGTGCCAACACGTGACTGCTGGTCATGTGCTAGCACGTGATGCCTCCTCTGTAAACTTTCCTGATTTTAAATCAGGAAACAAAGGACATCGTAGTCCGTGAGTTTAAGGACCCCACAGTCCGGTTTAAATACGTCATATTCTATGATATGTATGGTTGTTGGGACTCGTCACCTCTCTGAAGACGTTGAAAGATTACAACGACAAATATCAGAGGAGTAAAGAGATGTACCCTCTAACCGGTGTGAGTTGGTTGAAAGATCTGTAGTCCAATTTAGGACTAAGGTCTGTTAAATATTCATGAGCAGGTGGGCTCAGCTAACATAAGTTGAGGACTTATGGCCAATATTGGGCTAAGTCTAATGAATGTTTAACATTTTTATTCTGGTTATTGAGCCTTTATTGGGGCTTAGCCCTTTTAATAATGCTGAGCCGTAGATCTTGTAATTATTTTGTCTTGTATTGAATGCAGAGCATTCATCAGAACAATTTATGTTCTGACAGCGCAACACGTGGCGCACCAGACGCTTTGCACCAGTCAAAGAGCGCAGCGCGCTTCTGCCAAGTTGCACATATGTGAAGGACACGTGTCGCGCTTAGCACTAAGCGCCAGATGATGGGCGCATTGCGCCAGTTTATGAGTGCTAAGCACTAATTTATAAGCGCATTGCGCTTTCAATTTAGTGGCGCACACGTGAGTGACACGTGGCGCGCTTGGCGCTGAGCGCCAACCCATGAGCGCAGTGCGCTATTTCAGAAGCGCAAAGCGCAAGTTGCATACCTGGTTGACACGTGGCGCATTTTGGTGCTGAGCACCGATCCAGAGAGCGCAGAAGCGCTGTTTAAGAGCGCAAGGCGCATTTCAATAGCGTAAAGCATATTTCAATAGCGCAAAGCGCATTTGATCAATTTTTATGATCCGTGAACAAATTTATGTTCTTTTAAAAGAGACTTTGTCTTAAGATTCAAGAATAACAGTTCTTATTTTTGAAAGGGCTTTGCCTTTATAGATCAGTGATCTGTGTGAAGAATATGTTCTTCTTTTTTATGTGATGAGATCTTTTGATCTTTTTATGAAAGACCTTGGTCTTTGTAGATCTATGATCTTTTAAGAAGATAGTTCTTCTTTTATGAGATGATTTCATCTCTGTGTTCATCATTCATCATCTTTACCTTGAAGAAATAATCTTCGTTCAAGAGCTTGCTCTCTTTCTTTGAATTTTTTCAAAGTTTATGGGGGGTTCCTCTATCTCAGACTTGAAGTCTTGGGGCCTTTATATAGGGCAAGTTGATTTGTTAAATCAGTTAAAGAGATCTTTCTCTGATTGATTTTGGGATGTTTCCCCACCATTGGATCTTTGATCTTAGGGCTTCTGTTTTACAGAAGGCAATCTTCTTGATTTTTAACAAGATTGGAAAATCTTTCCATAACAGAATTTTAATTCTGATTAATTAATGATTTATCATTATTAGATCTTTTGATCTAAGGGTGGGAAATTTTTTTAATTCCAGCGCTGGCGCACCCGTACTTTGCACGTGGTGCGCTGCTCAGAGCGCGGCGCACTTTACGCTAGCGCACCTGTGTTTGACACATGGTACGCTGCTCAGAGCGCAGCGCAGCCTGCGCTAGCACACCCATATTTGACACGTGGCGCGCAGCGCGCTTAGCGCTAGCGTACACATGGTGCACTGCCTAGAGCGCAGCACACCTAGCACTAGCGCATCCGTGTTTGTCACGTGGCACGCAACGCGCCTAGCGCTGGATCTGAAGCGTTGCTTCAATTTTTGAATTTTGAATTTCAAAACAGAGCTTTAGTCTGATTGGGGGAAACAAATGCCCTCCCACCGTTGCGCTCACGTGGCCCTACACGTGAGTGCAGCGGTGGCAGCATCTGCGCCCTTAGATCAACTCAGAAGTTGAAGAGGCGTTTCAATGCCTATAAATAAGACCTTTGGTCCCTTAGATGATTTTCATATTTTTCTCTGAGAATTATCTCTTCTTGTAATATCTGGGCAAATGAATAGGCGGGAGCCTGTCACGTGTAGAATCCACACCATGCCAAATTTCTTTCTCCACTTTGGTTTCCCCGGATCGGTAGAATAGGATCGCCTTTTCACCTTTTCGCCTGGGAGGGACGTAGAATGTCTGTAGTTCTTCCACACTGTAGGTATCAAGCGCGTCTAGCTCTTTATAATGCTTTGGCGGAACTATGTCAACTTGCAAACCTTGATCTTCATCAGCGAAGGCTTGAATTGATGGCCAAGCAGAGAATACGGCATTGACCTCATCTTCCGAGTCGCTGCGGAAGATCAGCATAGGAGTGGACGGTCCCGGTTTGTTGCACCGGGGCGGACCTGAATAAACTATTTCTTCTTCCTCCTCGGTGTCACTCCTGAAGACCGGAATAGTGGTGATAGCTTTGTTCTTGTCCTCCGATTTTCGACATCTTTCCGTATCTTCGAAATCTGGCAGGAAGTATTTTCCATCCTCATATTTGCGGACTTCATTTACGGAGAACGGGTTAAGTTCCCCTGTTACGGTGTACTCGAGAACATCCTTGAAATACTTCATACACTGGTGTTGTGTAGAAGGGATGATGTTGTACTCGTGTAACCAAGGCCGGCCGAGCAAAGCGTTGTAGCATGTCTTGGCGTCAATGACATAAAACTTAATGTCCGTGACAAGCAGCCCAAAGTGTAGTGTCAATATTACAGACCCAAGCGTTCGTGATGACTGAGAGTCAAACCCGGAGATGGTGATTTTATCACGAGCAAGGTGCTGAATGCTCATGCAGATTTCCTTCAACACTCTCACATTGAGGAGATTGACAGAGGACCCATTGTCGACCAGGATTTTGCCTATCTTGATATCATGACAGTACCCGGAGACATATAGGGGATGGTTATGCTCTCATGTCCCAAGGAGGAGATCTTCATCGCCGAAGGTGATATCAGTGGTGTGCACTTCTTCCAGCCCGTCCTTCATCTTTTCTTCGGCGAGGAAAGCTTGGAATTGCTCTGGCTCTTGTAGTGCCTTGATCAATGAATCTCCCGCCTTTTTAGATAGCAAAAGGGCATCGAGAATGCTGAGCTGTGAGGGTATCTTCCTCAGGTGTGCCAGAACCTTGTAATCCATTTTATTTTTCTTTGGCGGGACCTTGGCTGTTAGCTCTTTGACGGCTTGGTCATCAAGGGTGATATCCTCAGGGACATTTTCTTTCCCCTTATCTCTTCTATTTGACCCGGTGTTCGAGGGCCCAAGATTCTTTTCGGACAGCGTACGATTGCGCAGCTGAATGTTCTCACAGGTCTTTGGTTCTTCCTCTTTTCCCAAGGTGGATTCTTTAAAGAGAGGGCCAAGAGTCATTTCTTCGTCAGAGTCGCTCCCGAAAGTGAGAACTTGCGATTCCTCATAGTTAACCATATGGCAGTTGCCGGCAGTTCTTTTGCGCTCCTCGATCGTATTTTTCTGTTCCTGACGAGCCTTGCGCTTCACTCGTTGAACGTGTTATCGGTGGGCAACATATCCCTGCCACCAGTTTTTAAAGGCTATGCACTCCTCGGTATGGTGTGCAATCCTCTGATAGTATAAGCAGAAGTTAGGACGTATGTCCGCTTCATCAAGATGGATACTGCCAGGAGAATTTCCTCTGAAAGAGGGCAACTTCATTCCTATTGACAGGGCCCTAACGAATCGTCTCCTTACTTTAAGCTTGCTTTTGCTGGTGATAGGGATGGTTCAATCCGGTTGGGGTGCCCCGACCTTTTCATTCAGTCGTCAGCATTTGGCTTTTTCGAATATAGCCAGTTTGCGCTCTCGATTGACTTTGCTTTTCTGACGGGCTTCGTTCAGTAGCAAGTCGATCATCTTGTCAGACGGTTCCAAGAGTTTTGGTTTCAATCCTGCCCCCCAGCTTTTTTTATGCTGTCCTCTATCGCCGAGTGAGCTTCTTCGTTAGTTAACGCCGAATGAGAGATCATGTGGCAATTTGCCACATAGTCCTCAGATTCTTCTGACGAGTCATCCTCGTCGTTATTGTCGTTATCTCCGCTCTCAAGGATATTGTTGAGAAATTCTTGGAGTGTGACCGAGGTCCGCGCCTTCTGGTTATATTCCTCCAGCGCGTCAATATGCTTTTGCAGATCCGTGCGCTTGTCACCAGGTTTCACGGGCTTTTTCTTCTTCTTTGAAGACTTTGACGGCTGGGCCTGAGCGTTTTGACCATCTCTACCAATTCTCGGCATCGGGCGCAGTTTTAGCATTCCCTCAATGATCTCAGGCTCTAGCGGGCTTTTCCACCTGATTGCCGGGCATGTGTGAAGATTCTTCAGCATTCTTTTCGTCTTGGCTGAAAGAGCGACCTCCCATAGAGCTTCTTCTATAAAAGAGCATGATACCCCCGGTGTATCCATCTTCTTAGGAGCGTGTGGCTGTGGTGGGTTCACCTTCCAAATCTCGGACAGGGCAAATTTGCCCTGTTGGTATTGATCTTCAATCCAGCCTTTAAAGACGAAGCAATCTTCAATTGGATGGCTTACCGTTTGATGGTAGGGGCAATAGTTGGGGCTATTAGCTTCACCAGGTTGCAATGGGCATTTCGGATTCGGCAGATTGATGAGCCTGTTGCGCACCGCTAGCTCGAACAATCTCTTCGTTTTGTCCCGGGGAAACGAATAAGGGCGCTTCATCTTCTCATTATAGAATTTCCGCCTCTCATCTAGGCGATCAGTTAGTTTTGGACCACTGGGCTGCTGTTGAGTATTAGCAATGAATGTCATCTTCCCTTTGCCCTTTTCGTTCTGTGGCTCCGGCTTTGAAGAAGACGGTCTATGACCCATCTGGTCCATTTGGGCCAGTTTGTCAATCAAGGCCTGGAACGTGGTCGGCTTGAAGAACATCATGAATTGGGAAATAGTTTCCTGAGGGTCCAGAGTGCCCATGAACATGCCCACTGCCGGCGCTTCCTCGATGCGCTGCTCACATTTTGACCATAAATTTCGCCACTGAAATGCGTACTGCACCTACGTTTCACCTGGCTTCACCCTGGCATAGATCAATGCTGTTATTGGGCTGCGTTCGCTAGCGCTTGCGAATCGCTGGGTGAATAATAGCTCTATCTCTGCGAAAGTCTTGACGGAGTCGTTTGGAAGTTCAGAATACCATTCGAATGCCGTCACCGACAAACTGTCGAAGTAGCAGTTTATCGTCACCTCCAATGTTGCCACATAGAGCCCTGAACTGGGCGACATGCTGGTGGGATTGCCCGTCCCCTTGTATACATGAAATTTAGGGATCGTATATCCCGGTGGGTACTTTATCTGGTCATACCAGCCTGGATATGGTCGTCTAGTTTTAACGACTTGGCCGGCCGCTTCATTCGCCTGATGAGCTTGTATTTGCTGGGCAATGTAGTCATCCAGAGCGGCCTTAGAGATGGTTTCCTCTTTGGCTGCTGAAAGAGCCGGAGGAGGGTTCGATGTTTCCCCTCTGTCGTCTTCAATGATGATCGGAGGGTCTTCAGCTGGAGGTTCCGGCTGTAACATCATCCCAGCCATGTCTTGGAACAAGAAAGCCATTCGTTTTATATTGGCTGCCTGTTCCGCAGCCTCTTTTTCTTTCCTCTCGAGCATTCTTTAGAGGAATTCAGTATCAGTTTCTTGTTCCCGACGCTGCTCCGAGGTCTCTGGATTTTCATTTGGCCCAGTGAGTGCGGCCATTACAGTCAGCATCTCCTGAAGTTTCTGCTGCTGTTGTTCCTGGGCCTTCGTTATCGATCGGGTAAGCAGTCAATGACCCGTAGAAGCACGGCTTTCCTCTTTTTCGGAAGCCATATAAACGGTATGCACTACCATGGCCCCAGACACAAGGGCTTTCTCTGGCCTCCTTCTCTTGTGAGCAGTTGACGTCGAGGGAGTCGTTGCAGCGGGCACCCGGGCGGATGACATCTTCTGTGGCACCACGAGATGGCTCTTTTCTGGCTGAGCTTTGAGCTTCTTTGGTTGGCAAGAGTAGTCCTGGTCAATCACTGATTCCTGGACCTGTCGCCAGACTTTATAAATTTTGGAGGACAGCCGCTGAGGGGGCTATTCTGGCTTTGCCTTCGGTGCATTCTCCATGGGTGGAGGAGATCTTTTCAGCACTGCAGTAGGAGAGTTCCTGTGCACCTTGTTAAGCAGTTCAAAGTTGTTCCCAGTTGGAGCAGCAGCATCGATCTCCACCATTGGAGCTGGTGGAGTAAATCCAGACGAAGAGCTGCCCCCAGCCTTCCTTACTCGGTGCCAGTGACGACGGCGAGTATGTCGCGCAGATGATGTTGGTTCCGCTATGGGGATGGCTTTTTCATGCCCCATGTTCTGGTCAGGCGCTGCTGGTACCAGCCTCTTGAAGTCCGACGTCCATTGAGCAGCAGTATCCAATCTGTCAAAAACAGACCTTTGAGCAGGAACGGGAGCCGGAGTGGCCAGCCTTGTAAAGACTGATCCTTTGACGGGAGAAGCTTCTTTAGTGACCTCAAGAGCAGGAATGGCTATCCGTTTTGGGATGGCCGCTTCAGGTATCGTGGGCTTCTTGACAGGCCCATTGGAGTTCAGGCTCAGCCTATCGAAGACTGATTCTGTCGGCTTGGCATTGGATGACCCGTTGAGATGGGTCATGGTGGTAGTGAGCCGATCAAAGACCGACTTCTTCTGTACTTCTTGCGGCAGCGGGATGTTAACACTTACTGGTGGGAGCATGGTCCTGAAGAACAACCCGGTGGTAGCCTGCGTTACCTGCTCTACCGGCATTGTGAAAAGGGAGGCCGCCTGGGGCCCGTATGTTACACCTCCAGATGAGGCGGAACGGGAGTTGCAGTTGCAAATGGAACATTTTGTGCAGGTAGACGCCATTGATCTTTTGTTTTTTGCACCGAGCAAGTCACCAAATCTTAGTACCTCGAACCCAAGGGCAACCATATCAAACCGTGATTCGTTCGCACACACGACACACGAAGTGTGGAGTGGAAAGAGGAAAAGGTCCCACCGGGCGTGCCAGAATCTGTTCCCCGCCGAAAACACGGAGACGCGACTGCGCGGGTCCGTCTCGCCTGAGTTTCGGGGCAGATGCTAATTGGTGCTATCCGTCCACCTCTCCGAAGATACCAAGTTGATTTATGACACCGTGTATCGAAGGTTTAAACGGATGCGGCCGATTTAGCAGACTTCGTCAGATTCCCCCACATTTGAGGGGTTTTTTTTATTATGGGGACGCTCTTCCCTGCAGACGCAAGCCCCTGCAGTTAATTACGCTACCACATCGCGGTAACAACTTTCTCCTTCTCCAGATGGTCACTTCGTGTCGTGGGTGTTTGTTTTGTTTTTGGTTGAATACTATGCATTTATCATAGCTCCATGCCTATTCAAAGAACAGTTTATGATTTGTCCAAGCGCGCATAAAAGCATGTGGTGCACTTGGCACTAGCGCCAGATATGAAACGCTCATGCGCTTTGCGCTAGATGTAGAGCGCTGATGCGCTTTTAGTTGAAGTGTTGGGGCGTTTGGCGCGAGTGCTATGTAATGAGCGCAGAGAGCTTTTAGTAATGCGGCGCACACGTGAGGAGCACGTGGCGTGCTTAGCGCTGAGCGCTAGCCAATAAGCACAGTGCGCTGTGTCTGAAGCGCTATGGCGCTGCAGCGCTTTGCGCTAGATGAAGAGCACTAAGGCACTTTTGAATTAGGACCGCGAAGGCTCTTATTAGATTAGGAGCGCTAAGGCTTTTCTTAGGTTAACTTTGCGCTCTGCAGATTATCTGTTCTTTGATAAGAGACTTTGTCTCAAGATTCTAAGAACAAAGTTCTTAGTTCATAGGAGAAATTTCAATCTCTTTTTGATGAAAGGCTTTGCCTTTGTGGATCTGTGATCCTAAGAGAATTGAATAATTCTCCCCCTTATAATGAGATGTTCATAATCTCTTTTGTGAAAAACAACTTTATCTTATAGATCTATGATCTGTGAAAGAAGTAAGTACTTCCGTTTATATTGAGACGATTTCGTCTGTATATTCTTTTTACCTTGAAAAAGAATTGTCTTCTTTTGCCGAGAGCTTCTTCTTCTTCTTGAGATTTTCTCAAAGTTTATGGCGGGGTTCCTCTATATGAGACTTGAAGTCTCGGGTCCTTTATATAGGGCAAGCTGGTTTGTTCAATTAGTTAAGGAGATCTTTTCTCCAATTGATTTGGGGAATTTCCCATCGTTGGATCTTTGATCCAAGGGCTTCTGATTTACAGAAGGCAATCTTCTTGTTTTTAACAAGATTGGAGAATCTTTCCATGCAGAATTTGTTCTGTCTTTGGCAATTTTTATTTACCATTGGATCATTGATCCAACGGTGCTCTGATTTACAGAGCACAATTTTGTTGCTTGGAATGATTTTGAGAAATCTTTTCTTAACAGAATTTAATTCTGATTAATTAATGATTTATCATTATTATTAGATTTTTGATCTAACGGTGGGAAGATTTTAGTTCCAGTGCTAGCGCTTATGCGCTCTGCCCATGGTGCACTATTTGGAGCGCAGCGCTCTTAGTGCTAGCGCACATGTGCTTTGCACGTGGTGCGCTACTTATAGCGCAGCGCCTCTGGCGCTAGCGCCTATGCGCTTTGCACGGGGTGCGCTATTTGTAGTGTAGCGCTTTTATAAAAGCGCAGTTTTAATTTAAATTTTGAATTCTGAACAGAGCTTTGCTCTAATTGAGGAAACACGTGAGATGGCCATATTTGAAAAAGCCAGACCCCGGCGACTGGACGAAAGGGTTGAAACACTCCCACCAGATCAAAGTACATCCGCCGCAAATAAAAGCAGATTCAAGATGAAGAAAAGGTTCGCCAAAGCTATATTAATGGGAATGAAGCTGCCACCTTCTGAAGGAAACACTCCTGATGAAGCAAATATACACCCTAGCTACTGCTTATATCATCGAAAGATTGCGCATCCTACCGAAGAGTGCAACGCTTTTAAAAACTGGTGGTATGGATATGTTGCTCACCGACAACATTTCAAGCGAATGAAACGCAAAACTCATCGGGAGTAAAGAAATACGACCGAGGAGAGCAAAAGAACTGTCGCCGACTGTCACATGGTTGACTACGGGGGATCGCAAGTTCTCACTTTCGGGAGTGACTCTGACGAAGAAATGACTCTTGACCCTCTCTTCAAAGAATCCACTTCGGAAAAAGAGGAATAACCGAAGAACTGCGAGAGCATTTAGTTGCGCAATCGCACGCTGCCTGAAAAGAATCTCGGATCTGCAAATAAGGGATCCAATAAAAAGGATAAGGGGAAAGAAAAGGTTCCCGAGGATATCGCCCTCGATGATCGCGTCGTCGAAGAGCTGGCAGCCAAGGACCCGCCTAAGAAAATTAAGGTGGATTACAACGTTCTTGCACACCTGAGAAAGATACCCTCGCAGCTCAGCATTCTCGACGCCCTTCTGCTATCCAAAGAGGCGAGAGATTCACCGATCAAGGCACTGCAAGAGCCCGAGCAATTCCAAGCTTTCCTCGCCGAAGAAAAGATGAAGGACGGGTTGGAAGAAGTGCACACAACCGATATCACCTTTGGTGATGAAGATCTCCTCCTCGGGACGTGCGAGCATAACCGTCCCCTTTATGTCTCCGGATACTATCATGATATCAAGATAGGCAAGATCCTAGTTGACAATGGGTCCTCCGTCAATCTCCTCAATGTAAGAGTGTTGAAGGAAATCTGCATGAGTGTTCAGCACCTCGCTCGTGATAAAATCACCATCTCCGGGTTTGACTCCCAGTCATCACAGACGCTCGGGTCTGTGATACTGACGTTGCGCTTTGGGCTACTCGTCATGGACATCAAATTTCACATCATTGACGCTAAGACATGTTACAATGCTTTGCTCGGCAGGCCCTGGTTACACGAGTACAACATTATCCCTTCTACACAACATCAGTGTATGAAGTACTTCAAGGATGGTCTCGAATACACCGTGACAGGGGAGTTGAACCCATTCTCCGTGAACGAAGTCTGAAAGTACGAAGATGCAAAATACTTCCTGCCTGATTTTGAAGACACAGAAAGATGTCGCAAACCGGAGGGCAAGAACAAAGCTATCACCACTATTCCGGTCTTCGGGAGTAATACCGAGGAGGAAGAAGAAATAGTTTATTCAGGGCCGCCCCAATGCAACAAGCCGGGACCGTCCATCCCTATGTTGATCTTCGGCAGCGACTCGGAAGATGAGGTCAACGCTGTATTCTCTACTCGGCCATCAATACAAGCCTTCGCTGGCGATGATCAGAGTTTGCAAATCGCTACGGTTCCGCGAGAACATTACAAAGAGCTCGACGCGCTTGGTACCTACGGTGTGGAAGAACTGCAGACATTCTACGTCCCTCTCAGCGAAGAAATGAAAAGGCAATCCTCTTTTATCAATCCACGGAAACTAGAGTGGAAAAAGAAGTCTGGCATGGTGATGACTCAATACTTGACAGACTTCAGCCCATCCGACTGCCCAGATACTACACAGAAGGATTGAAGAGGCTCTTGAGACGCCGAGGTATACCCCTTAAGCAAACTGCTCGACAAGCACGGTTCTATAACAGGATCTGGAACGTCCCCGGAACTCAACGAAAGTTGCCCAATGGGAGAATGGAAACGATCAGGCTTGGATATGTTCAATCCAAGAAACGGGAGCTATTCCGCGACTGCTACGTCATTCATGACTTTGATGAAGAAGGGGATGCTTTGTGGGAAGATGCAAACCCTAAACCAAAATGAGCTCTCGTCGTGAAAATGCCAAGTCCGTCGTTCGAAGAACAAATGGACAAGCTTATAAGGGAAGTGGGTCAAAAGGTTCAAAATGACCATAATCGCGAAATGGCCATCTACGAGAAAGCCAGAACGCGGCGCCTCCTTCAGCAGGCTGCAAAAAGTGACGATGCCCCTCGTCGCCAACCCGTCATGCAAAAGACTCGGCGTAGAGGAAAAAATAAACCAAAGAATGAAAAAAGCATTCAACAGCGACAAAGCGGGACCAAGAAGCCCCGCGATCGAGAATCGAGCAGCCTGGACTCGTCTCTTGTAAAGAAGATGGGTCGAGCGTATTCTTTTCCCCAAGACAAGAAAGATACTTGATCTTGTCATAAAGCATCAGATGATTACCCTCCCGGAGTCCAAGCACCCCGAGCACGCAGGTGAAGTTAATCATCCAGACTATTGCTCCTATCACCGAGCAATAGGACATCCTCTTGAAGACTGCTTCACCTTCAAGAACAGGGTCGAAGACCAATATCAACTAGGCAGGTTCACTCTATCCAGCAGTTGGAGGGTAATCCCGCCGCAGAAGCATGAACCGAGAGCCACGTATGCAGCGAAAATGGAACCAGATCAATGTCGGTCTTGGAAGCGATCTCGTACCTGCGACGTGATAACGCTGTCAGAAGAAGAGCCCGAGAATATGGATGACCTCCCCTAGTGCTTCGAAAACGATGATGGCGAGGTAATCTCAGAATTTCCACTTGCGCCAAAAGAGCTGAAAGATGGAATATATACTACTGCAGATAACCTCACGAAAATTGATTTGGGCGCGGCAAGTGACCCGCGACCGACATTCGTCAGTGAGCTGTTGTCTGAAGAAAGGGTGGCTACGCTAAAGAACATGCTCATGCAGCATAAAGATTGCTTCGTATGGAACTATTCCAAGATGCCAGGACTAGATCCAGAGATTGTTGTACACAAATTGGCAATATCCCCGGACGTCAAGCCGATCAAACAAGCACCGAGAAGAATGCGGCTCGAGCTTGAGATGAGCATCAACACTGAGGTCAAGAAGCTAATCGACTCCGGCTTCATCCAAGAAGTTCAGTATCCTGACTGGATCGCCAATATCGTCCCAGTGATGAAGAAAAATGGGACGGTGCGCATATGTGTGGACTTTCGGGATCTCAACAAAGCTTTCCCGAAGGACGACTTTCTAGTACCGGTCACTGAGCTGATGATAGATAATACGTCCACTCACAAAGTTTTCTCCTTCATGGACGGCTCATCAAGATACAATCAGATAAAGATGCATCCCGAGGATCAGAAGCATACTGCTTTCCGGACCCTTTGGGCATATTCTGCTACAAGGTGATGCCTTTCGGTCTAAAGAACGCCGGTGCCACCTATCAGATGGCCATGACGAAGATTTTCGATGACCTCATACATGAAATCGTCGAATGCTATATTGACGACCTTGTGGTGAAAAGAAAATCATACGAGGAACATTTAGAACACCTGAAGATCGTATTTCAGTGCCTTCAGAAAACAAATTTGAAGATGAACCCTCTCAAATGCGCGTTCGGAGTTTCCTCAGGCAAATTCCTAGGATTCGTCGTCCGCCACCGAGGCATTGAGATAGACCCGTCGAAGATCAAAGCGGTCATGGAAATGCCACCGCCAAGGACTCTCAAGCAACTACGGTCTCTCCAAGGAAAGCTCGCGTATATCCAGCGATTTATAGCCAATCTCTCCGGCAAATGCCGCTTCTACAGTCATCTAATGAAGAAGGGGACTCCTTTCGTCTGGGATCGCAAATGCCAAAGCGCACTCGACGAAATCAAACAATACCTACAGAATCCTCCGGTGCTAACCTCTCCGGTCAAGGGAAAGCCTCTTATTCTGTATACAACCACCCCTGAAGGTTCCTTAGGCGCATTATAGGCATAAGAGAATGACCAAGGGAAGGAGAGAGCCCTCTACTATTTGAGTCGAGTTCTACTGGGGACAGAAAGCAATTATTCTCCCATCGAAAAACACTGCCTGGCATTGATCTTCGTGATAACGAAGCTCAGACACTATGTGTTGGCGCACGAGGTCCATCTCATATCAAAGGTGGATCCTCTCAAATATTTGATGTCAAAAGCTATATTAACGGGATGGCTCGCTAAATGGGCCCTGCTCTTGATGGAGTTCTCGATAACTTATCGTCCCCTCAAGGCAGTGAAAGGCCAGGCCATCGCTGACTTCCTCGCTGAGCATCCGATACCTGCCGATTCTCTGTTGAATTGTGAATTGCCCGACGAGCACGCGTTTAACATGATCGACGGAGAGAGAAGAGAGAGTGACACCCAATGGGAACTCTACTTTGATGGGGCATCTCCATGAAGAAGCTCAAACAAAGCACCCCCATAATCAAGTCCGGGGTGGGACTCATCTTCGTGACTCCATAAGGAGGGATAATGCATTTTGCCTTCTCCTCAACAGAGCCGAGGATGAACAATGAAGCCGAGTACGAAGCTTTGATAGCAGGTTTTGAGATCGCCATCGACATGGGAATTGAGAATCTCCTCACATACGGAGACTTCCAGCTGATCGTTAGTCAAGTAAACGGCAACTATCAAACGTGCAAACCAGAGTTGGTGAAATACAGCGAGAGAGTGCGGCAATTGCTGACTCAAATCCCTGCCTGTGCCCTGGAGAGCATACCGCGTGCGGAAAACAGCAAGGTGGATGCATTAGTCAAGCTTGCTAAAGAACTGGCCAACGAAAACCTCGATGACGTGAGGATCGTTGTGCAAAGCCGTCGGGTTCTCGCATCGGCAGAAATATCTCCGGAGTCGTCTGAAGAGAAAGAAGCGACCAAAGAGATAGCCCTACAAATAAAAGACCAGGAAAAGGCTGAGAATTGGAGAGAAGTCTTTATAGACTACTTCAAATCCCGTCGAACACCTGAAGATGCATCCTCAAGGCATCAGCTCATGAAACGAGCTCTATCCTTCGCCTTTGTTAATGATACTCTGTATAAGAGATGATTTGATTCTCTATGGCTAAGATGCCTGGGACCCGAAGAGGCAAAGAGAGTCATCCAAGAAACTCACGACGGACTCTGCGGTTCTCAGCAAGCCGGCCCAAAGATGAAGTTGAAGATCAAAAGGATGGGCTATTATTGGCCTACGATGATCCAGGACTGCCTCGAATATGCGAAGCAGTGCCACTCGTGCCAGGTTCACGGGGATTTTATCCATCAGCATCCGAATCTACTACATCCAACGGTGGCTAGCTGGCCGTTCGAAATGTGGGGGACTGACTGTTTCCCCCAATCAGAGCAAAGCTCTGTTCAAAAATTCAAATTTTGAAATGAAGCAACACTTCAGATGCAGAGCCAAGTGCGCTGCGCCCTAAGCAGCGCACCATGTGTGTGCTAGCGCTAGGTGCGCTGCGCTCTAAGCAGCACACCACGTGTCAAACACGGGCGCGCTAGCGCAGGGTGCGCTGCACTCGAAGCAGCGCACCATGTGTCAAACACGGGAGCGCTAGCGCAACGTGCGCTGCCTTTTAAGCAGCGCACCACGTGCAAAGCACGGGTGCGTTAGCGCTGGAATTAAAAACTCCCCACCGTTAGATCAAAGATCTAATAATAATGATAAATCATTAATTAATCAGAATTAAATTCTGTTAAGGAAAGATTCCTCAAAATCTTTCTAAATAACAAGATTGTTCTCTGTAAATCAGAGCACTGTTGGATCAATGATCCAATGGTAAATAAAAATTACCAAAAGACAGAATAAATTCCTAAGATCAAAGATCCAATGGTGGGGAAACATCCCCAAATCAATCAGAGAAAGATCACTTTAACTGATTCAACAAATCAGCTTACCCTATAAAAAGGCCCCTAAACTTCAATTCTCAGATATACAAAAAAAAAAGAGAGAAACCTCCCGAAAAACTTTGAGAAAATTCAAAGAGCAAGCTCTTGCAAGAAGATCTTTCTTCAAGATAAAAATGATGATGATGAACATAGAAGAAGAAATCATTTCATAAAAAGAAGAATTCGTTTTTTTAAAAAGATCATAGATCTACAAAGACAAAAATTCTTTCACAAAGAGATCAAAAGATCTCATCATAAAATAGAAGAAGAACATAATTCTTCTCACAGATCATGGATCTACAAAGGCAAAGCCTTTAATCAAAATAAGAGATTGAAAATATCTCCTGCAAAATAAGAACTGTTGTTCTTAGATCTTGAGACAAAGTCTCTTTTAAAAAACATAAATTTGTTTTCCAGATCATAAAATTGATCAGATGAGCTTTGCGCTCTTGAACTGCGCTTTGAGCACTTGAACTGCACTTCTGCGCTCTCTGAACTGGCGCTCAGCGCCAAATACGCCACGTGTCAATCATGTCTGCGCCAATTAACCACTAGCGCTTTACGCTCTTGAAATAGCGCACTGCGCTCAGCGCCAAGCGCACCACGTGTCACTCACGTGTGCGCCACTAAACTGAAAGCGCAATGCGCTCATGGATTAGTGCTCAGCGTTCATAAACTAGTATCATGCGCTCATCATCTAGCGCCTAGCGCCAAGTGCGATACGTGTCCCTTACATGTGCGCCACGTGGCAGAAGTGCACTGCGCTTTTTGAACTGGCGCAAAGCGCCTAGCACGCCACGTGTTGCGCTGACAGAACATAAATTGTTCTTTAATAAGCCTGGAGCTCTGATGAATACTCAGCATTCAATAAAAGACAAAAACATTGTCAAGATATAATGCTCAGCATTGTTAAAAGGGCCAAGCCTAAATAAAGGCTCAACAGCCCAAAATAAAATGTTAAACATTTATTGGACTTAGCCCAAGATTGGCCATAAGTCCGCAATTCATATTAATTGAGCTCATCTGCTCATAAATATGTTAACAGATCCTAGCCCCAAATTGGACTACAGATCTTTCAACCAACTCACATCGGTTCGAGGGTACATCTCTTTACTCCTCTGATATTTGTCGTTGTAATCCTTCAACGTCTTCAGAGAGGTGACGGGTCCCGACAACCAAACATTCTACGGACTGTGGGGTCATTTAAAACCCATGGACTATGATGTCCTTAACCTTGACTGTGAGGTCTTTAAACTCACGGACTATGATGTCCTTAACCTTGACTGTGAGGTTTTTAAACTCACGGACTATGATGTCCTTAACCTTGGACCGAGATGTCCTTAAACTAACATTGGACCACCATGACCTTAAACTGGTAACGGACCGCAAAGTCTCTAAACTAAACAATAGAGCCCAATTGCTCTCTTGTTGGGTCTAAACAATCCTGTTAAGCTGGTCTTAATCTAAAAATTAGACTAACGTATCCTTAACATACGTTTAAGTTAATCTTAGTCCTAAATGAGACTAACGTATCCTTAAACCCAACCCCCAAACCCAAATCTAAAAAGATACGGATTTGGACTAATCCACGCCCTATGGGCGACAACATAAATTAGTCTCCGTATACAATCCACGGGCAACCAAAAACAAAACAAACACCCACGACACGAAGTGACCATCTGGAGAAGGAGAAAGTGGTTACGGCGATGCGGTAGTGTAATTAACTGCAAGGGCTTGCGCCTGCACGGAAGAGCGTCCCTACAATAAAAAAACCCTGAAATGAGGGGGAATCTGATGAAGTCTGCTACATCGGCCGCATTCGTTTAAACCTTCGATACATGGTTCCATAAATCAACTTGGCATCATCGGAGAGGTGGACGGATAACACCAATTAGCATCTGCCCCGAAATCTAGGCAAGATGCAGTCGCGCCTCCATGTTTCGGCGAGGAACAGATTCTGGCACGCCCGATGGGACCTTTTCCTCTTTCCACTCCACATTTCGTGTGTCGTGTTCGCGAACGAATCGCGGTTTACTATGGTTGCCCTTGGGTTCGAGGTACTAAGATTTGGTGTCTTGCTCGGTGAAGAAAATGAAAGATCAATGGCGTCTACCTGCACAAAATGTTCCACCTACAACTGCAACTCCCATTCCGTCTTATCTGGAGGTGTAACTTACGAGCCCTAGGCGACCTCCCAGTTCACAATGCCGGTAGACCAAGTAACTCAGGCCACCACTGGGCTGTTCTTTGGGACTATGATCCCACCCATGAGCTTCAATGCCCCGATGCTGCCACAAGAAGCCCCAAAGAAGTCGGTCTTTGATCGACTTACCACTGCCGCGGCCCCTCTCAACGGGTCGCCCAAGTCTAACGCCTCAGTTTTCAACAGACTGGGCCAGAATGCCAACAAGCCCGCAATACCTAAAGCAGCCATCCCAAAGCGGATAGCCATCCCGGCTCAAGCGGACGAAATCATTGGAAAGGCTTCTCCTGACAAGAAGTCAGTCTTCACAAGGCTGGCCACTCCAGCTCCCGCTCTAGGCGAAGTCACCTCTGCCCAGAGGTCTGTATTCGATAGGTTGGACATTACTTCTCGGCGAACGTCAGTCTTCAAAAGGCTGGCACCGGCGACAACCCTTCGTCAAGACAGGGGGTATGACGAAGTCACCCCTACAGCTGAGACAATCCCATCCGCACGACATGCTCGACATCGCCACTGGCGCCGAGTAAGGAAGGCCGGGGGCAACTCCCCCTCTGGGCTAACTCCGCCAGCTCCCATGGTGGAAATCAATGTTGCTGTTCCAACTGGGAACAACTTTGAACCGCTTAGGAGGGTTCGTAAGAATTCTCTGACCGCCGTGCTGAAGAGATCTCCTCCACCTATGGAGATTACTACAGAAAAGAAGCCAGAGCAGCCCCCTCAGCGGCTGTCCTCTAAAATTTATAAAGTCTGGCGATAGGTCCAGGAATCGGTGATTAACCAGGACTACTCTTGCCGGCCAAAGAAGCTTAAAGCTCAGCAAGAAAAGAACCATCTTGTGGTACCACAGAAGACGCCATCCGTCTGGGTGCCCGCTGCAATTGCCCCCTCGACTTCAACTGCTCACAAGAGAAGGAGGCCAGAGAAAGCCCCCGTGAATGCGTCAAACCGCAAGGACGTCAAATCTAAACGCCATAAGTTCGGGGGCATGGTAATACATACCGTTTATATGGCTTCCGAAAAAGAGGAAAGCCGTGCTTCTAGGGGTCATCGACCGCTTACTCGATCGATAACGAAGGCTCAGGAACAACAGCAGCAGAAACTTCAGGAGATGCTGACTGCAATGGCCGCACTCACTGGGCCAAAAGAAAATCCAGAGATCTCGGAGCAGCGTCAGGAACAAGAAACTGATAGCGAGTTCTTCCAAAGAATGCTTGAGAAGAAAGAAAAAAAGGCCGTGGAACAGGCAACCAATATAAAACGAATGGCTCTTTTGTTCCAAGACATGGCTGGGATGATGTTACAGCCGGAACCTCCAGCTGAAGACCCCCCGATCATCATTGAAGACGACAGAGGGGAGACAGCAAACCCTCCTCAAGCTCTTTCAGTAGCCAAAGAGGAGACCATCTCCAAGGCCGCTCTGGATGATTACATTGCTCAGCAAATACGAGTTCACCAGGAAAACGAAGCGGCTGGATAAATCGTTAAGATTGGACGACCTTATCCAGGCTGGTATGACCAAATAAGGTACCCGCCGGGATATACGATCCCTAAATTTCATGTATATAAAGAGACGGGGAATCCACATCAGCATGTCGCTAAATTCAGAGCCTTGTACGGCAACACCGGGGGTGACGATAAACTTCTGCTCCGCCAGTTTGTTGGTAGCTTATCGGAGACAGCATTCGAGTGGTATTCTGAACTTCCAAACGACTCCGTCAAAACCTTTGCAGAGATGGAGCTACTATTCACCCAGTGTTTCACGAGTGCTAGTGAACGCACTCCAATAACGGCATTGATCAACGCCATGGTGAAGCCAGGTGAAACGTGGGTGCAGTACGCAATACGATGGCGGAATTTGTGGTCGAAATGTGAGCAGCGCATCGAGGAAGCGCCGGCAGCGGGCATGTTCGTGGGCACTCTTGACCCTCAAGCAACTATTTCCCAATTCATGATGTTCTTCAAGCCGACCACGTTCCAGGCCTTGATCGACAAACTGGCCCAAATGGACCAGATGGGTCATAGACCATCTCCATCAAAGCCGGAGCCGCGAAACGAAAAGGGTAAAGGGAAGGCGACATTCGCTGCGAATACTCAACAGCAGCCCAGTGGCCCAAAACTAACTGATCGCCTAGACGAGAGGCGGAAATTCTATAATGAGAAAATGAAGCACCCTTATTCATTTCCTCAGGACAAGACGAAAAGATTGTTCGAGCTAGTGGTGCGCAACAGGCTCATCAATCTGCCGAATCCAAAACGACCATTGCAACCCGGCGAGGCTAATAGTCCCAATTATTTCCCCTACCATCAAACGGTAAGCCATCCAATTGAAGATTGCTTTGTCTTCAAGTGCTGGATTGAAGACCAGTATCAACAGGGCAAATTTGCCCTGTCCGAGAACTGGAAAGTGAACCCACCACAGCCACACGCTCCCAAGAAGACGGATATGCCGGGGGCATCATGCTCCTTCATAGAAGAAGCTTCATGGGAGGTCGCTCTTTCAGCCAAGACGAAAAGAATGCTAAAGGTTCTCCAAACATGCCCGGCGATCAGGTGGAAAAATCCACTGAAACCCGAGATCATCGAAAGATTGCTGAAACCGTGCCCAACTCCAAAGATTGGTGGTGATAGCCAAAGCACTCACACCCAGCCGTCAAAGTCTTCGAAGAAGAAGAAGACCAAAAAGCCCGTGAAGCCTGGTGACAAGCACACGGACATGCAAAAACAGATTGACGCGTTGGAAGAATATAACCAGAAGGCGCGAACTCCGGTCACACTCCGAGAATTTCTCGACCATGTCCTTGAGGACGGAGATGATGAAAATGGAGAAGACTCGTCGGACGAGTCTGAGAATTACGTGGCAAGTTGTCATATGATCTCCCACTCGTCAATAAACGGTGAAGAAGCTCCTGACACAGAGAAATCGGAGGCAGATCCTAAGCCGGAACTTCTAAGACCATCGGATGAAATGATCGATGCGTTCCTGAATGAAGCTCTTCTTAAAAGCAAAGCTGATCAAGAGTGCGAAATAGCCATATTTGAAAAGGCCAAATGCCGGAGACTGGACAAAAGGGTCGATACACTCTCACCAGATCAAAGTACATCCGCCATAAATAAAAGCAGGTTTAAGACGAGGAAAAGATTCGCCAAAGCCATATCGATGGAAATGAAGCTGCCACCCTCTGAAGGAAATACTCCTGATGAAGCGGATACGCATCCTAGCTACTACTTATATCATTGAAAGATTGCATACCCCACCGAAGTGTGCAAAGCTTTTAAAAGCTGGTGGCAGAGATATGTTGCTCACCGACAACATTTCAAGCGGATGAAATGCAAAACTCGTCGGGAGCAAAGAAATGCGACCGAGGAGCGTAAAAGAACTACCGGCAACTGTCACATAGTCGACGCTGGGGGATCGCAAGTTCTCACCTTTGGGAGCGATTCTGATGAAGAAATAGCTCTTGGCCCTCTCTTCAAAGAATCCACCTCGGGAGAGGAGGAAGAACCGAAGAGTTGCGAGAACATTCAGCTGCGCAATCGCACATTACCTGAAAAGAATCTCGGACCTGCAAACAAGAGATCCAATAAAAAGGATAAGGGGAAAGAAAAGGTTCCTGAGGATATCGCCCTCGATGATCAAGCCGTCAAAGAGCTGACAGCCAAGGACCCGCCCAAGAAAAGTAAGATAGATTACAACGTTCTGGCACACTGAGGAAGATCCCCTCACAACTAAGCATTCTCGACGCCCTTCTGCTATCTAAGGAAGCAAGAGATTCACTGATCAAGGCGTTGCAGGAGCCTGAACAATTTCAAGCTTTCGTCGCCGAAGAAAAAATGAAGGACGAACTGGAAGAAGTGCACACAGCGGATGTCACTTTCGGCAATGAAGATCTCCTCCTTGGGACATGCGAGCATAACCGTCCCCTTTATGTCTCCGGATACTGTCGTGATATCAACATAGGCAAAATCCTGGTTGACAATGGGTCCTCCGTCAATCTCCTCAATGTAAGAGTGTTGAAGGAAATCTGCATGAGCGTTCAGCACCTCGCTCGTGATAAAATCACCATCTTCGGATTTGACTCCCAGTCATCACGGATGCTCGGGTCTGTGATACTGATGTTGCGCTTTGGGCTACTCGTCACGGACATCAAATTTCACGTCATTGACGCTAAGACATATTACAATGCTTTACTCGGCAGACCATGGTTACATGAGTACAACATTATCCCTTCTACACAACATCAGTGTATGAAGTACTTCAAGGATGGTCTTGAATACACCGTGACAGGGGAGTTGAAATCATTCTCCGTGAATGAAGTCCAAAAGTACGAAGATGCAGAATACTTCCTACCAGATTTCGAAGACACGGAAATATGTCGCAAATCGGAGGACAAGAACAAAGCTATCACCACTATTTCAGTCTTCGGGAGTGATACTGAGGAGGAGGAAGAAATAGTTTATTCAGGTCCGCCCCAGTGAAACAAGCCGGGGCCGTCCACTCCTATGTTGATCTTCGGTAACGACTCGGAAGATGAAATCAATGCCGTATTCTCTGCTCGGCCATCAATACAAGTTTTCGCTGATGAAGATCAAAGCTTGCAAGTTGCCATAGTTCCGCCAAAGCATCATAAAGAGATAGACGCACTTGATACCTACAGTGTGGAAGAACTGCAGACATTCTACGTCCCTCCCAGGCGAAAAGGTGAAAAGGCGATCCTATTCTACCAATCCGGGAAAACCAAAGTGGAGAAAGAAATTTGGCATGGTGTGGATTCTACACTTAACAGGCTCCAGCCCATCCGTTTGCCCAGATATTACAAAGACGGACTAAAGAGACTCTTGAGACGCCAAGGTGTACCCCTTAAGCAAACTGCGCGACAAACACGGTTCTATAACAGGATCTGGAACGTTCCTGGAACTCAATAAAAGTTGCCCAACGGGAGAATGGAAACGATCGGGCTTGGATATGTTCGATCCAAGAAACGGGAGCTATTCCGCGACTGCTATGTCATATATGACTTTGATGAAGAAGGAGATGCTTTGTGGGAAGATGCTAACCCTGAACCAGAACGAGCTCCCGCCGTGAAAATGCCAAGTCCGTCGTTTGAAGAACAGATGGACAAGCTTATAAGGGAAGCGGGTCAAAAGGTTCGAGACGATCATAATCATGAAATGGCCATCTATGAGAAAGCCAGAATGCAGCGCCTCCTTTAGCATGTTGCGAAAAATGAAAATGCTCTTCCTTGTCAACCCGTCATACAAAAGGCCCGACGCAGAGGCAAAAATAAATCAAAAAAAGGGAAAGGCGTTCGATAGCGACAAAGTGGGACCAAGAAGCCACGCGATCAGAAATTGAGCAATCCGGATTCATCTCTTATAAAGAAGATGGGTCGAGCATACTTTTTTCCCCAGGACAAAACACAGAAGATACTTAATCTTACCATAAAACATCAAATGATTACCCTCCCGGAGTCCAAGCACCCAAAGCAAGCAGGTGAAGTTAATCACCCAGATTATTGCTCCTATCACCAAGCAATAGGACATCCTCTTGAAAACTGCTTCACATTCAAAAACTGGGTAGAAGACCAGTATCAGCAAGACAGGTTCGCTCTATCCAGCAGCTGGAGGGTAACTTCGCCATAGAAGCATGAACCAAAAGCCGTTCCTACAGCGAGAGTAGAACCAGATCAACATCGGTCTTGGAAGCGATCAAGTACTTGTCATATGATAATGTTGTCAGAAGAAGAACCCGAGAATACGGATGGCCTCCCTGGTGCTTCAAAAACAATGATGACGAAATGATATCAGAGTTTCCACCGGCACCAAAAGAGCTGGAAGATGGGATACATACTACTACAGACAACCTCAGAAAGATTGATTTGGGGACGGCAAGTGACCCACGGCCGACATTCGTCAGTGAGCTGTTGTCTGAAGAAACGGTGGCTATGCTTAAGGACGTGCTCATGCAGCATAAAGATTGCTTCGCATGGAACTATTCCGAGATGCCAGGACTAGATCCAGAGATTATTGTACACAAATTGGCAATGTCCCCGGACGTCAAGCCGATCAAACAAGCACCGAGAAGAATGCGACTCGAGCTTGAGATGAGCATCAACGCCGAGGTCAAGAAGCTAATTGACTCTGGCTTCATCCAAGAGGTTCAGTACCCTGATTGGATCGCCAATATCGTCCCAGTGATGAAGAAAAATGGGACGGTGCGCATATGTATGGACTTTCGGGATCTCAACAAAGCTTGCCCAAAAGACGACTTCCCAGTGCCAGTTACTGAGCTGATGATAGACAATACGTCCACTCATGAAGTTTTCTCCTTCATGGACGGCTCATCAGGTTACAATCAGATAAAGATGCATCCCGAAGACCAAAAGCATACCGCCTTCCGGACCCTTTTGGGTATATTCTGCTACAAGGTGATACCTTTCGGTCTAAAGAACGTCGGTGCCACCTATCAGAGGACCATGACGAAAATTTTCGATGACCTCATACATGAAATCGTCGAATGCTATATCGACGACCTCGTAGTAAAAAGAAAATCATACGAGGAACATTTAGAGCATCTGAAGATTGTGTTTCAACGCCTTCGGAAATACAACCTGAAGATAAACCCTCTCAAATGCGCGTTCGGAGTTTCCTCGGGCAAATTCCTAGGATTCATCGTACGACATCGAAGCATCGAGATAGACCCGTCGAAGATCAACGCGATCATGGAAATGCCCCCGCCAAAGACTCTCAAGCAGCTGCGATCTCTCCAAGGAAAGCTCGCATATATCCGGCGATTCATAACCAATCTTTTCGGCAAGTGCCGCCCCTACAGTCACTTGATGAAAAAGGGAACCCCGTTCGTCTGGGATCACAAATGCCAAAGTGCACTGGACGAAATCAAGCAATACCTGCAGAATCCGCCAGTGCTGGCCGCTCCTGTTAAAGGAAAACCTCTCGTCCTGTATACGACAGCCCTCGAAGGTTCTTTAGGCACGCTGTGAGCACAAGAAAACGACCAAGGGAAAGAGAGAGCCCTTTATTATCTGAGTCGAGTTCTCCTGGGAGCAGAAAGAAATTACTCTCCCATCGAAAAACGCTGCCTAGCGTTGATCTTTGCGGTAACGAAGCTCAGACACTACGCGTTGGCGCATGAGGTCCATCTCATATCAAAAGTGGATCCTCTTAAATACTTGATGTCAAAAGCTATATTAACAGGGTGGCTCGCTAAATGGGCCCTGCTCTTGATGGAGTTCTCGATAACTTATCGGCCTCTTAAGGCAGTGAAAGGCCAGGCCATCGCCGACTTCCTCGCTGAGCATCCAATACCTGCCGATTCTCCTTTGAATTGCGAACTGCCAGACGAACATGCATTTGACACGATCGACGGGGATGATACCCGGTGGGAACTCTATTTTGTTGGAGCATCTTCCATGAAGAAGCGCAAACAAAGCACACCCATAATCAAATCAGGGGTAGGCCTCATCTTCGTGACTCCACGAGGAGGGATAATGCGCTTTGCCTTCTCTTTAAAAGAGCCGAGAACGAACAATGAAGCCGAATATGAAGTTTTGATAGCAGGTCTTGAAATCGCCGTCGACATGGGAATTGAAAACCTCCTCATATATGGAGACTCCCAGCTGGTCGTTAGTCAAGTAAACGGCGACTATCAAACGTGCAAACCAGAGTTAGTGAAATACGACGAGAGAGTGCAGCAACTGCTGACTCAAATTCTTTCTTATGCCCTGGAAAGCATACCGCGTGCGGAAAATAGCAAGGCGGATGCGTTAGCCAAGCTCACTAAAGAGCTGGCCGACGAAAATCTCGATGACGTGAAGATCGTTGTGCAAAGTCGTCGGGTTCTTGCACTGGCAGAAATATTTCCGGAGTCATCCGAGGAAAAGGAGGCGACCGAGCAAATGACTCTACAAATAAAAGATCGGGAAAGGGTTAAGGATTGGAGAGAAGTCTTTATAGACTACTTCAAATCCCGTCGAACACCTAAAGATGCGTCCTCAAGGCATCAGCTTATGAAACGAGCTCTGCCTTTTGCTTTCGTCAATGATACCCTGTATAAGAGATCATTTGACTCTTTATGGTTAAGATGCCTGGGACCTGAAGAGGCAAAGAGAGTCATCCAAGAAACTCACGACGGACTTTGCGGTTCTCACCAAGCCGGCCCAAAGATGAAGCTGTAGATCAAACGGATGGGCTACTATTGGCCCACGATGATCCAAGACTGTCTCGAATACGCGAAGCAATGCCACTCGTGCCAGATTCATGGGGACTTCATCCATCAGCATCCAAATCCACTACATCAACGGTGGCTAGCTGGCCGTTTGAAATGTGGAGAACTGACATAATCAGCCCCATCGAACAAGCATCGTCCAGAGGACATCGATTCATTTTGGTGACAACTGATTACTTCTCTAAGTGGGCAGAAGCAGTACCGCTAAGGGAGGTGAAAACGAAGAATATTCTCCATTTCTTCAAGACACACGTCATTTATCGGTTTGGCACTCCGCGACGGATTATCTCCGATAACGGGCCAGCCTATAGAAGCCATAAAATCAGCCGCTTCGCACAACAGCATAACATAGACTGGAGATACTCTTCGGTCTATAACCCCCGAGCTAACGGTCTAGCTGAAGCTTTCAACATGACCTTGACGAAGATTGTGAAAAAGACGGTGTATCGAAATAAGAAAGACTGGCACGAAAGACTACATGAAGCTCTTTGGGCGTATCGAACTATGTTCAAAATAGCCACAAACACAACGCCGTATGCATTGGTATTCGGCACAGAAGCGGTACTCCCCCTCCAGATAGAGTTACCCTCTCTACGAGTGGCGGTTCATTACGAGCTATCAGATGAAGAGAATGCTCACCTTCGGCTGGAGGAGCTCGATGCCCTTGATGAAACCCGGCTCATAGCGCAACAAAATCTGGAGGCTTACAAAGCAAAGATGACGCGCTCATATGAGAGATTGACTAGGCCGAGAACATTCCGCCAAGGCGAACTCGTGCTAGTGGTCAAAAGACCTATGATCCCTAATCGTGCCAAACGGGGGAAATTCGAGCCGAATTATGAAGGCCCGTATATCATAGACAAAGTTTACCAGGGTGGAGCCTACTTACTCATCGACATGCATAGTGAAAGACCTTTCAGGCCAATAAACTGTCGCTTCCTAAAGAAATACTACGCCTGACGAGTCACGGCCTAAGTCAACGATAGATGACGACGACTATGTCCGCTCGCTATCTTCCTGAGCCCAAACTCTATAAGTATTAGCCGGCCATCGGACCGAAACGTCCTTAAACTAACAACAGACCGAAACGTTCCTAAACTAACAATGGACCACTATGTCCTAAAACTGGCGACGGACCGAAACGTCCTTAAACTAACAATGGACCACTATATCCTAAAACCGACGTTGGACCGAAACATTTTTAAACTAACGATGGACCACTATGTCCTAAAACTAGTTGTTGACCGAGACGTCGATAAACTACTGTAGACTGCAGCATCCCAAGGTTGACAAAAAAAAGAAGAAGAAAAAGAAAACGGTATGTCCATAAGCAAAATGAGCACGGATGAAAACCCGAAAGGGCTCCGTGAGTAAAAACAGCAGGGCTACCGGCGAGTTTTTGTGAAAACCCGAAAGGGCGCAATCTCGTTAAAAGACACTTGCAAGGTCCTCTCGACCTTGTGAGGAGAAACCACCTGCGTGAGATCCTTACGACTCACAAGGAAGCAACACACTTAGGGATCCCACGATTCCTAAGGAGAAATTACACTTGCGAGATCCTCACGACTCGTAAGGAGAACCCTCTTATGAGACCCTCACGGCTCATAAAATTCAAAAGTCTTATACTATAGGGATCTGAACCTATTCTTAAGCAGCCACCACAACCTCCAATGCTGCCCTACAAGCGGCTCAATGCTGACCCTTGTATACAATCCACGGGCGCGAATAAACATTTCCCTAACAAAGTCCCATCCGTGACTAGAGATATGTCTACACGGTGAACAGCCCTTGTAAGTCCTCTCGACTTAGAAGGAGAAAATACTCTTGTAAGATCCTTACGACTTACAAGAAGCCATACACTTAGGAGTCCTCACGATTTCTAAGGAGAAAACGCACCTACGAGATCCTCACGACTCGCGGGGAGAAATACCTTTTTGAGACCCTTACGGCTCGTAAAGTTAAAATCCTTAGTCGACAGTATCCTAACCCTGTTCACTAAGCCACCTTTGTTCAACATCAACAGAGGCAAATGATGATTCGCTCCTGACAATATCCCAGTTGTAGCGGTGCTGATATCGAAATCAGTTTCTAATCCCAAGCTTGCAGCGAAAAGCCAGCAAGCCACACATGCATACGAAATAGCCGAAATGATGGGGCAACTTGCAAATAAAAAGCAGCAAGTAAAAATATATGCATGCAAAAAAGCCGAAATTATTGGGCAACTCGCAATAAAAAGCAGCGAGTAAAAATAAAATAAATAGCCGAAATGATTGGGCAATCACGACCTTCACGATATAAAAGCTGAAATGATAGAGCATCGCGGAAAGAAATAAAAAAAATTGAAAGAATGAAATTTTTGCCCTAGAGGTGATATCACATCAATCCCTGTATACAATCAAGGGGCACAAACAAAGAGTGAATCACACCTCCCCTCCCCAGGCTCCATCAGAAGAAGAAGCCAAAGTTCAACGGTTCACGGACAACCTAGAGATCATCTCAACATGCGTCTCATTACAACGGACGCAACATCAAGCAAAGTAGAACCGCGGCAATTCCCCAGTTCCATGACTCGGCGGAGCAAAGATGACCGAGAGTCAAACCCCGACTCCGTGAAATGCAGATAAAGTCAACCCTTCCTGGTCATGTGGAACGCGGCTTATGTCAATCCTGACCCCGTGGGAAACGTTCAGAGCGGAGTCTGGTCCTCGCAGAACACGGCTATGACCCAGTGGGAAGCATCCAAAGCAAATTCCTGGTCACATGGAACACGGCCTATGTCAATCCTGACCCCGTGGGAAACGTCCAGAGCGGAGCCTGGTCCTCGCAGAACACGACTATGACCCCATAGGAAGCATCCAGAGCAAATTCCTGGTCACGTGGAACGCGGCTTATGTCAATCCTGACCCCGTGGGAAATGTTTAGAGCGGATCCTAGTCCTCGCAGAACACGGCTATGACCCCGTGGAAAGCATCTAGAGCGAAGCCTGGTCCTCGCAGAACACGGCTATGATCCTGTGGGAAGCATCCAGAGCAAATTCCTAGTTACGTGGAACATGGCTTATGTCAATCCTGACCCCGTGGGAAACGTCCAGAGCGGATCCTGGTCCTCGCAGAACATGGCTATGACCCTGTGGGAAGCATCCAGAGCGGAGCCTGGTCCTCGCAGAACACGGCTATGACCCCGTGGGAAGCATCCAGAGCAAATTCCTAGTTACGTGAAACGCGGCTTATGTCAATCCTGACCCCGTCGGAAATGTCCAAAGCGGAGCCTGGTCCTCGCAGAACACGGCTATGACCCCGTGGGAAGCATCCAAAGCAAATTCCTGGTTATGTGGAACGCGGCTTATGTCAATCCTGACCCAGTGGGAAATGTCCAGAGCGGAGCCTGGTCCTCGCAGAACACGGCTATGACCCCGTGGGAAGCATCCAGAGAAAATTCCTGGTCACGTGGAACACGACCTATGTCAATCTTGACCCCGTGGGAAACGTCCAGAGCGGGGCCTGGTCCTCGCAGAACACGGCTATGACCCCGTGGGAAGCATCCAAAGCAAATTCCAGTCATGTGGAATGCGGCTTATGTCAATCCTGACCCCATGGGAAATGTCCAGAGCGGAGCCTGGTCCTCACAGAACACGGCTATGACTCCGTGGGAAACATCCAGAGCAAATTCCTGGTCACGTGGAACGCGGCTTATGTCAATCCTGACCCCGTGGAAAACGTCCAGAGCGGATCCTGGTCCTCGCAGCACATGGCTATGACCCCGTGGGAAGCATCCAGAGCAGAGCCTGGTCCTCGCAGAATACGGCTATGACCCCGTGGGAAGCATCTAGAGCAAATTCCTGTTATGTGGAACGCAGCTTATGTCAATTCTGACCCCGTGGGAAACGTCCAGAGTGGATCCTGGTCCTCACAGAACACGGCTATGACCCCGTGGGAAGCATCCAGAGCGGAGCCTGGTTCTCGCAGAACACGGCTATGACCCCGTGGGAAGCATCCAGAGCAAATTCCTGGTCACGTGGAACGCGGCTATGTCAATCCCAACCCCGTGGGAAACGTCCAGAGCGGATCTTGGTCCTCGCAGAACACGGCTATGACCCCGTGGGAAGCATCCAGAGCAAGTTTCTGGTTACGTAGAAAGCGGCTTATGTCAATCCTGACCCGTGGGAAACGTCCAGAGCGGATCCTGGTCCTCGCAGAACACGGCTATGACCCCGTGGGAAGCATCCAGAGCGGAGCCTGGTCCTCCCAGAACACGGCTATGACCCCGTGGGAAGCATCTAAAGCAAATTCCTGGTTACGTGGAATGCGGCTTATGTCAATCCTGACCCCATGGGAAACATCCAGAGCAGAGCCTGGTCCTCGCAGAACACGGCTATGACCCGTGGGAAGCATCCAGAGCAAATTCCTGGTCACATGGAACATGGCCTATGTCAATCCTGACACTGTGGGAAACGTCCAGAGCGGAGCCTGGTCCTCGCAGAACACGGTTATGACCCCGTGGGAAGCATCCAGAGCAAATTCCTGGTCATGTGGAACGCGGCTTATGTCAATTCTGACCCCGTGGGAAACGTCCAGAGCCGAGCCTGGTCCTCGCAGAACACGGCTATGACCCCGTGGGAAGCATCCATAGCAAATTCCTGGTCACGTGGAACGCGGCTTATGTCAATCCTGACCCCGTGGGAAACGTCCAGAGCAGATCCTGGTCCTCGCAGCACACGGCTATGACCCCGTAGGAAGCATCCAGAGCAGAGCCTGGTCCTCGTAGAATACGGCTATGACCCCGTGGGAAGCATCCAGAGCAAATTCCTGGTTACGTGGAACGCGGCTTATGTCATTCCTGACCCGTGGGAAACGTCCCGAGCAGATCCTGGTCCTCGCAGAACACGGCTATAACCCCGTGGAAGCATCCAGAGCGGAGCCTGGTCCTCGCAGAACACGGCTATGACCCCGTGCGAAGCATCCAGAGCAAATTCTTGGTCACGTGGAACGTGGCTTATGTCAATCCCGACCCCGTGGGAAACGCTCAGAGCGGATCCCGGTCCTCGCAGAACACGGCTATGACCCCGTGGGAAGCATCCAGAGCAAATCCTGGTCCCGTGGAACACAGTTAAAGTCAATCCTAACCCCGTGGAAATAACCAGAACAACTCCTGACTACACGAAGTGCGGATAATGGCAACACCATCAATCACTTACAGGTCCTCTCGACCCGTAAGAAAGAAAACTCACTTTTAAGATCCTTACGACTTACAAGAGAAAACGCGCTTAGGAATCCTCACGATTCCTAAGGAGAAAATACACCTACGAGATCCTCTCGACTCGTAGGGAGAAAAGCCTTTATGAGACCCTCACGGCTCATGAAGTTGAAAAGTCTTAGGCAGCAGATCTGAACCTGCTTTCTAAGCCATCACTATCTCTCGAAGAATTCAGAACAGAATGCCCACTCTATCATCTGCAGGCTATGCTTACTAAAGTGACATGCTGATAACAAAGAAAAGAAGAAAGCAAAGAGATGACACAAGACATTACGAAAGAAATGTATCTTTTATTCATAAATTCAATTGGGTACAAAATACATCTTATGAAAGAATATAAAAAAATGGATACATTTTATTCAAAATTACAAATGGTACAAAAACGATCATTGAGAGGGAAGCATTTTCAGTAGACCAATCAGCCGCTCGCACACTTCCCTCAGCCCCTTTTCTTGGTCAGCTGCCGCGGCCAACTCTGTTTCGACCTGGGCTCGTTGTTGCAAGTAGGACGAAAATTGATCTTCGAGGGCCCGCTGAGCTGTCCCACGATTCTGTGCATCTCGCTCGATGAGGTCGAGCTTCTACCTCAGTGTTAGCCTGTCGGAAATACATCGTAGAAGGCTTTTGAAGATAACTTTCAACTGTGCAGCATTGGCATCAACCTGAGCATGCAGTCGAACAGAGTCGCTTGAAATCTCTTCATATTCCTTACGCTTTAAGGCCGCTTCTTGTTCAAGATGGCGGAAGTAGGGAGTGCTCTCCTCGACCCATGCAGCCCGCTGGGAGTTCACAGCCAAGACCTCAGGGGCGGGACGTCTAAACTCTAGCTCATGCAGACAGGCCTCGATTTTTCTGCAATGATTAACCTAGGACTCCACGACGCCTTCATTATGAAAGTGTACGAGCGTCGCCATCATGGGATTAACCTCAGCAGCGAAATCTGCAGCAAGGGCAGGAGTCTCCGCATCAAGCTCCTCGAGATGATCGATCAACGTGCGCAGGCTATTCACAGCACCTTTGGAGGAAGGGCGTTGAGAGAAGGGACCTGCTGGCATTATGACTTGAGACTCAAACGGAGCTGAAGTCGGTGTCATAGCTACAAAGCAAATCACAGTCAAATAATGGTTCAAGAAATAAAGGAAGTTCATGAACAACAGAGTTTACTATACCGGTTGCAGCAGGGGGCAGGACTGGGAGTACCGGCGGTGCAACTGTTCTTTCATCTCCCCCTTCGAGCTGTAGGGCTATAATTAAAACAAAGAAGAATTAGAAACGATTTGACTACCCGTCAAAGAAAAGAAGATACGTTAGATAAGGCTGTCTGT